>OY744517.1:112522834-112765334 GCA_963556195.1 Sepiola atlantica | reverse complement strand
TGTTTGTTAACTTTAAGCCTGTTTAGTGTCAGTTTTACATCCATGAGATAATGTAACTTCTCGGTTGACAAGCAGAAGGGGGCACGGAGTAGGTTTACAAAGAAAATGGCAGAGTTTATGACGAAAGTATTGCGTGATTTTGTAAGGAATCTCACGAGGTTTGAGACTGTTGTGCAGGCGTGCTATCCGATTGTGTGTCGCGTATCGGTTGAGGAGTGGAAGTCAAGGGACATTGAAGGAAATATACTAATAATGCAATGGGTATTTGCACAAAAGTCATGGTGATTGACTTGGTCAAAATATTTGGTAGAACATGATACGTGTATTACTGTTGGGTGCGGGAAAAAGAGGCATCCAGAAATTCAAACATTATATAGAGATATGATGCAGTTAACCCTTTTTGGATAGTGACTGTGTAAACCACCTTGCACGCGACGCGCAATTGATTGTGTCACCTAATAGCACACGGAGAACGATGCAGACCATGTGATCAGAATAGAAAGTAGATAAAGATGTATGAGGCAGTACCCGGAAAGTTGATGAATGCGAAGCAGGATGAGGCATAGTTTAATGGTTAGAGATTGTATAATATGTCAGTCTGAAATTAGCTCTGTTGGTGATACCGGTAGATGTTAACTGGGATAAGTCAGGAATCTGAGAGTTGTAATGTTGTGATTTTTTATCAAAGATGGCCCACGATATATGTGATGGGAAACTTAAACATAACAGAGGTAAGTCGATGGTTTGTGCAGATAGGAGAGAAAAAAAGAAAAGAAGGTGGCCAATCAAAATAAATAGAAAAGAGATTTATATGTAGTATATATTACAATTGTATTTACTTCTGAATATTGGTCTGATTGTCTTGACTAACATTATTTATGTGTTGCAAATAAAGAAAAAGATAGACAATTAGAAAGAAAATGAAAAGAGATACATGTGTAGTATATATTGCACTTATGTTTTTTTAGGTTGTGAATTTAATTGTTTTGATTAATGTTTTTATTTGTTGTTAAAATAGAAACGGTAGAGATATTGTATGCTTATGTAAAACATATTAATTTGTTGTTGCAAAGAGATACAATTTCATGTTTGCAAATTGTGTAAAGACTGTTTCTCTTGTTCGTAAAAAAAGAATAGCGGACGGACAGAAGAGTTTAGAGGTGTGGATAAAGCCCTCTTGAAGGGATGTGAAAAATCCTCCTGATTTTTTAGGGGGAGGGGAGAAAGCAAAATGGGGGAATGCCTATTTATATGAGATGTGATTTGAAAATCCTCTTGGTTGAAAGTCCTTCTGTGGGTGGTGAGTTTACAATTCCGTCTATTTTTCTTTCTTGATGGAGGAGAGAGATTGATTTCCTCTCACTGTACCAGTTGACAGGAGACTGTCCAAAAACAAATTGCTTTGTTGTTTTGTTAGGGTCTCAAATACCCTTGGGCTGATATGAGGGTTAAATGCACATTTGTGATTCCAGTTCGGAGATCACTCAGTCGATGTTTGTTTTGTTGTTCTTGTTTTTGTTTGTCTGCCATGTCTCTGTCGTTTCTTAACTTATGTACTATGAATGTATGATTTTGTTTCTTAACTTATGTAATAGGAACGTATAATTTTGACATTTTGAGTACAAATCAAACCGATATGGGCCTATGTATAAATATGACGTCACGGAAAACAAAGTAAACAAAAAATACTAGTTTTAATTCAGACTGACTTGGGATTTTGTGGGTACTTGTCGATGAAAACATCTCTTAAAACGAACATACTTTGATAATCACCCGAGGCGGAGCAAGCCGATATGTCTGTTTCTCCGTATATCTGAGCATCTCTATTCTATCTGCGTGTCTTTTTAATAATTTTGTAAGGTAGTATATCTCTTTCTTTCCGTTGTAATTTGATGATATTTTATTTGTAAAACGTGAACTATAAAATAAACTTCCAACTGGAAATCTCTCTCTTAATTCCTCCGTTCTTGTTACCTAATAATACATTACATTGACACTCACAGCGAACGCGGGTCTAGCCACGCCGATGAAAAGAAGATGTGCAGCAGCATAACAATATGGCCACAATGAAAGAAAAAAAGACTCAACTAAGAATCATCACGGAATACAGCTGCAGGCGCGAATGTCAGCGCAATGAATAAAAAAGGATACGACGAAGAAACTAGACAGCACTACGAGTAAGAAAGAGATTTGCGCAATCCACATTTAGCAGTGAAGGCGAAGCAAGAAAAGTAAATAACTAAAATGATCACCGAAATAGCTCACAATTTCAACAATTTCAATTCAAAGAAACGTTACATATCAAGTTCTGTTCATAAGTTGGTAATATAGTTCTGTTAATCTATGTGATATTTTAGATGATTTAATTTCAATTTTCAAACTTCATCATGCATATGACCAGCGTTTGAAGGTTGAAAAGTAATGCAGAATTAAGAAAATAATAGGTCAAAAAACGCTAATGGGTAGTTATCTCCATAAAATTAAAACATTACTAAGTTCTCACTTTCCATTACGATCTATGAGTTGCATGCCTAATCAATTTCGGATACCATTACTATGAACTTATAAGAGCTTCCAAGTGAGTCTCATAATTATTGACATGTCATTGAACGTGTATTTTAGATCGTTTATATATATTGATGCGTTTCATGTCACTTTTCGAATTGCCTCAGTGACATCATGTCGCTGTTTTTGAGAAACCTTAAATCTTGTGGCTGTTTTCCCTCTAACATTCTTAATTTCTTTAACTACCTTATTTCATCGAATCTTACTACCTTTTTAGTCGTGTATGAAATACATTTTTCTATCATTGTTTATTTTAAACTTCTCTATTATTTAAAATTTGTAAATATTTAATATATGTGTTACATAGCTGTTTCTTTCTACAATATATAGATTCTTTGATGTGCAGTGTATTATTCATCTTGATTTCCTGTAAATCGTACGATACTTTAGTAAAACGATTATTGTTTGGATTCCAAACAAGATATACGTTTGTTTAAGCACACCCGATGTTGCGTATCTATTGATAAGTAGTCTAATTCTCAATACATATTTTGTTTGTTTACAAGTATTTCATGTGCCGATGTACTCGAAACTCAATAGTAAGCTGAATTAAGCTTACACCACCTTCAAAATTGTAACGAAATTCTAAAAATAAATTATCCTTTCTATGATTAACAGGTTTATGTGGATTTGATCCACGTTTCTCGAAGTTGCGTTCCCTTTATACGGTTTAAATAGATGATTGAGCTGTGAATACTTGCTCTTTCTCTTTTATTCGTTCTCATGCTGCTATTTTACAAAGCAATCAGCTTCTTTCAAATACAGTCAGTTGAGGAATTTCGTCATGTTATGTCATGAAAACTTGTCAATTAAAAATGATTATTCTCCTACTCAATCTCTCTCTTTCTATCTCTCTCTCTCCCTCTCTCTCTCTCTCTCTAATTCCATTTCTGCCATTTGCGTGTCTAGTCAGCATCGTATTCATATTGGCATTGTAATAGTCTTTCAACATACGAGATTTTATATCCTCGTTTGTTCATTTTTAACGATTTGTGCGTGTATCCTTTCCTCATTTGTTCATTTTTAACGATTTGTGCGTGTATCCTTTCCTCATTTGTTCATTTTTAACGATTTGTGCGTGTATCCTTTCCTCATTTGTTCATTTTTAACGATTTGTGCGTGTATCTTTTCCTCATTTGTTCATTTTTAACGATTTGTGCGTGCATCCTTTCCTCATTTGTTCGTTTTTAACGATTTGTGCGTGTATCCTTTCCTCATTTGTTCATTTATAACGATTTGTGCGTGTATCCTTTCCTCATTTGTTTATTTTTAACGATTTGTGCGTGTATCCTTTCCTCATTTGTTCATTTTTAACGATTTGTGCGTGTATCCTTTCCTCATTTGTTCATGCAGGTGATAGTTTTACTGACCAGTAAAAAGAAAATAGTTGAATGATTAGATATTTAAATATATAAAAAGAATGTTCCTTCTGTAAATTTTAATTATTACAAACCTTATAGATGTATAGTGTTAATACCTATTGTTATATCTGTATCCTTGCACATTAGAACACCAATAATAAAAGTGCAATACAAGTTATTGAAGTCTCCGAGTTTGATATAAAAATTCCAGAGTTCGACTATTAGATTATCAAGTTTAATACGATTCTCCTTAAAGATCTCGCTTGTTCAATTGGCCGAAACGTTGTGAATATAACAATAAAAAATAGATAGTAGTCCTAGTAATACAAGCCTTAACAAGATAAAAACAGTATGACCTTCTTAAATGTGTGTGCTTGTACTCTTCTGACATTCAGGAGCAACGGAAAATTCACCTCTTGGTAAATATCCAGAAGTTTATATCAAGAATGAAACGGGAAAAAGCCTTACGACCACCGGAATAATCATTATTACGTTAAGCAACAGGTGTGTTACTTAGCGAGAGGGCTAGGCGTAGCTGGACAATAGTGCGTCAGCACCGCGTAATTTTGAATGAACACTTAGGTCATCAGAATCGGATATATTTTATATTACTGATAATAGAATACCAAATGAATAAAATGCGTAGCAGTATAACAAAAAAGTAAAACATTTTTATATAGCAAATATAAAACATAAAAACATGAGTAAATACAAGTCTACGTATTGCATTATTCTATGCCAATAAATAAGAATATATATATATATATATATATATATATATATATATATATATATATATATATACGCCTATATTTTGAAGAATCGGAAGCTAACTTAAACATTTAAAACAAATAACTCAGACTGTAGACAGTATGCTAAGAAACCAACAGTATTAGCAAATGATATATATGTAGATATAAATGTAAAAGCACTCAATTTAATTACGATATTTAAAACATCTCGAACGAATGTAAGGAAATAAAACAATAATTTAAAGACAATAAGAAAACAGAAAAAGAGAAAATAGGTAATGGAAAGACTTAAAGCGAATTCATAAAAATACAAAACGTATACGGTAAACATTAACTATCAATGAAAGAGATCTTAACTGATATAGATACACACATTTAATATATATATAATACACGATACTTAACGCCAAAAGTTATTAGCCTAGAAATTAGAATACGTCACATGTCAACAAGCTACGTATTTGTTAGTGACATACATTTTTAATTTTGATGTTGATTAAAATTAACTATGTTACCATTTCCTTACGTGTGTTGTGTCTTTTCTGCAGCTTATGTAGTTTAACAGCATCCAAAGTTTATGATATACTATCATTTAACTGAGTTTATAGATCGATCGATATTCGTGATTTGGGAAGCCATTTCAAGTTTTTCAATCTTCTGCAACCTTTATAGTTGCCACATTTGAACATCATATAATTTCAGATGGCATATTTGATTTTCATATCTGTTACAAACTCTCCAATCCGAGATATTAAATGGTAGCGGACTACGCAAACTCAGAAATTATTACAAAATCTAAGATAGGTGTAGCAATATTTGCAATAGCCACAAGGGTTTCAAAATACATCAGGCTGAAAAGGAAATGCTTTATATAAACATAGCATAAGCAACGTACATCGATGCATACTCACATCCAAGCATCAAACAATTGCGATACTAGCCATCATTTGGCGAAATAATAAATGACTTTCTCTAACTGATAAAACACCTGGGGAACCCAGCGATATGCTTAAAATTTCACATAAAAGCCGAACAGACAGCTGTTAACGGAAAATGTCACATATTAACCCCAGCTTGGTAATAGAAATATACGACAATTCCAGGAAAACGGTTAGAAACCATTATCCGTCAGTGACGTCATTCTGTCATTTCTAACAAGTAACTGGTTTAGCCGCATTTCCGGAAATATTAACACAGAGACTAAGATATCTGCTCCCTATTTTGCAGAAGCAAAGATAGAATTCATTACGGTTTGTCGAATCACCCATGATAGACGGTCTGACGTTGTAAGGCTCAAAACTGTCAGTTATTCTGCGGTATGTACATTTTCGATAGTCTTTAAACGGAATTTGTGCGATACAGTACGGATAAAAAACACATTGAATTGAAACACTTCTGTGTAGACCAACAATTAACATATATTCTCTATTTACTACTGCAGAAGAATACATTTTTAGTTTAGACGTATTAATTTTATAGTGCTATGCGACACGTCCAATATAAGATTTCCGCTGTCTCAAATGTTACAAAGAGAATACTTCAATATCACAACCTCTGTGAAGGAAGGTAAACAAGTTTATTCTATTTTAATATGTTTTCTAGATTAAATATATTTTATTAAACAGCTTTTCTTTTGATCGTTTATTTTTGTCGTGTCCTGAGCTACATTGAATTTGCACAATTTGGGATGCAAATCGACCTTCTTGGAGACAGTTAAGTCCAATGATGTCTTTTTTTACCTGACTTTAATGCAATCAGCAAAATAAAATTTCTCCAACAGTATCTCAGTGGAAAAGCATGTTAGTTTCTGGTTGATACGATGCTATCAACTGATTTACATGTCGAAACAGAACAGAAGACAACACTGACGTCATCACTGATATTTCCTCTTTGGCTCAAGATGTAACCTTGTGTCCACTTCTCTTCGCAATTCTGATAGTCTTTTTCTAATACTTTTTGTCCTGATTTTAGAGTAAGAATTACTGCACCATTATGACGGTTGAACTGAAGTTTTATTTGTATGTTTCTATTGGGAGAGGTGTGTGCAGTTTGACGAATGTAATCCATTGATAAACTGACTTTCATGTTTTAAAGGTTCAGCCGGTGATTTACAGCTAGTAGCATTTGAAATTGGTGTAGCTCTATAACTTCCAAATATTTATGGGGCAGTTTCATCCTCTTTGAGTTTTAAGAGGTATATCTTAAATGTATTCACAAAACGCTCGACCTGTCCGTTAGATTAAGGGTGAAATGGTGCCTGCGTATATCGTATATATTATTCTGCTTGCAGAAATGTGATGATTTCACTGAAGCGAAAGCAGTACCATTGTCAGAGACTAATGTATCTGAAACTAAAAATTGACTGCAAATATGTTGCAGTTTTTAATATTTTCCGACTCTTTAAAAACTTTCAGGGCATTTACGGTAATCATCTATCAGTCGTAGAAAGTGTTTCTATCAATGTTAACACGTGACCAGTGAAGATCCAAAATAGGCCAAGAAAAAAGTTTATCTTTTTTCTGAGCTGTTGCTGCAAACTGACATTTTAACAGTTATGGCTCAGATCATCTAATTGTTTGTCAATGATTATCCAGTAGATATAACTCCGTGCTGCTACATTCATCCGGCAAAAACCTTGATATTCAAAATTAAATTGTTTCAATACACAATCTTGCAATATTAATAGAACAATCTCACGTTCTCCAAAGAAATACACCCATTATCAATGCTGATTTACACTAAAAAAGTTTAAGTTATGTTTGTTTTCATATAACTCATGCCATTTTATAGGAAGAAAGTGCAACACTGCATTGCGTAAGGGGGCGGAAGCTGTTATGTCGGTAATTATTTATAAAATAGTTGTCAGTTTTCTGATAGTTGATACGAGCACTGAAATAATTTCTAGTTCCACAGATAATGCTGAAATGATTGAATACTCTTTGACTTTTGTTTTTCTAATCCATAAATTTTGATAACGCATCTGCATGTTGAACGATATCTGCGAGGGAACTTATAATCCAACTGCATAGTAGCGCATATTTGTAGACCGTTAGCTGTATAGAGTGTGATACTATGTTTGGATCCGAAAATGCTGACAAGAGGGTTATTATCTGTGATTAAGGTATAGCAAATATGTTTGTGTAAGAAATTATTCTAAGGAATAATTCAATCCAATGGAATAATCGGAACATATTCTTACTCTTCTATTCGCTTCTTTAACCACAACAATGCTAGCTGTCCATGTAAAGTAATTCGTTAGCTGTTGTACTCGTTCTTGTTGGAGACGTTCACTATGTAAAATGTTACATTTGTTGTCTGAAAATTGGTTTTGCATCATACTTTTTTAAACGTCGCTTTTCATTAGATGCAAAATCATAGACGCTCCTGGAAAACATTTCTAAATTTAGCATTGAGTATTTCTGTTAATTATTTTTCAATACAAGAAATATTTAAAATTCTAAAACACGATTGAGAGGAAAATTGAAAGCATTTTATTCCTCTATCAGTGTAAACCCAGCAAATTTAAATCAGAATTTTGAGAGATATAGCATGTTCTAGATAATTATTTTATATACATTGTAATGTAACTAACCCGTCTACGAAAGTATCTTGCCTGAGACACTTCGAGATATATAATGTGTTCCGATTTACGCTGACTTCCCAAAATGTTCCCACATAGAGCGTAATGTTCGAAGCCGTGTCAAAATAAAAACGAACTGTTTACAATAACAATAATACATTTTCTGCGAGATTTAAAATCGATTTTTAATGATGCAGACACACAATTTGAATTTTATTTCTTCGAACCTTTTGTTATGTCGTGTGTCACATTTAAATGATATGTTTGTGTGTTGAACGTTTTGTTTTTCTGAAGGGTACAAAATCATGTTCATGTTCGTATTTGAATCATTCCTGGCATTTAGGCTTATTTAATAGATCAAATCGCGAAGAATCCCTCTCGCCATAATTACTGGACTATTGTACAATCAGAGTGTCGTGTTTAAGGTTTAATAAACGTTGCCATTTTGTAATGAGAGTTTCGACTGTGACATTTTTATCCTGATCCAGTCTTAAAATTAAACGCGTACGAATGTCCGAATCATGTTTAGACTTAAACTGATTTTCTGGGTAGGGGTTTAATTTGAGATTTTTACGATTTCACGGTTTACATGAACAGCAAAGGAAATATAGTCGTCAGCATCGTTTTTCATCGTTTTTCTCTCAGTTACCTGATCATAATTAATGGCATTGAAAAGCGATTGCTAAACGATAAAATTTCTATAAGTTGTTCCACTGTTTAAATGAATCTTAGATTATTGCTTATTTCGGACGAATAAGATTTCTGTAAAGAACATCCACATCTACTCCCAATTGTCTTACGAATAAATGGCATAATCTTCATGGAAATGTCAGTTGAGAAAGTGTCATTCCAACGTGAATGGCATGCGGTTAAAGTAATTTCTGAGGCTACTCGTAGACGATTTTTTTTATGTTTTCAGATAATCCATTTGCGAAATCACATGTTATGAGGGTGTGATTGATTTTTATTTTTAGTTGCTGTGTCAATTGTTCGTTCAGTGCAGTTCAAATACTGAGTTGTGATCCCTCAAACAACTTTTCTATTGGTTTGTAAAAATCTCTTGGAATAAGTCTTAAGAAGTCGATATTCTTTCTTTTATGTTTTTACTTTTTCAATATTTGCCCGGTGAAAAATTGCGGACTTTTGTTTATATTATCCTTTCGTCTCTAGTTGAAGTGAAGTGGTTGTTATTTTTATATATAGGACGAATATAAAGAAATAACTTAAATGAAAACTCTTCTCTATCGATAGACAATTAATATCTATTCTGCATTTTCAACTGAAGAATATTAACTTATTAGTGTAGATGTGTCAATTTAAAACGCTATGCAAAAAGTCCAAGCCTTCATGTATTCTGTCTGGAATGTTACAAATGACATAACTCACTCTCAAAACCTATTTGCGGGATAGATATAACCAAAGGCAAAGAGTTACTTAATTTATAACATGTTTTGTAGATGAAATATATTTCATCTAACAGTACTCGCCAACACACTATAGAACATTTTAAGAATGTTTTAACCTCTTGTTGGTAACTATTTTCGAAACAATCCGTTTCTATTACATTATGGTTTAATTCAAATTCGCATCAGCTTGGCATTTAGACACCTGATGAATGTATAACAGTTACCATCAGCCATTAAAGCAGATATTTAACAAAATATTATTCCATAATATCTACAACTTACTAATACATATTAGCGACTAATATTATTAGCCGATATCATTTATTCTGGAGATATAAGACACCCATAAGATTTCTAGTGTAAAATAAAAGTTTGAATAGAAAATCGCGCGATATGAATAAACCAATGTTTTAATAAAAGTTGTTTTTCACGTTTGAGATAAATTACTGTCAATGTTTTCGAAAAGAGCATCAGTGGCTTAGGAATTGAGGATTTATTACTTACACTTATGCTTATCTTCTATGCATATATGCAAATGCCTGCATCTGGATCATGATAAAGATCCATGCTCTCACGACATTGACGGCTTTAGTATAGAGTACTAAATAATCATTAAAATGTGTAATTAGTCTAAGTAATTGTACGCATCTTGCTCGATTAACAGTTAGATTTTTTTCTAGAATGTAATTCTTTTACATGTCTATCATTATGCGAGTCTTAAGTATTCCGTATACTACTATTCTTTTTGTTTGATGCTATGACAGCCACCATTAGAAGTTTAACCCCCACTCTGTATCATAAAAATGTTTGAGTAATCATTATTTTTATTTAATGATCTCATGCAATTATAATAACAACATCTTCTTTATTGAAATTTTCTTGTGTAGATAGGAAAGTCAAATAAATTTGATTGTACTTAAACAATGTTGTGTATGTCTTTGCAATTATCTTCCTTCCACAAAAAGCATGGATTTGTATTATTTGTATTATTCGGAGTACTGTTCTCATGAGGGATGTCATTCTCACAACGTTTCGGCTGATGTAACCTCCAGCCTTCTTCAGGAGCGTCATCTCGAAGTCGAGAATATGTACGGGATTACGAACGAAACTTTATATTAAATCCACGGAAGCAGTGTGCTCTCATTCCGTGAATAAGACGTCTTATGTAATTTCTAATAGTATTTTATAGCATGCGTAACTTAAGCATAGATGTCTTGCAAGGTCAACAGGTCGCTGATCGCTGGTTTAATGTTAGTAGTACTAATGTTAGTGACACACTTGAAAGTTACAGATATGTGTTAATTATTTTTAAACATATTGTATCTTAGTCGATTTCTACATTGACGAACATTCTGCGAAAACTTTATGATGCGTATGTTCTCGGTTCAAATGTGAACCTTATTATTTTACACCAGTGAATAAATTGTGGCAAGATTATGCCAACCTGAAAATGCACATACTTCGATATCATGTTTCACCAGATAAGTTGGAAATATTGCACATTTCGGTTGGAAAATTAATGACTCCACCATCACACCGAATGCCCGAACAATGCCAGCTTGCTACCCAAGTGCCACTTCTGTTTTAGACTGCAGATGCACTGAGATATGAAAGGAATACATAAGTGAAAGCTGTAGTTACAACACCGCAACCCTTTCGTGCCCATACTACCGTAAGTGTGAATAAAGAGTCATATGTTTAAGTCGATCGCCAACAAGAAAAGCTAGATAATCATGCTGCTGATGATGATGTAACATAAAATATAGCAAAGTAACAATTACAAGAAAAATGTACTGTACAAAAATACATAGATACAAAGTGTAAGATAATTATGAATTATAAAAATTATTAAATGTGTATATACGTGAGTGCGACTAGAATATATTTATGACTATGTTGAGTATAGATAAAAAAGTAAATAACGGGTAAATACATAAAATCACGTGAGTAGAAGCGATAAATGAGTATCAGCAAAGTTATCTTAGGGTTTTACGAATTAATATGACGCCTAATTTGATAAAAACCAAATTATGGTGTGGGCGTATTATTGGTTGAGGTTTAATGTACATTGTAAATTAATTGAATTAGAACAAATATTTTCGAAATATTACAAATATATATTCCATAATATAGTTATATCTACTTTAATAAATAAAAAAACAAATAACACATTTCAGAATAAATTACTTTCAACTTTAATGATTACATTTATATAAAAATCAGCATACTATCGTGGAGAGAAAATGTACGTTCTTAAACAGTGTTTGACAGATGCATTTATGTTTGACATCAACTTAATAAGAATCTAAGATATTATTTTAGAGATATAAGAGAATGTTAAAAAGCGTACACATTCTCATTTGTTTTATATAATTAATTCATATAAAATTGTTCTACCCTTTATTTTCTTACCATTTTTGTATAAAATATAAAACTTGCATCCAAAATTAAACTTTTCCATTTTTTGGCAAAACATACCGTGTTTTATAATCAATTTTTTACTGAGGAAATTACACATTCTTTTGTTTGCCTGGCTAAAAAGAGGAGAAAGAAAAGAAAAAAAGAAGAAAAGATAGTGACATGAAAACAAAAAACGAAAAATAGAGTGCGACTTTTAAAAATTGTAGTCATACACGCACAGAAATGAACAGGGATTAAGTGCAGATAATTGTTTGTTTTTTCTTTTTGTTTGTTTTTTATTGGTTCAACTTTTTTGTTTCGTCTGTCGCTCTGACGTATAATTTTTTTGTTTGTGTTGCATCATGGTAAGAAAAAAGTATTCCATTTTCTGATGAGTGTGTTAGTTAGCAACAACGTTTTGCCGGTTACTGTGTTTTTCGTTTCATTTTCCCTGAGTGTGGATATATATATATATATATATATATATATATATATATATATATATATATATATATATATATATATATATATATATATTATTAAAAATAACCGACAACGCGTGTCTGGATATTTTTGTATGAATCCCTTCCATTTTCCGGATTACGAAACTATATTTATTGAGTATATTTATTAGTATTATAAACATTTAATAAAAAAGTATAAACTAATAATTTACTACAATAAAACTAAAACCACCAATCTTATAATTACAAGTAACTCTTCACCCTCGATTTGAGTTCTGGATAGAATGGGCCTGGTATACGAGTTTAAATGTCCATTGGGAGACTGCGTCTCTGACGACAAAGAAAAAAAACGTATACATTGGCTCGACTACTACGACTCTGTCCAGGAGGTTGACCATGCATCTGTCGGATAATAGTGCTATAGCCAGACACCTCATTAACGAACATTCCTGTCCCCGCTCGCAAATCGGAAAACTTCTTGTAGACAACACTAAAATCCTAGAACACAATACTAATATACAAAAACTCCATATACTAGAAGCTTTACACATTAAAACAAAAAAACGGTTATTAAAAGGATTAATTTTAACACAAGTACTAATATACTTAAATGTTTATAATACTAAATAAATATAGTTTCGTATTAAAATTTTCCCGCCAAAATTAACTATAAACTCACTCCAGGTCTTTACCTGATTGGCATTATTAAACTGAAGATGGACCCGGATGGGTCAGAAAGTACTTTGGACCTAAAAGAAAATTATTGCAGTTTCATCAGCCAATTCTCATCCGAGATTAGGACTGTAATGCGGAAAATGGAAGGGATTCTTAAAAATTATCCAGACATGAGTTGTCGGTTATTATTAATAATACGTGCTTTAGAGAAAAAATGCTGCCTCGACACACACACACACACACACACACATATATATATATATATATATATATGATCTAATAAATATTTTATCTTTACAATTTGTTATTCTCACTTTTCATCTCTAGAAATATATATATATATATATTAAGAGAAATCGAACGGTCGGGCAGGTGTTTTAGAATAACAAATATCTAAAAGTAGTAAGTGAAAAGAATGAAAACAAAAACTGGTAATCGGTTAGAGCAACAACTGACAGCCAATAAATTAAAACAAAGAAAAACGAGCTATTCGTGGACGTGAGTTGTTTTCTTCTGTTGTTTGTGGCGTTGTTGTTTTCTTGCGAGGTTCAAAAGGAAATCAAACAAAAAAGAAAGTAATTGTTGGAAAGTTTAATGGATTTGAGTCGTTGTGAAGTAACGTCATGTTCTCTAGTAGATGGTTGCTTGAGTCGGCCAATGTTTATGTTTGCTAGCAATTATGAAGCAAAATCGGCTGGTCGCAGATAGCAATTGCGGAGCAACCCTTTTCGACATATACATATTCTAAGCAATGGCGAGTGGTGTGACGTGTCATAGCATTTGTGTCTAATATTTGAACTCTCGGACAAAAAACAACAACACATTTGAATTACTTTTCGAAATATCAGTTTAAATAATTTATAATCATTTATTTTTTTATATTCCGTGCAAACAAATACTTAACTTTTGCAACAGTAATTTTTTTTTTCAAACATGTAAAATTCTTAAGCATTGACCATGATATATCCCGATTCTGTAAAAAATCAAATGCATATAATCATTTTATTTTTTTATTTTTTTACAGTATCAAATACAATTATATATATATTTTTACTCATGTAACAATAAACATTTTCAGTTTCATTCAATTTTATTTACAAAGTTAAAAAGAAAACCATTGCAATCAGAAAATCACTTTTAAATAATAAAAAAACAATAAAATAATGAGATCTTTTATTGGATAGATATGATGTTCTATTGCGTATGATAATGTGCATTGTTTAAGAAAAGTGATAGTTGTTTGGATATATATTACTTATATTATGCTAGAATGTAGATTGTAGTTATAGTTGTAAGAAACATGTATGCGAATATGCCCGTTTACTGATATGGATAAAAACGAATTAAGTGTCCATGTGAACTTGCCCCTCTCAACCCAACGAAGGCAACTTAAGACACAAGATAGTTTTTGTAGGTAGGGGATATCGATGGCATCCTAAAGTAAACTCTTGATTCGAACAAAATGCCCCAGTCAAAAGGGATTTCCACTCCTCCGACAAAATAGAGAAGAGATACTACACTTTGATCCAAAACCAACGGTAAAGCTAGTACACACGCCCTAAGAATAAAGAGACAAAAAGGGTATATATTTAAGCTGTAACTTGGTATGTACGTATATATATATATATATATATATATATATATATATATATATAGTTAAACAATTTTTATTAGCTAGCCATAAACGTACATATCAACGCATGCATAGTAGAGTATATTTAATCGTTAAGTTTTCATCTGATATTGATAATTCTAAATTCCCCAAAAGTTCTAAAATAATAATACACGTATTAGATTTTAATATTTGATAATTTATTATCCATATGGCTATCTATATGGACTGTTTCATTTAATTTCATAATATTGTAAAATATCGAATAGCTTTGTCTATGTTTCAGGTGGCGATGTACACACGGTTGACAACATCCTGAATATATTCTAGAATGGTATACGCTACATCTAGAATCACAATAAGCGTCGGCGTTTATAACTATAAGAAACGAAGACATTCATAGTAGGCAATTCTGGAATGAGAGTAACGGACGAATAGATTCATTGTAACACATAATCGAACATATCTGACCTCTGACATTAACTCCTAGCTCGCTTTATTTACCAACCTATAAATCGAACAAGTCTGGTTATGTAACAACTTTGCTTTGTAAACGTTCAAGAATATCCCATAGAGATAGATATATAAGAGTATTTTCTTTTTTTCGTCTGTCACCAACAGTCTAGTTATCTTTAGTGTGCTTGGAATTATATATAACAGGATTATTAGCAAATCCTTCTCCAATGTATAGTTGAGCAATGTAAAACTACGCAAGGAAAATACTCTTGACAAACATATTTTCGTGGCTGATCTTAAAATATATATTTTTTTAAATGTATAGCAATACATAGAAAACTACAACAGAAAATACATATCTTATTTTATGCTTCGATAAATGGAGCCCATCAGAGTTTAAAGAATGGTTTGATCAACAAGAAAATGAATTGCTATATGATATCATTTCCAACTACAATTTCACTTGATTTTTCGATTAATGCATTTCCCTACAAGAAGATATATGGAAATATCTCAGTTATGATTAGACAAGAATAAAATGTACAGCACTGGGCTATGTCCGGTATTGTGTCTTATAAGACTAATATTGTTAACATTGATATGTTGAATGAAAACACAAGAATGAATAAAGAATGAATAACGATAACAAATCACAAATAAGAATTTTTTTAAATTGTATAATCTTACAATAAAATACTATGACATGTTTGCGAACTATAATAATATACAGTAATTAACGAATGCAAGATAGTGCATGTGTTTTCAGTACTAATTATTTACTATTTACTCTTTGCGACAGAGTAGCCTCTCGAGGATAAGGGTTAATTACAGGCGGGTGGTGAGACAAGACCTTAAGGATTAGAAACGATATTTGAAACTGGGAAGAATCTGTTAACATTTGCTGTGAAAACGACCATCTTGTGGTCTGCTGGGAAGCAGCTACGTGTTATTATGTTAACCAAGCGAGAAGTTCTTAGAAATAGACTCTGCTAATAGAAGTTCCGTTTAGCTTCAGGTTGGCAGAGAAAGAAGGAAAACTTATCTACAGTAATTTTAGCTAGACAAGTTTTTGCTTTGAATGATTTAGAGAATGGCCAGAGATTGGAGCTCATTCGAAATAACGATAGAGTAGACAAAGAGTAGTAACGTATCTTCTGTGTGAAAGAGGCTTTATGCTCATTACTAGATTTCGAAATAGATGTTTTACTCTGCCAATGCACAAAAGTGCTCTGTCTGACACTTCTACAGATATGACCACTGTACGCCATCTTAGGACGTATCTGCTCATAATAATTCTCATTTTACTCCATGTACACAGAGGAAGAAAAAATAATTTACAGTAGTTGTAGCTAGACGAGTTTTTGCTGTGAATGTTTTACATGGGGGGGGGCAATAGAATGGGGTCAGTCGAGCACCTGCCATGAAAATAACGATAGAGTAGAGACAGAATAGTCACATACATTCCCAACTAGGTATCAAAGTCAAGTGTTTACTCTGTCAATACAGGAAAGTGTGCTGTGCGTGATACCTCTACAACTGGTGCAAACGGAGGATTCAAGCTTTAGTCAGAAAATGAGGGAAGCTTAGTTTTTGATATAGTAAAAGTAGCCAGAATTTTGTATGCAGGAGCGAAAAGGAAAATAGGGGGCGTGTGTGTTTTATTCTTAATAAAATCTGTTGTGTCCGCCTTTTACGGATGACAGGTTTGTAGAGGTGTTCTCTTGATAATACTGCTATTGCAGTACTGGTATGTTCACAAAGATAGAAACTACATTTCACACATTTTAACTGAAAAAACGAATCAATCATGTATCGCTGATCCTGGGCTTAAGCTGGTAAAAAGTCATCGTTCGTCTGTCATACTGACTAACACAATGCATTTAGTCAATCATAGCTATTCTTAACTTTAGAAATGGTATTCCTGCCAATGAATATTGAACATCTTACAGATGAAAAATGTTACGTTTGAAATGTAGACTGATAATTGCTAACAGCGGGATTAAATAAAGATACTAAATAGAAATTAGCTCTCCGATGAAACCCGAGATGAAGGGAGATGGTAACTCGTCAATACTTAAAGAAGAGGGAGACCAAATGCAGGTGTTACAAACAGTTCAAGATGCAATAGTTTTTGTGTTCACTAATGAAAAGATTTTAATCTCTCGTTTATATATCTTGTCTGAGAATCTAGCAATGTTTGCATATTCCCAACAACACGTGTAGACTCGTCAATAATACTTTTATCTGAAGAACACAAATACATACATATATAAAGACAAAACACACACGCACACACACACATATATATATATATATATATATATATATATATATATATATATATATATATATATATATATGCGTGTTAATGTATGTGTGTGTACTTTTGTGTTCATCGGTTCATGTGCGAGGTAGAACTAGAGAGAAACCGCAAGACAGATTTTACGCGTAAATGTATTGTTGTAGTACAAAAGAAATAAGAATGACGACAAGACAAAATACACGGGAATAGAAAATTATTTAACTAGAAAGAATGCAGCGTGAAATACGGAAACTGGAAGAGAAAAGGGAACAGAAAAATACTTTTCATACAAAATAACATAATACTCTCTTTATTGTTATGTCAAAGTAAATGTCAAATATCCGTCACATTTGAATACGTTTCAGAAACTTATTATCCCAGGAATATTACAGCAACATTAGTGATTACCTTCTTCGTAAAACCCTATTATCACAACAATATATTACAATTATAGTTATTATTAATCCAGAATAGTTATTCTCTATTTTTTATTTTTCTTAT
The DNA here is from genome assembly GCA_963556195.1 of Sepiola atlantica. Lineage (NCBI taxonomy): Eukaryota > Metazoa > Mollusca > Cephalopoda > Sepiida > Sepiolidae > Sepiola > Sepiola atlantica. The sequence continues at coordinate 112,747,260 of OY744517.1, read as the reverse complement.
ATTTCTGTTTTTGCTGGAGATGGGGCATCCTACCGGATGCCAGACATTCACCGGTTATTTCAGACACTCCAGCCTAGAGATCGTTTGAAGATTCTAACCGTCCCTTTAAGTGCAGTTGTTTGTATTTCTCTTGCACACGGTTCACCGGGTATACTCGCCAGATAGTACTTGAAATTCTTCTTCATTAGTCTTGGTGCTCCTATAATTACTGGTATCATGGAGATTTTCATAAGATTCCAGTTTCTTTTCATGTCGTACATAAGACCTTAGTATGTCGTAATCTTTTCCCTTTCTGGTCTGTTCAATCCTGCATACTTAGGGACACTGACTTAAACTAAGGTTCCTACATTCTCCATTTCGCCCCATATTACGATGTCAGGTTAAACAGATCCGTTTTCTAGATATGTAGCTGTAGGGATTACATAGTCATAGTGGATGGTGTATACATTATTTCCAACTGTTCTTTCGCGTATATGTTCCCATGACTTGCTGCTACACTGGATATTCAACGTTTTACAAATAGTCCAGTGAAGATATTTACACACTCCGTTGTGTCGCATTGTATAATAGCCATACCCCAGAAGAACCTTACAACTGGGTGTCAGGTGGCTCACACTCTATACTTCTGTGTGGCAGAACTTGCACTTATTATTGTTGCTGAGACCACTCATATCTTTAAAGGCATTAGCCATCAAACGTTGATCTTGAGCAGCCATTATCATTTTTCCTTGATCATAGTGGAGAGATCCTCTTTTCAGCCAGTCTACAGAGCCTTCCTCATCTATATATTCCTGGGATAACTCACCTAGGAAATACTTAGCACGTTGTTGGTTGGCCCATTCTTCAAGTTTTCTGGAATGGAAGGTCTTGGTGTATTTCTGACTGCTTTTGCGAGCTATTTCTGTGGCAGGATTGTTGTCTGTGTCTGCCTCATTTGTAAGACAGTCCTGCCCAAAATGTTTGGCCAGTTTTGTGATAGAGGTTGTTCTGCTTGCTCTGATTTCTTGATGTTGGCATACCATCATAAGGTTTGGGTTCTGGGAGCTCATATGATATTGTGAAAAAGAAAATAGCATATACTTCCATCATACAGTCTACCTCGATCGCATAAAAATATTTACACTGTCGCCAAATGAGTGATGAAACAATTTTTCCGACTAAACATAGCAACAAATTTATTTTCTACCTGCAAATATTGTGACTCATAACAGACATTGCAGCTATTACTTACATAGCGCAAGTTATATTTAAAGTACTTACAGATGTTTGACTGATAAAGATGTTGAATATTAGAGCGTGCAATGTATTTGACTGATACTAAGCGCTTTAGATAACGTGTAAGAGTACAGTGTGTTTATAATAGTTACAAAGCAGATGCACGAAGCATAGTTGGCATGTGAGAATATGTTAAGCTATATGTAAATGTATGAATGTGTATATGTAGGTGCATATAGGTACCTATATATATATATATATATATATATATATATATATATATATATATGCATGTATAGATTTAGAAATATATATACGTTTCGATATATATGTGAATAGGCATGTATACATATATATATATATGTATATATATATGTGTGTGTGTGTATGTGTATGTATTCTTAGTATATTATATATATATATATTTATATATATATATATATATACGCGTACATACATATTCTTACAAGTGTATATATTGTGAGACAAGTTCTAATCAGAATAGAAGTCGGTCTCATGTCGAAAGTTTACTGTAGTCAAAGGAGGACGCGAGACTGATAATAATATATCAAGCAGCAATCAAGAAGAAAAAAGTATTACTTGTACCTACTAAGAAACTCAAATCTACTGTAAATACCGAAGAATATATTTTATGACAAACACAACCCAAAACTTTGATGTGATTTCTTATGCGTTTTATAAATATATAAACACCTTCGTCCAGTCGATGGCTACTTGGAAATCAGCGAAACATACTCATGCTTGATAAATCACAACATAGAGGTCCAGTCTTGTCCAGTTAACAAAGAACGAAACGCATCGATTTGTTGTCCATGCTACGGCCGACAACACAACAGCAAAGACGACATATCAGCCCATGAGCATAGCAGAAAACCAAAACGGGTACACAACAGTGTCTGGTTTCATACGGACAATGGGGAACAGTTCTGTTTATAGGGCTAAAATTTATATTTTTAACCATAATGAGAATCATCAGGACATTATTTTGCAATACCTCCATGCTATCCATTTGTTCATTCTCCTCAGATCTCAGACTCACGAATAATACACTGAATCATTCATCCGCTGAACATTACGACTATTAAATATTTCAAATCGTTTTGAAATGAACAAATATAAAATATTATCAAATTTGTCTCAAACACCATGTATATATATATATATATATATATATATATATATATATATATATATATATATATATATATATATATATATATATGTATATATAAATATATATGCGTAAGTGTATGTAAGCGCATTAATATGTATGTATGTGTATATAAATATCGGTGTGTATGTCTATATAGATGTGTAGATTATTAAACGCGAATTTATATATGTGGTTACATATCTCTCTCTCTCTCTCTCTCTCTCTCTCTCTCTCTCTCTCTCTCTCTCTCTCTCTCTCTCTCTCTCTCTCTCTGTATATATATATATATATACGTATGTGTGTGATTTTCTCATTATTTATACATACTGGTTAATAATATGGCGCAATTATAGTATACAGTAATGCGACCGGCAGTATCGTTTTATTATGTTAATATTACTTTAATTATGTTTACAAATTATTCGTGGTTTCATTACTTTAAAAAATCGTTTTTCTACCTTATCACTAAGGATGTGTTTACATCATACAATTATCTATTTCCATGAGTAAAATAAGATAAGGGTTTATACAGCTAAATGCATAATTATATGGCCTCTGATAATAATAATCCATCTAATAATACTAATACTCTACTTGAATATAAAATAATCTAATAATCATCTTTTGTGCATACAATTTATGGTTGTTTCATTTTTTGTTTCAATATTTTTGGTCACTGAATAAAATTACCTCTCGTTTCCATCTAAACACAAATAACAGCGTGCGCTCATGTTTATTTTACTAGGATGTATTGTTGGTATGTTTTTTGTTTTTCCAATACGCTCTAAACTTATTAAGAAAGGACGGTACTTTTCTATATATTTCGTTATATAGCCTAGTTTTTTGTTATTCGGCGATTTCCTCAGTAGATATTGTTCCTATGTATACTAAACAATTTGAGAGACATTTCTTTTTGTCTGCTTTTTTGCAGTGAAACGTGTTTTGTCTCCATTATTTCTTGAATCCATTCTTGTACACTTATTTATCTAGTTTATGTTACTGTCTTACATTATATTATTTTACATTTAATATTATAACTTAACTTTAAGTGAATTTTATTAAAAAGATGTGGCAAAGCTGATTTCCGTGTAAATGTATAAGGTTGAGAAATATGTGTCCTGATTTGTATGTTTTGTATTTGGTAAAATCGTGGCATATTTCATATTCTCTTTCTACTCTTATATCATTCTGTTGATAGCAACAGCATTTTTTTACAGTTATTCGTGCTGTTCTTATAAATGCTGTTTTAGTGCAATAGTATATGTATATATTGCTATTGTTGATGTTTTATTACTTAGTCGAAAATTAAATGATCTAGGTATATGTTTGTCTTTAATGTTGAATGATAATAATTTGAATGCACATAGGCTGGAGATAAACTGTCCTACGTATATATCTCATATATCCTTATTCTTGGTTGAATAAACGTTTAACAAATGTTAGATGTTTAGTGTTTGATGTTATCTAAACCTTTTTTCAAATTTCCAACCTTTCGTCTTAAATTATATCACACAAAATTGCATACTGTTTCTAATTATTGACATCTCTATATAATCTATATTTTTAAGTAAAATATATGTTCGAATACGTATACATGAAAACATTCATATATATTATGACAATCATAATTTGTTTACGTACATATATATACTTATATCACTTATCACTATCCATATCCTTTCCATCCTTTTTTGTTTAATTCTTATTTAAGTGTATGATTTTAGCCGAAAATAGTCAAATAAATCGTTCAACTAAAAGTATTTTTTACTCAAATTCAAAAAGTTGGAAACTGCATGTTTCAAATTATGCGATCCTATATCATATTTAGAGTTCGATTTCATCATGCTTTTTTTTCGAAGTTTGTAATTTTACTCTCTTCATGATTTTATTACAACGAACACTGATACGTTTTAGTTATTCATGTAATAGTACGGTGTGATATTAAATATTAGCTGGGAAATTATACAAATTAAATGAACATTAACAAAATGTTCGCTAATTCTGAAAAATAAATAAAACCACCATAATGGTTTCAATGTATTATCTGTGTTAATCTGATACTTGCCTCAGATCAACTTAAAAAATCCCAATCTGCTTTCAATTATCACTGATAACCCACCTTGTTAATGGAACGTAAAGATAATTGCGAGCCGGAAAGCGTTACCGGGAAAGAGTTCCTTGAAAACTCAATAAAATATGGAATGGAAAATTTTTGGAATTGTCAGTAAGATGTAAACAGGAAACAATGGATGAGTAAAGGGGATATCGGATTGGATGTGCTGTTATCTTTCTTCTAGAGAATTGGAATTATTTATTTTGTATAAGTGTATTTTAAATGTTTATCTGAAGATACTTGGTCATTTTAAGACTTATAGAAACATTGTTATATATATATATATATATATATATATATATATATATATATATATATATATATATATAGCAATATATGTTTGTATAAGTAAAATGTTTTCCTAGTAAATACATATAGCTATACTTTCTATTCATAATTATCATAAAAACAGTTTAAATTCTATGGGATGTTTGCACAACGTGTATGAAATACTAAATATATATAAAAGCATGTCAGAACTAAATAGACACCAGTAGGAACTTAGATGACTATTGAAAATAGTAAGTATTTAATGAAAGTATTTAAGTAAAAAGATAGTTGAATCCCCTTTGCTTTTTAACGGTCATTTTAGGCATTTTATTGATCAGTTTACAAACATTACATTGAAGATAATGAATGCAATGCTTTACGCAGTGATTTTAACGACACTATTTTAAAGATGGTGTCTGATTCTCCTTCGGTTTTTACAGTCTAATATAGCCAAAGTGGTTCGATATAATCATATCCGACGACTGACTTCACCACGGAAATTTTAATACCATTTCGATGCAACAAATATTGTGTATGTTAACAGTGTGGTAAGAATCCAACTCTTATATATTTAAGGACTCGTGTTTTATAATTCTACCACTTGCAATATTGGAAAGAATCCTTTCCGCAATATCGAACACACATTTAGCCGAAGTAAAGTTACCCTGGTACTCAACTTGCGAACGACAACCCGTCCAAATATCTTACCATGCTATAACATAATTACAAAAACGTTACAGCGTTGGCTGCAATTATTTGATGTAGATCTCTTGATTCCAGAGTCACCAGACACACACTATATCACCGTCTTCCAATAAAGCAAATCGTGACTTATCAGAAACATTTACAGTGCTAAAAAATGGCATAGGTCTTTTAGTTATTTTATAAGCTTAATCTTTCCTCCAGTTGGGATTGATTGCACGTAGAAATGGTTACCGTCATTAGGTATATGCCGTAGTAGCCTCGGTTGTGAAGATATAACATTGAAATCAACAGTTTTACCATATCAGTTGAAACTAGGTAAGTTTTCAGCATTTAAATTTACAAAATGTGCGTATTTTTGTTTATTTAGACAGAAATAATATATAGCTGACTGTAAACGCTTATTTAAGTGCAGTTATTCTTTTTAAATGTTGAAATACAATGCGCCGTTCTCAGGGGGTGAGGCGAAAAAGATTTATCATATTTTTTTGCGATGAATAAGCCAAATTGCTGAAATCCGTAAATCTGTGATGCGCCTTCGGGTTGCGGCATTATGCAGCATATATATATATATATATATATATATATATATATAGAGAGAGAGAGAGAGAGAGAGAGAGGGAGAGAGAGAGAGATAGATAGATAGATAGATAGATAGATAGATAGATAGATAGATAGATAGATAGATAGATAGATAGATAGAGAGAGAGAGAGATTATATATAATCTTTAATAGGGAATCTAAAAGGTATACCAGGTAGAACAAGTTATATTCATTATAGACATAAAATAACAATCAAACTTTACTTTTTGATAGTTTGATTTATTTGGCAGGTGTCTGTGTATATTCTGTTTGGCAGTATTATCTCAAGGTATTTCGGTATTTGATCGGATTAAAGGTGTGTGTTTATAATTCATCCGTGAGATTGATAAAAAATTAAAAAAATCAAGAAAGCGAATGACAAAACCATAGCATTTTGAAATAAAATGGGTTCTACTTAAAAGTTATACGTTTGAGAAAATTATTAGAAAAAATTATTAATAGATAAACATTGACATACGCATATATTATTCATTAAATATATTCAGTAAAATATTTTAGAATTAACTTTTGCTATTTAGCAACAAACTATTATATATATATATATATATATATATATATATATATATATATATATATATATATATATTACTTTTACTTACCTGGTGCTTGCCGGGGTTCACTTAATTTTTATTTATTTGCACATAAGGAAGGTAAATGCTATGATATTATTCAATCTAAAGGGTGATTTAGGCATGTTGCAAATTTTTTTAGGTGATTATTTGAAAATGTCTTTTCCTAGCGTCTAGATAATAATTCTTTCAAATGAATTATAGCGATGAGTGTTGCAAATAAAAAGGTACAACACGTAGAAATAAAAATAAGCTATTGAAAATCTGAGATACCGTTATGTGTAATATATATATATATATATATATATATATATTAATATATATATATATAAATATGTACGTATGTATATATATATATATATATATATATATATAGAGAGAGAGAGAGAGAGAGAGAGAGAGAGAGAGAGAGAGAGAGAGAAAGAGAAATATTGAAGAAATACACAGTTTAATGTAGTGTTTTAACATTTCTTACTAAAATGTGTTTTCCTGGAATAATTGCTAAAATTACAACCTTATATCAGATATAATATGTTAAGCCTCGGGCAACCTGAAATAAAATATGTTGCTATATATATACACACAGACACAGACACACACACACAGACACACACACACACACACACACATATATATATATATATATATATATATATATATATATATATATATATATATATATATATATATGAAAAGAAAGATATAAAAGACAAGATATAAGATGACAAGGCATCAGTTGAGAAAGTAATGGCTGCGATTGAAATTGTAGAGGAAGAAGTAATTACATGCTGTGTAAGAATAACAAACAGAAATAGTGAAGACAAAAAGGGGCCTCGTATTCTCAAAGTGAGTGTGAACAGTATTGAAATGAAGAAAAAAATCCTGAAGAGTAGCAAGAAACTGAAAGACATTGGAGAGTTCGAAAACGTGTTCATTGGACCAGATCTGACTAGAATGCAAAGAGAGGAACAGTACCTGCTGAGTAAAAAATTGAATGAAAGAAAAACGAATGGGGAAAAAGATATTTTTATTAGCAGAGGTAAAATCGTTCATGCGCGAGACAAGGCGGTGCATTTCAAAGGAGGGACTTCACCCCCACTCAAGAAATAGAAATCATCAGAATATTCCCTATGTAAATAGTTTGAATAACGGTGATCTCAAGATTCATTCAACAAACATTGATGTAATTACGACAAAAATAACAGACTTGGAACAGTGTATCGGAGATGTGAAACCTGACATTATAGCGCTTACTGAAGTTAAGCCAAAAAATTGCATAATTCAACTAAGTGAAACAGAAGTTGTGCTTGAGGGTTATCATCCACCTATGAACAACCTGGAAAAAGATGGAAGGGGTATATGCATATACGTTTCACAGTTGTACGACGTGGAGGATTTCAACGTTGACATTGAGGCATTTAATGATTTCAAAGAGTCGATATGGATAATCGTGAAACTGGGGAAAACAATAAGATTGTGTTTGGATGTGTTTACCGAAGCCCGACAAGTGACAGTATAAATAATCGAAAATTAGAGACATTACTTAGAGCTGTATCTGACAGGAATATAAAGAACTTAGTGATAGTTGGTGACTATGTACAGCGACAGACAAAGTGGACTCAGAGTGTGATCAGTTTCTGGACTGCTTAAAAGAATGCTTCTTAGTGCAAAATGTAGACAAGCCTACCAGGTATAGTGGCACACAGAGACCGTCGATTCTGGATCTAGTGTTCATCAATGAAGATAATGTAATCTGTGACATTGATTATTTAGCACCATTAGGAAATAGTGACCACTCTACTATTGTGTTTAACTATATATGCAAACAAGAACTAAACTACAGCAAGAGTAAAAATTCAAATTTGACAAGGGAAATTACAGTGAAATGCGAGATTCAATCTCAAATGTTGACTGGGATCAAGAATGAAGTGAAAAAGACATTCACGATGCATGGGATAGATAAAATGACATTCTGAGTGAGGCAATGCAAAAACCTATTCCAACTAACAACGTTGGACGATCTAGAAGTAAGAAACGCCTGATTTATATGGACAGACCAGATATGAAGCAAGTGAAAGTGAAACAGAGAGCTTGGAAGAGGTATACAGAGTCTCAGGACTTACGTGACTATGACCAGTATTGCGAAGTTAGAAATGGCTTAAGGATTTATACAAGAAAATTTAGGAAGACGTTTGAAGAATCTCTTGCATATGATGTGAAAGTGAACCCTAAAACATTTTGGAAATACACCAAATCTAAGACAACTGTGAAGAGTGGAGTCAGTAGTCTTAGAGATAATGATGGTGTATTGCATTTAGAAAGTGACGCAAAAATTGTAATTCTCAACGGCTTCTTTGTAGTGTCTTTACTCGTAAAAATGTTGACAACATACCTAAGCTGGATCATAGATGTGGACATGTAGAACTGTCAAATATTAGCGTTACAGAGGATACTATTGAGAAACAGCTGAAGAAAATTAAAATTAACAAACCACCAGGACCTGATGGACATCATCCGAGAGTCTTGAAAGAGATCTCAGCTTACATCATCAAGCCTCCTAAGCTAATCTACACCAAATCGATAGGGTCTTGAACGCTACCCATTCAATGGAAACAGGGACAAGTGACACCTATCTTCAAGAAAGGAGATCGGAGCCTACCGGGAAATTATCGCCCAATCAGCTTAACATCCATCTTGTGCAAAGTACTGGAAGCCATCATTAGAGAACAGATTATGAACTACATGGTAGACAACAGACTATTCTGTGGAGAGCAACATGAATTTATTCCAGGCAGATCATGCATGACACAACTCATAACATGTCTCGACGAGTGGACGGATGTGCTGGACAGTGGTAACCCGGTTGATGCCATCTACCTAGACTTTCAAAAAGCTTTTGATACCGTTCCCCATCGAAGACTACTTAGTAAACTGAAAATCTATGGCATCAAAGGGCAAGCAAGGGATTGGATCGAAGCCTTCCTACAGAACCGTGTTCAACGAGTGTCAGTGAACGGGCATGTCTCCAGGTGGGCTGATGTCACAAGTGGCATACCACAGGGCAGTGTACTCGGACCGTTGTTGTTTGTCATCTTCATTAACGACTTGCCAGATAGAAATCAAGAGTGTGTCATGCATATTTGCCGATGACACAAAGATCTATAGCAAGGTTACAACGGAAGAGGACAGAGCCGCACTGCAGAATGATATAGAAAGGCTCTCTAAATGGTCAGCAGATTGGCAGCCAAAAATTAATACCTCAAAATGCAGAGTTATACTCTTTGGACATAACAACCAAAGGAATATATATCTCATGAAGGACAATGAAGGAAATGACAAAGAAATTGGCGCTTCAGATATTGAAAAAGACCTGGGTGTATACGTAGACAACAAACTGTCATTTCATCACCATGTTACTGAAACCGTAAAGAAAGCAAACCGTACACTTGGGACAATAAAACGAACGTTTGTTAGCAGAGACAAGGCCGTGATCAAGAAGCTCTATACCTCAATGGTAAGACCCATCATTGAGTATGGAAATGCACCACGAGTCCATCAGTTTGTCAGTGATATTGACAAGGTTGAAAAAGGCCAGCGCCGAGCAACCAAATTGTGCCCTACACTTGTGGACCTGCCATACGAAGATAGGCTCAGACACATGAAGCTCCCGTCCATGTACTATAGAAGGGAACGTGGAGATATGATCCAGACATTCAAGATCCTCACAGGCAAAGACAACATGGACCAGGAGAGACTGCTACCCCTCAGCAAGATCACCAGGACAAGAGATCACAACCTGAAACGGAAAAGAAGCATAGTAGGCTAAACATCAGAAAGTATTCCTTTGGGATACGGGTTGTGAACAATTGGAATTCTCTGCCAGACTGGGTCATCGACGCAACAGACATAAACGACTTCAAGTGCAAGTTGGACAAACATTGGCTTCACAGACAATATTCAGTCACACCTGTGTACGAACTGATATATTGGACAAGAAGGAAAGGAACGGGAGTTACAGGCAAAAGCTTTTTTTCCCAAATATATGTTATGTTATATTATATATATTTGATGTACTCGTGGAGCGCACTCTTTCTTCTTTTCTTACGAGCGTTTATAGGAAGCCTACTTTTACTAAACTTTACCTTAGTTGGGATTCTTTTGCCTCTAAACGTAGAAAGAAAGAGCTTATTAGAACTCTTACCCACCGAGCTTTGATGATCTGTTCTAGTACTAAATTGACGTCTGAACTTGATAAAATCAAGGAAATTTTTCTCTCTAATGGATACCCCGAGCACGTAGTCTCGCATGTCATCCGAAGCAAAGTTGATAACTTTAGTAGATCTAAGGTATTTGGTCCTCTCCATTTATCTTAAACTTCCGTGGTTGGGCTCTTACATTCAGCCTTTGGTAGACAAGATATCTTCCTCGGTGACACATTGCTTTAATGCTGCCAATATGCGCATTATTTTTTCCACTCGATCCGCTTTCCCCTCCTTTCGCAAGGACGTCTTGTCTACCAATGAGCAAAGTTGCGTAATTTATCATTTTCAATGTCAGTGCGACGCTGACTATGTAGACAATACCATTCAGCGATTGTCGGTAAGAGTGGCTCAACATGTGCCCGGATGAGTTCGCCGACATGAACCGATCCCGTTATCCGGGTGTTCACAAGCTCAGGAGTCTGCCAAAGGTGACACCATTTTAACAAAAGAAGCTGTCGTGATCATTATTCTGATGATACATTACCCATTGTGCACAGAGCACGACACCGCTTCCATCTGGACATATTAGAAGCCATCATCATAAATTCACGACGTCATACTCTCTGTAGACAGAGACAATTAAAGCATTCTATACAGATTTTTGGCGATTCGTGTGAACTTTAGTTTATATTCGTGAATTCCGACATCATACATAACGGTTTTTTTATATAATTTTTTTTTTCTAATTTATATTATATAATATGTTCCCCATACAATTCCTTATTTATTTTGTGGTGTGGCACCATTTTGTTTTTTCATATATATATATATATATATATATATATATATATATATATATATATATATATATATATATATGAAAATATATCTATGCCATTTAAGCTACACATAGGCGTCCGTATTTCATCCTCGTAAGGAATCGCCAGGCTAACAATTCCTAACTAAGATTAAACGCCTACGCCTCTGTGTAACTTAATTGTCATAGAAATATTTGCATACCTTACTACCTAGCTCTATTTACCTTTGAAGTAAATACTGAAAATCTATACATAATATATCATATATCTTTATAATTATTATATGTATCGACATGAAATAATTATATATATATATATATATATACGACTTCGAGCTATCAAAATCTAAATATTTCAGATATTTATGCCCATGAAACACCGACTAAACCTTCTTTGTGGAAGATTATGAGGGAGTAATTTAACATCTCTCTTAAGACCTTTATACTTGTGGATAACAAAAAAATAATAGGCGGAACCAAACATAAATCAAATTTGATCAAGATATTTATTTTATGATAGCAATGTTTGCACATGTTGTAATTTAGTTCGCGTAGTATCACGGTACTGAAACTGTTCAAATGAAATGTTTCTGTTTGGTATTATCGTCGTAATTGTCGCGCTGACAACTTATGCAATGCTACATTCCGTGTGTCATATAAAATCCTCAACGTAGTTTTATTTTGATTTTAAATAACCATAACGTCACTAAAGCAACTAAATTATTTGGCAGAAGGTAAATTTGAAATTGATCGCAGAAAACTCAGCAGATTCTTCAATAAATGATGCTTGGCTTTCTAGAATTTTACGAATATGCAAGATCATATAGGCCTAACACCATGATTGTCGATGCCGTTGCCATATCAAAGTAGCAAATCCTGGAAATAAACCCTCGGATTAAATGTTATGAGCGGCATCTTAGCGTCTAGCTTTGTTTGTAAATCTTTGAAACATCGGCAATATTACTTAGAAACATCGAATTGCTATCAAAATATTGGAAAACATTTTACTCATCCTAGTTAATGAAGGTGTCTATATTAATTTCGTAATTACTTTTATTTTGATAAAAACGCAAATCGTATTCTTGGGTTTCAGAAAATTTGCGAAATCTTTTGTGATCAGATTGCAAAAATAATTAAGATAATACAAATAAGTGTCCTTCCATCGATGTACTGGGAATATTTAATTGTTTGACCATTAAACTAGTTGCTAACTATCAAAACAAAGTTTGATATATAATAGCGGACTAAACTATAAGTTGCCCATCATTACAGTTGTATTGGCATTGTATATTATTGTGTCCTCATCAAATAATTTCTTGAAATTGTTATCTGTAAGTATTCAGAAAAATAACAGTATCAATTTTATAATTTTAATATAGTTAAAATGAATAGCAATCCTGCTCTTCTGTAAAATGCAAAGTAAATAATACATCTCATTATTAGGTTTTCTATCATTATAGAAGGCATTAATGACTTGATTTACGAAGCTCATGAACTTTGTCTCTGTTTTGATCGATTTATATGAATATAAATATTAGTACGAACACTAGGGAAGCGAAACGTTATCAGTCACTGTTACATACTCGTGTATACACGTTTTGAATATTTTGCTGCCCTTTTCCTCTATTCAATAAAATAATCAATCAATGTCAGCGAATTCGTTTCCATGTAGTTATTTATTATATCTTCAATCATTACTGAGAATTACTTATTTCCGCTATGCTGAGAAAAAGTAGTATCAACATGAACGCATTTTGCTTACTAATTTATATCAAACTGTTTTGAAACTGTTGAAATATTAGCCACAAATGGGTGTATTGAAACATTGTTATCCATTGGTTTATTATTTCACTTGCAAGATAGTTTGAACACATCTGTTTTCCGCAGATAAGCTGAAATACGTTAATAATATGAACGTTTGGGTGAATTACCAAAGTTGATCTCGACTTTTGACACTTTCCTCATATATATAAAATATCCGATTTGGAATAAAACACGGAAATGGAAACTCAGAATGGCAACAAGAATTTATTTCTTATTTTATGCGTCTCTGGCTATAAATTCGTCACGTTGACATTATGTTAAATCCTTTTTATTGCGTTTCATGGATAAAGATATAATATTAAGGTTAATGCTCCTAGGAGAAAATGCGGTATAACACTTTATTGCCAGACGTTCAATTTCGGTAATGAATGATGGAATAGTGAAGAGAAAACAATAATACACATTACTATTAGAAAATAATTTTCGTTTTGTTTTTAATTGCATGAGAAAGGTCAGAGTTGACCAGCAATATAAGGCGCTAACTATTAAACTATTTGAATATTGAATCTCTATTTATGAAGACTAGCACATATATGCTCTCTCCAGTCGCATATCTTTGCTACTCTGTTTGAATTATATAATGATGAACGAACTACATACAGTGATCGCCAAAGAAGGACATAATGACTAAGACTATATCCTGAAAAACGAACATTATCCCCCCACGAATGGGTTAATGCCTCTAAGGATGATATCATGGCAACCGAATTGATAGTGCATACTATCCTCTACCTCAAGAAGGTGAATGGTTATCCTGGGAGTATTGTATCATTGAGAACGAACATATACTATGCTCCAAAGAGTAAATAATGCCTGTGACGAATGAAAATATACTACACAACCCCGCACACACAAACGAAGGAATAAAGTCCGTTAGGATAATTCATCTCCCCCCCCCCCTAAACAAGGTTGTAATTCCCGAGAGAATGGTATCATCATGAATGAACATATGTATAATACACTAAAAAAAAACCCAAATAATAAGGTAATTCCTGGTACTATTGTATCATTACAACAGAACATATACTACAATACCCCCTCGAAAATATATGAAGTAATATCTGGAAAGATCTCTCATGAAAGGAAAAAGGTAATGTCAGCAACTATGATATCATCGAAACAAAAACGATACTACACTACTCCCTCCGTCAACAATAACGAAGCAGGTTTTATCTGACAAGATCACCTTATGACAACAGAACAGCTACTACATTACCCCCGCCCACAACGGAGGATGTAATACCTAGGAGGATTACCCCCTCTCCCTCAAAAAACGAGTAGGTAATTTCTGAGAGAATAGTAATATGACACCAGAACGGATATTAGATTACTGACTTCCATAAATAATAATACAATAATAGATTAAATGGTTTGTTATTCATTCATGTAATAATGCCGAGCTATACGAAAACATTATTTTTATAATGCCTTATGACTAAGATCGGGCATTTTAGTATCGACGACACAATTGTATTTATATAAGAAAATACGACAATACAAATTACAAATATATATTACAGAATATTAATTTATTAGACACTTAAAAATATGAATTTAATAATTGGGAATACATAAATTTGTTTGCGAGGGTTCGCATATTACTATACATACGTTATAACAGGTTGTATCTCATAGAAATAAACAACAGTAACCCGTTTTGATGTTAACACGGAATAGATGAAAACACTTTCTCATTCATTAATTTAGATTAAATTACTGATTTAATAGTGCTATATCACTTTCCAATATAAATTACACTTAAAATTAGCATACACTTCCTGCATATTTAGCTGTAACTGTAGACGTGTAACTATTTATTTTTTCTTCCGAAAATATTGTTGAACAAATTTCTGAATTGTACCCAGTTCCCTGTGAAATAGCAATCCTCATTTCGGCTGCATCACTTCTTTCTGCTTATTCTTACGGTTAGATTAGGCTTAGTTAATGGTAAAGTTAATTCAAGGATTGGGGTTAGGTCAAAGATACCTACAGTATATCTATGACAACCCCCCCCCCAATATAAAAATTGTAATGTTTTCACGGCTTAAGAAAAATAAAAGTTTAACACCTCCATAAATTCTTTTTAAAGCAGAAAATAAGCTAAATTCGAGAAGTCAGAAAACTCTCCCCCTCCCAATAAAATAGTTTCTACACTATTTTATTGTACGGTAAAGTACTAAATAGTTTCCTCCCTTTAATTCAAAACAAAAGCCCATACTCCAACTACGGTAGGTGTGATAGTAAAAATGTAGCTTACGTGTAGATTATGTTACATATAAGTTTGTTCGAGAAAACAAGTTGACATACTCAGCGTAATGAAGTTAACATCGGGTAGCACTTATGCCAACACCTGCCCGACACTAATTACAATCAAGGATTTCGGTCAGGTAACTCAAATCAACCAATCAATTGTAACCCTTTGAAATGAATAAAACTCGTCTAAATAAAAAAGGAATTTGTTTACGTCTGCTCTGAATATTTGTCGACTCTACAATACATTTTTTTTGGGGGGGGGGGCGATTTGTTTTTACTTTTCAAAAAAAGTAATGTTAAAATGTAGTATCTGTTCTGTTACTAGACTTTATCTTTTCTGTCCTAAGTCAGTGAAATAATACTCCTTTTAGACTGTGGCAATATTTATTTTCGTCCCAATTTAGCGTTTCGCTTTTTAAAGAGATGGATTTTCTCACATTAAGAACTGATCTTTTGTTCAACTCTGCCCTTGATTTCAATATTTGCTGATCTTACAATATTTTTATCTTTTCGGTTTATTTTATTGTCATCGGTACACAAGCGAACTTGTTCTTTTCACTTATATTTTGATTTCGTGATCAATTACAATATATACATTGTGTTATGTAAACATGCTTTCTCAGTCAGAAATGATTTCTTCACTGACTGGAGACAGAAGAGATAAAGTATACTACACTACACGTTAACGTTTATTTTTTTAAGTAAAAAACTTAAACTAAAAACGAACATAATATTGTAAAATCGGCAAATATTCAAATAGAGGTAAGTGTTCGAAGCGCGAATGAAAAGTGCTGCTGGTTAAAAGCAAATTTAAGAGCGTATTTGAAATATGTAGAAATAAAATGTTTGTTTCAAAACATTTTTCTTGTGTTTTCTCAACTGAATTTTATTTAAGAAAAGTATTTAAGAACACACAGGACATATTTTAAAGTCTTATATAAAGTTTTGTATTTTGTTCACATTTCAAAATCGCAGGATCTAACTATCCACTTTTGTGAAACAAAGAATTTTATAAATATTACAATTTTTTAATGAAATATTTGTATATGACAGCAGAGTTATGTCCTAGTTTAGTCACCGAAATATCGTCGCCGTAAAATGCAAAAGAAGAAACCGAAAGTGAAAAAAGAAACACATAAACTCTGGAGAAAAACACATTTTAAATGAATAATAATGATAGTGTTATCGGATTTTCTTCGATGACGACATGTTTTATTGGATCAGGTTCAATAAAAATAAGCAGTCTGTTAGCGACTTATATAAAAAATAATTTTAATTAAAACATGTATAATTATAACTATTTGTTTTAAAAAATAATTCTTGTTTTTTTGCTACATATGTTTATTAAAAAGCACACGGAAAACATTTCAAATCTTAAATAAAGTTTCGTATTTCTTTTACATTTCAATATCCCAGAATTCAGAGTACTATCATTTGTGAAACAAATACTTTTATAAATATTTTTTAACTGTAAATATAATATATGATGACAGTGTTATGTCTCAGTTTAGTACCGAAATCTTGTTGCCGAAAAAAAAACAAGATAGATAACCGAAAATGAAAAAACAAATTAAACGTAAATATCTAAACTGCGACCTAGTTGCGTAAATAATATATATGTAATGTCTGTTCTGATACTACAATTCATATGATGTATAAAAGACAAAGTGCATTTAAAATGAAAGCAGTCAATATGTATAAGGAGTATTATTCAAACAGGAATGTTAGCATTCCGGAATAAGCGGTGTCCATATCGTTAGTATGCCATGGACAATAAGTACCCGGTTATTGTATTGGCGAAATGAGTATATAATAAGATATGAGTAATAATGGCAGCCACCTTCTCTTTGTAAGTCGTATTTGGGTGAAGTAGGACATCCGGATGCAATGTAAGAATTTTTTAAAGAAAAATAAATTTAAAGCATGATTACTAAAACACGCTTAAGGGCTTCGGCTGATTAGATTGCCGAACTGATTACATATAAAGGTTTTAATTATAACGCTATTATATATGAATGCATATAGGAAAATCGTCTTTACATTATTTTATAGTTGAAATTTAGTTTAATTAAAATTGCGGATGTAAAAACCTAATTAGTTTTGATAGAAATAATTACAATTACACCAGATTAAAAGATAACGAAGTAGAAATGATGATATTGAGATACTTTTTTTTACTGAATACTGAATACTTGATAACTCATTTAAAATAACCAAATAAACTACAACATACCAACTAATTGAAATCATGATTTTTATGCAGATGTTTTTTTTTAAGTCTGAATCAAAGACGAAAATTAACAAATACAGTTTTGTAAAAGTACTGGAATTAGTAAAAGTAATCATATTGCTGGTAACCGTTTTATTACTATGTTCATCACGTCACATTAATTAGGTGACGTAAAATGTTTACTATTTTATTTCCTATGAAAATAACGCAGGACAAATCTGAAGAAAAAGGAGCTCCGATAGAACAGAAAGGAATTGTAATACATCGTTGAGCTCTATAGCAGCCTACGAAATCGAACTAAGGACATTAATCAGTCTAAGCATTTCCAACTTGATCACGACGTCATTGAGGTGTTGCGTTTAGCACGGAGTTTTCCATTTTACCTCGACTGGGATCATCTTTTTCTACAAAGATGCAAATAATACAGTAGTTTTTCCCCTGCTCTTCACTTGCTACAAGAGTTGAACTGTTAAGTGTATCTTTTATTTCCCAGAGCTTCTGAATTTCATCGATCATCAAGTTTTAGGTTTGAAGTCGGCACTCTGTGTATCAAGCTGTCATATCTTTGACTTGGGAGGTGACGGTGATCAAGTGGATATCGACACGGACTGAACTCCTGGGTGTTCCAAGTTCGAATCCAGTCGGTTCCACAGTACTACTTTCACTTTGGGATGTGTATAACCTACTCGTGGTCTATCCCGTCAGTGCCCGATGTATTTCCAGAAATATTTCTAACTAGAAAGACATCGGGGAAACTAATGCCAACGCCAGAATCATCTGATTCACACGTAGTGGAGTTTTTTGATGGATTTTTTAAACACTACTGCGAGCTCTATCATATACCAACAAGGGAGATGAGCCATTCGAACATCATTCTATCAACAAAATTAATCAACCCACTTTGCTTAAAAGCTTTGAAAGTTACGTGCGAAATGTTTAAAGTAGAGAATGTTCTCTTCTTTTTATGTATAAATCGTTTTCATTCATTCATCGTTTAATGCACGTCTATTTATTTTGCTAATATTATACTTTCTAAAAAAACGCATTATTTATTTTGTTTTTTATCACCTGAGTAAGTCCGGTTTATTAAGCGTCTAAGAACTACATCCGCCTCTAATTCCCCAAGCATAATTGATTGAGAATTTAGCATAACACCTTTCAATTTTTCTACAGAACAACATTTATTGGGATATTTTGGAACACTTTCGCAAATATATAATTTAAAGATTAAAAATTGCTTTCCTTTTAATCTCATGGTTGATTTTAATTCGACACATTTTTATAATGTTGCGCAGTATCATCACTTGACTTAAAACTTTTATTCAAAAAATAATATTATTGAATTCAAAATCAATCACCAAAGTTTCATTTAATTATGTATGACTGTTAAAAATATGCGAGTATATTATAAGGTATATTAAAAATAAATTAAATAAATCAAACAAAAACAAAGTCAGTCTAGTTTAACATAAATGTGGGTATGTAAATACTTCATGAGCTGAGCCCCTCTCTTGTCTTGCATAGTTATTGGTCCCGCTTAATGCCGAGACTCTTAAAATGATAGAATAGTGTCTTACCACTTGGGGAGAAGGCCATCTTTAGTCTTTGTTTGAGCGGGATGGTGTCACTATAATAACACTGGTTTCTGGTTAGCCACGTAACAAGTTTAGGGGTAGACTTTTTTGTCAGCCAGCCTAGTAACCGCTTTCTTCAATATTGCGCTCTTGAGAGCTTTTTTTAGCAAGCCTGTTTTGAGTCCAGGAGATAGTTGGGTTTCTTGGTTTGTCTTGAAGTGATTCTACCTCTGTCTCCTTTTATTATTATGCCTTCTACAAATCCACACAACAAACATCTTACTATTTTCTATCGTAACATCAGTGGTCCTAGTTCAAAATTTTCTGATGTTCAGTCCTTTCTTTTGGGTAAATCTTCTCACATCCTTGCTAATTGTGAGACTAATCGTGATGCTTCTATTGATAGTAACGATCTACATGTGGATAGTTACTTGCCTCTTGCCTGCTTAGACTCTTCCACGCATTTTCATGGTCTTGCTCTTTTCTTTCGCACAGATCTCCCTATTGCACGTGCCCACAGCCTTGACTATCATAGGTGTATTTTTATCTGTCTGAGGTTGTCGTTGATGCACTCGACTTACAATGTGTTATTTTTGTAACGTTCCACTTCTGACGATAGCTGCTCTGTAGTTGATGCTATATCCGGCAGAATTGATGGTGCTTTTCAAATTCAGCCGTCAAGCTCTATATTTATCTTTAGTGACTGCAATGCTACCAAACTTTAACCACAAAGATCAGCCGGTGAAATTTGACTCAACTTCACCTTGTCTCATTATTTGTCCCAAATTGTCACCTTCCGCACACGTTTTCCTGATAATGATGTTCATCAACAATCCTTACTTTATCTTTTGCTCACTCTTGTTTCCGACCTATGTTATATTTATTCTTCTCCTCAATTGGGTTCTTCTTTTTTTAACATGGTTCACCCCAAACAAGACAGGCCGCCACTGTAGACGTAAGGGGCTACTTAGTAAAAGAAAAGGGAAGAAGGTAGGGGGCGGTCAACCTAGATTGGGATCTGCGCAGCGAGGTGTCTGTTTACATTAGTTTTAAATTTCTGCATGTCTGTACTGTTGGGGAAACAGGGGGCAGGGAGTGAGTTCCAGAGGCCGGCAGTACGAGGTAAGAAGCTATTTGAGTAGAAGGCTCTCCGACATCTGGGGACCTCCACAGTGAATGAATGAGATTTAGTTGATTGTGGAGTTAGTCTAGTGAATTTACGTCGAGGGGGCACCAGAGTAGCCAATTCAGCGGAGCATAATCCATTGAAGTATTTGTAAAACAAGCACAAGGATGCTACATTGCGGCGAGGGACAGGGACTGGAACTTGGAAGACATTGAGGGACTTATTAGGTTGGCGATTCTTTTTTGGACCTTGTCAAGGAGTGAGAGACTAGTAGATGATGCACCAGCCCAGATGTGACAACAATACTCCATGCATGGGCGGATGGCGGCTTTGTAGAGATACAGGATAATGTCAGGTGTGAGATGTTTACTAGCACGGTAGAGGGAGCCAACCTTCCTTGCGGCAGCCTTGGCAATGTATTCAATGTATTTGTTCCAATTCATGTTACCTGTGAAGGTTGGACCGAGGAGTTTGATGATGAACTCTCAGGTAGGGTGTTATTTGCCATGACAATAGGAGGTTGAAAAGGTTCCTTCTTGTTTTTGAAGGAAAGGAGTTTTGTCTTTGCGGCATTAAAAGTTACCAACCATTTATGACCCCAATCCACTACAGCCTGGAGGTCATTTTCTAAAGATTCAGCCATTGCTTTGGATATGATTGCGTCGGTTTTGCCAACATGGCGAGAGTAAAGGGTGGTGTCATCAGCAAATAAACCAATCGCAGACTCTATGCCATCAGGGAGATCGTTTATATAGATCAGGAACAACAAGGGTTCAAGGATAGATCCCTGGGGTACACCAGCATTTATGTCATGTTGCTTAGATAAACGGCCATCGAGGACAACCTGGATTTTTCTTTTGTCTAGGAAGGATCTAATTATATTAAGTAATTGCCCAGTAATACCGTATGATCGTATTTTCAGGAGAAGCCCTTTATGCCATACCTTGTCAAAGGCCTTGGATATATCAAGCGCTACTGCCCTAGCTTCACCTGCCTTGCGAGTGTATGATACATGCGTTCAGAGATGACCGTTAGGATGTCTGCAGTAGATCGTGCTTGTCTAAATCCATACTAACGGTCAGAAAGAAGTTTACCATTAACTAAGTGTCGTACTATCGCTAGATTGATTAAGGATTCAAAGATTTTAGCAAAAATCGGCTGCAGACTGATTGGGCGATAGTTCTGGGGATCGGTTCTATTTCCATAATTCTTGTAGACTGGTACCACAGAGGAAATTTTCCCGCTATCGGGGAAGCAAGATTCAGCTAGACACTTATTGTAGAGTTTGGAGAGGACAGGGGCCAGTTCAGCAGAGCATTTATTTATTACTATTGTAGGTATAAGATCAGGCCCACAAGCTGTCAAGGTTTTTTTATGATGTCTCTAACCTGGGATGGGGTGATGACCAGGTTATCAAGTGTGGCTTCTGTCAGCAAAGGGAATTTGGGGAGGGGGTGGTTATCTGAGTCCAAAGTAGAGTTAGAAGCGAAGCGCTGGGCAAGTAGTTCAGCCTTATCAGTGGCCGTGCAAGCGACATCATTATGGTTTGATAGTGAGGGAATCGCTGATTGACCATTATTCACTACACTATTGTAGATTTTCAAGAAATCACGAGTACCTAATTTCTGTGACTGGGTGCGTTTTTTTGTTAACTCATTAAACCTTCTCTTCGCTTCACCTATCACGGCCTTGCAATTATTTCTTGACTCTATAAATTTATTTCTATTAGTAGCTGACTTATGTCGGCCGAATTTACGGAATGCTTGTTGCCTCTCAGAAATGGCAGCTGCACATTCCGAGGTGAACCATTGAGGAGAGTGAGGCTTGCTAAAGAATTTTCGCATGGGGACATAGGCTTCAATGCCTGCTTTGACCCATTCAGTTAATTCGTTTGCACACTGATTGGCAGGGAGTGAGAACGTTTCCCTCCATGGGGCGTCACTGCTGTTATCTCTGATTGACTCAAAATCAGCCCACTCGTAGTATCTTGTTGTTTTGAGCAACGGTTCATCAGCTTTTGGACGACTTTTTAGGTGATATGTATCATTAGCACAATGTGATCAGCATTCCCGAGTGGGCTATGAGCTTTGGTCACACAAGCCTCGGGCATTGATGTCAAGAAAAGGTCTAGAAGTTGGTCTATTCGATCGGGGATGCGGGTCGGAAAATCGACAGTCTGAGAGAGGGAGTGAGCTAAGGAGAAATTATACGTAGAGTTGCCTGCTGCGTCAGTAAGGCTGGAGAATCCCAACCAGTCACGGTGGTGGGCATTAAAATCCCCAAATACATGTATGTGGGCATTCGAGTCAATTAAGAGTGCTCTATCAATGCTTACAGAGACAGAGCTTAGCAGAGTACAGTCCTGGGTTTTCTGATCATGCTGTTGTTTATGTTCAAGTTAATTTCTCGGTAAGGCTTCTATTAATCGTATCTTCCATAGGAAGACATTACACTAGTTGAAGGCTAGTTGGGATGGGCTTCGCAGCTTCTTATTGGACGTTCCATGGTTTTCTATATTTGGTATGTCTCCGAATTATGCTGCTAGAGAGGTTACTGACTGGTCTTTTTTTTTAATTGACACCTTCATTCCTTCATCGTAAGTTTCAAACCAAACGTCATTCTCTTACATTATTTTCATATGTTTGTGTTTCTTACATTGGCCATCTTAACTATTACTTCCATCAGTATTGTCAGGATGGTTCTGATAATTCTAGAAAATTCTACAGAAGAGCTAGCAATGTCTGCTAAAACAATCTTTGGAGCTACGTCGAGTTACTTTCAAAGCAATTGTGACTCTATCATGTATCAAAGGGTTGGCTCTCGTGACTTTTGAAGAATCTACCATAATATTATTAACAGTGGTAATTCTGCTATTCCTCCTCTTGTTAATGGTATGCAGGTTATTGCATCTTCTAATGATAAGGCTGATCTCTTTGTTCGTTATGTTGCTAATAATACTTCTCTTGATGATTCTGGTGTTGTTCTTCTTGGTTTTCTTTTGAAAACTTATCAGTCTCTTGATTCTGTTACTATCACTTCAAAGATGGTTGCTAGGGTTCTTTCTAATCTTGACGAGTTTAAGGCTTCCGGTCCGGATTACATTACCGTTGTTGTTCTTAAGCGTTGTGCTCCTGAACTTTTTTCTACCCTCTCTAAATTATTAAATCTCTTTTTGTCTAAGCCCTGTGTCCTATCTTGTAGAAAGAAGTCCCCTGTTGTCACTATGTTTAAGACGCTGGTGATCGGTCTGACCAACAAAATATTATCCGGTTAGTCTCGTCTCCGTTATCAGCAATACTGATTAATAAAGAGAATCCAAAACATATTAGTTGATGTATGAACAAGGAGTATCGACATATTTTATTCGTCCAGATAATCACCCATTAATAATATATAAACTTAGTTGTTTATTAATCTCAAACAATACACGTGAACTTAATGTCACTTTGTACAAAAATATGACGATGTTAACACGTAAATCTTTTCCTTGTGTGCGTGTGCTTATTATAGTGAATATCAATACATCAGGCATGTAAGAGTTTAGCATCATCTTGTCTCAGGATTACCTGGAAATACACCTTGGACCTGGTGCTTTCACAATACATAATGCCAAAAATATGACACGTAATAAATTCCGACTCATGAGGCGGATGGTACTTTGAGTATTGTATTGGTCCTTATAAGTTGAGATACTAGAATATACTAAAACAATGATGTCAGCTACTAGAATATATTAAACCTCTCACAATTAAGTATAAATGATTAAGCCTATCACGCAAAGTCAATCGCAAAATGGCTTAACACATTTAATCGGTAATTTTTAGAATAAACCGAAAGGATAATTAATTTGTAAATGTAAAACATTTGTCCACGACGAAATATGCTTTTTTTCACATGAAATATTAGCACGATAAAGGTGTATACAGGAAACGAACGCTACAATATGTGTGACTTCAGGGAGAACCAGGTTAATTGGAATGGACAGCGAAAAAGAATCCACCGCAAGCAATAAACGGCAAATCATTTTTCTATTGATCATGTTAGCTTCACAGATTAGCGACGGGATGTATTATTCCCTTAATAGACGCTGACTTCTCCTGCGAAACATTAAGTTTACCGAAACAAAGCAAATGTGGAAAATCGTCTACTATAAATCAAACAGTGGATAGCGAATAATGAAACACTAAGCAAATGAGATATGCATGTTATGAATGGACAATATCAAAAACACATCATAAAATATTGCAATGGTGGACTAAAGTTTAAAAACAGACAAAATTATCAACTACATTCATAAATTGATGAACATTTATCGGAAAACACTTTGTAGAATAATGGCGCTCACAAATACACATAAAAGGTGCAAAGCAGGGTACACATTTTGAAAAATAATTCATTTCACTTCATTAAACTTCTTAAAACATTGGAAGTTTATAGACAGCCATCCATGAAGAAAATTACACCTGATAAATAAGACACACACATATGCAAATAATAATAATAATAATGATAACAATAATAATACTAATAATAATAATTATAATAATTATTATAATAATAATACTACTAATAATAATAATGATAAAAGGCAAAAATCTCATTATTATATTCATGAGATATTCGTCACAGTTTACAATATATCTAAAGCTCAGTAATGTCCCCTTATTTCATTGACGAGTATAGCTCTATAAGCAAAAGTTGCATATACGATTTCCTTTGTATTATCTTCATTCTCATTCTTGATGCATGTTTTCAGAAATTATAAGTTTGAGCTTTCGTAATCAGCCATATGCACATGTTGTACAGTCAGACATTTTTTCAGTCCATGCTGATTGCAGTAAGAGTAAATATCCCCCAGTAATACACCTCTTCTCTCCGTCCAGTACATCGTAACAACGTAATAACCAAGAAGAAGGTACACGTCTGGTATGTGGTTGAATTTGACGATGAGAAGATTAATCCGAAGGTGACAGACTAAGTAAATGGCTGGACCAAAACAAGAGTTGAAGCAGATATGGAACATGAAGGCAACGTTACTAATAATAATTGTATGAGCATTTGGAATATTCCCGATGAATCTGATAATGATTAATTTCATACAGTTAAGAGCACTAACAAAAACAACTGCCATGAAGAAATATCTCAGTATAAAACACAATGAACGTAACGAACATAGCAACAGGTAAGTAAAAATATAAGTAAAACTGAACACGATTCGAAGTAAAATCGATACATACCAGAGCGACCTCAAGTAAAAAATATATATAGATAAAAACTGAGTATATGCGAAAAAAGAATTTAAGATTGAAATTCCAAAACGAAAAGAAAAATAAGAAAATACAGGAAAGTGGTCATAAAGACTGAGAATTCGAAGAGTGAATGCCAGCATACAATTGATAGTATACTAAGTTGCATTTGAAATTAGCGATCGTGTATTAATTAGTGATACACCAGTGTCATGGTCGAACCTAGGTGATTTATCGCATGTAGACACACAACTACTTAATCGTTTTAAAGGGTTTTCAAACATTTCTCAGACGTGTTTGTAACATAATTTTCTCATGAAAACTTAAATGTATACATAATAAAAGTATAAGAGCCGATTTCTAATTATTACTGTATATTTAATTTTAAACAGTGTTAAACATTTATACAGTCAGTGTAAACTTGCTCAGGTCGCTTTTTATAGTTATATAAATTATGTGATTTTAGTTATCCGTAAAAATTTGCCTAAATGTTTTGTTTCTCGATCTTTTTACTAAAATATACTTTGTTTGTGATGCCAAAATACATTTTAACCGAAAATATTGTGAAAGAAACGACAAGATGAAACTAGATAGTTAATGAAATAATAGCGAAACAAATGTGAGAATTAGATGTTACATAAAGCACGGTTGATCTCTCTATTTTACCTCACTCCGGCATCTCTCTCTCACTCTCCGTCGGCTTTTTATCTCTTTGTTGTACTATATAAAAATATTATTCGAGCATCGTTAGCTTGAAATAACTATTCGATAAGGAAAGAGTAAAATAATTACAGAGACAGTAAGAGAGTGATTGCAATTATTATTTTCCCCTAAAATAAAATTATTACGGAGAGAGAAATATATATATATATATATATATATATATATATATGTATATATATATATATATATACATATGAAGACAGAGTGAGAAAGACTAAGACGAGAAAGAGAGAGAGAGAGAGAGAGTATGTAGGAATTTCTTCAACGATATGCCTTGAAAATAAATAAATATAAATTAGAATAGCACGGTTTTCGGGCAACATTTTTTCGCTTTGTATGGTCTTTATTGTTTGTTTCACCTATATATTATCACTATATCCTTTCCCACATAACATTCATGAAAATATATAAATAGATAATGTCTTTCAGGTAATGTGTAAACATCAATTATATCAGTTGTATAGCATAGACACCCACACATGTGTAGATCATGTTTACGCCTATTTATTTTGTCAGACTTAATAATGTTTAATAACTCGAAATCGACATTTCCTACCGCATTCGCTAACATAACATTTTAGTTGGCTCTTTATACAATAATAATTGAAATTACTTCTTTCGCGTTTCAGGTGACAAAAAAGCACGACAATCGGAATGAAGAACAATGAAAGTGTTCTTTTGTTAATCATAAATTGTGTTATAAATAATGTATTGTTTTTATTGGCTAATTTCGTTTCCCACGTAACTTTAGATGTAAACAGTTGTTTGTCAAATGCACGATATAAAACTGTGACTAACTGAATTGAATCGTACACGACAATGTTGGTGAACACGTGATTAAAACAAAATAACTACAGTTGCTATAATAATTAAAACTTGAAATTCAGAAAACATGAGCATTTCGAGGGAATTCAAAATACTATTAAACATAACATACAATCACAATTCAAGTCACATGTTATTGAATAAACATATTCTCGAATAATGCGAGCATGATGAAAGGAATTGATACCCACTTTTATTTAGTAAGCTACTTAATAAAACTCCAAATCGAACTTGAATAAATATGATGTTATAACACTAAAATGTAATCTAATTAAAGAACATAAAATAAACATATATTACAATAGTATCGTCATTAGCGTATGTATTAATCAAACCTTGAGATAAAACACGAAAATAGCTAAAATCTCACGACTTCGTTTGAAACTTGGTCTTAATATAAGTCTAAATACATAAACTCAAAGCCATCTGATGAAAATATACCTTGAAGTAAGTTGTCATTTGATTTAATGTATTTCTCTAAACAAGGACTTAAGGAAACTCTAATACTGATTTTAATATATATTTATAACAGATTACTCAAATTAATTTTTAAATATATAATCTCCAAACTTGATGAATGTTTTACTGTTAACACAGTGGTTTCAGTTAATAATGCAAAAAGATTTAGTTAAAATGATTATTTGCCAGGTTTGGGGAAAAATATGTTTTTGAATTCGTGTGTGCGCTCTTTTATACGGATTAGCACCAATACTGAATGAGGCATTAATCTGCTTATTAGTTGTCGTCAAATGTTGCAAATAAACGGAAAAGCGAGCATATATAAATATTACAAATAAATACCGATGATATATAAGCGGTGATAATATGACATGTATAAGTAAAAGTATATATTACCGAAGATTTCATGTTTTTGACTACTTATGATTTTGACTTTATAATCAAGAAAAATTGCTGATATATAACATTTGAAGATAATATCAATCTATTTACAAATGTTTGTATGACGTATAAAAAAGTAATCATAATTTAAAAATTATACCAGAAATCTAATAATTAGTCGATGGTATTCGTGTTTACATAATTAGTTATGAAAAATAAATTATTAAAAAGGAAGATAATCTCAAATTTTTTACTCATATTTTCGCTCCAGCATTTTAATATACGTACAACAATCTGATGTAGAGAGTGGACGTTTTATTTTTTTCAATTCACTCAGTGATAATGTAATGAAAAAATTTAAAAAAACATATTTTCGTGGAAAGGAGTTAAAATATAGATATATCAAAAGTTTTGTTGAAATATAATTGATGTAATTATAGACTGTTATATTTTATAATTTTTAAAAATTTATTATTTATATCTATTTTTTAATTAACGTGGTAATTTTGAATAAGGCATGATGATTTTATTCACATAAGTCTAAAATTGTGGTAGGGTAGGGTACAACAGGTTGCGGGAACTATGGGACGATCGAGGATTTCAGTTTTGTTTTTTACTAACATCATTGTCCAAGTAGTCCAAAGATGCAATTACGGATTACGGATTGCATCAGCCCGCATGTATTTATATTCAGCCAAAGTGTTTTTCATTCAATCTGTTGAAGAGCTTTGGAGGAGACTAAAGTGAACCAGATTTCCAGGTTAAGCGTTTTTTAAATTTGTTATCAAAGTTTCCATTTTGCATATTTACATTTTGTTATTTATATGCTAATAACCTCTTTACAAGCATATACAATAACATGTCTTTATGTTATGACTTGATTAGTTTTCTTGCTCAAGAAAACTAGTTTCTCATAAAATCAGCATTGTGTATTCCAATAGTACAAGTAAGGCACAAAAGTTAAGCCACAAATTATAGTTACTGCACACTTTTCAACTTAACTGAGAGTTGTTGCTAACTTTGCAATAATTTGTTATGTCAATTATGACGCAGGAGATAGATATTAAGAAACATGCAGCAATAGATTAATAAGTGTTATGCTTAGAGCATAAACAACTAAATAACTGATATTGTGCAAGCAATTGCATTCAGTTTACAAATCCATATAAATTTGGTTTGAACGCCGAAATGTTTTTTTCTACATGTCTATTACACAGTTTTTATAGTTTTTCTTGGGAACCACCACAATGTGATGTGTACCTTAATTGACTCAGATCATGCGCAGAGTCTACAAGCTGACCTATTTACTCCATCTCCGATGCTGGTGATTGAATTCCCTTGAAAATACTTAAATGACATTAAATAATGTTGAAAAATATTTTACTGCAACAGTGTAATGGTATTTGCACTTTAAAAACAAGAACCTGGCCAGACTTTGTATTTGGTACAGGATTATAGCCCGGTCTTGTTTTAAAATGTCAATTTAACATATTGTTTCTCACCCTACACTCCGTAAGTGATTATGACACTAGTTTTTCTTGAATTTACATATAATTAGGATGCATGAAACGAGGGAGATGATTTATACTTTTACAGAAGAGATGATAACAGAGATAAGTTAATACATAATCAAATAACACGTGTCAAATCTGATTTTTTCTAAAAATAGAAGTAAACAATAGGAACAGAAGAGAGCTATTTTTAATAAATTATAAGGTCAATTTAATTGATTTTCTTGCAAGCACACAAGCTTTATTCAGGGGCAAACAAATTCTAATCCCGTGGACGTGTAATAAAATACGTCCGAAACAAACTTGACTTGGCAAACGCCTGTGAACGGTAGTCATATAAGGTTCGCCTCTAAAAAACTTGAACCCGAAAGCTGTTAGGATCCGTTAGCAGTGTACATACGACCAAATAATTCAATGCAGCGTTGAATGCATCATGGCCGCTGATCTTTATAAAATTACCCATCACTTGAGCAGGGGAGAGTGCATGGAGACGCGTGTGTGTCGTAAAACAACCCCAAAACTCATCCAGTGATGATTTGCACAAGTACCAAGTTAATATTTACATATGTGATGTATTTAGGCGGTATGGTCGCGACGAATTATACAACTGGTTATGCAGGCAACATGTGCGAAATCAAGATACAAGAACAAATATATTCTCAAAGATGTCTTCGTCTACAATGTTAAATCTTCCTGTTTATTAGTTAGAAATAATAAGTATGTGCTGCGTAATTCTGTTTTGTTGAACATAAATTTACTTTGAAATCCTCAAAGAGAATGTACTAAATATACCGAGTATGTTTTTGGTTTGATTTATGTAAAATATTTTTTTAAATAAAAATTTTCAGATTGATATTCTAATTACTGCCTTCGTGTTAACGAATGTTTATCATTGATTTCTAATGAGAAGAATTAGAAATAGTATGGTGAATAGAGAATTAGGCATAGTTTTTATATGTCCTTAAAAAACTTAGAAGATAGAAGAATATCTACATAATCTTCACAAGGTAATGCGACTTATCAAGCAAGTTATTACAAATATCGAACAGTTTATTGTGTGATGATTTAAACACACTTTTTAAAATTATTTTACAATGACTGAAAGCAACAACTTTCCAAATGGTCAGTATGTTTTTATAATTATTTTAATCGTATTGTTTTAGATTGATTATAATTTCCTTCAAAGAAAGGGGGACAATAATTATATGATATTGCAGAGTATATGTATCACATATAAAGAGGAAGAGAATATTTGACATAGTTAAGTTAATCACATGGCGACGACTAATAAAGTCATCATGTTGGCCCATCTAGAAGACATTTTTTGTAGAAGATTCGTATGAATATACGATTGACAAGATAAAGACATTGATGCTAAAATATTCAACGTAGATGTGTTCTTACATTTCCTAAATCTACGAAAAACAAAATACAAAATCTATTCGATGCCACGCTCGGTGTTAAGATAAATCCATCAGACAATCAGGAACAAAGAATATTCATCATCGTTCCCATCTGCCACATATATTAAGATTGATATTTGCTAACATCTCCTATATAATAAAGCTTTAGTATAATAATTGAACACTCTTAATGCAAATATTTAACACTCACCACTTATAGCACTTCCTAAAAGTTGTTTTAAACATGTGTTTACATTTCGTCGCCGTATAAAAATTATTAGATTTATTCCGACGAAACTACTTCTCTCTAATACGTACTCACACAAAGAAGGTAGCAACGAATTTCACTCTTCTATAATTAAATCATCCGATGTCACTCACAGACACCGAGTTATTTTCCAGGGAGCCTGGTTCGCTGGGTTGGCCTAAGTCGTTCCGGTGTGGTTTAGTTGGATGTCAAGAGTGTATTTGTGTATTGCTTAGCGGATAGTTTTAGTGATTTTATCATTAATACATAGGGAGTTTTAAGAAACAGTTATTGTAGAGGGTACAGTGTCTGCGTTTATTGGTCTTATTTAGGTGGGCTATGGGGGAAGTGAGGTTGCCATTAGTTCAGTGGGTTTAAGGGAAGTTGTTAGTTTGTGTTATTTTGTCAGCAGTAGAAAATCAATTGTTTTGTATGCAGGTGATCTCATTGTGGGCATAACCTATTTTAGCTTTTAGAAGCAGGGCAGACTTAAGATGTATAAAGAGGTTTTTGCAGGCGGGTTTCCTATAGAAGTTGGTATGTATGGAGTCATAATCAGTGAAGTCAAGGGGAGAGAGCCGGAATCGTTCGGGTGTTCTATGGTGAATTGTATGTGTGGGTCGGTGTTGTTAAATTTGTTAAATATTTAAGTAGGGACATCACGAGAGGGTGTGTGGTTAAGTATGACATCTATGTATCTGGAAAAAAACTATATAGGAGTGACAGGTGCTTAGTGATTGTTGCTCTAGGCGGTTACTGTAGGTGATGGCGGTGATTTGTTACAATGTGTGTTCCTGGAAAGTCAAGTAGGTGTTGTCGATGATAATGCATAGGAGTTTGTGAATGTCAGTAGGTGTTAGTCCGAAACATTCACAAACGCCAATGCATTTTTATCGACAACGCCTACTTCACATTCCAGGAACATACATTTAAAAAATCACAGGCCTCCCCATGGGGTTTAGCTTTTCCGGTTTCCTAGCCATAACCTACATGAACCGACTAGAGCAATAAGCACTAAGCACCTGTCACTCCTATATGGTTTTCTCCAGATACGTAGATGACATACTCATCCTCACATCCTCTCGTGATGAAGCAACCCAAGTCTGTCACAAAAATATAACACGAAAAACAGCATATTAATAGAAGGCAGCACACAATCCCTTAAAGAATACAAAGGAGTGTTTATATTAGAAGTACAATATTTAAACATAATAATTCCGATAATTATATTTTAAAACTACTGTTGATTTTTATGTACGGGGCTATTTTTATATGTGTTATATGAGTTAAACGTCTTATTGGAATGCTGACCATTTTTGGTCAACATTTCAATAATATGATTTAAACAAACACTTTGTCGTTGAATAAAGTAAATAATAACATTCTACGTTTGCATAGTCAACTAAACCATGTACTAAAAATTGAAAAATAAATTTGTTCAAATATTGTCATAATTTTAATATGTGATGCTTAATACATTATTATTAATGGGTTGCTTTCCTAAACAACAAGTTGTCTTGTTGTTGCGGTGTTACACGTACCGACAATAAAATAACGGTAATAGATGTATAAGCTGTCCTGAATAATTTATTTAGTAGCAGTTTGATTGGCTGTCCCGTGTTGTGCCTTAGACATTGGGTGAAGCAGAATCAACCATAGTTTCCTTAGAAAGATAAACCTGCTATATCTTCAATACGTAATTATGTTTTGGGTTTTAATATGTGGACTGATACACACTTGATATATTTTTGACGAATGCGTATCAAGTGTGTGTAAGAATTCATATATTAACACCAGAGGAAAATATACGTATTGTAAGCTTCACGTTTTTTTTTAGTTTACCTTTTTTCTACAGATAATACCGGACTTTGAGTATGCTTATGTGTGATTAAGTTGCTCATAGAGTGTTTTATATGCATCATGAAAGCTAATTAATAACACGGGGATAATATTTGTCAGGAAGACAGTGAAAATACAATGTGTAGATTGGTAAAACAAGTTGAGACTTGTTATATTAAATTATTTAAGAACGTGGTTAAAATAGTCTGTTAACATTTGACTTAGAAAATGTTTTTGCCGTAGTAAGCTGGGAAGTAATCACGTTGTATTGTGTTCTTCCTGGGGTAAACAACTCACGCGAGCCATTGGAATGTGTGTCTGACTCAACTCGTGTTCCGCAGCAAAGAAGAAAGATTAATCTTGTTCTTTTTTCTTCATGTGTGGTACTTCTTATCATCTGAGCTTGGAAAGTAATAGAGTACATGATTTTACATTTATAGCAACGAATGTCCCTTTCTAAAATAGGAACGCACATTTAAATAAGTATTATAATCTTAATACTTTGGTCGATAGTATTTCTAACGATTAAAACAAAAGCAATTATTTATATTTTTAGAAGGAGTGATATGCGTATTCATCTAAAAACCTATAGCTATGAGAATAGTTTAATCGTTACGTCCAGTTCTTGGACAGAAGATGATGTCTAATAACTAACACAAAAAATATTACACATTTTTGTCATTTAAATATATAGAGTACGTCAAGGTCTATGAAAATATTCGATGCATAAATCACCTTGCATTATTAATGGCTGAAGAAAGCCGCTGGACAGGGTTAATGTATGAGGTGTACATTACATGATTCTATCTGTTATTAACCAAATACTTTCAACTCCCATTCATAATAAACTAAAGTAATTTGTTAGGGCTTATTAAATTCACCGTGCTAGACATAACTCAACTAAAACGAGTTCTATTAATTTGAAAGGCCGATTAGATTGATCCTTGCCTCTTACAAAATATATTGCTTTCTAGCAATTTCATGTGGAACCCACATATTCATAGTATCGGAATTGATGAGCAAGTACCTCACATATTGCAGCAGCAGAAAACTTAATTTACTGCTTTGTATTTTCTTGTAAGTATCTGCAATGAGAAAAAATATATTGATGAATACCAAAGGTATATTGAAAATTAATCAATTGATTAGCATTGCCGAAATAAACTAAACCCAGGTATATTGTTTGGATTATTCCCATATTGACAGATAACTGAGCGCTGATTACAAATGACTAATATCATTGTACACAAGTGTCGAATATATTTGAACATTTCCTATGATGAACTTTGAAGTTACGTCAAACGACAAATTGTAACCAGACTATTTCTTTCTCGCCCGCTGATATTCTATATATATGAATGCGTATTATTCGCAACATATTTGTAAGAACCTTGTCCATACTACTTTGTTATTCAATCTTGTTTTTCTTTGTATTACAATTATCATGTTAAAATGTTCAACTTGTGTTTACGTTCCGTTTTTTTACAGTGTTCATTCTCATGTTTACAGGTATCTTATGAAAGAGACACACTTTTATTGTTCTTTGTGTATCCATACTTGAACCTGAGCACCTGGACATTTATTTTATTCTTTTGTTACGTGACCGTATAAGTACGCGAACAATATTTTATTCAATATTTAATATTTAATTCTTATATATATATATATATATATATATATATATATATATATATATATATATATATATATATAAATAGTAACTGTGTGTATGTGTCTGCCTGATCTCTGTGTCTTATGTTCACCCAAACCGCTAGACAGAACTGCTTAAAAATTGGCATGTGGACTACTGACCTTTCAGTGAGGGTCATAGGTTATATAAGAAATATATC
The DNA here is from genome assembly GCA_963556195.1 of Sepiola atlantica. Classification (NCBI taxonomy): domain Eukaryota; kingdom Metazoa; phylum Mollusca; class Cephalopoda; order Sepiida; family Sepiolidae; genus Sepiola; species Sepiola atlantica. The sequence continues at coordinate 112,712,104 of OY744517.1, read as the reverse complement.
ACTTAAACGTTAGAGATCCCCGAATGGTACCCCCCACTGAAATCTGTTTTCTTTTAGATTCAAATGAATTTTAAACGATAGGTAAATGACTAAATATGATGTATATTCAAAAAATTTCAGCAAATTTAAATAATATTAAGAGGGTCACCGTGGACACAAACCTCTAAAAACTGGGTTCCTTTTGATTCCAATGAAATTTAAACAATAAGTAAATGACCTAAAATTATGTCTATTCCCAAAATTTCAGCATTTATTTTATCATATTAAGATGGTCTCCGGAAGCACGACCCTTTAACTAAAAACTGTTTTCCTTTTGATTCAAATGATATATATATATATATATATATATATATATATATCAGAAGAAAACCTCTCTGTCGCTACATGCCCTTAAAAAGACATACTAAGAAGTGTACTTCAATATAATTGTATTCATATGCACAATTTGCATGTGAACATAATGGAAGTATGTCTGTGTCTCTAACTACCCGTTAAAGAAGCTAATGATAATTTTCAAACATGTTACACAATGAAATTAATCTATTTATTAGCGTTAGTTTAAGAGTATTAACATATACCTGAGTAGTTCGGTGAGTAAGATATCTAGCTAACAGCATAAAGGTTGCTGTTAAACTAAACGCTCTCTACCATTATGTTGCATATGATGCTATTGTACACTCCTAGCAGGGCAACAGTAGACAACTGTATTACTTGGGAATAAACATATACCATTTTCTAAGTATAATAGTGTATTATTTAACCCACTAATTTTATCGAGGTTATAGATAACTTTTAAATTAACCATATAACAATATCTAACTTAAATACTCGATGAGTACGCAGACACCTGCTCAATTTATTCTTTTGGATACTTTCAGTTCAACATATGCGACCTTTCAAGTGGTATACTGTATTATTAAACACCACTGCTCTATCCACGGTTATTAAAACTTCCGAGTTAAGTATATGCCACATCAAAATTAATACAGTATTATTCATATTAATGCTCTTAGGCAACGCCGAGTTTCTTGTCCAGTATAAAATAATATAACGAAACACATCGAAGTTATTGCTCTCGGCCAATACGTAGTTTAAAAACACCTGTTCTATACATGATATTGTTGAGTTTATAATTAGCATATACCACTTACCAAATGTAACACTGTATTATTTTTCTTATTGCTACCAGGTCACACAAAGTACTTTCTAGTATATTACACTTTAACACAACATTGGAGTTATTTTTACCGAGAAACACGGAAGTTTAATACACCTGCTATGTCTATGGTATTGTGTACTTCATATTAATATATATATAACTTTCAAAATGTGATCATTTATCATTACAATTATTCTTCACGAACAATGCCGAATGTATTGTCTAGTATTCAACACTATGAAAAATCACACTGAATGTATTGTTCCCGGCCAACGCGGCGTTAAAACATACCTGCTCATTCTAAGAGATATACCCGTTACAAATGTAATACTGTATTATAACTATATTGATCTCGGACAACGACTAGTTTTTTGGCTTAAATAATATACTATAATGAAATACATTGAGGTTATTGTAGACGTGCTTGTTCTTCTTTTCCTCCCCTCTTTCATTCTAAAAAGAGATTATGCTGGCGAGGAGAATATTCTGAAGAGAACTTTAAGAGTAGTTAAATAACACCTGAATAATTATTATTTCCCCAATTCTTGAAGAACGCTAATTTCTTTTAAAATCACTACATAATAACCTCCTGTTCTTATTCTATTATCTGATTGTAACCTTTCTTAATATGTTTTCTTTTTTATGCTCTTAGACTTTTTATAACAGATATCTTAATAAACTAACTTGTCCTTCTGAATCAGAGTTTTAATTTTTTAGAAAGGTTTTCTTTTTTATAAAGTTAGAAGTTAAAAAATAAGATCTCAAAGATGACTCATTAAACTCGGTGGAATATTTTGAAACAATGACGGGGAGTTACACTCGCCGAGTAGATATGTGTAATCTACACAAATGTATCGTTATTTAACAAATGTCTTGCACTAAAGTTCAATCCTAAAATATTTAATATAATTATTAGACAAGAATTCTATATGCGTTATAGAATTACATCTTTTCTCCAGCAACACGGTGTATTCAATATGAGCTAATGAGTTAATTGAAGAATTAGTTACTGTAATTATGTACATAGGATCGTGAGAAAATTTAATGAAAGCTAAGAGGAGATCCTCTTCCGATACTATTTACAGAGTGGATTTTCATTTATGTTTTATTCATCTACATGCATAAGATGCAATAAATAAACATGTTGTGAAAAAATTCTTAGTCAGGCATTCATTGTATTTTTTTAGATTAGAACAGCCGAATAAATTGTAAGTAATGATAAAACTGTTGGTTAAGTACACTATTAAAATGCGTCTCGTTAACTATATTTACAAAGACAAAGATGAATGCTGATATAGTATTAACAAAGCTCTTCTAATTTACATTATTAAAATTCAACATGGCAGTAACAGATTTAGGTTTTATTTCTAGCCGTCACTAATATATATATATATATATATATATATATATAATTATTTTCTATTTATATAGGCATGTACAAAAAGCGACTACACTGACATGTCGATGTTATATATATATAATATATATATATATATATATATATATATATATATATACATATTTATTGTTGAATATAAGAGACAACTCATGTCTAGATATCCCTTGGTAGATCATTTCACTAGTTCGAATCAGGATCATAGTTTCGGAGGGGAATTGGCTGATGAATTTGCCATAGTTTAAGTTTGTCTCCTTGAAGATGGATCCGGATTGGTCTGAAAGTACTTGGGAGACTAATCTAAACTATGGCAAATTCATCAGCCAATACCCTTTCAAAACTAAGGTATTGAATCGGACTATTGAAAGGATCTACCAAAGGATATCTAGACATGAGTTGTCCTTCATATTCAACAATAATTGCCTGCAAGAGAAGATACTGTCTATATATATATATATATATATATATATATATATATATATATATATTCCCTAAACAGTTTTTCATGGTAAACAACTGATGATGCCTTAAAATAGTGTTAGAAATAATCTAATATAATAACTGTAAAAAATAAATTGACTTACATGAGTGATTTTCCACTGGAAGACTTGGGACTATAAGTTTTTTTGTTTTTTTTAATATAGTTTTAATGGTTGAGAAACTTCCGAGACTATATATATATATGATAAGGAGAGGTAGTTTGCTTGAAGCATTGTGTATAATACGTATATAGAGGAGTATTAGAAGGCTATCACAATGCAAGAAATGGAAATATGTCGACGTTGAGAGTAAGGCAAAAACAAGTGAGTTTAATTATATATTTTTTTAAAAACTTTTTTAATAATTTTTGTTCTATATAGCAAATCTTACTTGATTAGGCAAGACTTCAACACTGATGTAATCTGTTTGACCGTGTTGCATAATGTATTTCGTGGAAGACCTCTTTGTCAAATGGTAGGGGTTTCATATTTCAAAAACGTGTGGATAGCAATATTGCTTATAACGCAGTAAATATTAATATCCGCAGCAAATGTAATAAAACTTAAACTATAACTGATTTTGTTTATGATTGTAATTAATTATAAAATTAGTTTTTTTTCTGAATATTTTATATTTGAACCCACCGATGAAGTGCTTCATATTCATATATGAAAAAAAGAAAAAGGAAAAGAAGAGCCAAAAAGAGAGAAAAGAAAGAAAACATATTTTGTTTATTCGGAGGGGTGTAGGGATAACAGGGAAGAGCGGTGTTCAATTAATATTTTTTTAATATATATTAAAAAATATTTATATATACTATTGTAATCTTATTTCATTCTACAATATTTACAGTTAATTTTTTTTAAATATTTATTTAATGTATATATATAGATATATACTATTGTTATCTTATTTCATTCTAACAATATTTACTTCTTTACTTTTCTGAAAAAATTGTAATTTATTTATTTTTTTAAACAAAATTCAAATTTATTTTTATTATTAACGGCTAAATATGTTTTGATTTATACCCTGGCAAGATTGTGTGTAGAACGCAGTAAATTTAATGAACGGAACAAATTCTTCAATTCCTGTTTAATTTATTTATAATATTATCATTATCTACTTAATCTGAAACTATTTAATGCTGTCATGATTTTAGTAAAATGTTATTATCATTCATAGTTTAATTCACTAACGACTTTTTTTAAATTTAAATTTAGTTTAATTTTTTTCTTTCGTGAAAGTGAGACAACACTTGCAGAATAGTAATGAATTATCTCCCTTATACATACAAATATAAAACTAAATGATAAATGTCCAATATATAATTTCTTTTTACAGGATTTTCAACACTTATTTGAAATTTATAAATCTTTGACCTTATTTTTATATATATCATTCAATTGTAGAATGGTAAAATTGAATATATATAGTAAAATTTGTTATTCTATTCTATTTTTCTATTCTTACATTTTTTAAAAATATTTTTTATAACTTATATATTTATTAATATATTTGTTTCTTCATTTATTTTATTATTATTATTATTCATTTATTTATTTTATAAATATATATATATATATTTGTTTCTTAATTTATTTTAATACTATTATTTTTTATAAAAATGTATATATTATATATGTATTTATTTATTTTATCTTTAAAGATTATTATTTTCTCTGTTTTCATTTATAGAGATTATTTAGGGGTGCTTTTAATATTTTGTAGAGGAAGAAGATGAAATGTGTATCTACACACTAGGTGCGCTATTCTATTAATATAAGAAAATTATTTTTTGTTTGTTTTAATGTATTTATGTACTTATTACATAATGTATTTATCTTAACAGCAACGCTGTAATATTGCATATAACAGTGAATGTGAATGTGGTATGCAGTATAAATATATAACACTTCATCAGCGGAGTCAAATATAAAGGGAGTAATTGTAAATCCATATACCAAGTGTATTGTTTTACTGATAATTCATTAATCTATATATTTTAAACTGATTCAAGTTTATTTAGAATTGTGTTAATGCGATGTGTGTGGCTGAGGTTAAATACGATATATACTATACTATATATTATATTATAAATGAGGAATTCAGTTCAAGCCTAATATTAAGTTCAGGTCGTAACCTAGAGATGAATAGAGCTTCTTTAATTCGAAGATTTCCAATGTCCCTCTCCGTGGCCAAGATGTTAACTTTGATAAGTCTGTTAGTGTTTTTGCATGTGTTTAGGTGTTAGAATAATTATGATGCTTGTGTCTGTGTATGTTCCTTAATCCTGATATGTAGGGGTCTCATGGTACTACCTATATCAAATGTGTTGCACTTGTTTGTGTCTTACTCCCCAACGCCGACATATTTCCATTTCTTGCATTGTGATAGCCTTATAATACTCCTCTCTCTCATTCACTCTCTCTTTCTCTCTCTCTCTCTCTCTCTCTATATATATATATATATATATATATATATATATATATATATATTTATATATATATGAAAAGAGAGAGATAAAGATACGGGAGAGTAAGAGTGCGATCCACAGGATATTTGCCTATATGACAGTTCTCCCTATATATATATATATATATATATATATATATATATATATATATATATATATATATATATATACTCTCGTAACACTCGCTTCCTTCATGTTATCCTTTAGTCCTCACATTATATGAGTGATGTTTCTGACAATAGGGGAAACTTGCTGTTTTCTGGTTTTGAATCTATCTATTTAAAACATTGGCTAGGTTTTGACTTTGTAGTAGTCTTTTTTAGCTTCTTGGAGGAAGCCGTTTAATGTATGATTAGAACGGAAACACAAATTGATTAGCTTAGGCTGGTTTAGTGTTTATAAAAAGTTTGTATATATATAATTATATCTATCAATCTATCTATCTATCTATCTATCTATCTATCTATCTCTCTCTCTCTCTCTCTCTATATATATATATATATATATATATATATATGTATATATATATATATATATATATATATATATAGTTATATTTCAAAAAAATTAAAGCGAAAAAGACAGGGGAGGGAAAAGAGAGGAAGGACGGAGAGGATGGAAAATAAGATAGAAGGGTTCAAGAAAGAGCGATGGAATATAATGAGATATATACTGAATGAGATGTAGATGTGTGCAAGGGGAGAGGTATAATACAAACACTTTTGAACTTTTATGTTTTGTTGCTTAAGCCCTCAGGCCAGGCTGGGTAGCCATACTAGTATATCAATAGTATAATAACAAGTTAAAAGTCAGATTTACCTTCCCTAGATGTCCGCCGTGAACGCAAACTACACGATATTATTGTATCTATCAAAATGAAACTAATTTATCGAATTTTCTCGGTGAGTAGTTTGATAATATATATTGTTATGTCGGTATATTTCAAAAAATATATGATAAGTGTTTTAAGCAGACACTCCGATATTATTGTGCTCTGTTTGACCAAAACACGCATTTAAAAAGTATTCTGGAGAATGTATTCATCTTATTTATCATTGTAGTTTAAGTAGAAATCTATATCGATGACAATCGATTGAAAGAAAACGCACATGAGACGATGATACCACGATTGGTACATACGAGTGTAAACTACTCTATTGAACAATATGCTCTGAAGAATAATGAAAAAATATGTTATGGAAATAATATATATGTAAATAAAATATAAAAAATAAATGAATGCAATGCAGTTTTTTTATCTAGAGGGTTACTCTTTTTTTTACAAGCACTGGTGATAATTCCTTAAACATTTCGAACTTTATCCATATATCTTAATAATAGGCCAAAACAAGTGTATGTGAATAAAAACGGATTTATTGGTAAATTTGTATGAATTCTGTCTAAATATTTGATGTTTTTTATGATGTTAAATACTTTTATTATATAGTTAGTCTTACACTATCGTGCTATTATAAAACTTTTATCTATATAAATTTACATGTATTATCATGTATATATATATATATATATATATATATATATATATATATATCGAGTAAAAACAGGTTTATTTGAGATTTTGTCATTTAAGTTTTTAAATAAAACTGACTTTGCAAATAATATTATTCATGATTAAAAAATTTAAGCAGTCGTCAGAGGGTCACCCAACAGGTCACACTTTTCTATGATATATATATATATATTTATATATAATTACATAAACAATAGTATAGCCTTACGTCAATCAACCAATGTTTTGATGCGCGTTACCGCATCTTGTCTAGGCAGAATCAAAATTATGTCAACATCCAAAAGATGACAACAGTCAGGATCGCACGTTCGTTGATTGACCTAAGGCTATAATATTGATAATGTAATTTTATAAATGCTCTACTTGGTATTAAGCACTATTAAATAAACTGATTTAATGTTAACTTTATTAACATATTTGGACTTGATAAATTAATATATATATATATATATATATCACCTCCTAAGAACCTTTAATCGGATGTTATAATATTAAACACTGAGTAAGTCTTCTGAATTTTTTTGTGTGACTTAGCTTTCACGATGGTTTTGTTATTAATTTGCATACACGCTGTCATATATTGCATCGATAGCAAGCAAATTTCCCGCCTACATAACTTTTACATTTTCATTTTAGACTACCAAGCATCACCTGGATTGTTTTTAATCGACTTCTTTGACATTTTACTTAAAATTGTTTTAAACTTTATGACTTGGATGAACTGAATAAGTTTAACAAAAAAGTGCGTTTTGGGCCGATATATTTGATGATGAAACAGTATCTTTATGTATTTTTTTATATATTTTTATATATTTTCAAAGCTTAATTTTTATTACTTGCAGTAATGTCATTGCGGTAATTGTCCTCTGAGGGAAAGATTTTCTTTGAAAACTCATGTTTTTGATCTGTAATAACATCTGATTAATTTCTCATTTTATTATGTCATTCAATTAATATTATTGCTCTATACACAATATTGAGTTTAATTTTTATTCTTATAGTCTACTGGCTAAAATAGTATTTATATCTTTATAGTATAGTATGTAAAGGAGTAGGTCTACCAACATTTGTAAAAAAGTTTTTTTCAACATTTATTTATTATTTTGTTATTTTATAATTTTATAATTTAATAATTTTATAATTTTATGACGCATTTCGAGCGCGGTGCGCTTTCATCAGTATATGAATTCATTTCAAGAAATGTCTTTCGTTGTTTCATTTGAAGAAATGTATTCTTGTTTGCCGTTTCTGCGCATGTGTGGGTGTGCGGGAGTGTATATATTTTTATATTTTTATCTTTTTATTTTTATGGTTTATTTAATGCTGTGTTGAATTGAAATAAAAGTTTTTTCTTGTGTTAGTAAGTAATCATCCCAAACCAAGATTACACATACTTACTAACACAAGAAAAAAATATATATTTACATTCAACTCAGCATTGAACAGATCGTAACTCAAACTACGCACCATACAGACCTCACACATCTACATGCATATAAGAACGGGGGTGCCCATATATATTGACGGGAGCTTATGTACGTATGCGCACGCATGTACGTATGCGCATGTACGTGTGGGTGCCCACATGCGTAGAATGTAGGGCGCCACGCGAGTGTGTGTGTGTGTACGCATGAATGCATACAAACATGGATGTGGGTACACATGTACATCTATATATCACCCTATCTCAGAGACATACGCATTTTCTTATTTCCTGATATATATTATGTTATATTTTAAATCAACTTCTCAGTAAGCTGTACAAATATTAATCGCGTATGATTATGAAAAAAATCATTTTTTATTGTTTTACGGCATAATTATTCTAGTTATTTTTTATTCTATTTGTTTATACAACGTACGATTGCACGTTGTATACTTGCTCGCTGCAGGCACCCAGCAAATTATGTCACTTTTTCACTGGTTGAAGCAATATTGCAATCTTTGATTCAGTTCAGGGTATTGCTTTATCTGTCGTGTGTATTCTTGTTTCTTTTTTCTTTAATGATATAATCCTGATTATCTAGCGTTAACATTTCCGTTGAGTTGTCATATTTTCAATAACGTTAACGTAAGAAATGCTTAAATATAATATATGTTCGAAACGATCTATCGTAAAAAGGTTACAAATTACTCACACATGGTGAAAAATTACAGCTCTGCTATATATTTTTAATTCATAACAGAATAAGAAATTGTAACGTTGCAAATATGTTGTATGTTTGTTGTTTTATTCTGACCGTGCAACAACTATGTCTTGGGTCTACTTACAGTTGATTCTCAACATTCTCATTATATTATGATAAGGCTGAGAAATGCTGCAGTTAGGAAATCCCGCTCTGTTTAAACAACATCGAACTACTTTCTTCAACTACTACTATTAAAGATCCATATTTTTGTATTTGAGAATAAATAAATCCGCTAAGTAAACTACTGAATAAATGTCGAACAACCTTCAACATCAGATTACTTCAAGCTAAAATGACCTCAAGCTGAATGCCAGCTATAACACTGACTTAAGCCAATTCTTGTAGGTTGTAAATAGGTTCTTCAAAGATATATGATTACGTTTAGTTGTCAAAATGTGGCGGAACCTCAAACAAATAGCTAACAAACGTTCTTAACTTGAACATTAAGCATGAATAACCTTTCTTTCAGATAAAAATAAAAAAGTTTATCAAAATTAGCCTCCCTCTCCCTCTCTCCTGCCCCTATCCACTGGACGTGCCAGCAAAAACTATCTGCGCCTGAAGATAGTTGCTGACATACCTCCAGCAGCTCTAAAAACTTCCTACTTTCCTCTTCCATTCTCGGACACTGTCCAACTTTCTACCTATACCAAACGGTATAGGCAACCTTTGTGAATACACCATTTCGTTGTTGTAATAAAGAGGTGTTGTTATTTCATTTTGTGTCTTTAACATAAGACAGGGACAACGTTTAATCCAGTCAAAATGTGGTTGAACCTCAAACAAATGCTAACAAAGGTTTTTAACTTGGAGTTTGGGCATGAATAACCTCTCTTTTAGATAAAAATAAGTTTACTAAAAATTAGCCTCGCGCTATATTTCAAATCCAACTTAACAATATTAACATTTCGAGACATAACATTCTTGAGATTTTCTGACAAGTATTTTCATTATTCCTGACAATTACTGACAAAATAAACGTTTTTCCTGACAGAAAACCTTTATTAAATTAGAAATAAAAAAAACACAGGGCCCACCCCAAGCCAGCTGGACATTTTAGTGGTGTTATAAATTGTAATGATAGGTAGCTATATGCTAAATAATAACATAACACCAGAAAATGACAAACATCGGATATTGCTTTCATGTTTTTTTTAAATTTCTTATACAAATATGAATATAAAAGATACAAACACAGAATAAGTAGCCTTTTTCAAGGCAACAATTATCACATTAATTCCTGACATTTCATAAAGAATAGGTAAAAAATAAGTACAATTTATAATAGAGGAATGATCAGTTGGTCGAATGCTGGGGCAGGATTCTTGCATAATGCCCACAGAACAAGTTAATAAACGGACTAACAAACATTTCTTGTCAAGATCTAGTCAAAAATTACTTCATCATCATCAAGATCTAGCTGTGGTGAATTGCTGCAGTGAAAGCCTTTGCAATTATCACACTAGTTTAAAAAGTCAATGCCATGTTTCCTGCAACTGAATCATGCTATAGTACACCCTGAAGTACAGTTACACCTAATTATAGCCAACAAACTTACAGGACAAGCTGACAAGTCAGTTTTGATGGGTTGTAATTTACCATCTGAAAGTTTCCATCCCCACTAGTCAGGGTTTAGCTGGTTTCTACATTTCCATTCCTGAATTATGAAGTAAACTGGAAATATGTGGAATTTCGTAGCTGCTCTTGGCGGGAATTATTTGGCCTCAACATAATTTGAGCTTTTTTGCAACCTTATTCGTTAAACGCCTCAGTCGAAGATGATTGATGTTTTCCCCACTATTATTATTGTACAGGCACACTAAAACCTTCTCCTCAGCTTCAATAACCTCTTCTGCACTGCAATCTTTGCCAGTTTGAGGAAATTCTATTGATCATCACCTTACGAATGAATACTGCCTTCCTAATTCCATAAACACTAGATGTAGAGTCACAATCCAGTATTGCATCGATGAAAAGAATGTTGGAACAGAACATATCTCTCAAAGATGTCCTCATCTCTTTGATGTCGAAGACTTTCATACTTTTTTCACTATTTTTTGTTAGTAGCGTGAAGAAAGTGTTGCAACCATCATCTCTTTTGGAAGGACCAATAGTCAGTGTCATCTGCTATCAAAATGTTTTTTACTGTTTGTGCCACTTCTAGAGCAGTCTTCACAATTGATACGTCTGCTTCCTCCAAACTCTTAACCAGCAAGTTGAATAACAATTGCTTGTTTTGGTGATTAGCTAGGAAAACATCCTTTTTTAATTTGAATACCATTAAAAGGGTCAGTGACACAGTAACAACAACAGAGTTCCCTGCTCGGCGTCGGTGAATCGCGTCTTTGATGGATGGACCACTTTCATACCCATCAAAGACAATGCATGTTGTTCCATATCTATTTGTGACATATATGCGGTATTAGGCACATATAATATCAAATGTGTGGCCATTTTGCCATGAGAGGCTTTGAAGTAGTGTTCCACAATCTAAGAGATATTATGGATCTGAAGACTGTAGACCTAATTGTTCAGGGGAAGTCAGCTCCCATATTGCGTTGGCTTTCCGTTTTTTGCCTCTCGCGGTAGTCCGAAAGAATAAAAAAATGAAGGTGGGTACCCACAAAGCTCATAATGGAAATGTTCTTGCTGCTGCTGAGTTGAGGGTTCATTGGTAGATAGCACATACAGTCTATGGAGTAGGAGTTGTGTATCAGTCTAAACTGCTTCATCTCTGCTGAGCGAAACTTTTGACCCACGCCTGGTTCTTTTCTATTAAAAGTGTACTCGAGGACATTTTCTCTAACAAATGAAGCTATGATTACCTCTCCTATTGAGTTTTCTCTGTCCACACTCAACTTTTTTGTATCCACTTACTCCACTTCAATTGACGGATCTTCCGTGAAATGGTCATATTTCTAGGGAAACACAAGGCGTTTCCACGTATCCCTCATATCTCGCTCTTTTCTCCTGAAGCTGGGTACTAGTGCAACAACGAATGCTTACTAGTTCTTGCATTGTAAACTTGATTTCAGCGCCCGCTGGCAGTGATTGCGTGCAAACCAATTGTGTAATTCCTCTGCCATGAGTAAGACCTCCTGACGTCTTCATGCTTCACATTAGCACCTGCTACAATAACCAGATCTGTCGACAAGCCAGCACAGTAACGATCACTCCGTCTAATCAAATAAAATTTTTCAGAAAATTTCAGGTACAGTTCGATATAGCTTTTCGTTAGCCCATCCATTTGCTGTAAGTACAAGTAGGCCGGCATTGCATATAGGATGTGTCCTGTTGCAGTGAATATTCGCAGCATTTTCTTACAGCGTAAAGGTGCAATTCCCAGTTCCCAGTGCGCTTTGTCTTGATAAACAATTGCAGGATCTTCAACATATCAAGGTATTGAACTCACAATTTTTCTATTCGCTGGTCAACCATCGCATCCTTCACATCCTCTGGGGCATCCTGGTCATGGACCTTGATGACAGAACATTATTCAATGTCTCAGCCCCATCAAGGAGATATTTCAATAGCCACTGAGTTTCCCTCATGTCTTCATTTTGAGTAAATTACTCTTCTGCATAAGTGTTGGGTTGATTAACTTCAGTGACATGTGAAACTGGCTAATAATAGGCTTTCGCTAAAAATATAGCATTCACAGCAGCATTAACTAAGAAGTGAGCACGAATGGCTCTTGCAATTGCTTTACTACTTAGTATATGCTTGACTGTATTTTGAGCATACACAAGTTCAAAAAGTTCTTGCAATCCAGAAAGAGTCATAAAATGACCAATTGACCCCATAAAGCTCATATGTGTATAGAGCCCATTAAGTCGCAAGACTAATGATTTCAGGGGACTGAAACTAGGCTGTGACTCTACTATCATTATTGCCTTGTAATAAAGTGGTTGATTGAATGTTAGAATTGGTGTAATGTTTTTCCTGGCAAAATTACTTATGTAACATAACGTTTAGTACACGCACGTTGGGTTACCAGGGGCAATGTCGATCATTGGCAAAAAAACTGTGGCTGATTTCCCAGGATGCTTGCCTCTGTACACTGACTACATAATGCATGACCATGCGGGTCTGGACGAATGTGAAATAAGTGAAACCTTCCAAAGGATGTCAACATTAGCAGTGGAATCGACATCTTTCTTAAGCTTGAGCTCTTTAAAAGTCACTGGTAGTTTGTTGGTGTGCTGTGAATCTAGGTACTTGATGTTGATCCTTCCAACCCTCACAACCTCTGAAAGGACCTGAATCTTTAGAACTGGTTTTGCTTTAACTTCCCCGGGCGTAAAAGATGCTATTATGCCCATACCGTGGAATGTGTTGAATCAATCAATACTTTATGGTCCACATTATCAGCTACGAACTGCATAAATCCAGTTCTAACAGGGGAGAGAGTTTCAGCGCCATGAACAGGAGCAGTACTTCTCTCGAATTTCTTGACTTCCAGGTAAGATGAAGAGAAGCCATGCTTACTCAGAATGTCAATTAAGAACATTGATCTAAATTGGTCATGCATTTCTACTGCTAAACCCAACTGCAAATTGGCAAGGAGAACTCTGGGTCTAGCAGCCTGCATTATCGCTTGACCAACTGATGCAAGTTTCAAATCATTGTCTTTGCCTGCAAATATCTTCCTGAGAAAGATCAACAATGTTTTCGGAACATATTCAAGAATCGCATCCTGTTCAAGATCATTCAAAGACGGGTAATATTCTGAACTTGTCTGGATACTTTTAGTGTCATTCTTGATAAGCTTGGTTTCCGTCTCTATGATTCTAATGGCCTCTAATTCTGAATTGTCTGTTGAGCGGCTCTGTGCATAGAATTTATAGAAATACATTTTGCTGTACTTAAGAATGTAACAACATTATGTTTCCCATTAATTTCAGTCACAATGATTTTGTCTTTGAAATGTTCTAACAATCGAGATTTCATGTATGAGAGACTGTATGGTTCAAAGCCAGTGTGTTCGAGAATTTCCTCCATTTTCTAACAAGATCGACAATGGTGAGTTGCTCTTCGTCATTTTGCTGCAAATATTTAGCAACTTCTAGAGATGCCTGCTTTCTATCGGAATCAGCAGAAGAGAATGTCTTAGAAATGTTTTTATTGGAATCAAAGTTTGCAAAACATGTTCTGTGATAACGTACTTCTTCTGAAATAAGGTTAGCTACATAACCTATTCTACCTCTAACAGTGGATGGTCAGCCATCATTGTGTCAGACTTTCTCACAAACTCTTAACACGCTGTCCTTAAACTCAATAGTTTCTACATGGGAAACATCAGATTTTGCTCCAGAACCACAAAAAGACAATGTTCATTAAAGGTAAACACACACAAAGAGTGGCTTCCACGGGATAGTATTTTCACGGTCAATTTCTATGTATTTGGGGTTGATGCAACGCTGTCCTCATTTCTTGTGAAAACGTTGACCAATCTTAATTATGATCTTCTCTCCACGTTGTTCAAAAGCTCTGTTAATGGAATCGATGCCCTTCTGGCTAACGATGAATTTTTCTTGATAACTGGGCAGTTCATTGTTGCAAATAGCACACTTGTCAACATCCATAATTATCGGTACTTAACTTTAGCCAACCTGAAATTATAATATGACAGAATATTAAGCTCCTGCAGTAATACATCAAAAGAGACAAAAATAATGCATAAGAAGTTATAGTTATATTTAACTTCATGAAAACGTGTTGGTGTTATCCAATTTCGAATTGCTAAATTTTGTATTTTTGAAGATGAATTTACAGAAATTGAGTTGAGAAAGGGGATGCTATAATCGGCGGCAATCTTCAAAGATAGCGCTCGTTGACTCGTTTTTCACAAGGCAAATTTTGGTTAACTTTGGTGTATCTGAAAGAGAGGTTATTCATGGCCAATATCCAAATTAAAAATCTTTGTTTCCAATTTGTTTGCGGTTCAGCCAAAAAATCAGTTACATTGACTGGACTATATTGACAAGTGCTCCCTCGGAGTTGAAAAGAAATCACACTGAAAAACAACAGCTTGATGAAGAAACTAAAGCTTTGGCATCATAGACTGATCATAAAAGAACATTATAAGTTTAAACACTAAAACAAAAATTGACTCTAATGTGGCTCTCAGAAATGACCCTCCTACATCGAGTAACTATAGTGATCACTGGGAAACATCGGTTCAGCTCCCGGAATCTAAGGCTTAAGATAGTACATAAACATTAAAAAAAATAAGAGCAAGTAAAACAACCTCTAACACAAAACTGGCTAAACATGTTCGAAACACACAAAAAGCATGCCACAGAAATTACCCTAAATGGCGCTAGAAATACACCATCGCAGGAACACATAGGTAAAGAAGGCTATGTAGATTGGCTCAATAGTGGATCGCTCCTATATGATCAGAAGAAAAGTATAATGGCTGGCTAAGACAAAGGCTTGATGACCAATGCTTTAAAGAAGATGAGTGGCCTCAGTAGGAACAACAAGTGCAGGTGCTGCCACAATGTGAGCCACCTGATATATAGTTGTAACGATCTGCAAAGAGACGGCTACTATAGAATGCGGCGCAATATAGTGTGTAAATATCTCTAGTGAACCATCTATAAATCATTGAATATTCAGCGTAGCAGCAAGTCATGGGAACATATACCAGAAATAAATAATTCAAAAATATCCACTATGACAATGCAATCCTTACAGCTATATATTTTGAAAACATAGTTGTTACACCTGACATAGTAATATGAGACAAAAAGGACGGATAAGCAATCCTAGTTGAAGACAGTGTACATGATGATGTTCGCTGAGAGGAGAGAATATAAATTAATACCAATGCCTAATGTACGACACGAAGAGAAACTGGAATCTTAAGAAGATATATATAATTCTAGTAATCATAGGATCTATTGGGCTCATGAAAAATAATTTCAAAACCTACATGGCGAAATTACTCGATGAACAAAGTGCAAGATGGTAAACAGATTGCGCGACAGGGGATGCTTAGAATCTTTAAAAGATCTCTCAGTTGGTGTCTCTGAAATAGCGGGTGAATTTTAGACATCTGATTTTATGCCCTATCCCCAGAAAACAAATTCTAAGAAAATTGAAAAAAAAAATTCCTTATGCACCATATAAAAGTTAGAAAATACAACGACTACTATTAAACTTCATGAATATTATACTGGTACTTCTAGAATAATTTATGACGTATACTAATATAAAAACAAAATGATTAAAATGTATGAAAAATAGTTGTTTACCTTCTACATGACGCACCTGGAAATTCAACGATTCTCCATGCTAAATAATTTGCAAAACACTTGAGTAGTATTACTTTGTTTTACAATTGCCAGTATTATCAGTGCTATTAATATAATTATTGATAGTATTATTAATTGATTATGTGTCACACCAAAACACACCAGACAATTAAAAGTCTCTGAGAAATTCTGTGCAATTCTGTCTAGTTGTTCTGAACTTGATAAGTGTTTTTTTTTTGTTTTTGACTCGCAGCAATAATAATAATGGTATTATTATTAGTTTTAGTTGTACGAGTAATAATAGTGGAGAGTATTAGTTGATCCGCACGCCATGTCGAGTAGTTTTGAATCCTATAAGTGATTGTTTATTTAGTATTTGCTGTAGTCATAGTGGTGTTAGTATTAGAAATATCAATAATAGTTGATTTTCCCTAAAGACATCCGTGACGACTCAAGTTTGCAGTATTCCATATTTCTGATAGTTTTTTTTTTACTTTAAAACATGTGGTTATCTGACAGTTTCCAATTTATTTACACACATTTTTGCATCATTGGACTCTGTGAGATATATAAACCTTCACTGATTTCTCAGTAGAGGACAAAAAGTGTAAAGCTGCACCGCATGGATCCCCCTCACAACATGCACATATTGTTCGATAAGTTTAGTAGCTTAATATGGCCATTAGTAGCTTTTGATCGCCCCTATTCCTGTACTCAAACGCTTGAGCGCCCTGCACATGACCAGTGTTTTTTTCTGAGCAAGACAAAAGTTATACTCGAGCCCTCTCGTCCAGAGTTGCGATCTGGTTTCTCTTTGAAATATTGTTAGGGGCTACATAGGACTGAGGAAGCGTCTCCTTGACTTCAGTTGTTGTGGGTATACATCTATGAAGGAGACAGCGTTCATCACTGGAAATGTTTGTAATCTCTACTGGGCTTGCAGTTTCCGTATAACATTTGCAGAGGTGATGACTGGGATCAAGGTAGAAGCATTCATGTCGAGATTCCTGTAATGTAATACCTTTATTATCTGTTAATTCTACAAATAAGCTGGGAGAAAAGCGATCTCCAGAAACTCAGCGAATGTACAATCCTACCCAGTAGTTGTGAACCCCATATGCTTTTGTTGTTAAGTCTAATTGTAATTGATAGCAGCCGTAGTAGTAGTTGTAGTAGTAGTAGTAGTTGTAGTTCATATGTCTCCATTACATACCTCGATACGCAAAGAGGTTTCATACCAAAGTTGGTGCTTTTGTGTCGAGTACATTTATATTCTAGAGAAATAAAGCAAAAATAGAAATAAAACAGTCGGTGATACTTATGCGTTTGATTTATAACAATGTCAATATTATAGAATGAAAGAAGAAAAGAAAAGAAATGATACAGCATCCGTAGTAATCTTCTTTTTAGAAATATTAGTTCGAATATTATTCGTAGTGTTTATATATTCATCTTATGAAATGATAGAATTTTAATACAGCACACACTTCTGTTAAATACTTACGTTAATATTTAGAAAGTGGAGTTTACAGAATAACAGTAAATATTTCAAACTTTCGTATTCGATACAATAAATCATATGTATCGCTGCTCACAAAGATTAATGATTCCTTGCAAAATATGATTTAATCCTTTTAGCCTTTTGTTGAGGATTCGTGTGAATTTACTTTGAGTCGTAAATTCATTAATCAAAGTAACGAAAGAAGTGGATAAAAACCGATGGATGAGATTTGACATGAGTACTAAGCGATTATTTGTTAGACATATGCAGTAAAGCTTATAATTAAAAAAAATGAATTATAAGTCAATAAATTAAGGCAAGTCTCAAAGAATACACATATGCTCAGAACTGTGCTACTTAGTACCAGAAATATTCCAAGTATCTCACTCATTGTCATGATAGCTTTATATTTATATACATATATATATATATAAAGCTATCATGACATATATATCATGATATATATACATATATATATATATATATATATATACGAGGTGTTGCAGCAACATCCGACACTTGATAAAAAGAAAAAGAAATAGACAATAAAAACAGAAGTTATATATGCAGACACCAGACAGTTTATTTAGTTACAGTTAGAGTTACATACTACATTATGTTTCAATGTAACCTCCACCGGCTGAGACGACCATCTCGAGGCGGGCGCGAAATAGGGCACGTGCTTTGGCGATTATGTTTTGCTTATAACGGTGAACGCCTCCACAATAGCAGCCTGCAGTCAACCGTGTTGTGGGTGTGCTTTTTAGTCTTGGTCTCGACTACGCCTCAGAATAAATACTCAAAAGGGTTGCAGTCAGATGAAGGGGGCGGTCACAAGTCCGGCGACCACTGGGAGTTACATTGCTGATCAGCTACAGCTGAGTCGTCTTGGTTATACATAAAAGAGCGGAGTCCTGCTGGAAGAGGTAGGGGCGTCCGACAGCTATCTTGTTCATCTAGGACTTAATCATACCCATCAGCACTTACTGGTTGATCTCCACCGTGACTCTCAGACTCTTTTGAAAGATGAACAGTCATGATGGCAAAAAATGTGTATGCTTCACAACGGGAACCTTCTAAATGTGTTTGTATATGCACATGTCGTCCTTCTTATTCGAAATTATTTTCATCAGAGAAGAACCTCGTCATTACGACAGAACTGTGCTTCACCTCGTTCAACACGCGGCTTCATTTGACCTTCCACGACTCATTGAGCTTTTTCCTGATAAGCATGCGGGGATATTCGCGGTAGGAGGAGTAACGGATGTCTATTCTGATCGTCCGGCAGATCGTCACTTGCTACAGCCCATGTCAGCGGCGATCTTGACCTAGCTCTGACGACAAATTTTGTTACAACACAATATATATATATAAATATATTACAAGTGGAACCATTAAGAAAAAAAGGAGTTGCATATTATATACAAAGTCGACTCCGAATTTAAATAAAAAATACAAGAGAATATATACAAAGCATACATACATCGATCAAAATAAAGATAGCGAACCACTGTATATAGAAGTGTTGAAAGACCAACAAAGCCAGGAGTATCATTTGATATCAATGATATAAAGAAGAAGACAGTATGTGATTTTGTTAAGACAGCTAGAGCAAAGAGTTCTGGTAATGATAGAGTTAGCTACAAAGTATACACATATTGTCTGCGATCCGCTTGCAACTCTTTTGATGTATAAGAGACATGTGGCGAAGCAAAGATGTAGCATATTGTGGGTGTATTGCAGAAGCGGTCTATCTGCCGAAAGAAGAAAGATAAGAAAATATGGGAGAATTCCGTCCGATATCATTGCTTAATATGAATGGAAAGATAATATTTGGTATCATAACAAATCAGATAATTAAAAATGGGCAGAACAAACAGATTTATCAATGAATCTGTACAGAAGGCTATAATTTCAGGATGCATTGAATATACTTATACAATATGGGAAAGTATACAGAATGCAGAAAAAGAGAACGGAGATGTGGTTATGGTGTGGTTAGATCTTGTCAATGCATAAAGCTCATAACCACACTTGATAATACAGAAACCTATGGATTTTTTTGGATTCCCAATACAGTGCAAAGGATGATAATGAAATATTATGACCAATTCAAAATTAGATTTATAACCGGAAGTTGTACAACAAATTATCAAAGTTTAGTAGTGGGAATTGCTGCAGGTTGCATAATTTGTGTCATCTTGTTTGTACTTTTTATGGAAATGGCATTAAGAGCAACATATTGCCGAATACACTAGTAGATACAACACTTATAGCCATTATGATAGATGTAACAGTTAAATCGGAAAGTGTTGGAGGAATGAAGAATATTCTTTTTTTAGTTGGTTGAATTGATTCTGTGGTCAAAAATCAAATTCAACACAAGGAAATCAGGAAGTGTTACATATGTGAAAGGCAAACAAAAAGGTTCGGTATAAGATAAGTGATATGATACTAACTGTCAAATAAGAGTCAGTGAAGAGTTTAAGAAGATTGTACAAGGGTCCATTAAATGACAAAAGTAAGGGAGCGGAAATATAGCAACAGGCGGAAAATGGAATACAACCTATAGAAAAGACTGATCTACCTGGGGAATTCAAATGTTGGTACGCACAGTATGCGTTATACACAAGGTTGATGTGGCCTTTACAGATATATGAGATACCATTTACCCGAGTTGAAAGAATAGAACGGCGATGGAGCATATATACAATAAAGTGGGTGGAATAACCAAAGTCGTTCAATAATACTGCAATATTTGGAAGAAATAAACAACTACAACTGCCTGTTGCGTTTATTGTAGAAGAATATGTAGTTGCTTAAGTGCGTACAGTGATGATGCTTCGCTTTTCCAGTGACGGCAAAATTGAAGTGAAATCCTGTCGTGTGACAAAAGTTACATATTTCTACTTGTAACTGGCACACTCTGGGTACAATCCCTGATAGACAATATACGGTACAACCCTTACTCGTTTTTCCTGTGGACCTGCATGATGGTTGCTAAACTCCCCCCCCTGATCTGTTGATCACACATGATGCAGAGTGGTGGTAGCCTTTTAATTCGCGCGCTTCTTTTAAGTAGGACATGATCTTCAGTTTCCACTTCTAGATTATCTGTCGAAGTTGCAGCTTCATTCTCGCGACGATCACTGGCGCTTCTTATTTATAGTTCAGGGCCAGACGACCCATTACTTTCCCTAGTGGTTGAATGGTCCGCCTGAAAGTAGGGCGGAGAACGCGTATGTGACGTGGGATTCCGACAACTAAGACATATTACTGACTGACCATGCTAGCCACTTGTCCCCGTTTGTATTCGGTGGTACATCGACTGCCTGACGGTTTCACCCAGACATGATCTCCCACATCATATAGCCCTTCCATCTTCTCGTCAAGCGACTGCACAATGTAGATTCCTTTTACTTGAGTCCGGCTTGTTAACATAAACACAGCAACGCGGTGGCGAAAAGGACAACTAGAGCAAGTGACGCATAGAAATGGATATCACGCATTATTATGGCAACCACTTTCTTACTCTCATCGACAGTTGACCAACCCGTTTTGAGGTTCGGCGACCAATTACACGCCAAAACTAGGCAAGCGCTATTTGACAACTATTGCCCGTTTTTACGAAAGGGAAGCACCGCATGAGATTTCTCCTTGCGTTTTATTACACCAACGTACACACAAAGCCAACAACACACGAGCTTTCTGCACAGAGAAATATTGTCGTGGGGTGCCATCGTCCACTCTGGCTTCCAGGGCCAGTACGCGTGCTCCGTCTCCAAGACGCTTTGGGACTTTGCACGTTAGGCCAAACTCTGCCAATTTCGCTCCGACGTGCATTGCCGATTTGACATCTTCATTGATGTAAATGTCGCCAAGGTACGCCGGTGTTGCCTTTTCGACGGTCTCCTCCTAGGATAACACAGCACTAACGATGGTCTTCATTTCACCACATTCAATCCAAAACAATTTTGGTCAAGCAGCATCTTTTGCCGCGAAGTACCACCGTCTAGAATGCCAATAAAGTTTTGTCGACCATAACCTGAAGACAGGCTTTCCTCAGATCGAGCAATGATACATTCGATCCTTTATGGCACCACTCCCTTGACTTAATTGCACATACATCAGCATCAGCCATGCAAGTCTCTATATATTGAATGTAGCCTACAGTAGTCGCACATTTGATTTGTTATGTTGTACCACTGCCATTAAAGGGATAATACTTTTTGGAGGTTCAAGATCTGGGTTAGTTACGGGATCAACCAGCCATCATTGATCCAGGCGTCAAGCCCTTGTCTATATGCGGCTCTAACGTTCGCGGCTACGGGGTATTCTGTGACGCCATTCCGTAGCTTGATTGGTACTTTAGTATACGTCCATTTCCACGACGCAGTTTTTTTTTCCATTGATAAAACTTAACCTTGACGGTTGCCCGATCAAAGTCCGGCGCATACCGGTGCATTAGGAAATTTCACAGTGGAATACCACCCAGTGCCTAAATAGCGTCATATCCGAGCAGTAGGTCGAAGCCCAGTATGTCTTTACGTTTCACGAGGACATTGACCTCAGCGGATACACTATATCCCGTGCAAATCTTTACAAGTGCTACTCCACAGAACGTATGTGTCTCACCATTTATCGTTGTTATTTTAATGCTCTCTTGCTCTTGTTGCGGCATAACCTTGCGCTCACTATCGTACGGGAGCAGCCTGAATCAAAAAGCACTGAGCAAGGTGTTTGGTTAACATACATTCTGATTATTAGTTACACCTCGTTTACATCTTGTCCGGGTAGCAGAGCGGCGCTGACATATTTTCCCGTGACTCGTTTCCCTGTAAAGTTTGAGGCAATATATCCGATCCTGGTTATTCTATCGGTGTCACTTCTATGCTTATAGATTTCCTCAGGAGATGATTCACTCGAACAGTGAGTCCAGTCATAAATGCGTACACAAAAGTCTCGTATGGCAACCTTCCAAACAGAACCGAGAGCTTTTTCAATGCGGCAAAGAAGACATCCACTATCTTGTCTGCTAATAGTTTCCGGGTAGTAAAACTGTGTTATAAATTGTGAAAACATGGGATTACCTGGCAAACGGTCTCGATGCGCGCTCTGCAGGGCTGGACCGCCCAAAGAGCGGCAAGATGGCGTCCTAGGTTTAATATCGCCAGGTAATCCCGTGAAATCTCGTGTTCTCTCGCGGAGACGAGAGTCCAGTTTGATATAAAAACGGGTCGCTGGAGGCAAGACGGCAGAAGGCTGAGAGCGTAGTCTACGAGGGACGACGTGGAAAGAAGAAGAGAAAGAAGAAGAGAAAGAAGAAGAAGAAGAAGAAGAAGAAGAGAAAGAAGAAGAAGAGAAAGAAGAAGAGAAAGAGGAAGAAGAAGAGAAAGAAGATAACGAAGTAGAGAAAGAAGAGGTGGAAGATTATTTTTTTCTGCTACAAGCTATTTCGGCATTGTTATGGAAAAATTCGACATCAGATTGATTCCGGAATTCGACGGCTCTCCTGCTGGTCCATCGGTGGTCGAATGGCTGGAGAAGGCCGAGCGTGTTTGCCGGTTGTGCAAAATTAAAGACCCAGCTATGGTCATCCCATTGAGACTCACTAAGGGGGCTTACGCCGTGTACCAGCAGCTCAGTAATGATGCGACCATGGAGCAGATTGCACAGGCGCTGCACGGGGCATTTGGTGCAGATCCTTTTGTTGCCTGGAGGCAATTTTCCGAACGCCGGCTTGGGCCGGGGGAGACAGTGGACGTCTACATGGCCGACTTGAAAAAGCTTGCTGCTCCCTTCGGCGGTGCGAGTGACCGCATATTGGCATGCGCCTTTTTGTCTGGACTTCCGGACGATGCAAGCCGACTGCTGCGAGCATCATTGAGACTCACAGAGATTGAATTGGTGGAGTTGTTGGCGAGAGCACGAAACATCTTGAAGGACGATCGAGAACTGGTCTCTGCAGCGGTTGACACCTTGGACTCGCCAGCAGAGGGCCTACGATGCTATACATGTGGTGGCCCCAACCACTTCTCCAGAGACTGCAGAGGCGGCACAAGGCGCACCCAAAATTATGGAGCACGAAAAGTAATACGGTGTTACCAATGCAATAAGCCAGGCCACATAGCACGGAATTGTCCGGGAAACGGGCAAGGGGAGGACGCCGCAGCGCTAGCACCCTCCCCAAAGCGGCATTGAACAAAGCGCTTCCTGCAGTGACAGTTCAAGTTGAAGGGTGTAAACGTTCAGCGCTGGTTGACACCGGCTGTACCCAAACCCTCCTTCGAAAGGAATGTTGCACCACATGGAAGAAACGACAGATCCCCGTCCTGACTGTCGGCAAAGGCTCATTAGTGTGTTGTGGATCCAGTGTTGTTCATATCAGCATTGACAATGGCCCCCCGGTGGCTGTGACGGTGTTGGTGGTCGATGGGGAGCTGCTCGGATATGACCTTCTCCTTGGAATGGACACTATTACACAGCTAGGCGGAATTACTGTAAACAGCGTCGGTGATGTGAGATTCCCTCGACCAGACAAACAAATGTGTGCAGCAATCACTCTTGACGAACCCGATTTCCACGCAGAATATGACAAGGGCACAAACACATGGACAGCGTCCTGGAAGTGGGCAGGCGACCAGCCACCAGTGTCTTTGCGGAATCGGCTGACAGAGTATCCCCCTCCTGCATGGCTTAGGGGGCAGTACGAGGCAGAACTTCAAGTGTGGCTAGATAACGGCTGGTTAATTCCATACCCAGAGGATGAGCTCGGGCCCCCGCGGGGGCTAATTCCCCTGATGGCTATCAGACAAGAGAACAAGCAGAAAGTTCGACCTGTTCTTGATTACCGGGAACTCAATGAACACGTTGACCCGTACACTTCGGGGGCTGACGTTTGTGCTCATAAACTGCGAGAGTGGCGACGGCAGGGTGCGGAAGCGGCCATACTGGACTTGCGAAGAGCTTACCTACAAATACGTGTTGAGAAATCGCTGTGGCCATTCCAGACGGTGGTAATCAAAGGAACTCGCTATTGCTTGACCAGGCTGGGGTTCGGCTTGAATGTAGCCCCGGACATCATGACGGCGATCATGCGGGCGATCCGGCGTCAGGATAAAGCTGTGCAACAGGCGACATCGTCTTATATAGACGACATTTTTGTCAATGAGAGCCTGCTGTCTGCCCAGGCGGTCAAAGAACACTTTGAGCACTTCGGGTTGTCGTGCAAGGAACCGGAGCGGCTGCAGGATGGGGCGAAAGTGCTCGGGCTGCAGGTGAGCGGAAGTGCAGATGGCCTCCAATGGGGAAGGGGCGGTGAAATCCCGGAAATCCCATCTACCATCACACGTCGGAGCACGTTTTCCGTGTGTGGAAAACTGGTGGGTCACTTCCCTGTGTGTGGGTGGCTCCGAGTGGCTGTGGCGGCTATAAAGCGACGGGCAACTTCTTTGTCAACAGGATGGGACGATGAGGTGCGTGATCCTTCCCTGCGAAGCATGCTGGTGGAAGCTGTGGCCAGAGTGACCAATGATGACCCTGTACAAGGGAGCTGGTGCGTCGATGGGAGTGAGTTTACAGTTTGGGTGGACGCCAGCTCACTTGCCCTTGGCGTTACTCTGGCAGTCAACGGAAGTATAGTAGAAGATGCCTGCTGGCTCCGGCCAGAGAATGACGCTAAGCACATAAACCTAGCTGAACTCGATGCTACACTGAAAGGAGTCAATCTAGCGCTTCAGTGGCAGGCTAGCGTCCTCCACGTTATCACGGATTCCACGTGTGTGCATCGGTAGATGACCGATGCCTTGAATGGAAAAGCACGGCTGACAACGAAGGCATCGGCCGAAATGTTAATCCGGAGGCGGCTTGCTACCCTAACCGAAACCATTAATGAATACAACTTGGTCATAGATGTGACACTGGTGCAGTCCTGTTTGAATCGAGCGGATCGATTGACCAGAGTGCCTCGCCGTTGGCTGGACCTGCAGAAAGAAGTAAACGAACCAGCACCTGTAAATTGTGCTGCGGTGGGACGTAGACTCAGCCCAGAGCGTATCGCTGATGTCCATTGCCAAAGCGGGCACCCTGGTGTAAACCGAACCTTTTACTTCGCCAGGTTGGTTGACCCCTCTGTGTCACGGAGGGCTGTGAAATCTGTTGTGAGAAGTTGCAACACCTGCCAATCGATCGACCCAGCACCTGTCCGGTGGAAGAAGGGCACACTCGGTGTGAAGTATAACTGGGATAGGATTGCGATGGACATAACTCACTACAACGGGGGGAATTTCTTGACCCTTATTGACTGCGGACCGTCCCGATTTGCATTGTGGCGGTCCCTTCGCCGGCAGGATACGGCTGCCATTGTCCATGAGTTGGAAAGTGTGTTCCTTGAGCGTGGCCCTCCTTCTGAGATATTGACCGACAATGGCCCCGCTTTTGTTAGTGCACCGTTCAAACAGTTTGTAGATGGCTGGGGTGTCCGTCTGCGTTTTCGGTGTGCCCATGTGCCCAGTGGGAACGGAATTATTGAGCGCAACCATAGAACTATCAAGACCATCGCAGCGCGGAAGGGGTGTACGGTGGCTGAAGCAGTCTATTGGTATAACGTCACCCCTAAGGACGATACTTCACCCTCCACCGCGCCAGCTAATGTGCTACATACATACCATGTCAGGGCGAGAGGTTTGGAGAGCAGCTTACTGCCCGAACCAGAACCTCCACAGGAGAAAATGAAAAAAGGAGATGTCGTTTGGGTTAAAAAAACCCGAGGCTAGTGCACGACTCGTTACGGAACCGGTCGTGTCACTGAAGTGATCAGCCCGCAGGCGGTGCGAGTTGATGGAGTACCCCGTCACATTAAAGACTTAAGATCGGTATTCCAAACGCAGCTGCCATTTAACGAGGATAATGACATTGAATCCGTGACCAGCGAACCATCATTCTGGTTCATGACGGCTTCATCGCGCAGCGACACTGAGAGTGATAGCCTTGAATGTACTGACCCTCCTACTGCTGATGAAAGCCCGGACAGTGATGCTGCGATGCGCAGCCTCAGGTTCGCTGACCTTCCTGCCACGGAAGACAGCACGGATGACGATGAGGCCCCGAATCCCCCTCCCCGAAGAAGCACTCGAAGAAAAAGGACACGGCCTCCCTGCTCTTTCTGTGATAATGAGATCAGGGGGGAGTGTGTTATAAATTGTGAAAACATGGGATTACCTGGCAAACGGTCTCGATGCGCGCTCTGCAGGGCTGGACCGCCCAAAGAGCGGCAAGATGGCGTCCTAGGCTTAATATCGCCAGGTAATCCCGTGAAATCTCGTGTTCTCTCGCGGAGACGAGAGTCCAGTTTGATATAAAAACGAGTCGCTGGAGGCAAGACGGCAGAAGGCTGAGAGCGTAGTCTACGAGGGACGACGTGGAAAGAAGAAGAGAAAGAAGAAGAGAAAGAAGAAGAAGAAGAGAAAGAAGAAGAAGAGAAAGAAGAAGAGAAAGAGGAAGAAGAAGAGAAAGAAGAAGATAACGAAGTAGAGAAAGAAGAGGTGGAAGATTAATTTTTTCTGCTACAGAATGTGTATGCTGTACAGGGGTCCATCGTATCAGCTTTGTAGAGCCCAGCTTTTGTCTGCTCGATATTGGCCTTATTATTATCGCATAGCTGCTGGTAAACGTCCAGAGCACCTCCCGTTAGTTGAAGGGGAATTACCACTTCGACCTACCGTACCTCACACAAACGACAATGTAGCTCCATTCTCTTAACCCAGTTCACCACAGACGTAGATCCGTAAAACTCAGGGATTAGTTTTAGTTCGAACTTTGCGCCCGCCATCACGTCACAAATACACAGCACAGAATCGCTGAGATAGCTTATAAGAAGGAGGTGATCATACACTTAAAATAAAATGTATTTGGTTTACTACTCAGAGTATAAACAATGGGACACTTTGGGTTCAACACCTGATAGACAATATACGGTGCAACATTCACTCGTTTGCCCGGGAGTAATGTAAGGGAAAAGGGAGGTTGTAGTGAAAGAAATTAGGAAAGGAATTCAAGATAACCGATATTTACATCTTCTTAAATGTGATCAACAATGGCCGTGCTTACGATGGTAGGAGTGTGGCGTTGAATGAAAAAGTGGATGGAAAGAAATATTGGTCTAGGAAGGGGCACACACATCGTTCTTGATTAGATCAACAGATAATGAAATGCCATCACCTGTCCATCTTGTTCGTTGGAAAATGTGTGATAATTGTAGATGTCGATGCGGGAAGAAGGGAACGCTAAGGTATATTCTCTCAAACTGTGAGCTGGCAACAGAAAGGTAGACGTGATGTCACAATCAGGTGCTTGCAATAATTTAAAAACCAAATCAAGCAAAAAATAAAGCAATTTCATGACGGAAGATTAAACAAATAAAGAAGATAGAATTCGCCAAACAGGCACAAAAAGTAATCTGAGTAGTCATCCAACGACTATAAGAATAGATCACAGGTAAACTGCAAACTGAAAGTTAAGTGTAGATCTGGAAAACTTTGTGGCGTTCCCATTGGTATTATCTGGACAACAACCAGATATAGTCGTGTGGTATGAAGAAAATAAAGAAGGAATACTACTGGAATTAATAGAACCATGAGAGAAAACCTTGCTGCTGCGGAAAATAGGAAAGAGAGTATGTATGAAGATATATATATATATATATATATATATATATATATATATATATATATATATATATATATATATATAATGCACGATATATCATAAATAAAATGCCGTGAAAGACAAGATGTGTGAAAAACAAAAACGGATAAAACAAATTGAGGTACAAGAAAACATCATCGAGAAACAAAAATCAAGAATCATAAAACGCGTACAGAGATACGTTAAAATGATAAGGGGAGAAGGAAAAAAAAAAGAAAAGAAATGGAAAAATATTGATGAAGTGTAGTCAAAAAGAAAAAGAAAAGTGGTGAAATATATGCTTGCTTAAGAAATAAGATCCGAATTTGAGGTTTATGTTAGATTGTGATGAAGTATTATAGGGTTTTCGATGCACTTGCGACGTGTGAGAGAGTATTCCGTTTGGAAGTGGGTGCAGTTTGTAAAGTCAAACTTATTGGTAAAAGTTTATATGTGTATCACTAGTGCATAATTCTGATTGTCGTGTTTGAGCTCCTGTTCGTGTTCATAAATGTGTGATTTCATATTTCTATCTGTTTCACATTTATAAAAAAAAACGGACATGCGGCTACGGAAGAGGTCCTTAAGAGGTAGTTGGGGACTGGGTTTGGTGTTGAGTAAATCCTTAATTGCTTTAGAAGTATATATTACTATTGTTATGTCAGATTTGAATTGCTTTTGTAAGAAAAAAGATATGGGAGTATGAGGGAGAACTATGTAAGATTTATTTTTCTCAGTAATACTGGTGTTATTTGTGCTGGTGATGTTATGAGGGGGAATGTTTGAGGAGTTGGTCTGTTCTTTGTTGTGGATATTTAGAACATTATGTTTATACGTTTGGGCTTAGAAATGATGATATTCTAATACTTGGTAAGTGTTCTGGATATAGTTTTTTTTCATCCCGGAGGTAAGCGGGCTTCAAATACGAAGAGCTCTTGGGAACAAGCCTATGCTTATTCAGAATGCTATTCTGTTTTTGTGGTCGGAGTAAACATATATAAGATTATTTTTATTGGTAGCTTTTCAAAATCTTGGGAAGTGTAGGGCGTTAGGGGTGCTGTGCAGATTAATATCAAGGAAGTCGGAATGTGATAATTTTCTAATTTGGAGATTAAAGAAATGGTGTGTTAAATTTTAAGTTTGTCGACTATGTCAGAAGGATTAATGTGATGTGTGTAAATAAGGAGTGTCTCATCGATGTATCTAAAGTAGCGTGTTGGGGTAAGATAGATGTCTCCTTGAAATCAATGTTAAATTATCCTATTTAATCAGACAACAATTCAATTTTACTTTTAACGATAAATTATAGAAACAAAAGTTTGGTTTCCCAATGGGCTCCTTTCTCAGCTGTGTCCTTGTATGTCTTTTACTTGACTTTTTAGAGAACGACTCCTTCAAATTAACCCTACTCTAAAACTCTCAGTATTTTAGATACATATCGAATGCAAAGATAAAAAGTAGAAAATATAGGAAAACGCTCGTCGTTCAATGCGTCATGAAAATCGTAGCAGAAGGTTAAAAAAAATTATATTCGATGTATCGTATATTATCTTTATATCTTTTCAAATTATGACTTTTTGTAATTTTCCTTACCGATTTATCTGTTTGTATTATTCTGACGATAAGTGTTCTTTCCTTTGAAAAGCAATGACTTAAGGAATGAATAATAAATTGCTTTTATTTGAAACACCTTGTTTATATTTAACGACAAAAACGATATAGCTTGAGAGAAATATGACATGCATAGAACGATAGTAACGGACACATATAGATATAGTGTGAGAGATGGATTGTGGGGTCGTAATAGACTGTGCGGAATTCAGAGTTTGAGAGCAAGAAAAGAGTAAACCATTTAATGTGATTACCCTTCCTGAAGAAATAGCTGATTTCTAATTTCTATATCACATTTGACTAGCAACATATATAATGTTTAGAACAGCTATAGACATAGGAACATGACGTTAAGAAATGTATATAGGTTTGCAGTAATAATAAGTGCGTACATTAAATATATAACGAGATTGAAAATGACAAAACGGAAAACATGTAGAAACAGATGAAGAAAGGATAAAAGAGGAATTAGAGTATAAAGAGAGAATATAAACACCGAAAGATAATATAACAGGAGGTAGCAATGATAAAAAGGAAACAAAAATATAAAAATAGAGTGTGAAAAGCAGAGAGAAAGTGGTAGAAATTAGAGGCATAGAGAAATGAGAATAATTAGAAAGGGAGGAGTTAGGCATCGCATAAAGGTAGAACAAAACAAACAAGTGGGCCGAGAGAAACTGAGAAAGTAAAGGCAGAAATGCACAAGATGAACGATATTGGATAATAGTAAAATGGAAAGTGAGTAACTAAAAGAGAGGATATATAAAAGGCAGAGAGAGAAGTTCGAATAGAAAGCAGAATAAAAAGGAGAAAATATATAGATATATCATATCAAGCTTGACGGTCACAGCAGTAAGTAGAGGGTCGCTGCCCACACCTGACGCAAGACGTGACCACTATTTATGATGTTATTCCATGTTATGCATTATCACAGCTTCCTAACTGAAGGAAGTATAATGGAAATCGATCCATACCATAAATAAAACTTACCATATTCAACTATTCCATTAAGTGAAGGTATATTTCAGTTTGGATTGTGTCTACTCCCTACACTAAACTAATGCCTCTTTACTCATACATTGTGAAACTGGCTTCTGAAAGAGCAGAATATAAGATTTCAGAAACGTCTCATATTTTGCAATTTACGAATTTGTAATTAAGATGACATTTCCAATTTCCTCTGATTTCCACTCATCATTAGTTATTAGTTGCACGGCGTTTATATCGAAATATATTTTGAAAGATTTGTTTAATTATTCATCGAATTATAACCTGCAATGTTATTATTTCCATAAAACACATTTATATATAGGGTGGGCAAAAATAAGGGTCCTATTTTTAAAAATTCATAACTTTTTTATTTATTGATTTTTTTAATTTTTTTTTTTTAGAATAAGTAAAGGACCCCTTCCGAAGCAAGCATGAGCCGTATTAGCCCTAAGGAACGTACCCTCATTTAAAAAACATTATTTTTGCTTAAAAAACTCAAAACAGTGTAAAAAACAATACTTTAGTTTTTGTAAGTTTTAAGAAGTGTTTTTCGGCTAAAATTTGTTTTGTTTATTTCAAAATATCTCGGAAGGGTCAGTCTACACACACATAAAGTTTGGTGAGCTTAACTTTTATTTTGTGGAAGTTATTCAAATTCAAGTTATTCAAATTTAAAGATAGGACCCTTATTTTGGCCCACCCTGTAGTATTATTTAAAGAAATGATGTATTTTGATTACTGCTTCTTAGTTTTTGATTGGTTTTCTTATCTTAGTCGTTGTTATAACTAAACGACTATTTTGCAATCTGGCTTCATTCAGGTGTGCTATGTCTGAATTCGGATGCTAACAGATTTTAATAATACTAATTAAGGTAAGTAGACAAGTTGGAAAATGTAATATATGAAATTAACTTATCGGAGTTTTAGAGTGTTTCATCGATCGTGATATGTCTAATGAATCAATAACATATTGTTCTTATTAGTTTAAAGTGCATTTCGCTGCTTCAGGTATTTTAGTTGTGCCGGCTCGGAACTTTGATCACCCTATTTATTTCTAAGTATCACCTTCCCAGTTTCAGATATTTACGTTCTAAATCAAAACAAAACAAAAAGGCTGAGTAATTATTTTTATATGAATAAAAAGGGAATAATATAAATAATATAAGGTGGTAACATGGGTTACTTGTTTCATTCAATTTTCTAGGCTACAGCTGGACACGGGCCCCGTAAGTTGTAAATAAAGATTAATTATACCTTGAATGCTGAATACACTTTAGGCCTTAAATACATTTAAGTTGATAGTAAGAAACATACAAACCTCTATATTAATTTGCTTTCCAAATTAAAACTCAGTTCTTTATTTTTTGTTCAAATTATAATTGCAAATGATTTTGAGAAATCTACATATTTTACATTTTACTTGTATTATCAAAAACAATTATTTTCCAATAATTATAATTTTCTAATATTAACATATAAACAGAAGTCATGCGCTTTTCATCAATCAATATATTATATTGAATATTATCAAACAAATAACCAATATACAAACACATATAACCTGTAAACTACATTTAAGAAAGAAAGAAAAATGACAAAAAAAAGAAAACGTATTTCAACAAGAATATAGAAAAATACATTGATTGACTTATTATAGATATACATGACTATTACGTTTCTGTGAGTGTCAATTGTTATCTTTGGGCAAAACTTGTTCATTAGTCAATGTAACATAGTAAGCAGGGATTAGAATAAGTGCGTTTATGATTAGAGTTGGCGTTACAACTTATTTCAGTTGAGTTATGGCCATTAAATAAAAGTACTTCATTTATGCGTAAGACAAAGAGAAAGTTGCGAAGACCATAGCTGATCTCTCTGCCAGTTATGAAGAACATAGATAGCCTTTAAGTCAGGCATGGAACACGGATAAATAAAGAACAATCAAATTTCAGTAAATCTGATGTGTTGCATTTTATCTTGAGGGATAACCTGACTGGCTTCAGCAACAACGTATTAGAGAAAATAACTTGTGTTCTTGTGAATAGTAAAATAAGGTCGTTCGGCTATACGAGAATTGTTGTATTTTTAGTTAGATGTAGGACGTGTAAGATATATGTACATTAATGCATATCTGGAAAGAGAAACAGCAAGCGAAAAAAGAGAAATGTAGACGATAAGTACTGTTAAAAATCCGTCGTGGATCATCTGCTATGTTCTCTTCTGTCACGGGGAGACGACTCAGCAACCCTCGTCGTCTTGAGTATTTCGCCTTCGTTCTACCTCCTGCTACACGTCCTGCTTCATTGACCATTCATTTAATTTTTTTTTTAAATGTCCTTTTGTTTCAATTAACACACTAGAAAATACCATGTGGATGATTTGTTTCAGAGTCCGTTTGAGAATTTTATTATTTTTAAATTTCATAATTTATATAGGTTTTACCTAATTTATTGTAATCTCCACGTTTTTTAAGATCACTGGAAAAAGACAGTGGATCAGGAATATATATCTGTTGCATACTTTTATAGATGACTTATCTCAGTATGTAGGATTATCGAAGTATTTTAGCGGCAATGTCATTAGTTTAAAAATGACCGGTATTTTGTTTTGTTCTGACACCCATTTTGTTACAAATAGACTGGATACATTGCTGATCATACAAGTTTGAAAATCGGTTGGGTAATGAGTAGACGAATGAAGTCATCATTGTCTTTGTCTTGTATTAAAACAAAAGACATGAGTTTTTTAACAAGAAGGCGACGAAGACTGATCACACTAGGTGAACAAGTCCACCTTCTTTTAGAAAATAACTTAACTTCTTCTGACTAATTATGACGGTTTTTTTATTTAGCTGTATGTTTTTCGTTTTTGTCTTATAATAGAGTCGACAAGTACGAATGAAACACCACTTGGATTGTTCTACCTGTGGTCGTAATTAGATTCAAATGTCTACAATACGTTAAGTAACTGTAACCATTTCACGACTCTATCGTATGTGTTTAACTCAACAGAATAAAAACTTTTAAAAGTTAATAAATTCCTCTGTACAAGAGTTCCGTTCACATTTTTAACAATTTTTTTAATGTTGTCTTTGTTAGAAAGAAGGCGATTATTATTAAGTAACTTAACGATAACTTACAAGTTTTATTAACAAAATATAGTAATACATATATACATGAAATAATAATTCTAGTGTGTCGTTGGATACTAATAAACTCTGTATATTTGCCTCTTTACCACTGCAGTAAAGTGTTGTATAAGGCCGGAAAGTAGGGGAGTCAGCTCGGAAGAATAGGGATTGCATCTGGCTTCGCAAAAAATAACAGTAAAAATAAACGAACACCTTCTCAAATAAAGACGGTAAATCATGGGAGGGTAAATATCTTAGGACTAAACTAGCATACATTATTCTGTCAGAGAAAGCCTGATCATCAGCAAAACCCTTTCTACGAACCATTAATTCTAAATATATGTAAACTGACGATATTTCCTCCTGTCCTACCGTAGGTACATGTAGCATAAGACCGGAAGATAAAGGAAAGCTTAGCACACCGTAAGGCCTCCGCAACCATAGCCTAAGCAGTCTCGTCGACGTTATTTTGTAGGTACACGTCAGACGAAAGACAATAACCAAACCTCCTCTCTAAGTGAGAAAGCAAAGACTACTTACTGACAAGAGAGTTCCTTTAAGTCATGACATATGTTCGGCTAGATTTTACACAACCGACAGCCAATCTGAGATAATGGTGCAAAACTAACCCAGTCAGAAAATACCGTAAATAATTATATACACTCAAATATAGTACATTTTAAGAAATGTGTTAGTCGGTCTCTACAAAACCTCTCTCTTAAAATTATTTTATATGGGAATTTATTATATTTTTCTTTTTAAGATTTGAGTTCAGAAAATCTATGCGCCTTGTTTTTTTCTTTTAACTGGTTCATCTTAAACCTAAAGTTACCGGAGTTCGAATATTTTAAATATAAATGGTACATATATATACTTACTTCCTTACATCTTCTGGGAATCTAAATCTTAATTTATTTATGTATCTTTTGTTGTCCTAGCTTGAACTACGTATCATATATGTAAATCTCATAGCTCTTTTGGTAGCAACACCTTCCTGAGATTATTTTGTTGTCTTTTGAGACTTATAAGGCAAACATTATTTCCAGAACTGAGCTCTGGTGTTATTTGCATTTTGTTATCTACGTTCTGATATTATTTCATCACACATTGACCTGTTACAATCAAGATAAAGTCCCTATCATATATTCTTTCACTTTTCATGACTGCTAGGAGAAAACGAAGGCGTACACGGATGAACAGAGACTATAGCATGTTTCTTCCTTTCATTAACTCTTCTATTTCTCCTTCACCCACCCGGGAAACGAGAGACATCGTGAACTTTACGTCCTTTTTCCCCCTATTAGGGTAAAAATGTCCGACCCAGAAACTGGATACCGTAAGAAAATAAGAGAAGAATGCAACGAGGTATCTGTAAGATTATCTAAATTCTCGGATCAAACATTTAAAAAAGGGTTTAATAAGATGTTCAGTGTTCGTCTTGAGAGAGAAGGAGATAGCTGTTTTCTATGGAAAGTTCGGACTTGCTTGCTTGATTTGAAGAACAATTTATTCTGTTTCGTCCACTATCACTAACCTTATACTTGTACCAGAGGTTTATTTACATTGACATCAAATTATTCCCAATGATCTATTTCCCTTCATACATGTTGTTCAAAAGATTGTTTCCTATTTAATTTTATACATATACCGCATCACATCCTCTCTTTAAAACAATAACACGTCTATCTGATGTTATCTTCCTCGTGGATCCTTTTCTGAAAAATGTTTTTCTCTCTGTGTCATATATATTTGTTTGAGCTTCTTTATTATGTTTTGTGTTTCGTGTTTTTCTCATCAGTTCTCACCTCACAAGCAACTCACATAACCTACAATATATCGTCTCCTAGACTGGCCTAAAATACAGAAATACCTTTAGTTACAAACAGGAGCCGTGACATATAATGGAGGCTCAAGTCCGGTATAAATTATGTTAAATACGAGACATTCTATAAGATACGTGTTAAGGAAAATTATAATAACGGCCGTAGGTGAATTTATTTTTAAAATACATCATTCTAAAAGTCCATAAAATTAAAAAAGACAACGCATTTCAGTAGGGCAAACACTTAAATACAATAGCCGAAGGCAATCCAAAAGGTTAATACTATCAACACTATTGCTTACCATATGGTAGATGCATTAGAAGAGGATGTACTCAGTCATTTACAAGTAGATAATCAATAAATGACGTCGACACTATTCAAGTTGGAAAAGGTATAAATTAAGATTGAGAAGACACAAACCCCAAAGCAAACGTCAAGAGTAGAACTCTAATTACAAAAAAGTAATAAAAAACAACGAGGCAGTTCAACATTGCTAATCAAGCTAGACTTCTACCGAAGTCTCGGCAAGCGGAGGTCGACGAATATTTTTGGAACTTTTAGAAGACGGCTGTAAATATAGAACGGTCCTAACCAACGTTCACCATGTCATTACAGACGGTCCTAGTACGTAAACTTCAGAAGACCTACGGTGGTTTTAATTAACGCCGAATTTAGAAATTATGAGTCTGTCAAAGATGCTATACTGAAGGCATTCACGTTAGTACCCAAAAAACAATTAGGAAATTATCAAAAAACAAAAACCTCAAAAATATACAGAATTTCGCAGGCAAACGGAATCAGTCTTCGACAGATCGATCTTGTCGAAACAAGCTTAAAATAGCTACGAAAGATTGGAGTAGCTTATCTTTATTGAAGAATTTAAAAATGCTTGCAATGGCCAGCTAAAACGTAACGTAGAATACAAAAAAGTCGGAACGGCATAAAAGCTGGCTGCGTTAGCAGACGAATACGCCATGACAAACCAAACGTTTCACACAACCCTATTACGCGAGAATACCCAATATTTGAAAGTGCGAGAAAGATAAATGCGCCAATTGAAAGAGTGGACGTGAAAAAGAAAGGATAAGCTGTAAATCACATGATAGCGTTGCGGTAAAGCAAGACACACTGCAGGAAATAGTGAAAACAAAGCTAACCACAAACTATAATGACATACTATGCCACGAGGAAACAACTACAAACATTTCGTTTCGACGAGACAACTATCAAGAGTGAATGATAGCAGAACTACGTCGAACGTCAAAATACTGAGTGATACAGGTGAACCTCAATCCTTTGTACTCTAGAGTCTATTCCTGAAGAAGCTGAATCGTCAACCGACATGAGAATTTAAATAAAAGGGAAATCCTGAAAAATACTATTTAATATATGAATTGAGCTTTTATCAGGCTACCAAGAGATAGTGTCAATATGTTGATGGAAAACGACCTGGCGAGACTGAGAATAGACATGGTGTATCCACCCAGACAAGAGATTATAGTGGGGCAAACATCGAAGCAACACTAAACAGCAGCATTTGTGGCGCTTGCGCAAACCAGAGACGAGCAGAACAACGGATGCAATGCCTTGTATTACCAGGAAGCCATGAAGTACTTTGTGAATGCTGAAGTAAAGAAATACTTCGACAAAAGCAAACATCGGCTGTACGAGATTTTCCACATCTCGTCGGACGCGGTACTCGATGAAAATATCTACGACCAAAGTATTTGTTTTAAATTTCCAAGAACACTGTAGAAAATATGACTTCGAGAAAAATATGGGCAAGTGGATGAATGTGATATTAGAAACTATGGATACTGCATTTTGAAAAAGAAGAGGAGTCTAACGTTGATGTGATGAATGCCTTAAATAACTGAGAGTGTGAATGTACGAGGATGGAAGTAGCGTTCTTTCATAGCAGAATTTCCAAGAATCTGGAATAGTGAATGTTACAAATGTTGTCAAAAATGGCACTGGTACAAAACTGGTCCACGTAGTACATCATGAAATCGGATGAATCTGGGAAAACTCTCAAGCAACGGTACTAAAGAGAACTATAGACATAATTCATAACTCTTTCGTGGACGCGATCCAAACTATTAATGTAAGCTAAAAAGAAAATGAAGAAACAAAAAAAGAAAAAAGTTTAAAACGCACAAATCTTTGCTTTTGAAATATACATATTCCTTTCATTTGTCGGGGGGGGGGAGATGTTACGATCGGGAAAAAACACAATTATATGTTCTTTCCCATGCTACGACTAATATGAAATAAAGATAGCTTACGAAGATAAACAGACACTACAACATGCTTCTTCCTTTTTCCACTCTTTTCTTTGTTGCCCTCTCTTCAGTGAGAAGAGAGTCAGCAGATACTGAATGTAAATTTCCTTCCTTTCCCTACTTTAGTCAAAAAGTCCGATTCCAAAACTGGATTCCGTAAAACAATAAGTTGTAAATACAAGATGCTATCCGAAAGATTATACTTATTTCCGGGTCAAACCAGGTGATGCATTTAAACATAATTTTGATAATTAATTGGTGGAAAAATATTTATTTGAGTGATTGTTTAAAGAGAGAGAGAGAGAGAGAGAGCAAAAGAGAGACAGAGACAGACAGACAGACAGACAGACAGATAGACAGACAGACAGACAGACAGCTCTCTTATAAGAAAAGTTCAGGAGTGTTTGCTAGCTGGAATTGAACATGAATTCATTCTTTGTCGACTACTACAACAGACCCAATGCTTTTACTAGCGGTTTATCAACATTGCCATCGAATTATCTCCAAGATAAGTAAATGCAATTCTATCAGCTATTTCCAACAAACAATCTCTTATTTAATGTTATACATACACCACATCACATCGTCCCTTTTAAAAAATAATACACCTATCTCCTATTTACCTTCTAACGAAAGTAAAACTTTCTTGTGTTTCATACATCTTTGTGTTTTCATTCACTGTGCATTGTGTTCTTATTATCAGACACGGCAGACAACTAACCTAGCCAACAATGCATCGTTGCCTAGACTAACGAAGCAATTGTACGAGCTAAACATACTAAATACTTTTGGTCACGATCAAGGATGGCAATAGAGCTAACTCTTCGGAATAAGAAAATTTGTCTGCGCTATAGTTGATCTGTATTAAGGTTCGGTGTTATTCTGTAAACACTGAACATTGATGTATACGACTCATTTGAAGGCCTTTGATTCTGCTCGTTGAATCTATAATGGTATGGCGTGGTATATTCTATCGTCAAGTAATTGAAATATATTCTGAATTAAATACATGGTGATTGCGTTTAATTTTCACTAATCATTGTTACGGAGAAACCAAATTTAGTGAAATGTTCCCGGAGGAAAATGATTATAACTGTAGAAAATGTGTCTTCAAATAATTTTGTTTGACTGACTGTTACTATTAGACATTATGATCCTATAAACGGTTTCGAAAAATGTATATACAATCTGATCCATAGGATATCATATTTTCGTTATGGTTGAAATGTCACTGTGTTGGGTTTTACTAGTTTTTCTTTATCTTTTGCTTCATACCTAACCAAGCTTCTGATAAAGCATTTTACACGACATATTACTGGTTGACATAAATGGACTTTCTTCAAATTTGTTTCTTAAGATAAGAAAACATTCCTTCTTTTTCCTAGTAAATTATTTTGTCATCCGATATTTTAAAATCTGTATTTTCAGATATATTTAAGTCTACAAGTGTAATCTAAATGTTCTGTTTCTCATATTCATAATATAATCATACTTTTCCCATAATTTTGATTGCCTCCAATATTACGGGTAATTCTCGTACCGTATTTCATGGGTCAACTGTGAATGCCTTCAGTGTTTTCAGTCGCTATTACTTTCAGTGATTCTAAAGAAACGTGAGATGTTAATTATAGACATACCATAGGCATGTCCTAATATCTTTGATGGGAAAGACTCCATTGTATACTCGGATTTCAATAATATGTCCACCAGTGTTGCAGCTTGCTAACTATAGAAATAGTGTCTCTTTTGTTTGATATTCTGCCGATATTAAAAGTCTTGAAGCATGTGCTTACTACTATATCTTTAGAATTATGACCACTTGCAACACCCATGCATTATTCACTTACGCTCAAGACAGCAAGATTCTCAAGTATAAGAGTCAATATATCTTATAGTTAAGACGAAAATAAGAAAATATTGGTCTTATCAAAAGCATACTAGTATTCAATAGCCCATTCCTATTTTACTTACATTTTAGAAAATGGTGTACAGGTGCTCTTAACTTTTAAAAGTTAAATACCAACATGTGATAGTAGGTTGCTGAAGCTTTTTGTCGCTAATTCTGTAAGGTTTGACAGAAAATGAGTATTATAGCCAAAATATCAACAATAAAATCAGAATATTTATTTAAATGAAATAATGGTATCAGTTTTTTGGATGCTGTAAATCCACCCGTTTTGACAATATCGTAAATGAGTATAGATACTTAGGGTTAGTACATTGTTAGACGGTGATAGACGCTCTCTACAAAATCATTTCAGAAGTTTGTATTTTAACATTCGTCTGATTCTTAACTTTGACGGATGTTTACCTAATAATAAGATCGGTATTTTGTCTAATACATTCTTCACAATAATCTTTCTATAAAACATAACACTTGGACGGTGTTTTGTTTTTGTTTGTTTCTTTATAAAATGTGTGTGTGTGTATTTAAATAATGATTGTTCACGAATACTTTTTTGCTAGATGTTATTGTAGGTAATAAAGATATAAAAAAAATCATTTATATCGTTTTGTTTATTAAATCTTTCCCGTTTTATTATAATATATTTGAAGTATGATAGATATATGTTGATAAATGTATAGTTTTATTTTTTCCCCATTGCGGAATTGGAAATTGTCCCAAATTCTCTCTTGACTTTTTCAACAAAATATGAAATTATGAAATTAGTAAAGCAAGAATTGCGTTGCATTGTTTAAAAAGATTTCTCAACCGTTATTGTTTGTTCTTTTTTCATCTATTTCCTACAATATTCATATATATATATATATATATATATATATATATAT
The DNA here is from genome assembly GCA_963556195.1 of Sepiola atlantica. Classification (NCBI taxonomy): domain Eukaryota; kingdom Metazoa; phylum Mollusca; class Cephalopoda; order Sepiida; family Sepiolidae; genus Sepiola; species Sepiola atlantica. The sequence goes on along the minus strand of OY744517.1, from coordinate 112,670,801 downwards.
ATATATATGTGTGTGTGTGTGTGTGTGTGTGTGTGTGTGTGTGTGTGTAAGAGAGATGAGGAATATCATGCCATTGTTTATATGGTACAGCACTGGAAAAACGAAAGTGAATTGCAGAGGAGACACTTAACTAAATGCTTCTTCTGCTCGATCATTTCTTTGCTTAAAGTCTTTGAATATTTCTGTACATCTATTGTTATTCTAGCTGAATAAACCGCGTCCAGATAAACACAAGCCTGTAGAGCATTTGTCGACCAAATCTACCGTTACATGCAACCATCATTTAAAGTTGATTCTGTAGAAGAGAAATGATTCTATTTTACAAAACATATTTTGTATCCTCTTCTACAAAACAATATATTTCCTACTGACAATTCAATATCGGCATTCAAATAGAATTTTGAAGAAACATCTGTATTCTTTTTTCCTTTCATAAAACATAAAACAGAGATAAATTACCAAAATCAGTTAACTGTAAATACTATCAAAAATAGGTTTATCTAAAATTGAAAGCAATCTTCAATAATTATTAATTAATTGCTGTTGAACTCATTATTTTAATAAAGATTTTAATTAATATTTGGCTAATTCCAATCACCGTCTATACTTCCAAGGAAATGCATTATTACCTCTTAATACTTTTATTTGAAATAAACTAAAATCAAGTCATAAAATAGATAGCCAACCAATCAAAATACGAAATTGAAAACTGTTTCCTGAAACATAAATATATTTTGTAGGACGTTTAACAGTGTACTAACTTTAAAATTACACATGTCAACATTTGCGGCGAATCAGATTATTAGTTTACAAATTACATTCGTAAGTAAAGACTCTTGAAAATGTCTAAATCAATGAAAACATCTGAGTTTCGTGTCTTGGTAAAATATCTCTCTTCGATCGGACGCAATATTGTCCCAGCTAAGCAATGACTTGATAAGTGTAATTCGGGCAATGCTATGTCGGAAGCTACGGTTCAGAGGTGGTATGTTGACTATAACGCGGTAGTACAGACATACATTATATTGAAAGCTCAGGTCGCCCACATCCGGCAGTGGACCTTGAAAACATAAAAAGTATCCACAGACTCGTTTGGGTCGATTGTAAATTCAAGTTGTGTAAGATGATAAAGGACTTGTAGATACTAGAGGGCACTCTATTAAACTGTTTTCCATGAATATTTCTCAATGAGAACGGTGTCTGTAAATTGGGTGTCGCGTTTGCTCATAGATGATTAATAACAAGAACGCGTCGACGGATCAGAGCGTAGTTTCTAACTGTGCCACGGCAACAAAATGGGGGATTTTGCATCAATATGTGAGAATGGATGAATCATGGATACACAACTTCACCCCGGAGTCAAATCGGTAGTCAATTTAGAGACGAGCAGATAAAAGCCGTCAAAAATGACTGAAGATGCAGACATCAGCAGGCATAGCTTTGACCTCCATTGTTTGTGATGTGAAATATATTTTGTTCATCCATTACCATGGGAAAAGAGAAACATTAATCATAGATATTATATAACATCATCACTCTGTTTGCGGAATCGAATCGCCCCCAAAACAAGGAAGAAAAAATGTGATATTTCATCAAGACAACGCACCAGGCCAGAAAGTCGATCCCAACGATGTGAACACTATATCAATTGCCTTCCCGTTGCTTCTGCACCTACTTAATTATGCACTTTTGGCGCCCAGCGACAACTGGTTATTTATCTAAAAAGAACGCTACAGAGAAAGACATTTGAATAAAAGGAAGAAGTGCTCTTTAAAAGTGAGGCGTATTTTAAGCCAATGGCAAATAATTGTACTTAAAGGCAAGGATATTTAGAGAAGCCTTGAAACAAGGGCATTCGCGTAGAAGGAGACGATATTAATGAATTTTCTTAAATGTTATTGTGTTATTAGTTAAGCCTGAGATTTATTAAGAATTACTTCTCTGAATTTCTAATTACTAGTAGAAATGTGTGGATCAGACGACAACAATCCTCAAATATTTCTATTGGTAAGTGTGAAGATTGAGTTTCTTACACATTAAGGTAAACGAGTCTTTGCAATGCGACATTATTTCATGTTAAATGTTTGATCCTATGGTTATAACTATCAATGAAACTATTTTCATAGAATTTATACAATTGGATTCTGTTATTTCTTTGAACAAATAATCGTCCACAAATGTGTATATCTAAAGTGGCCGCTGCATCCATAGTGAGAATAAAACATACGCAATCATATTATCATTTTTCTCTTTACTATTTCCCTCTCAATTGAAGTCGTGTGCGAAATTCCCCAAAGAAAAGTCAGTGGTAAATAGTTTCAATGACTATGTAATGAATACATAATAGACATTATCTTTGTTTTAAAATGAATTTAAGAAATAACAACTACCAGAATAATGAAGCTATTTTATCATATAAATAATCATATTTTCATTTTCTTTTTCCTCTAAAGTCCTTCGAGGAAACAACTGGTGTAATAGATATTGACGCAGATGCGGAATCAGCTTATCCGGGTTCGAATCAAGTCAGTTATATTCCATTCACTTACACTCGGTTATCTTTGTGAATAGTATGCAACCCCAGAGTATGGGTGAGGTACTTATGTATCTTGACATAGATTTCAAATGATGTATGTGTCTGTAAATATACGCAAAAATATGAAGTCTTCAGAAAATATAATGTTATGATTTCTTTAAATTCGATCTTAACCGATACAATTGTTACATTTGTGCATAAAATGTGTTTACTAGTCTGGCCTAATCAATACACTGTCTTTTATGATAACCCGACGGGGTCAATACCATAAAACTTTATCATCTATTAAAGTCTCATAATCCTAAATATGTTAATCGATTCATCTAAGAAATCTGTTTGTCTGTACATCAAAAACTACTCTTAGTGGTAATACTTGTAGTGCTTTACGTTTATTTACTTCTTTATCAATCCACTGTTATTGGCATATCCACTTTAATCCTTTTCTATACGTTCGAATAATTGGTGTGATGAATCGCAGTGTAATCTCTCAGTTCTAACTTATATTATATACCGTGGTTATCGTAATTAAACATATTGCCCGTGGCATTCGTACCTACATATGTATGCTATATTTGAATTCATCGTTAATAATGTACTCATCGAATATTTCTAAACTTTTTTTTATATATTAGTAACATTTTTGTCGAACCCCGATCCTTGATTATACTAACCTGATCCCTGTTGAACATTTCCAACATATATTTTCTCTTAACCACATAAACTCAAAATTGTAAAAGTAGCACATGAATATAAAGTATATATATATATATATATATATATATATATATGCTGTAATGCATTGAAATTATCTATATATCTATCTATATATGTATATATATATATATATATATAAGTATATGCATGCTGTAAATGTATTTTTTCTGATAAGTGTTCTCATCTATGACGCACTATAGTTCGAATAATCCAAATAATTCAAATTATCAATCATCATCTTAAAAATTTCGAAACATAGACGTTCATGTCACAAGCGTAAAAAGAGTACTTTAAGAGGCAATGATAGACAAAAAGAAATGACATACGAAATAAATATGTATAAGCAAAGCTTTCTGGATTCAGAATGAATGAACTAATTAGAGATATTATAAATGTCGATCTAATGCTAAAGATCTTATTCTACAAGTTTTTATTGTTAGATAATGTGTTATGTGTTGTAGCAATCTTTTTTCTCTTTTCACTTCTTATTTAATTATAATAATTGAGAAGGACATTCATAGACCTATTTTTATATTTATTTGGATTAAAATTATGACCCCCAAACTAATTTTGTAATAAAATTACAATTACGAAGCGTATTTTGTTGTATTCGTGAGATATGCAAAGCCAGTTTTAAAAAAATAGTGACCAGCGAACTACACCAATATTCTTTCCTATTTCATATGGATATAATTATACAGTCCGTTTTACATGAAGTCAAACATTGTAATAATCAAGCGCGGTATGTATCTTGTCATGAGTAGTATCTGTATTTCAAATTATTCCAATCTGTAAAGGCCAGACGTCTGTGTCTATGTATGTATGTATGTATGTATGTATGTATGTATGTATGTATGTATGTATCTCTGCAAAAGTCTCTGAAAATACTTAACAGAGTCTCATGATTTTATGACTTATGGGAAATATCTCTTGGCCACCCAGAAAGATTGGCGGCAAAGCGGAAAGACGTTTGACTACGGTGACAGAGCCATGACAAAATGGAAAGACGCTTGACACGTGTGACATGGCGCCAACGGATTAAACGAGTTTGCATTCCATGATTCATGAAAATGAATTGCAACGAATCAAGATAATAAAAAAGACCCTCAAAAACTGCGGGAACGAAGGGGGGATAACAGATCAACAAAATCGGATAACATGGAAATGAACTCGGTACGAAAAAGGGACAAAGTAAATGAACAACGGAAATTTATTTTCTGTGGAAATGATTTTTATACTTTTCGAGGACAACGAATACATCAAGGAAAAGTTTGTCAGAAGAGAGGTTCTCAACAGTGCGGGGTCGATGGACAATAAGACGTGTAGCATATATCCTCAAGAAGTAAGCCACATTGGGATACACTTTACCGTTGAGAAACGTAAGCCAGCAAAAGAATATAAAAATAAAAAGTCCAAGATAAAGTAGGCAAAACCGAATTATACTGCTTCATAGGAAAAGTTGGATGGCGAGGTAGTAAAGATAATACCTCGATATAAAGGAAGTACAGAAGAGAAATTGGAAATGTTAGCAGAAACGATCTACGAGAAAGAAAGGGTTGGGTTGGAAGAGAAGAACGATTTGAAAGATATTAGATCTATTTCGACATCGCTTTTATTGTAACAACTCAGAATTGAAAATAAAATGAGTTAAGATCTTCAGGAAACAACAGAGAAAACATCTTACTGGATATGGCTGAAGAGAAATGATATAAAAAAGATAGTAATGACGCCATATGCAAGGTAGTGTATGACGTCACATTGAAAAAAAAGTCTATTGTTGATGATGATGGCTGAAAGGTGCATCTGGCTTGATGGCACTTATGGGTAGATTACACCAGTACTACATAACCACCTCCTTACAGAGGGGCACTGCCACTTCAGAAAAACAGTCGAGGAATAGGGGCCGAAACTGCGAAGTGTTTCTTTCTGATGATTGTGTAGTTTTGAATCCGATAGCGAAGTAAACTCATCACGGTGTCGTAAAGGGGTCGTAAATTTCTTCGTTATTTTCGTTCATTGTTCGATCTTTGAGCAATTTATTTGACCACTTCGAAGTATGCAACCTTCTGCGACGGAGACGGGCTTACCACTAGACTTCTTTGGTTTTTAAAAATCTCATACTGACACGCTTACAAAAATGTTAATTTTTCAACTTTTAATTAACGTTTAAAAATGCAAAAGCATCTGAGAAATTAAACCGACTACAAAGCTGCTGTTTACATATGATACACAAGAGATCCTTCTGCCTCACTTACATACGATAAACAAAAAGATTATGTTTTAAAGACTTTTTCCAGTAAGCAAATGTTTAAACAAACGAAACGTCAATAACTTTCCTGTGCACGGTCAGTGAAGGAGAAATCTTTCCAGACTTCTTAGTGAAGAGAATTTGGGACGCTGGAACCTTACACAAGGATTTTTTCATTGCGTCTCTTCTTCCCCACCTTCTTAGTAGTAGTATCTGACATGCAGTTAAAAGATTAAAATATTTTAAATGTTGTTGCATGGAAGCCATAATCCAATATTCTGAAATAGACCATTTTTATATCATGATGAACAAATACATAGAAAACAAGTAATAAGTTTGATTAGATTGTGCGAAAATAAATACTTACTTCCTCATACCCAGGGTTACCGGAGCTTTACAATTCCAAGTTGTATTACTTTTGAAACTCCAAGTCGTTTTAGGTATTTTAAAAAAGAGTGTTACCAATATAATTAACAAGTTGTATTATTTTTGAAATATAATATTTAATTATTTGTTTTTTCATATATGGTTTCTATGGAAAATTAAAAAAATATTAGCGTACGTGAATGATACTCAAAAACACGTACCTCAGTCTAGAAGGATCACTTCTTTATTTAACGATGATAAAGAAATTAAAGAATAATATCACTGGTTTAAGTCATTTAAAAAGTGTTTACGTTTATATTTCAAACGTAATACTAAATTGAATTTATATTTTTCTAAAAATCACAAAACTGTAAACTCTTCGTAAAACTTTTATTTTCTGTAAGATTCCTCACTTCTTTTCCTACTGTACATATCTAAAAGCTAAAATGTGTTTAATTACATAATTTAACATTATAACGGTGGAATTTTGTATGTAAACATTAATAATTACACGTGCTATTACAGAATTTGAACCGCAATAATATACTTGCCTCTGTCCAGATGTAACAAAACATGGTAATAATTTCACTTACTTCGCAAACAAAATAAAATCAGTGTCGACTGCATTTTTTTATTTTCAGGAGTAAAATTACATTTTTGTAAGGATTAACTTTAGGCTTTTATCTTTCAAAGACAATCATAATTTAAATAGAAACTAATTATCTTTGCACGTACCTAGTGTTATAAGACATCTTTGCACGTACCTAGTGTTATAACACATCTTTGCACGTACCTAGTGTTATAACACATCTTTGCACGTACTGTTATAAGACATCTTTGCACTACCTAGTGTTATAACACATCTTTGCACGTACCTAGTGTTATAACACATCTTTGCACGTATCTAGTGTTATAACACATCTTTGCACGTACCTAGTGTTATAACACATCTTTGCACGTACCTAGTGTCATAACACATCTTTGCACGTACCTAGTGTTATAACACATCTTTGCACGTACCTTGTGTTATAACACATCTCTGACAATTAACTGCATAAGCAGTTCAACGTATGCCAAAAAACTGTAAATATCAAATAAATAATAACTATGCTCAACTTCATCTGTTCATATGTTTATTTTAACACCAAACTAAATACCACTAAGCGGTAATATTTTTATTTTTTTTATTTTCCCCGATGAACAAAAAGAAAACACGTGTACGTGTTATAAATCATTCCTTTCTATTACACAGTTTTAATAATGTAAACATTATCAGATTCATTTGTTTTTTAAAATGATACTACATCCCCAAACAGAAGGATAGAAGCCCTGGGAGAATGATATGATCACACAACAGGTTTTTCTGCTCAGGTACTGCCCGGGGGGGATAATCATAATAGTTTTGATAAATGTTGATACACCATTTCTATTATTAACTTGTAATAGTTGGGCATTTTTAATTTACAAGAAAACTAAGCTTCATTTTGGACATATTATATAACTCATTTCATTCCATTTATTTTATTCATAAAACAAACGACGTTTTACTTGTGTAAAAATAACATTAGATTTTAAACAACAAACACAAAACACAGGATACCGTAATGTTTTTAATACTGCTCTTACATGTTCGGTTCATATGCTGTAAAGTGATAGTTTACAAATACAAGTTTTATTGGCTAGATGCAAAGTGTAGTGTCTGTTCTAACACTATACTTCATCTTTTTTATCGGTCACTGAAAAATCAATCCTTCTAGACTGAGACATTTAAAAAGTGTCTCATCAGTGTAATTAAAGCAACAAATACACTTGTTTACACAATCTGTGCTAACACTTTTAAACTTTTGCATGATTTTAGTTTACTTTGTCTGTTTGTTTAGTTTCTCAATTTTACTTTTGGGTGAGTATGCAGTTTACGAACCGGGCTATTTTTAGAAAGGATTTTCAAGTAACATTTAATTTTTACGCTATGTTTAGTTTATTAAATTCTTAGGTGACGTACAGGATAGTTAATAAAGCCAACCCCTTCCCATGTTGAGAATGGCTTTATAAATAACCTTTTAATTTCAGCCCGGTCTGTAAACTCCATAAGTACCGACTTTTGATTTTTTTTTTCGTTACACTATAGGATTGACATCGTGTGTGCAAAAACAGAAACCACCCCGAATTCACTTAAACAACAAAAGCTAAAACTGGGGCCATAAAAATCAGCTCCCAGAGACAGTAAAAGAAAGGCGCAAAAAAAGCCAATAATGTTGATCACGTGGGGTGCTCTCAACTACGTCGGCCAAACACTGGTGAAATAATATAAAAACAGACTTTGCGACAAAATCTGCCTCTTCCCTCTTCTCTCTTTTCTCTTTCTTTTTTCTCCTCATTCCAGCGAGCCGGCAACGGGCTTCGGGTGCGAGGAGGCTGCTGGACATTTCAAATCACGCACGAACATCGGCTACTTTTAACTAACACACACACAACGCACGCAACCGCACACTGCTGACAAAGACACACACATACAAATGCCTACACGATGTATCAACTCTACGATCGCGTGCACATTCACACACTTCGACGTACTAACGTCAATCCGCACAAACATACACATTCATAAATCACAGGCACGAACATTTATCGTTTCTCTAACTAGACACTTGAAATAAACACTTAATGCTCTGTAATTTTTAAATATATAAATATTGTGTTACTTTTAAACTACGTCTTATTCTTCCTTCAACTTATGCATGCTGTATATTTCATTTAAATTACATTCATTGTTTTCATGTTTTTATTCGTTTTCTCTGGAGTTTAAACATATTTACTAATTAAATTGTCCCTACAACACTTTCAAAATATCCCGTACTTGATTTGCTTAGTTTATAAAATAATAGTGTTCATCTGTTTTTAATCAAATAGGAAAATGAGTATCTATTGTAAATAGAATGTTCGTTTCCCTACAAGAAACAACTTTACCATAATTATGGTGTAATGACCCCAGTAACATTCACTTAGTAGAACTCTCAAATAAGGAAGACCTAATAAAGGGTTCTCCCCCCCCCATTCCAGAGTTCTATAAAGCATGCACACCGAGGATCATTGAAATCGTACGTTGTGTGTTCGGCTTGTCCTTAATATGCCTTTAATATGTCTTAATATAACATAGCAATGATGACTACATTATTCAAAATTTAAAAAAAATTCGTATAAATGTTCTCATTATTCATTAATTATGTTGTGTTACTATAATGGATACTTATGCAGATTAGGACCGAAGGTAAAATCGAGTTGACGTCGGGGAGTTTCAGATGTTTACGTAGACGGCCGAATAAAGCGAATTAAAAGTCGGTTGTCTGTTTGTTAAAACGGTGTTAGCGTTGCGTTAGGGTTACACAGTGTTTCTTCATGGATAAGCCGTTTGGTATTTTTCGGTTGTCAACGTAAACATCACTGAAACACCGATGCCAAGTCGATTTAGCTACATAAGTAACCCGTAATGTATCCGTAATGTTTCATGTTTGATTTACTTCAATACATTTCATAAACTGTTTTTCAGCAACAAAAAGCCTATTAAAACAAAATATTTATTATAATTCAATTAATGTTCTATTAATCAGTTTATTTTATGCTACTTTAAATTATTCGTAATGTTTAATGCGTATTACCAAGTTTCACTTCCAAAGTGGTTGTCTCCCCTTGACACGAACTGATATCTTAAAAAATAAATCAATTAAATGAACTCGACTTTCAAATTGCGAAGCTCTTTTTAAATATGTTGATGTGGAGTAAGAATTAAACTTAAAAGTAACGCGTTTTTTGGGGGGTTTTGTTCATCGCGAGAGAAAAACTGGCCCAGATAGGATTTCCTTATCAGAGCATTACTGTTTTATTTTATTTTTTGTATTAAAAAAACGTAGTAATGTTTTAAAAAAAAGACGAAGTCGCTGAAAATTATTTTTTGTTTGATAATTACAGTTAAAACAGATAGAAAACACAAACGTGTGGTTCTAAATTACTTGCCTCCTCATTAGGGCACAGTTAGACAATTTTGATTATGTCGGACACAATATACAGAGTGCCCCAAACGTTTTGTCTACCCAAATTTGGAACTATAAAATGTTTCCATTTTACAGCGTTATGGGAATCTCTTAATACTTTTTTTCTAACACATTGGTTTTAATATCAATAGGATTTAATTAACTACGAACAACAAATTTAAGCATTACAATTAAAAATGTATTTAAAGAGAAACGAGCAAAAATTGAACTGGAATATGTTTTCTCGTTCATAAATGAAGTATAACTATGAAATCAATACTTTGTCCTCAACCCTTTTAATTCTAGACATTCCATAATCATTTTTGGAAATGATTCTACGAGATTATTGAGATAATTCTTGTCCTCATAACTTTTTTGCATTCTGATTGAACCATGTCAATCGACTCTTATTGATTTCTTGATTTTGGTTCCTCAACCATACGTTTTTGCAGCTTTCTCTATAAGTTCTCGATCACGTTTAGGTCAGGACTGTTACCAGGCCACATATTAAACACCTAACACCAAATAAGCAATTAATAGCTGCGATAAAACGCCTTAATGTGTGTGCCGGAGCACCATCTTGTTGGAGTGAAAATTAGTTAATATCTGCGAAATAATAGTAACATTTTCTTAATATAAACGTCAGAATCGACAGTTTTTTATCACCACAAATTAAATCTGGTCATTCCTCTTGCTACTATAATTTTCAGTGAAACTTTTAGAACATTGCTTTGATTTTCGTAACGGAAATAAACATAATGGGCTATTATCTCGATATAAAAGTAACATTTTCTTAATATAAACGTCAGAATCGACAGTTTTTTATCACCACAAATTAAATCTGGTCATTCCTCTTGCTACTATAATTTTCAGTGAAACTTTTAGAACATTGCTTTGATTTTCGTAACGGAAATAAACATAATGGGCTATTATCTCGATATAAAAGAAACAATACACAAACCCTATAATGGCGTTTGGCGTAAAACTAAAATTGCGGTGGGTTCCAATTCACCCCGTTCACTTAATTCTAAGAAAAATATTGTTTCAATCTTTTCCACTTAAAATACACAAAAAATACTCATTTAACCATATTCCTATTTCATCTTACCGACACAAGATAAAAGTATATTTCTGTAAAGCTTCTGGGTGACCTAATTAGTTCTAAGAAATATCTTTCATCACCTATCAAAAAGGGCCTTTCAATTACTTTTAAAGAATTAATTAGAGTGTGATAAAATACATATCTTACTACAGAGCAGAAACGATGATCGTTTTTCACGTTTTATACAGTTTGCAGACTGGACATATCTGAAAGTAAAAGAATGGGTAATTACGTTTGTACTCATGTATAATAAAGACAAGCTTCGAGACCTTTTGGCTAGGAGCAAAGTGTAGTATCTGTTTTGTCCTCTGTCATTAAAAGAGGAAATCCTTCTAGACTGTTCCCCTTTTTAAATAGCTTGATTTTCTTTACATTAAACACCGACATTGTGTTTAACTCTGACCTTGTTGGGAGGTAAGTAAATAGGAACAAAGTCTGAATTTTCATATTAACTTGCCTCCCAATGAGGGATTGAGGCTCGTTTTTATTACAGTCTCGCTCCCCCAAAAGTTTTAAATTGTAATGACAAAACAGTTGCAAAGACATGACATTCGCGTTTTATACGATTACGCGTTGAGAAAGATAAACAAATATTTCACAATTTAGAGTGTGAGATCATTTCTGACCGATTGTCAATCCGGACAGTGTTTTCAGAGCATATAGCATTTTTGTAGCTAAAGGATATAACTCGTGTATGTGTGGGTGCTTTTAAGAGGGTGGGGCTAAAAAAACTATATCACACTTTTCACTAATCTAAGTCCGGTGGCAACCGCCTTTGGCGCGTTTGCCAAATAGGCATCTTGAGATGTGCATGCGTGACGTAGTCGTGGCGTAAGCAATTGCGACCACGAATGGAGAAAGTCGAATAAAATATACAAATATAGAAAGAAGCCGAATACAATATGAAAAATATAGAAGACGATTAGTTTTCTCTTACCAGACGATTTTTAAAAAAATAAATGATAATTTTTCAACTGCAATTCTTCTGGCACTTTTCTATTTTGAGTTTTGCATACAACATTTTTATTCAATTGGAAAAATCGTTTTATCCCCAGTTTCTTTACACCAAACTATTCAAAACGTTTACTTTGCATGTTTTTTTTCTTCTGTCCGGTTGCTTCATTAGCTTTTTTTCGTAAACTTTCGAGTTAAAATTAGTTAGAATGGTTTAGGGTTAATGGTTATGTGTAGGAAAATACAAATTTAGCCTAATCTCTGCATTTATGAAAAAATACAGATTAAGCTACAGTTGAAAAAATACAGACTAAAACACGGTCCTAGCAAAAAAATGAACACAATTAACATGACAGTTTCCGTAAAAAACAACAGAAACCAGGACGCGCAAAAAACAAACATCTATAAACGAGTCTGCGTTACATAAATTTGAAAAATGTACACAAACTAACTATTTTTACTTGTAAACAAAAAAAAATCCTAGAAAACAATGATACATACACGCTAAACACAAGTTTCTTCTAGTATATTTATTCTTAAAAAAAAACAGAAAACCAATAACCACTAATGGAGCATTCAATTCGTTCGGCAAAGTTCGTTACCGTTTACCAGGCTAAGACGTGTTTAGTAAAACTTATCATTAATGACGTAACTACTGATATGTTCTTGGATTTCAATTAGGCAACTGTACCTTAACGTGAGTCAATACTTCATGGAAAATAACTCGTTGCGTGTTCTTCGTACTCCCAATAAATAATGTTAACAGCATTTGAACCGAAAATAAATACTTGCCTCCTCACGTTACACAAATTGTCTTGTTTTGTTTATAGTTATAATTACTTGCCTCTTTATATGTAAGATAAATGAAAAAGTTGTGCTTAAAATCTGAGTCAATACTTTATGGAAAATAACTTTTGGTTCTTCGGAGTATCCAATAAGTACTTGTGCTTCTACAGAATTTGAACCGAAGCAATTTATGCTTTCCACCCTACAATAGAAGATTTAGACAAATTAGTTCGTTCTATTCATTGTAATAATTACTTGGCCCCCTATAGTTTCCCAGTTTGGAGACAGGTGTGGTTATTTATGAAATTTGTATTCGCATCAATTGAAACAGTTGCAAACAACGCGTTGAATCGTCAACGCGTTGTTGTTTTTTATCGACTGTGAACAAACACAGTACCCATTTTGAACACATTTCTTATTGACAAATGTGCATGTAATATCTACAACGCCTCTGCTATCTCATGCAACTCTCCGTTGCGTGTTGTGAGGTAAAAAATGTTTTTTTCAGAATTTAGACTAGGCGATCAATTTTGCATATAAATTTGGCATAAAAGTATACTAATTTTTCGTCCGATTGTCTATCCAGATAGTGTTTTAATAGCATATAACCAACTTTTGGTTCGCAATGGGATGTAAACTATGCGAGTGTTCTTTTTAGTGGGTTGGAATAAAATATAAATTTAGCTTACTACTAACAATAAGTCCGTGTGGCAACATCTGTCTTACCCTAAAAACCATCATTAACCCCTATGTTTAACTTGTGGCATCCTACACATCTCAAACAAGCAAATCGGTTGCATCTAAGATTTAACAAAAACAGTTACATGTCATTCAAACTGATTTTGCTGAGGGTCCTAATCAACAATAATACCAAAAACTTTATAATCCTGAAATCTGCATCCGCATTAGATTATGTATTTTACTTGAAGTATATTTGAGTTTTGTAAAAATGTTTATGAATCTCTTAAAATTAATATAATTTAATGTAGACTGTTGTTATTTGCTACATAATGCTATTTATTTTTAAGAAAACAAATTGTCCAAAAGTTTTTGTTAATAAAAAGAATCAATTAAAACAAATTATACACGCTTTTTTAAAGTTCAAATTTCATTATTCGAACATAACATTCTATATTAAATGATTTTTTTTTATTTATATCGGAAATTGTATTGACGGCATCAGAATGTTGTTTAAAGTGAATATTGCAGTGAATATTGTTTGAGGTATTAACTTTTGATTAGACGATAGCTCTAGTCAGCAGGGTTTGTTTAACCAATTACCGCATCTCTCAATAAGTCCGAGGTTTAACTAATAAAACAGTAAATTTAAGGTAGAATTCGACTTTATTTAACAACTTAGTGTTTTTCTAGGGCTATTACCTGATTCCAACGCTTCTTTAATAATCTGATGCCTTTTTGTTGTAGAAGGATTTGTCTTTGCCATCAAAATACGCCTTACTTTCCGATACACTTATTAATTGGAGCCAAATCTCTGGTCCATAAACAACAAATAGTGGACGTGGCTAGTAAATAGGGTGTGTGTGGAAGCAATTCAAAGTTGACTTCATGTTGCTTTGCCATTGTTGCGATAAACTTGTGATACGGTATATTGGCTTGGTAAAAGAGTATTTTCCTTCATTTGTGGCCATTTTGGGGTATTTTTACTTCAAAATACCAATAATGCGATATCATATTGCCTATTCAAGGCTATTTCTTCTTTAAGCTAATCAATGAACAAAATATATTGCACGTCTCAAAATATGCAAGCCAAAACCTTACCTGCTGATGTTTGTGTCATTGGTCGGCTTGCACATGCTTAATGGGGTATGCATGTTTCATTCATGTCCACATACTGACGAACAACACTCTGTTTGTAAATTTGAAAAGGTTGCAAACAATGCTTTGAATTGTCGATGGGTTGTTGTTTTTGATCAACTGTGAAAAAATGTGACACCGACTTTGAACATAGCTTTCTTATTGACATGTGCATGTAAAATAGTAATATCTTCAACTCCTATACTATCTCGTGCCACTTCAATATATGATAAGCCAGAACCAGTTTGTGTAACCTTATTAGTGTTTTCTGGGCCAACTGCGACCTGTACATTCAGCATCAGTCGTGTCTGTATGACCGCGTTTAAATTCAGCATGCAACCGTTGTTTCTGACAGAACAAAATCGGAATAACACTTATCAAGACATTGCCTTGCTTGAACAGTACGTTATCTATCAGAAAGTTCGGTTAAATAAATTAGTTATGGAGTCAATTTCTAAAGGCGTCCAATACATGCTCGCATGTAAAACGAACGTTAAACGTAATATGATGATGAGAAAGCAATTCTTTATCAACACAGATAATTCAATTTTTTTCATTCTTTTAAAAATTTGCAACAATTGCTTCACTTAAATAACGATAATTTGTAAATCAATAATCCGACTAGACTCACATTTAGACATATGACTTTATGAAAATCATAGATGTCTTAATGAGTGGGTCCATCTAAATGTCAGCCCTACAACTTTTTTTCTAACTTAGTTCACACCAAACAAGGCAAGTTGTAGACGTAAGGGGCTACTGAGAATTGCGTGAATGTTAGAGTTGTCATCCTAAATTGGGAGCTGTGCAGCGAAATGTTTGTTAATATAAGTTTTGAATTTCTGCATGTCGGTACAGTCGGGGAAACAGGGGACAGGGAGGGAGTTCGAAACGCCGGTAGCTCGAGGAAAGAAGCTATTTGCATAGAACGCTCTCCAGCGTCTCGAGACCTCCACAGTTAATGAATAACATTTAGCTGATTGTCGGGTTGGTCGAGTATATGTCCGGCAACAGTGCACCAGAGCAGCAAGTTCATCGGAGCACATTCAATTGAAGGACTTATAAAACGAAAATGGGACAAGGTGGATAGTGAGGGATCTATTAAATACTCTTGTTTAACCTTGTCCTAGAGGGAGAGAGAGACTAGTGCATGGTGCACCAGCCCAGTGTGACAACAATACTCCATGCATGGGCGGATGGTAGCTTTGTTAAGACATAGGGTACTGTCAGGTGTGAGAAGTTTTCAAGCACAGTAGAGGGAGCTCACTTATTTTGCTACAACTTTAACAATGCTTTCTTTGTATTGGTTCCAATTAATGTTACCTGTAAATGTTAGGCTGATGAGTTTGAACGTTGGACTCTGAGGTAGGGTGGTATTTGCCATAGCAATCGGTGGTTGAAGAGGTTTCTTGTAGTTCTTGAAGAAAATGAGCCTTGTCTTAGCGGCATTAAATGTCACCATCCATTTATGCCCCCATTTCACTACAGACTGGAGGTCACTTACAAAGGATTAAGCCATTGTCTCGGATATGTGCACGTCCGTTTTACCCAGAGTAAATATACATATCTCAGACACAATATCATCAGTGAGGTCTTTATAAAAGTCAGGCACAATAAAGATTTAAGGATAACCTATGGTGTACACGTGCATTTATGGCATGTTGTTTGGATGAACGACCATCGAGTACAACGGGAATGTTTCTTATGGTTAGGAAGGATTTTATTATATGAAATATTTGTCTAGTATTAAAATATGAATTAATTTTTATTAAGAGCCATTTGTGCCAGACCTTGTAAAAGGTTTTACCTAAATCATGCGCTACCGCTTCGCTTCATATGCATCGTCTAGTGTATGGTATATGCGTTCAGAGATCACTGTTAGGATATTCTCCTTAGACAGTGCATGCTTAAATCCATACTGATAGTCAGAAATACCTTTAGCATTAACGAGGTAACGGACTACTGCAACATTGAATCGGAATTCGACGATGTTAGCGAAGAGTGGTAGTAGACTGATAAGGCTATAACCCAGAGGGTCAGTTCTATCTGCAAAATTCTTTAAGACTGGTACCACATGCAATTCTGCAGCTATCAGGGAAGCAAGATTCAGCAAGGCATCCTTTGTATAGTCTGGTAAAGACAGAGGCCAGTTACGCAGAGTATTTCTTTATTAAGATTACTGGTATAAGATCAGTTCCATATGCTTTGGAAGTGTCAAGTGTCCCAGATATGGGATGGAGTGATGGGCAGGTCATAAAGTGTGGTTTCAGTACGCAATGAGAATTGGGGGAAGTTGTTTGCGGAGTCCAAAGTGAAGTTTTAGGCAAAGCGCTTGGTTAGTAGTTCAGCCTTATCAGTTGCCGTGCAAACGGCATTATTGTTGTTTGATAGCGTAGGCATTGTTGACTGCCCATTGTTAAGCACACTATAGTAGATTTTCCAGAAATCCCGAGTACCTAGTTTCTGCGACTGAATGCCTTTTCTGCTTATCTCTGTATATTTTCTCTTCGCCTCTACCTATCACAGCCTTGAAATCTTTTCTTTTAGCTATACATTGCTGTCTATTATTACTTTAGTTATGGCTGCCGAATGGACGGAATGCATTCTGCTTCTCACTAATCTCAGCTGAACCTTCTGAAATGAACTATTGTAGATAATGGGGCTTGCTGTAGAATTGACGCATGGTGAGATATGCTTCAATGCTATCTTTGACCCATTCAGTTACCTCATTTGCGCACTGATCAGCAGGGAAAAGAACAGTTTTACTCCATATAGCATCACTTATTACAACAAGCTGATCAGCGTTCACGAGCAGAGCTATGGTCATTCGCCACACATGTCTCTGGCAGTGAAGACAGGAACAGGTTAAGATGTGAGGCTTTCTGGTCTATAGGATCAGGAGCATGGATCGGGAAAGTGACAGTTGCTGGGAGGAAGCGAAACTATATGTGGATTTACCAGCTGCGTTTATATAGCTAGAGTATCAAAGCCATTCAATGTGATGTGCATTAAAATCCCAAAATACATGTATTTGGGCTCTCGAGTAAAGTGAGAGTGCCGTATCTATGCTTTCAGAGACAAAGTTAAGCAGGGTGCAGTTCTGGGTCGAAGGAGAACGGTATAAGAAATATAAATAACTAAATCTGTGTTTAAGGTTCATCTAAAGCACATGTAGTCTTGGTAATCTAAAAAGGCTGGGCGATAGGCCGAGCCAATCTAATCCTTAAGCAATTTTAGTTAGCAATCCGGATATTTTGTTCGAGACTCTATGAAGCTTGTCTAACAATACTAAGGAGATCTCCCTCACCAACGGCTGCCAAGATGTAAGTAGTCAGGAGAACAGCTTTTTTGTATCGGAGTTTTCTTTCTCCTAGATAGATGACCTAATATGGTCTTCGGGTCCATCACACCAAAAGCGCTCGTGTACTAGACAGGTATTTAAGAGCCCCCGCAGGTATATATATATATATATATATAGAGAGAGAGAGAGAGAGAGAGAGATAATAAATCCCATCTACATACATATATACAATATATATATATATATATATATATATATATATATATATATATATATGTGTGTGTGTGTGTGTGTGTGTGTGTGTGTGTGTGTGTGTGGATAGAATAAGTTTAAACGCCACTTCCCAGAGATAATAAAAACTGAAGATTGGTTTCATTCTTATAAGTATTATCTTCTGTGGAGACATTTCACCGGCCAGTAAGAGGGGTCGAAGGCTTAGTCTACGTTGATATGAGTCAGAAGAAAGGTCACTGCGCTATGATTACAGAAATGGAGAAAATATAGTAAATACGTAAAAGGAAGAAAGATATGAATCAAAAATAATTTAAATGAAAGTAAAAGTCACAAGAGTTAATTTAATAACAAGCAGGAAACAAAAAAATAACTTAGCTGCGTTTTAAAAAGTCGTGTTCAGCAACTACGTTCAACGTTGGAGAAACAATTTTACGCCCAGGAGTGAAGATATATGTTCACTTCAATTGCCATGGCGTCTTTTGTCTATGTAATACAATGAATCAGCCATTGATGTTTTGTCGTTTATTTTCCTAGCAAATCTCTTCATGTGGTCCAAGATATGGCGGAGTAGGCAGTCTATAGTATCGCATATTATCAATAATACCTCCTTACTAATATTAGAGTATTATATTTGGTAAGTGTGGCTGGGGAATGTAACAGAAACATATGTGCTACTATGAGTTGTCCAGGGTCAACACAATTGTCATTATTAACATTACATTATTATCTTTTGTAAGTAAGGGAGAAAGGATGTTATTCTACTTGGAATTGTCTGGCAGAAATACATGTAAATTACAGTATTACATTTATATATTTTTTGTTTATTTTCATTATCAACATCATTTTCTCTTTATATAATGATAAAAGCAAGTGGGGGACGGCATTATCCAGTATGAATAATGTCATTGAGTTGTGTTCATACTCTATGTTGTCCAGCAGCAATAGTATGGATAGACCCGGTAAATACATCATATTATTATTTTCTGTTAATTTTAACACATTAAAACAAGAAAGAGGAATGGGCTCAGCTGAGTAGAAATATGCGGTAAGGGAGAAGGGGTAATAGAGAGGATAATAAGAGAAAGCTAGAGAGAGAGAGAAAGAGGTTTTAATATAAATATGTAACACACACTATTTAACTTCTGCTATTTCGTTTTTATGGCCCGGGCAACGACGAGTAGCCCGGTTAGTTCTTAATAAAGGATGCATTGTATGATACAATTAAGTATATACAAATATTTATATTACACACATTTATGTCCAACGATAGATTTACGTTTAAATTACTGTCTGTAATTGTAAGAAATATTCTTGTGAAACCAGATATCTTGTCGATTAATAGAGTGATGCTTTTTCTTAGAAAGCAAAATCTATGTATTTGACTTCTTTTGCCTTTATTTTTCTCATAAACTGATAACAGTCGTCATGAAGAAAAAGTTATTTTACCCAAATACATGTATTTTTCATCTATGTTGGTTTTTACTTTCCATACAGTCTTTATAAGTTGTCACTATTTCGTTTTATTTCTGGTTATCAGTTATTTTATGATGTGAGAAGATGTTAAACTTTTCTGGTTTACAGAGATGGTTTATTTGATTTGGTTCAATGTGCACATAAAATATACACAGGTTACACTCATTTTTCTCTTACTTTTACGTCGTCAGGTAGTTACTTTAATAGACTTTCGTAATGTGTAGACGTCGTGGTTGAGACCCATTTCCAACAGATAAAATATGGTTCAAATATTATTTAACCAATATTATATCCAAGATTCCTCATATCGTTTCAGTATTTTGATTCGTGAAACAACCCTTCTTAACATCTCTTCGAATCTTAAGTTGTTGATATACATTTTCCTGTCGTCTTCGAACGGTCTATTGTTGTTACTATGTGTTTTACTAATATTCATATATTCTATCGTATTTAACATTTCATCCTGTTACACTATCAGCGATTGGATGACATGTTACATTTCAGTATTGTTCATGTTCCTTTAGATTTGATTAGTTGTCTTTCAAACTGATCCTTTAATTATCTTTAGCAACATTTCTCGGTTTTACTAGCATGACAATTTTCTTAACGACATCCTTATATTCAGCCTAAAGTTAAATGTGAATTACCGATGTTTTGAATGTGGCTGAATTTTCAAATATAAATCACATTTCTGTTTCAATTCACAGTTGTCCACGGGGAGTTTATTACAACCATCTTTTTTTTTTTCTCGAAATGGAGTATGGGTTGATACATAATTGGGTAGAAGGTCTTGTATGGTAGAGATTATGCTTCTTAGGAAATGAAGGTAAAACTCGTAATATAGTTGGTGAAAACTGATAGGGCGATAGAAGGTATCGAATTACGAACATGTCGCTAATATATTAAATGCGGTTGGAAATATTTCACAAAGCGAGAATATTAACACCGAAGTAAGGAATGCATATTCACAGAAGATACGACTATTAACGCTTGTTGATGATAAGCTGAACATATAATGGATGTGAGAACTGGCATAAAGTATTTCTGTGTTTACTTAGTGCCGGCTCTGGTCAGTGATAAGAAACCATTAATCAAACAAAAGCAAAGCAGTTTAGTGGGAGATACTCGACTAACGATCGGGTAATAAACACTTGAAATGTGTAGATAACAACGAGTGTTGTCACACGGAGAACATGTAATATGCAGAGACCATAAGTTCTGAATAACGAAAGTAGATTCTTGGATTTGACACCATTGTATTGTGTATCTCTCATTATTTCTATATATACAACTACTTTCATTATTTCCCTTGTTGTTGTTATAATGATCGGTGTTTGACTAAAATGTATAATGGAATAAGGCAGAAACCGTTAATATCTACTTATCTATTAATTTATTTATCTGTCTATATACTACGGATCTAATAGTAGCATTCTGTGGATTTTGTTATCTTCTTATCTTGTGTGTTGTCTTGTTTGTCATCGTGCATACAGGATAACATGAAGAATGGATAACGTCATGGTGCGATGACGTCATACACTGAAAAGAAAGAAAATATTATGAAGTGATCCATCGAATCAGAGAATAAGACAGTACGAGAGAGAGAGAGAGAGAGAGAGAGAGAGAGTAAGAGAGTGGAGGGATAAATATTTAATGACTACTATTTAGACGATGCTTGAGACTTCGGGTTACTTGTTGTTTTCTAGACGAAATTGTAAGACCGTTGCGGTCTAGTATAAATTGAGAAAACCGACAAAGAGAATAGCAAATGACCTGCCGTGTCACTTGTCAGCCAGAATAGTCAGCTACTTGTTGTCGTAATACTCCGTTTAGCATCATCATATAAAAGGAAGTTCAGTTATGGAAAATAGAGTACATGCTGTTACGTTAGTGCACAGCACATACAAGTCGAAAGACTATCAACAGGGTTGTGTTAAAAATGGAACAGAACCTCGCTTAGAGTAGATGAGAAGCATTACGCTAGAGCTGACGCAACTACAGGAAATGGGGGAAATAGTAAAAATAAAATTAAATAAACCATTGGCATGAAGACAGAGACAAAGTAGGTGTTTACAGTAAGTTAAATAATGAAACATACGTTTGCTGACTCACAGACGTCATTTTAATCTTAAAGCAGATATATGTGAACTGAAACAAAAGTAAGTGAGATCTCAATATATGTTTAATTTCAAAATAATGTAGCACTATTTTCGTATATAAATAAAATATCCCAACTCATATACACTGCAGGTAATGTCAGTAAGGCGGATATATATAAAATTTTTCTATATTTATGGATCAATACTTCATAATTACTCTGAAATATGTTAATGGGTATCACATTCACGTCTAGGCTATTTTGGGTTCGTTCATTTTAGTCAAATGAATACTTTAGTACGCCAAAACACAATTGCTATTGTATAATCTTATATATAAAGGTAAGTCAGAATTCCCCATATATATTTGACAGGTATAGCTCTATAAACGATAGCTGCGTACAGAATTGTTTACTAATTGGCATGTGTTTCCAGAAAAATACTTTCATTCGAATTCACAGCCTTTGATTATTTTATCCGTTGAGCTGCTTTCTTTCTTATTAATTCACGTGTGGACGTAGAAGTGCCTACCGCTACAGTTATAAGTTATCATCTTTCGATGTAAAACACCCTGACAGAAATACAAATGTAATCATGGTAAATTCTTCGTATTAAACTGTCCGTCCGCTCACTTCATGTTAATCAACAACTCAGTCAAAAACTATCCAAAAAATTGTTTTTCTATTGAAATAATACACAAACATTTGCAATCCTCTTTCCAATGAGGCTTTTAGAATATACATGACAAAACATCTTCTACACATGTTTGTATTAGATTCAAATTCATACGACTTGAAGCAATATTTTACACGATAAATGTGCTTAGTTTTTATACTTAATAAAAGAAGAAGACATATTAATCGTTGTATAGTTAATTGCTTTGTGGTCTACTTATGTTTTTCATATTTGTTTGCACTAGCAAACATTAGTTCCCATCGGTCGATAAATACATAATTCGGTTTAATAGTGGCATTCGCCAGAAAGTAAATCGGTTACTATAGATATACACACCCGCACTTTCAGTTTAAACTTTTTTTTCTTATAAATAATACATAGACAAATAACTTTATGGATAAAAATATAAAATATTAATTATGTAAAATAGTACTTCACTTCTAGTGTTTATATATGGACTATTATTTAATCTCTAACAGATAAATTAATTGAAATCAGTAAAAATATCATCGTCATTATGTTCATGAGAGGGTGTATATTCTTCGTGATCAATTATATGAATGTTTCAATATTAACTCTTTCATAATGCACGGTTTACTTGTTTTTCGTTTTAATTTAAATTTAATTTCGATTTTACTTATTATTCCACTCCAGAAGCGTTTTTCAACCAAATATTTGCTGATATTCTAAATATTTTTAAATCTTCTTAAGATGAACACATATAAAAAATTAGTAAATTTGCAAATAATCGTATTGCTTTCAAATAGTACAACTTTGCATCGTGTATAGGCATTATGAAAATATTCCTGTTTATATATTGTCGCGTTGTAGATCAGTAATAATAAAGAAAAACACTGCTATGATTAAGTATGTTACAGAAGTATGCATCATTAATCTGAGTTCATAACTGCCACAAATTACTGCCAGAACGTATCATCGTAACTGTATGCTCAGCATGAAACTATCATAGAAAACATTTTTGCGATGTCGCCGGAATTATTATCCGATCACTGTACATTACTACATCGTCGCAGATGTAATAGGCTTCCATATTACTTTCGTTCTCTTCTTAATAAGTCCATCTATTCCTCCAATAAGTACATCAGCTTACACCAAAACATCTCCTTTTAAGCTTACGCTCCTTAAAGAGTCAGTATCTTTTTCTGTTGGGATTGACTTCAAGAAGTCGGTATTTTTCTTTTTCTTTTCGACGTTCGCTTTTGAGAAATTGCTGGTGTGATTAGTAACTCGAACGTGTCAAACACGACGTCTATTAATTGTTCGACTGTGATGTTGTCCTTTACACAGAACGGAATATATTTTCATGATTTAGTTTAAATGTCTCTGATGTATTATATTTTGTCCTTTTACCATATAGCTCATATGTCCAATTCTTGTATATACTATCCCAATTTTGTTGAAATGACTTATTATTCTTAAGCATTCAGTAAACAATCGGTAACAGTTTGTCGAAAACTGTCTTCATATTTCTTGCGAACATAACTTCAAGATGGGACATGCAATATGGAACGTTATAATTGGAGGTGATTCTATACATTTGTAGCAAAGCATGTGTAGCTTTCTGCGTGAGAGTACCCTCGCCTATTTAATGCTATTCGAAAAGTATCAACAAATCGCTCCGCTAGACGATGGCTTCTTACACCATACGGCTCGATTGTAAGGTTTTCAACTAAAACGAACTGACAACACAATTTGAATTCACTTGGTGATAATAGAGTACTGTTATCCGATACTACACAGTCCACGACTCCGAAATTTACGAATAATTTATCTAGAAACCCAATTGTTGTTTCTATCGTTGGTCTTTACACTTAAGTATCTCTAGCGATTTAGTGAAGCTATCCACTACAATCAGATAATAGAAGCTTTCCAATCAGTCAGCAAAATCAATATTTATTCTCAACCACTATCGGTCTGTTTAAGGCCAGGGTTTGGATTTAATTCGATGCGTATTTGCTGCTAAAGCACACTTTTTACAATATATAACTGTATTTGCGATATCAGGATCAGGTCATTCCACTAAGAGTAATTACGAATAATAATAATAATGATAATAATAATAATAATAATAATAATAATAATAATAATAATAATAATAATAATAATAATAATAATAATAATAATAATAATAATAATAATAATAATAATAATAATAATAACATCCATCCGTGATATGCCTGGATGCTCAGCATGTAACTATCGTAGAATACGCTTTTGCAATGTCGCCAGAATGATCATGCGATCACTGTCTTTTACTACATCGTCGGACATGTAATTAGCTTTCCGATTTATTTCGTTATTTTCTATGATGTCCTTTATAATATGTTTTATAAAATCAACGTTCATCGCCTTTGTATTTATCTCTGCTAGTGTCACTAGAATGTCTCTAACAATAATACACAACATGTTGTTCATCTTAACTTCTGTTTCTAGAGATGCTATTACTGTGTTCTCACTGGGCTTCACACATTTTGGTATCAATCTAGACAATCCGTCCGCATGACTGATTTTTGAAGATGTGAAATACTACATCTTTAATTATAATTAAAGAGAATTATTCCCTATTTTTGTAATCTGTTAGTCGTACGTGTAGGGAAACCCTTCTCTGATCACTAAATTGTGAATAAAGTTTTTTGTCGGTTTAAAATGTAAATCTTCTTCCGTGCACGAAACGGTTAAACTGTGTTGCCGTGAAAAATAATGCCTAGCGCTTCTTTTTCTATTTGCGAGTAGTTCTTCTAGGCTGGTAATAATGTACTAGAAGCATGTGCTATCGACTTCAGCCGCATAAACTCGCATCGGAAGCTACAATGATCTCGCGTTCTTGACCATAATAGGTTAAAAATATATCATACATGATAATTGTCTTTACTTCCGAGCATTTTCCCGTCAAAATCAACTATTTATGCTTCTTTATTATTCTTTTAAAGGCGCTCGTCAGTTGTGTGTACTTGGTATATTTACTTTATAGTAATTTGCTAACGGAAACTCTGCAAAGACAATATAATTTCTGGTGCTGTCATATACTTTATCGCGCCTGCTCTATCTGGTTCGAGTCTTTCCCTATGCTGGTCTACTATTTGTCTCAGATATTTAATTGTTGCATAAAGAACTCACATTTTTCTTCTTTTAGTTTGAAACAGTAATCTTTAATTCTTTGGAATTCATTGGAAAACTTTATGTATGTCGGATTTATGTTGCTCCGTAGTTTTACTAATTATTAAAATATATTCACGATAGGCCGTCGCAAACTCGATATCGCTCAGTAATACGTCCATTACCTGCTGAAATATGGTAGTTTCTCAAAGTTGTATAACTCTTTATGTGTATTTATACACAATAACGTCCAACGTGATCTGCAAATATGCTTCACTTAAATCTACTTTCGCAAAAAATTAACTTCGCGAATATTTTTCCGAACTAGGCAAGGCATAATGATAATTTCTCTGATTTAATCCTGTTAAAAAGTCTACGCATACTCGAATTTCTTCCTATTTTGTCCACTATATTCAACTCTTGATAGCTATTCCATTTTCCCGAGTGTATGCAATTCTAAGTTGATATGTTCTTCTGACGAAAACAAAACACTTCGCTTTTTTAAATTGGTTGTATACCCGGTTTTAACTTAAATTTCGCAATCGTGTTTTTTAATCTACCAACCCTTCCAAAAACACTTGTGTACAATTCTATTTCAGTTCTTTTTAAAATTCCTCTGTGGAATCTTTAGTTTTTACATTCTGGCAAAAAGTTATCGGTAAATTCCACAGTTGAAATTTCTCTATCCAATCTGTGCTAGTAACTTTTTGTATTATTCATCAACAACTCTTTTAGTTCAAGCGTTTTTTTTATGTGACTAGCGTTATCAGTTGGCTTTCGAAATTGATTCTCCGGTTAAGCTTCATACAATTTTATTAGTTCGTAGTAAAGGTGGTTAGCCGATTTTCTCCCATGTCTGGGGATTAATAATTGATGAATCGGATTTGTATTTTTATGTTTTAATTTAATAATTTTACTTGAGCTAACATTTTGCGATTCTGATGAAACTATTTCTTGTTTAGTTTTTATGTCCTATACGATCGTATTTAAAACATTTTTTATTTGAGGGGCAATCTATGTACTAATGCATCTGCCCGAAACTGAAAAATGGTTTAGGGCCAGACCACTACTCGTTTTACTATCAAATTTTACTAGTTAAGCCTTTTTTTATGTTGCGAATTTTTCTGATTTGATACACTCCATACCGCTTTATATCCTAAGAATCTTGACGCACGTTCATAAAGTGTTGGCTGTTTGCTAGAGTGTTAGACTTGGTTCATTTGTTAAGAATATTTCTTTCTAATTTCGAGTCTGTGTTCGACACGAATCTTTTTGCAAATACGAGACATTTAAAGTTATAAGCACTAAATGGCGATACTCGGAAGTCATCACAGTGCTTATTTCCGATGTTTGCAAAAGATTTATAGTCCTCATTATCCATTCTAGTAATATTCAAACAAGTTTACCTCTTGTAAAAGAGAGATGTTTTTGACTAAATAATTTGGTCGACAATTGTATCGTTTGACTAAGTTTTAGATCGCTGGTCTTTTGAGGTAAAATGTTATTTACAAATTTCGTATGTTTCACCGTGACCAATTTCCTTAACACCCTCTTTGAAATCATCCAGTTTTCCCATTCTAAATTATATATGTCTCCATAACGCCTGAAATACAGAGTAAAGGTAATCTCATTGTCTGTATCGTAGTTGAAAGTATCAATGGTGTTGCAAAATGTGTTCTTAGATAACACTTTAGTATGTACAATTCTGCCTCACATTTGACAATTCAAATAATTTTTGTATTGTTGTTGGGTCAGAACTAACATCTCGATTTTTTTTTATTTTGTCAAAGTTGTAGTTTCTGTAATTCAAATCTTTCTGCTTGAATTTTATTTCGGTAGGATGCCTGTTTTGCCTATAAACGTAGTTGTTCATTTTGCTGATGCTTAAAAAGCTTCCAGATTACGTTTTATTTTAATTCTCCATTTTTTATTCCGTCACTTGAAACAACTTATTTAATTCACACAGTTCGTCGTTTTTACTTACTGTGAGATAAGTTTCAATGAAAAGGAAAGAAAGTTCGTACAAACTTATTTACTTTGTTTTTGAATGAACAAAAGAAAATGTTGTTTATCTTGCTTTTTCCCTCGCTGTTGAATCTATTTCGTTTTACTAAGAAAACGTTATCGTTTTCTTTCATTATTTTGTGACATTATTATTATTATTATTATTATTATTATTATTATTATTATTATTATTATTATTATTATTATCTGTTTGTTATGCCTCCTTGGTCATCTCTCATGTAACTATCTTCTCAAATCAGCAGTTAAAAAATTAAACTCTTAGCACAGTATCGATATTAAGATTAAATTCTATTAAATATTTCATTTGACAACTTCTAAAAGTGCCCCTTAAATTCTCCCTCCTCCGCTATTCCTGTTCCTAATCCGATCTGGCAACTTATTCTAAAAACACTTAACTGGTAAACAGATCTAGATTTTGAAAACTGCCTTGACAATAACCTTCCAGATCTAGGAGAAATACTAAAAAATGCCCATAGTTAGAAATGGCATTAATTATTTTGAAAGTCTCAATCATATCACCTCTCATTCTTCTCTCCAGCAAAGTAGTCAATCCCAATTTGTCCAATTTCTCCTTGTAACTACTATTTTACTTTGTTACCCTTCTTTGTACGCCTTCCAGTTTCACTATTACATTCCAATTTCCATGTCTTGACGCTGGAGCCCAGACCTAGGTGCAGTATTCTATATGAGGTCTATTAGAGCTTTATATATTCTTAACATAATATTCCTAACCATCCACCCGATGATATTATTTGCCTTCGATGCAATGGTCAAAATATGATTATTTTCCCTAAATGTATTATCAAACCCCACTCTCAAATCGCACTCTCCATCTATTTCTTTGATTTCTCTGTTGTTAAGTACATATTAAACTCCAACATATCTGGATCCTTCATGTAGTACTTTACATTTGGCTAGGTTAAATCCCAATTTCCAAATCTCCTCCCAATATGATAATTTATTTAGATCAATCTGTGTTATTTCCTTTTATAAAGGTCTCAGAAGTAGGTTAACATCATCATCAAACAGTTCTATTTATGAATTTATATTATTTGTTAAGTCATTTATGAATATAAAAACAAAGGACCTTGCGGACCACAGGAGGGTACATACTGTGATTCAAAATGATTGTTACCAACCTTTACTTTCATAATTCTATCCTTCAAAAACTCCCTCACAATATTTACCATGGTGCTAGTAATACCAAAATGTGTTATTTTCACTAGTAAACGATAATGAGATACCGTATGAAATGCCTTACTAAAATCCAAATATATGATATCCGCACTATCCTCCTCTATCAAATATTCATTTATAATGTAAATATTTTCCAAAATATTAGATAATGCTGATTTACCATGGACAAAGCCATGTTGGTTACAATTTATATCATTCTTTATAAAATTTAATATGTGGTTTCTAATTATTTTTCAAATACCTAACACAAAATACATGTTAGAGGAACTGGTCATTTATTTTGGTACTTTTTAATGTATCGAAACTGTAGCGGAATTACAATAACTGCGTTCCAAATATACGGAATCTCTTCACATTCCATACATTTTCCTAAACAAATTGTTCATTGTATTGATAAAGCCTCTAGTTAATGATAAGTATGTCAATATTTTAGGATGATTTTCATTAGATCCTATACTTGTACTAACATCCAACTGGGATAGTAATAGTGTTATGACGTTTGGTATTTTTTTCCGCAGAACAAGCATTCTATATAAACTTTAACTGTCTTGTTAAAAAATAACAGGACCATACTACCAAATTCTTTATTTTCAAAATCTTACAATTAAATTGTAAACATTAACCCTAATTTTCCGTTGCTAGTGTTTGTGTGCTACTTAAGTCCGGTTTATTTTCGTGTTTTCAATCAATTAGAATTTCTTGTCGTCAAAGTCGTGTGACATACGTTCGAAAAAAATGTTCGACTAAATACATTCGAGTACCTTGTATCCTGGTTTGTGGGATGTTGATTTCGAATCCTTGCTTCCAGTGTTTGCAAGACAGGTTTGAGTAATGTTTAAATAAATCCTCCAGCTTAGTGTTGTAAGATGTATTTTTGAATCATCGCCGCCAGTGTTGTTGCAATCTAAATCTCGAATATCTCGTCGCGAGAGTGGTGACCTAGCAGGCATGTAATAATCAAGAAAAGCACAGTAGTATAGTTTTAAAAAACTACATTAATAGAAGTATGTTAGAGAAGACCAATTTCTGTTAACATATATGATCGTAACTGTATTTATTTTGTATGATTAAGTCGATTTATTTCTTAAATGTTATATAAAATCAGACCGTAACATTCTAAAAGTCTTCACATCAATGCAAGTACGATTCAGGGAGGATGCTCGGTCGTAGATATAAAAGAAAACGAACGTTTCAATGCTTAAAATTTAATCATTGCTGAACACTTAATTATTACTAATAGATATTTTTAAATGAGGTAAAATCTAGTAGGAGGAGAATAATAAAAGACCAGTATACCTTTGTTAAAGGTTTTATTAGAAAAAAATATTACAAAAAATAATAATGTGGAGAAGAATTGGACTTAACGAAAGAAAGAAAGTCTGACGGGCGAGTTCATCCAGTGGGAGGAGGGGTAAAGGATATAATTTAAAACATGAGAGCATGTGTTTCTTAGGTACTGCTGAGCACGTGTCTTCACTGGTTTTGCTGCTTTAATACAACCCATTATAACAGTGAATTTTAACTTGTCCAACAGTAGTGTTGCTTTAATTATCTAAATGAATTCGGAGTTTGCTTAGCGGATTCGATGGATCACCTTAGTTTTCGAATATGGAACTTATATATCAAATAGAGTAACGCTATTCACGTTTTTGTGACTTCACTAGTCTTTTCAATAAAATATTGATATTAAATTCCGTTTCGCAAATCTACTATGGCATATATTGGCCCGTGTATTTAAAAAATAAAACATTACATTTCTAAACAATTTTACTATTGTTACATTTATTCTGTTCGACACGTTACTTTATATTTTTATAACTCTAACTGAAGGAGAAGAGCTTATTATCCCACATTCGAAGCTCTCCTCATGTCACCAAGAAACATATCAGAATATATGTAGAAATGTACACAGTTTGCCGATCCGCCGTTATATGATATCCATACTGAATAATATCAGAATGCATTTTCATTTTTAGAATTGTAAAATTTTAATATATGCTTTTATTTAATTTTAATATACTATAATAATTATGTATTTCATTCAACTGCACCTTTTGTCAACACCTATTTCTCCGTAAATTAGTATTATTTGTTGACGTATACATCTTAGAAATGTGTATACATATGGGCTTTTAGCTGTTTGCTAAAAACTACAAGTACAGTATATATTTTTCTTAACGCAACAAAACGTGCGACGGTAAGTTATAACTTTGCCTCAACGTTGTGTAACTTGTTAAGAGTTTAACGGAACAGAGATGGATACTCCGTATGATAATTAACTAAGAAATAATCGCTGCAAATGAATAGTTTTCAATTAAATTAATTTAAAACTCTACTACAGGGACACAAAATAAAATTCAAACCTTTTCTATATTTACTTTCCATTTCTTTCTATTCGTCCTTAGCTTTATTATTTAGACCAGTGAGCAAATATTTGTGGCTAATCTTTTATTTTCATTATTTTCGATATCGATAGCTGAAGTGCTATAATAGTAGGTCCGATCACTGCCATGTTATAACCTTCAAGATTGCCTCCTCACATACTTAAATCTGACGTAATTGCTAACATTGGTGCAGTGAATATTAGATAAATATATCACTGTATACTAAGCGGAAAGTCAAACTGAGAGTACTTTAAAGATTTGTACTCAGCTCTCTGCAATATTTTTTTATTCTTATTTTTTATGTAAATTAACAAAAGAATGCCAACGACAAAAGTATATATATATATATATATATATATATATATATATATATATATAGAGAGAGAGAGAGAGAGAGAGAGGGGGGGGAGAGAGGAAGAAAGAGATACAAGTGATTATTGGTGCTTGATAAGCGTATCAGTGCCGCAGAGAGTCATATTTGCTTCGTCCAACTATAGTTTATGAACCTTAATCTTCAAAATGTGATTCTCGAAAATAAAATAGTTCTACATTCGTTTGTAGTTTTCAAAAGTGGTGTTTTCAAAACAAACGTGTGTTTGTTTTAACAGCACTCAATAAACTAAATAATTAAGTAAATGAGATTATGCTTCTATCGCTTTGGCTATTAGAAATAAAATCTTTTCATGCCAATCTGTTCTGTCAACCACTAAGGGCACTTATGTGTTTTTCCAGAAAATATGCGTTCAGTTTGTCTTCTTTCTTCTCAAGTATGTATTCCACAAAGAAAGGGGCAGACATTTACACTCTCATACTTATATATACTCCAACGTTCTTCACATTCACCCAGGAATTGTCTTTATAGAGAGAATGTTCGTTAAATCACGGAAATATTTTTATTTTAACGTTTTACTAGTGTCTACATACTACATTAGATTTTTAATCTAAATAACGAACGCTCCATCGAATAATCATTCATTGTTCCAGACATTCTGTGTGTAAATATCTCATTGGATGGCTAATGCGCGGACCGTGTCTTCTTATTTCATTTTCCTGTAAAATTCTTCGTATTATATTCTTCCTGAGAAAGCATGAATATTAACTATTAATTCAAATTTAAACACTAAATTATGTTGCTCATTTGATCATTTTTGATATGGCGAGTTTATAATGTTTCAGAACACATACTACACTTTGCTTCTATTTAAACAATCTGTGAGATCGTACGAAAACCATCTCCAGACAAGGGCTCTAAAAACATGCATACTATTTACATATATTCATTAATAACGTATGTTTTTATTCACGAAGATACGTCATAAATGTGTACGTAAACGACAAACGGTTACGGCAAATTGAACGGAAGTTGACTTTTGAAAATATTCTTACTTACACATATGCATTATTGTTTCCTGACAGGTTCAACAATGTTTCCAGTGGTTTTACTATTATTTTTTTTATAAACAATAAATAACAAAATACATTACAACTCTCGGAATAGTCTGCCGAATTAATGGATTCCCTATAACGGCAAGTTAGTACACACGGGCAGTTTTTATCGTGGGCAAAATACAACTCACCAAATTGGTCACTGAATTAGAACAGAAAATTCCATCGTCTTTAAGGATGTTTCTTTCGCTTAGCGAGGACAGCACAGAAGAAGTTTAGTATCAAAACATATACTACACTTTTCTTATATTTTCATACTTCGTATACATTTTCACACAAGATCTGAAAAAACATTAATACTTACTTGGAAATCAGTCACGAACAATCTGTGGTAGATTTCTACTATCACAACCATCGTAATTTACCCACCACAATAAAATCCGATTCTACTTCGTTTTTTGACGATTAGCTGAAAAAATATCCGCAAAGAAGGAATTAAAAGTATTTTCATATTTAAGATTTTAGAGTGGCATTCTTTTCCCTATATAAATTTAATGTAAAATAAGCACCCACTTCCTGGTCAGTTAGCGGTAAATAACCGCATATAACCGATTATTTTCTATTTTGCAATTTTATGAGAAGAAATCGTAGGATGTCTTCGTTCGCAATAGAGGTCGGCTGGATTTGAACAAAATAACAATTGCTTCATTCTACAAGGATTTATCCTTCATTGACGGAGGAGAGAACAGAGGGAGATAAAAATAAAACTTAAATAAAACGAATACAAAATAAAAAGGTAGCTTTAGCATTTAGTTTTTTGTTCATGTTGTTTGAGTTTCTGAACTTTTCTTTCCCATATGTATCTAGAAATACACAAAAACTATGCCATGAAACTCGAGATGTTAACTCTTGGTTTTTATTGTGTTACTTAAGACGTATTTCAGAATAAAGAATATTTAAATATATTTACATTTAAAAACTCTTTATATTTTAGGTGACTAAAATAACACTTTCATTTCATATATTCTACTTCCCTTAATGCGTATAACATATCAAATTAATAATATCCGGATTTTAATTATAAATCTATACGATCAGCGGAAATATTCGTGCATACATTGGCTCAGTACAATTCGAGTTATTCTGGGTCATATTACGTGAAGATGTAGTTTTGAGCATCTGAATTATGTTTCATTTGACGATATCTGCACTTTGATATATATGTCTCTCTATATAAATATTCCTCAAATATTAAGCGATCTTTATCCATAATAATATACATGGATGTATGCATCCTACAATAAACTTCACTATCTAACCATGTAGGAAAACAGTCATACCTACATACATCCACATATGTATGCATTCATCCACGTATGTATACATGTTCTCAGTCATATATATATATATATATATATATATATATATATATATATATATATATATATATATATGAATCGAGCTATTCATATATAGAGAGAAACATATGCCCATCGATTATTATCTAACAATCCATAAATTACAAAAACAATGTGTTATAAAAGAAACTAAATATCGAGGATGGAAATAAACAAACCATTTTATGGAATAAAATATTTGTTAATCCGGTAAAAAAAACTCATGACACCAAGAAATAATACGGCAAGATGGAATCAGAATAGAATAGAATATGGTAAAAACGAAAATTCGATAGGATAAAAAAATAAGATGCAGAAATACAAGACTTGCATTATTCATTGAAAAAATTACATTCAACAAAGATAATCCAATGATGGTGAATAACATATTTTATTAGGATTACAAAAACATGTCATGCTTGTAACTGAAAATCGATACTCATTTTTTCCTACGACTTTAATGTCTTTTTTGTATTTTCAATTATTTTTCTCTGTATGTTACTTGTTCGTTTGAGTGATGCGTTGAATTATTACATTGTTATAATAATTATGTAAATAGATTAATTGCATTATTTATTTTTACGTTATTTTTCTTTTGAATTATTTGCGAAAAATATTTACAAAAAATACTATTTTCTCCGATTCGACATATTAATCTTCTTCACTAAAAATGTTGTCGCCATCATTGTTTAATTTTACTTGATGGCCATAAACGAAAACATACATTTATTTTCTATAAGTAAGATTGTATTTTTCTTTCTCAAGGATAAATTGTTTTATATTAAAGGCAGATTAGATACACAAAACGATCTTATTGGTCGAGAACTTTTACACAGCGTTAGGGAAAGGCACTCTTGAAAGAGTAATGTAGGTAGTCAGTTCGTATGTAGCATAGCATAGCATCGTTTACGTTGTAGCATCGTTTACGGTCCTGATCGCCCTGAGTTGCTAAGATAAGAAAGGTATAGCTACAAAATTCTAATGATAATTCGTAAAAACCGTTGAAGGTTTTTGTAGAATGGAATACATTTTTATTATAAATGATAAACCATTTGTCTAGTCAGCAATCGATCCGTATGATCAAGCTTATCAATAAGAAAACA
Organism: Sepiola atlantica; assembly: GCA_963556195.1. Taxonomy (NCBI): domain Eukaryota; kingdom Metazoa; phylum Mollusca; class Cephalopoda; order Sepiida; family Sepiolidae; genus Sepiola; species Sepiola atlantica. The sequence goes on along the minus strand of OY744517.1, from coordinate 112,635,864 downwards.
AGAAGAAACCTCAGACCCGGGCAGATGAAAACACTTAAACCGTCACAAAAGTACATCTAACAATAATATAATAGAGGAAGGACAATTTAAAAAGATGGAGAGCAGTTCAAAAAATGGATACAATTTTAAAATATAAAACTTTGAATGACGCATTAATAATTATAAGCTGATTGCGATTTGAAAGACTAGCGAGCTGAAATACTAATTACTTCTGTCGCAGATTTAAAACAGCAGTCTTAAGAAATAATATTTACAATTATTTTTACATTATTACATCCGTCAACAGGGTTATATATACGGTTGAATTGTTAACTGTGTTAGTTTATTTTTGTTTTCCTTTGTTTGATTGTGCACAGTCTAGCGTTCGAATCGCGAACTTGGGCAATGTATCGGTCATGGTCTACCTGAGAAGTGATTTAATTATGGGATGTCTAAGTCAAAGGCTAATTTAAAGGTCACGAAAAATATGAAAAGCGATAACTTCCGTTCTGTTTATCGTAAAGGATCTGTACATGACCATTATTATTTCAAATAAATTCCTGTATCCGATATGATCTTAACCCTTGACCTTGACTTTGATAAGGTCGGTCAAGTTTGATATTTTGACCGGATTTTCATGTACGTTGTCAAGCGAAGCTATGCATTTTGTCGACTCGTAGTTGATATTGTTTGTGATCTGGCTATACATAAAACGCATTATAAATACGGAAATGATAAAACAGAAAATTCATGGCAAACAATTCATTATATAGAATTAATTGAACACAAGGTTATATTGCTATTATGGTATAGCGAAATTGTAAGTAAATATATTTCAGAACATATTAACACATAAATAATAGCCTTGTTCAGATTACATTTTAACTGGACATAACGACACAATCATATCCATAAGACGAAACATGCAAACGCATCAAATATTAAGATTGAATATAGAACAGTACTTGTAATAAGACTTTATCAGTTTGTCCATTATTTTACTTTCTTTCTTTAACTTTTTATGTTCACTTTTTTGTGACTGATTTACAATGCAAATTTCATGAAGATTGTAATTCTGGTAGAACGACACATAAAATATTACGTTGAAGTATTATTTCACGTATTGACATTATTTAAGTACTATAGAAAGTACGCACAAGTATCTAAATAGTTCAGCAATTGAATATACCTTCAATATTGTAAATAATCATTTTTCAAACATGTATTTGCATTTATCAAATAATTCTTAAGTACTTTTATATCCCTCGGCAAAATCGAGTAATTCTTGAAAGTTGTAATTACTTCCATTCATACAACTCTTAACTTAATTATTGTTGTGCTAGTGAATGCACACATATTCTCCTACTCTGGTTTTGTGTAACCTATAAATGGCACCAAAACTAAATGTATAATAAATAACACAAAAACGAATTTATATATATATATACATATATATACATATATACATATATATATATATATATATATATACATATATACATATATATATATACATATATATACATATATATATACATACATATATACGCATACATAAATATATATATATATACATATATATAGATATTTATACATACATATATATATATACATACATATATATACATATATATACATACATATGTATATATATACATATATATACATATTTATACATATATACATATATATATACATATATACATATATATACATACATATACATATATACATATATATATACATATATATATATATATATATATTTATTAAATAAAGAATAACGTTTAGTGTCATTATATCTAGAATTTAATATTCGTAAGAGTATAAAAAAGTTGGGCAAAACTGTTCAGAAAATCTATTTTAACCGTTCAGAGGTAGGTGTTCTCTTCGTAAATATATACATATATATATACGTACATATATATATATATATACATACATACATACATATACATATATATATATATATATATATATTTACGAAGAGAACACACATCTCAAGACGGGTAAAATAAATTTCCCGAAGAGTTGAGGGGGGGGGGGGCCTGGAGTGATTGGACGTTCGGTGAAATTTTTAGCGGCGATATGAACATATTTAGCATTCGCACCGGGGCGGCGATAGGTACTATTTAGCGTTCGCACCGCGGCGGCAATAGGTACGTATTTAACATTCAGCAGTGGCGATAGGAACGTATATAGCATGCGCACCGGGCGGCGATAGGCACGTATTTAGAATTCAGGGGTGGCGATAGCTACGTATATACATGTGCACATGGGCAGCAATAAGTACGTACATAGCATGCGGTACATATATAGCACGCGCACCGGGGCGGCGATAGGTACGTATATAGCACGTGCACCGGAATAGCGAAAGGTACGTATTTGCATTCGCACTAGGACGGTGATAGATACGTATTTAGCATTCGCACCAGGGCAGCGATAGGTACGTATTTAGCATTCACACCAAAGCGGCAATATGTACATATTAATTATTCGCACTAGGGCAGTGATAGGTACTTATGTAGCATGCAACCCAGGGGCGGCAATAGGTACATATTTAGCATTCACACCGGTGCGGCGATAGGTACTATTTAGCATTCGCACTAGGGCGGCGATAGGTACTTATATAGTATCTGCACTGGGGCGGCGATAGGTACGTATATAGTATGTGCACTGGGGGGAGGGGAGCGATAAGTACGTATATAGTATGCGCACCGGGGTGGCGATAGATACGTATATAGTATGAACAACGGGGCGGAGATAAGTACCTATATAGAAGGCGCAGATAGAGGTGTTACTTTTATAGAAATATGTCATACTATTGCCCTGGGCAACGTAGAAGAAATGGTGGGGAAGAAACAGCTTTCGCAAAAGACAAAATTAGAAAGTAGCGGTGAAATGGGGCGACCAGGGAAGAGAAAGGTAGAGAGATAAAGGGACGGCTATAGAGAGAGAGAGGGGGAGAAATAGAAGTTTGAATATAAAGATGTTACACACGCGATTTTTCTTCAATTATATGTTTTTATGCCCCCGCGCAACGCCGGGTAGCCCCGCTAGTGAAAAATAAATGGAAAAATACACTGCGACCTGCGATAATAGCTTTCTTATAAATATCAACTTTACTCAACAGTCTTTTAATTAATTTCAACAATTGTTTTATAGAAATGTTGGCATATTATGGTAACATTATTTGATTAATGTACATATTGTTGTGAATAGTTAGTACAGTCATTACATAGTTTTGGTCATTACCGGGTGGCAAGAGATTATAACTTTTCTACTTCTTAACAACAATAGAACGTTGAAAATAACTAATGGAGAAAATAAATTATATTAGACGAAAAAACTAAAGGAACCTATCTAGGTTTTATCGATTGAAAAATTAGTTGTCATCTGGATATATAGTTTTCAGATTATTATAGTAGGTTATTATTATACATAATAGGTTATGTCACTGATCGAATAAGTATAACTCCGGATGATGGAATAACTATTAGTAACCAGAAAATCTATAAATAAATAAGTTACAAAGTTTAGATTTCTATTGAAAGAAGAGATATTTTGAAGGGTGAACATAATGATAAAATTAATTAACTTAAATTAGTACCAATTAAACGTCCGTCAGTATAGATAGACACAGAATTTGAGATCACTAACAAGGGAAAATATAATTAATCTAAAATAAAATAATAACAAATTTAATTTCCTTAAAACATAACGCAACATTATTACAAATAATAAAGTATTAAGTAGTTTATCATAAAGAACTAGATAAAAATAATTATTAGTCGATATTAAAAACTTGGTTTCTAATTCTCAAATTAATAGTGGAATAATATTGTTGGATCAAATTAATTCGTAAGTAAATATGATTGCAATGAATTAAGACTTTTCATCAATTAATAAATAACAATTATTTTTATTTATATTACACTCATATTATCAACATATAAAGATTGGGATTAATAAAAAAGAAGATAAGATAAAAAATTAAAATCCTTTAAAACATAACACAAAATAAATATATATATATATATATATATATATATATATATATATATATATATATATATATATATATATATATATATATATATATATATGTTCTATTTATATATGTATATAAACCAGACACCCAACAAAAAACACTTCCGCCTCCGGCCTTGAGGCTCGCATTCACAAATATCTGGGGACGTAGAACCAACATCAACGACGTAGAATCCTTTCTCCTGACAAACTCCCCGGATATCCTAGCACTAAGTGAAATAAACCTTTAATCCTCAATCTCCTCTCACCACTTTGACATGACTGACTATCTCCCACTCTACCGTAAAGACTCTGACAAACATATGCACGCGCTAGGAGTTTATGTTTTCGGAACACTTTCCCCCTGACTAAAAACATAGGTTAGAATCAGATGACCAAAGCCTAGGTGCATTAGATTGACTTTTCATCACGGTGTTAGTTACTTATATTTCTTATACAGTTCCCCTTCGACTTAGGACTGTCTCTGAAAGCATAAATAGTATTAGGGGATTTTAATACACACCATCGTAACTGGTTGGAATTCTCTAGCCTTACTGGCGCAGTCGGCAACCCTACGTATAATTTCTTGGCTAACTCACTTTCTCAGACTGTCGATTGTTCGACCCGCATCCCCGATCGAGTAGACTAGCAAGCCTATCTTCTAGACCTGTTCTTTACCTCACTTCCCGAAGCTTGTGTGACGAAAGCTCATACCCCACCTCGGGAATGCTGATCACATTGTGCTAATGATTTATATCACTATAAAAGTCTTCCAAAAGCTTATGAGCTTTAGCTCAAAACAACGAGATACTACGATCAGGCCGATTTTGAGTGCATCAAGGATCACACCAGCGACGCCTTATTGAGGGAAACCTTCTCACTCCCTGCTGATCAGTGAGCAAATGAGTTAAATATATGGCTCCAAGAAGACATTGAAGCCTATGTCCCAATGCGAAAATTCTTTAGAAAGCCCCACTCTCCTCAATGGTTCACCTCGAAATGTGCAGCTGCCATTGCTGAGAGGCCGCAAGCATTCCGTAAAGTTGGCCGGCATACTAATAGACAGAAATTTATAGAGTCAAGAAATAAGTGTAAGGCCGTGATAGGTGAAGCAAAGAGAAGGTATACAGAGATAACCAAAAAACGCTTTCAGTCACAGGAACTACGTAGTGGCGATTTCTGTGAAATCTACAGTATAGTGAACAATGGTCAATCAACAATTCCCTCACTATCAAACTACAATTATGTCGTGTGTACAACAATTAATAAGACTGAACTACTTGCCCAACGTTTCGCTTCAACTCAATATTGGACTCAGAAAACCACCCCATCCCTAAATTCCCATTGCGCACCGACGCTACACTTGAAAACCTGGTCATTACCCCATCCCAGGTCAGAGACATCATAAAAACCTTGACACATCCAAAGCTTGTGAGCCTGATTTTATACCTGTAATAGTAATAAAGAAATGCTCTTCTGAACTGGCCCCTGTCTTCTCCGAACTCTACAACAAATGCCTAGCTGAATCTTGCTTCCCCCCAAAAATACCTCTGTGGTACCAGTCTTCAGGAATTGAATCCTTAATCAATCTAGCAATAGTCCGGCACTTAGTTAATGCTACAGTTCTTTCTGACAACCAGTATGGATTTAGAGAAGCCCGTTCTACTGCAGAAATCCTAACGGTCATCTTTGAATGCATGTATTATACACTGGACAAGGCAGGTGAAGCTAGGACAGCAGCGCTTGATATATCCTAGGCCTTTGACAAGGTATGGCATGAAAGGCTTTTCCTTAAAATACGCTAATATGGTACTACTGAGCAAATATTTAATATTATTAGATCATTCCTCACCAAAAGAAAAATCCAGGTTTGCCTCGAAAGCCGTTCATCTAAGCAACATGACATAAATGCTGGTGAATCCCAGGGATCTATCCTTGGACCTTTATTGTTTCTGATTTTTATTAACGATATCCCTGATGATATTGAGTCTGAGATGTGTATATTTGCTGACGACACCACACTTTATTCTCGTCATGTGGGCAAAACGGACGCGGTCATATCCGAAGCAATGGCTAATCTTTAGAAAATGACCTCCTTTCCTTCAATAACTACAAGAAACTTCTCAAACGATCGATTGTCATGGAAAATAACACCCTACCCGAGAGTTCAACATTCAAACTTCTCGGCCGAACGTTCACAGGTAACATGAATGTGAACAAATATATTGACGACATTGTCAAGTCTGCAGCAAAGAAGGTGGACTCCCTCTACCATACTAGTAAACACCTCACCTGACATTATCCTGTATCTCTAGAAAGCCACCATCCGCCCATGCATGGAGTAGTGTTGCCACATCTGGGCTGGTGCACCATCCACTAGTCTCTCCCTCTTAGAGAAGGTCCAAAAAAGAGTCACGAACTTAATAGGTCCCTCACTATCAACCAAACTCCAGCCCTTGTCCTATCGCCGCAATGTTGCATCCTTGTGGTTGTTTTAAAAATACTTCAATGAATTATGCTTCGATGAACTAGCTACTCTGGTGCACCCTCGACGTAAATATGCTAGACCAACTCGATAATCAGCTAAATCCAATCTATTCACTGTGGAGGTCCCCAGATGCCGGAAACCATTCTACTCAAATATCTTGTTTCCTCGTGCTGCCGGCCTCTGGAACTCACTCCCTGCTCTCTGTTTCCCCGACAGTACCGACATGCAGAGGTTTAAAACTAATGTAAACAGACATCTCGCTGCACTGCTCCAAACTTGGTGTGACACTCTAAACCTCCACCCTAATTCTCAGTAACCCCTTACGTCTACAGTGGCGGCATGCCTTGTTTAGGGTGAAATATGTTAAGAAAAGGTGGGTATGCGTGTATGTGTGTATGTCAGTGTATGCATGTGTGTGTAAGTGTGAGTGTGGGTATATCTGGGTGTATGTGCATGTATTTAGGGAAGGAGACATGGGCCTTTTTTAGCGTGGCGTGCCTATAGTTTAAGTTGAACGACTTTCTTAATAAGTTTAAATATAATTGTGTTTGTTTGTTTGTTTTATAAATGTGTATTGGCGGAGGTAATCTTTTCTCGTCAGTATATATCTGAAGAGAAACCGAAGAGGTTCTGACACAATTATCGGATACTTAAATTATGTTTATTTTAATATATATATATATATATATATATATATATATATATATATATATATATATATATAAAGCTATATTTTCGGGTTATAAAATTAAGACACAAATAGCATTTCAGCTGACAAATTAACCTCCCCTCTGAGTACTCAACTATTCATTGTTTTTTGTCCCGCCTTATTATCAATATGATAACGTAAGTATTTTTTCCGATCCAAATAACTGCTAATGTAGATAAACATTTAAATAATAAGTTTGAAATCAAATTTCACAAAGGAGATGACTTACGTTAAATTCATGAATATAATAATAGTTTTATACGATGTTTAGAAATTCGCAAGAAAGTAAAATAAATTCCATGCAACTCGAGAAAAACCGCCGGGTAGCTACAGATATTATATATATATATATATATATATATATATATATATATATATATATATATATATATATATATGGGTGGGTGTGTGTATATATATATATATATATATATATATATATATATAGAGAGAGAGAGAGAGAGAGAGAGAGAGATAGATAGATAGATAGATATATATATAGATAGATGGATAGATAGAGAGAGATAGATAGATAGATAGATATATATATAGATAGATGGATAGATAGAGAGAGATAGAGAGAGAGAGAGAGAGAGATAGAGAGAGAGAGACGGAGACACAAAGTTATGAAAATATATTTAAGGCAACTGATCTCCACAGAGGCTTCCCCGTTTCATCCCCGTAGGGATTTTAGCCTCACGATTCCCTTCGGAGATGAAACGCGAAAGCATCTGTGTAGCTTATTTGTCATAAAAATATTTCTGTAACTGACTAGCTGGCTCTACTCACATATTGAGCACTGTTAAATACATACTGAAAATGTATACATAATATATATATATATAGTCATCAACATAAAGAGTGTTTCGCTGTATCAACTTTCTTCAGTTGTGTGGCTTAAATAGCACCGATAAAAAACCTCGGATCGAAAACATAACCGCTGGGTCAATAGTGAGTAGTTTTAACTACCTGGCCACGGGGGCAGACGCCGCATGTACATTATATCTGCAATGCTTATAGAGACATTCAGCGCCATATTATATATATATATATATATATATATATATATATATATATATATATATATATATATTTGTTTGGCCAATTATATATGACAACACAGTTGTATATTTACAAAAATGTGTATTTACAGAATAGTATGTTACAGAATACTTGGTTGAGACTTCGTCGTAGGCAGTTCAATACATAGTGTTATAAAGATTCCATATAGTGACGAAATAGGGTATATTCACTATCTTTTAAGCCTTGTTCCGTATGGAGTAAGTGCTTTATATTTTTAGGGTTTATTACACTGAAGTATGTAATCTTACGTTTCCTTTTTGATTTTAATTCTCAGAACATGTTTGCGAGATTTGTATCTCAAATGTGTCCAATACGACATCCATTCGTTCGTCTTCTGCGGAATTATTCTCGATAGCGTCGTAATACCGCTTCTGTATCTGTTTATGTGTTTATTGTGAGTAAACGTGTGTCTCTTTACAATGTATATAATGTTTCCAATAGGTGTATCCACTACTCCTGTTTACCAGTAAGGTTTCTTTTTGAACATCCGAAAGAAAACTTTTTCTCCAATATAGCACCGTGTTGTCTACGTGACATTTTTCACTTCCTGGTTTCGTATGAGTTGGCAATAATCTATCAAACACTGTTTTAATCTTTCTTGCTAATATTACTTCTGCTGGCGTCGTGGAAAATAGAACATTGTCACTTTTTATATACGCGTGATCCGCTACAAAGTTTGATTAAATATTGTTAATGAACCAAACATTAATTGAGTTACGTTATCCGATGCAACAACAACCTCGACTCAATCGAATGATTCCTGAAAAGATCTGATGTTTACTTTAGTGGCTTGTATTCCCGGTTATTTTGAGAAACTGCCTAACACTATTAGGTAATAGAAATTATCCAGTGGGCCAGCAAAATCGATGTAGATCTTAGACTACTTTATACAGGGTGTCTTAGCTTCCAAATTACAACTTTTGCATAGTTTAACCGCATTTTCAATGTCTTTGAGCATGCTTAATACACATAATTTCTTATGGGACTTTTCATTGTCGAAATTCCTTGTTGAACAACATAAAACTATTTTATCATTATTAACGAGCGTTAGCGGAAGCTCACGCATAGCCTTACCTACTGTATATTACTTATACCTTAGTTTATAGGACGGCAATGACTGTGTCTTAAAAAGATCACCATATTTTCGGAAAAGTCTAGATAATTCGTCAGCATGACTAAGTTTTGACGATGGCAGATATTCCATTTTAATTTTTTTTATTAAGCAGATTGGTCCCTATATCTGTAGTCTGTTTGCAGTATGCGTTGCTAATATTTTCCCCCTGCTTCCATCTTCCATCTGCTTAATAAAAAAATTGCGACACCACAACGTCATTTGCAATTGTTGTCAAAAAGAGGTGGTGAGTACTGGAAATCTGGGGAGGGTTGTTTTCACTCAGACTCCTGGGAACATCACCGGTTATTATCAGTGAAAAAATCACTGATGGTGACTTTTGTGAGCAATCCTCGTGAGTATAAATAATAATCATAATTCTAAAAGTAATCTCCGCGCAAAAGGCCACATGATACGGATCAATAATCTATTTATCTTGTCTACTGACTACCATACAACAGAACTAAGGATTGCAGACCAAGAGCACATCATCAAGGGCGGATGTTTCTTAAATGAAAACCACATACTCATCTGGAATATCTATATACAAGGAGAACAACTCATCTAAACAAGGAGTACGTACATGATAATAGTCAACAAAAACAAAAAACTCTTCAAATCATAAATTTCGCCATCTGAGCAGTTTATAGCGTGAAGGATAAGGAGATAAAAAACTGAAGTGAATACCTGAAGCATTCTAAGGCACTGAAAGGAATATGGTCCATGTAAAAAAATCACAATAATGCCAATAAGTGTTGTAGCTCTAGTAACAGTCCTGATATACGTGTAAAAATTGGAATCAAACAGATTGAGATAATACAAATGACGAGAATGATAAAACCATCCATCTTAAGGTAACACCTCTTATGTCTTAATCAACTCACATTTCTAGTAAACGATAACAAGTAAGTAAGTTGAAATAGAAATAGAACAAAAACATAGAAATCACATCAGACGAGCCGAAGAAAACCGAAACTGCCAGAAACAACTATATAAAAATAGACACATGTAGTGGCTCCAGCCCAGACTGGTACTACACAAAATGACCGTGGAGGGTTAAGGAGGATGGGAACACCGTGGGGCGATAGCACTAACCAGACTTACACTGAAATACTGCGGAGAGTACAAACAACTTTAGAAGGATTGTTGCCACTCCAATTCTAGAGAAGACCAGCGACCGGTGTTAGCGAGAAATAAATGATAAACGGAAGTTGAAATAATTCTAAATGACTTTAAACGGTGATCGAAAGAGATGGAGAGTGCTGGAAATATGTGAATTCTTGTTGTCACTTATTCGGACTTATTGTCATTTATTGACAAGAGGTAGTCATTTTTTAGAACAAATCGTCAGAGCCTTAAAATTATGATACCAGGGTAGAAGGAATCGGAAAATAACAAGCACAAAATGAGAGATCAACCTTTTCAAATATTGAACATATATACAACAGAAATGTAACAGAAGCTGAAATAGTCGAAACACAAGGTAATGGCTGAAGACAGAAATGTTATGTTTTATTAACTGTCTCTCAGGCACAAAATAGTTTCACTAGCCTCATTTTTATTACTGACTGTATTACATATCGGACGAACAGATAAAACAGATAATTTAAAGTATTATACGCCAATTATTTACCTGTTATAAAAGTGTAAGCCTTGCATTGACAGACAGTTATTTCTTTACTTGCTTGACCTCGACTAGAATATTGTGGAGAGCACCGACAGCTTAGAAAGGATAGTTGACACTCAAATTACCCCATTAACTTAAAAAGAAATACTAATAAAATAACTCAGTATATAGATTCACAGTTATTTCTTTATTGGGGAAGGCGTTTTTATTTTAATAATATTAATTTTTAGGGGGCAAGGGTTTATCTATATGCTAAGTGTATTATTCTATTAATATAAATATTTATATCTATAAAGTAAAAGCGATTTTCCCGTTTACATTCAGACATTACAGCCCTGTAGACACAAACGATATATAGAATTTGACTAGGCTCACGCTTTAGGCCGATTCTTGATGTGTGTTATCATAAACCAATGCGGCTGTTTCGTTCAGTAATTTCTACATTTATCTCTACTCACCCGATTCTACTAAAACATCATACATAGAAGAAGTCGGAGTAACTTTTACTCACACGCAAACATCTACTGACAGCACCAACAGCTTATAACGGAATATAATCTTCATTGGATGCTTTTTCTTGATACTACCATCATTATTCTATTTTTTTTCTTACTATATATTTGTTCATGCTATACTTTTACGATTTAATAAGGTCACTTCCTTTTTCTTTTGCGGCAGTTTCATTAGCTATTCCAAAAAGTTTTAATACATTCTAGAATTGACGCAATAAAAGAATGAGCTAATTGTTCGTTAACGGTCACATTCACAATTCGTTACTGTTCGCATACATGTTTTAACTTTTTTTCCTATATCTTCCTCTCATAGATTTTCTATAACGCCATAACTTTTCTTTCCTGGATTCCGCCGGATACATTCGATTACTTACGTTCGTGTTTTTATATCAGCATTTGCATTAATTTACGAACTTTTCCCATTATATGGACTTTCATATTCGCGAATACAAAACTACAATCAACGAAATAAAACATAAAACTAGGCGACTACATATTTTCTTTCTTTATCCTTTTTCTATTTAACATTATTTTTTCTATCTTTGCCTTTTAGTAATATTTTTTACACCTAAAGCTATCTTTCAGGGCTTCCGTCGGATAAATTCGGTCGTTTTCGTTTATATGCTGCGTCGTTATATTTCCATTTGTGTTCGCTTACCTTATTTCAACGTCATAATACATTTTCGGTTATCGAATAATCGAATACTACTTAAAATCAGAAAAAAAAGAAACACTTATACTACCCTGGCGACAAAGACTTTTTCCCATTTTTTTCTCATGGGGTGGAGCCATATTTGCTTCAGGTTACTTAGATATTTACTATGGTATGCCAGAAAAAATAATGATATTATAAGAATAACCAACGTTGTATATGATTTACGATTAAACCCTAGCAAATAATATAATACTAAATGAATAAAGGAATAAATGAATACATTAAAAAACAGTAAAATAGTAACAGAATAACACACGTAATATATAGATTCACATTTAACCCCACAACTTATATTAAATATAAACAAATGAATAAATGTAACAATAACCATTTTATCGCGCAAATAAAGATATTTAAAAAATTGTAATTGTATTCAATTTGCTGTTGATATTTACTGCAGTATAGCGATTAGAGAACATGAATTTCGGGAAATTTGAAAATACCCACTATTTAATAAAAAATATGTTTCTGGGTAAAACATCATGGAACACGGTCACATATACTAGCTCATTTCATAGATGTGTTTGATTAAACAAATAATATTTATTATTATAAATCACTTCGTTATTGTTCTCTTGTTAAACACCGACACATTACTATTTCTTGCATTGTTATAGGCTTCTAATACCATCTATATACATATTACATGCAATGCTCTTTATTGTATATAGAAATAGATAGAGAAATATATAGATTGATCGAGAATTAATTACGATATTTATATTTTAGATGTCGATAGTTTACTTGAAAAAATGTCAATTCATCTAGGACTGTCCAATAACTTTGGAATTATAAATTCACTACTCTTCTAAATACCCTTTGAAATATGAATTTATATCTTTAATCATAAAGATGAATTTGTTATTCTTTGGCTACTGTACAGTCAGTGATTTATTGTTATTTCTGGGGCGTAAAAATCAAAAAGATGATGAAATAGCAGTTATAGAAAAATGATCAGAATGCTAGAAATGTGGAGAGATTTTTTGTCACCAATAGTCCATAGAACCCTACTCGTAGTTTCAGTGAGTAATAACTGAAAATTACTCGTGTGGAAATTCCTTAACAAAACCTACACCAAATTAATATCAGACAGATTAAACTATTAATTCCAATAACTCTTAATACATTTTAAGAGGTATATGATGGAAAAAAATATAAATCGAATAGCCGCATTCATATGTTGCCATATCGCATTTAGTCATCTTATCCACCCCTCTCTCTCTCTCTCTCTCTCTCTCTCTCTATCTATCTATCTATCTATCTATCTCTCTCTCTCTGGGAGGTATACACACACACACACACACATATATATATATATATATATATATATATATATATATATATATATATGTATATATATATGTATATATATATATATATATATATATATGTATATATATATATATATATATAGAGAGAGAGAGAGAGAGAGAGACAGAGAGACAGACAGACAGAGACAGAGACAGTGACAGAGACAGAGACAGAGACAGAGACAGAGAGAGTGAGAAAAATTGAAAATGAAAGAGACATGAAGCAAGAAAGAGAAAACGACAGAGGGAAAGAGAATAGCAAATATATGTATGTGCGTATTATATTTGTTATTCACAGGTTACCCGAGATGTGTTATGCACAGTCTGCATGCACTTTCATCATAGTTTCACTATTTGTCTTAGTTTAAGAGACTAAATAAGAAAGATACACACTTTTTAATACAATCTAAGTTAAAACGTATGAGTGGGCATAAAAAGTGCCCACTCCCACCGTTTAACGCATTATATTATAGTTTTCTTTTAATTTGTTTCACTTTTTCTTTTCATAAAATTGTTACTATTTTAAATCTAAACACACACACACATACACACACGTATATATATATATATGTATATATATATATATATATTTATATATATAAATATATATATATATATATATATATATATATATATAACTTCTTTTGTAATATAGTAGAAAAAATTCAAGCAGATTGCTCGATTAATTGAGAATTACAATTAAAAGTGTAATATTTATTTATTTTAATTGGTACATAAAAATTAGTACAACATAAGTACCGTCGGTTTCAAGCTTAGAAGGACTTAACCATCCGGCTCTATTACGCTTATGTTGTCACCTGTTTCAGAAATGTGAATTCACGTATCACTCTCGTTTCGATGCGTTATTTGCTCCAGAGTGTGGAAAAAGGAAAAAAAATAAAAAATAAAAAATAAAAATATATTTCTATACATATCCTGTGAGTCAATGTTTATAAGTAGCGTATATTTAGCCGTTACTGTTTTGAAGGTTAATTATGTGTCTTCAAACGAATGTAAAGGAGAGAAAATGGGTTTAGGGATATACTTATGTAGAAATAAAAAGCTAAAAAACACACACCTTAAATTCAAAGGCCTGTATTAAAGGGCTTTAATTCAATCCAAAAGGAATTTAAACAAAGATTTAACCCGGGTCCGGTCCTGGCAGCCTTCCAATCAGTATAAGGGCAGTAACTCTGCAGGGTTCTTGAATGATTCTGTATTCGATATTTAACATTATAAACTAAGGTATAGTGAAGACTTGTGGGAGTAATAATATTGGTATACTAATTAAGTCTGGTTTAGAGATAAGAGCAATACCGGAGAAATTTTAGGAAATTTAAAACTTACATATTAAACATAAATTAGAGAGCAATGTTTTATAAAATTGTTATGGGGTAGTCACACTTTAGGTCTAACGATACTGATGAATGCTATTTTATCCACCATCCATCCCGAGATATGCCGGCTTCCCTGCAAGTTTATATATATATATATATATATATATATATATATATATATATATATATATATATATATATATATATATATATATATGAAGTAGACTTCGTTTTCTCCTTTTTGACTACTTCCTTTCGTTAAATACTACTTCAGTTACGTAAATTATTCAGAGTGAAGTAGATTCGGCATTATTTTTTAAACTGTTCTTAATTGACGAAACTGTCAGCGACATTTCCTGTGTTTTGCCCTTTATTATGTTACAATAAATAAGTGCTAACAAACGCAATAAAATGTACTTTTCTACGTACCTACATAGTTTAAGACTTTTGAAAGTGTTATAAAGTTGTTTTTATTTCAACATAAGATTTCGTCGATACCAACTCCGTCGGAGACAGTAAACATCGTACATGGCTGACCAATGAGTTGCTATTGGTGTTTAACTCTTAAAAACATTTAAAACTGATTTAACGCTCTGGAGTCATTGATAAAGAAGTGGTATTCATCTGAAATAAACATTTTGTCCCAAGGTATTCTTGTAAGTAATTAAATCGCTTGCACTCCTATATTAATTTACTTCCAGGAATTTATGTTAGTCTTTCTAGAGATTTAAAAACAAATATATTATTAATCTCATGGCTCCCCAGCAGTTTTGATCAGACGCTAACCTACATAAAAAATGTTCTGGATATCAGACTATTTTATTAAAAATATTCGTCTTTGCTCAAGTAAAAATGCATTTGTCATTTACAAAACTACTATATTTTATAAAGTTCAGACAAATCCATTATACCATTTATCACCCCCTTTGTTTATTTATATTTTCATGTATTTATATTGCTGGTAGATTTATTTTACTTTGATATTTATTTTAGTTTGATTTTTAAAAAATTGAAAACAACAAATATATTTAATATATATATGCATGTAATTCTTATTTGTTTCATATATGATACACTATATGTTATATTTACATACGCTATAATTTTATATTGAATGGCTTATGTAGTTTTGGAGTTGCTGTACCAATCTACTTTGATTTATTTTTATAACTTAAAATAGTTTCATTTAATTGTCTAAATAGGTTATTTTCAACCCACTTTAATCATTCTTTTGACTAAAGCATCAACTTGAGGTATACAACCTATTGATCTTAGAATAACGCAAGCTATTCTAAAAAATTCGAACATAATAATACCGTAAACACATAGGGTTGGTATTACTTTTATGCGACATACGAACGATATGAAAAGAGAAGTGATTTATTTTATCAAACATTTTATTCATAAATATTCTATCCTTAATTTTTATATCAAAATTAACAAATGTAGCTGTTGTTCCTGTATGTTCACAATTATTTTAAACTACTTTCGATATATGAAATGTTTTGTATATACAAACTCCTCCTTGTCATTAAAATATACAAAGTCGTCAATAAATTGCCTGCAACAACGATGACTATAAGCTTTATATACATAATTGTTTAAATCAATGATGGCATATATATATATATATATATATATATATATATATATATATATATATATATATATATATTAATGTCTATGTAAATAGAGATTAGCCCAAAACGGTGCATGATCCAAACCCATATAAATACCTATAGTGTGTAGTAATATTTACTTGTCTTACTTCATAATAACTATATTTGATAATGTGACTAATGTGTATTGTCAGACCAGCTTTTGTTGCCCTAATCTATAATTATAAGTTTTACACTAAAAAAGCCTTAGATTGTAAAAAGTCTATGTATTTTCCTTTTCTTCCTGCAAAAGATAAATCTATAGTGTTATCTAATTATTTTATAAGTTCGTAATGTAGCATTTCTGTATATGAACAACTAAAATTATATGTTGAAATTGATTCAGAATTTAACAGGAATGTATACGATCTAAATTTAAAGATTTTCCACCAAAAGTATGTTTATGTTACTACAGAATTTCCTTTTTATGAAAATTGTTTATTTTATTAATAATTAATTTACAAACTTTAGGTATAGCTATACTTAAGGATTTTGTGATGCACATTTTAGAGGCAACAAAATAAAAGGGCTCAGACTCCTTTTGCACATTTTTGTATCCATAACATACATTGACGTTTCTTTGTTTTATTCCTTCACTTGAAGCTTAACCTATAATTCTTACCTCTGACAATAAGCACTGTATATAGTATTTGTTTACAGATAAAAGATATATTGGTTGCTGCCTTATTAATTAGAACGATTACAAACTGTTAGGTTCTCTATATTGTTTATTTTTCGTAGGGAGATTTCTTAGTTTTGACATTTCAACTATCATTAGATTACCAGCAATTATATTCTATATATATATATATATATATATATATATATATATATATATATATATATGTAGAGATGGTTGTCTCCTATAAGAAATCCTTGAATATTTAAATGTAAGAAAGCAGTTTGAAACTTAGGAATGAATTTATTTTTAATATATATTAATTGATTTAAAAGCAGTGTACGATTTTCGACGTAATACGTCCTCGTAGGGGGTGCAAAGCTTTTTTATAGCGACATGTTTATCGCTAATAAAAGGTAGAATCCGTAAAATTTTTATTCAGTAATAGTTAAAATGTCGAAGTCTTTCAGGGATGTATATATATATATATATATATATATATATATATATATATATATAAAGATCCCTTTCTTGTGTCGAGCATATGTGTAAGGAAATCGCCAACTGCTATCAGCTTTAAGGCATAGCTCATTGGGTAAAGCTAATTCGAGCTCTCAGCAGTTGACAATGTTTACATTAAGATATCACTTACATTCAGTTAGTGTCGTATGATAGCGCATGGGTAGAGGCGCCGACTGTCAGCTCTACGGTTGAGTTTCAATCCCGGTTTTAGGCATTAGCTGGGTTTGCTGCACTGAATGTATATACGTATATAAGATAGAGAGAAACAGAACAAGAACAAGAAAAAGATTGTGTAAAGTGTACTAAAAACATTATAACACATTATTTACAGTATATCAGTTCCATAAATTTCAACATAAATAAAACTTATTTTCTATTGACTTCATCCAACTGATATAAATAATATGTCATAAATTAATTTATTCAATGCTGATTTGTTATCTGCAGTATTTTGAATATATAATGTTATAATTTTGACTTAACCGCCCTTATCTTTAAGGTAGGGTGAATTCTTGTCAACTCACTCGAAGTTCTAATCCTATATATATATATATATATTAAGCGTAATACGTATCTCCTTTGTTATGGTAGCGGTAGACTGTACGATTAAATCATATTATTATCATTAATTCTGCTATAACCCGTTCTCTTATTTCATGGCTGTTCTACTTTTTGCTCTTCCCTATTAACCATTTTCATTGGAATCCTCTTTAGAAGAACGGATAAATGCACTCTCTTAATTTCTTCTCCTCTATGGGAATGTTTATTAGTCACGTTCCAGTGCATAGCGACCATAAAGGGAGTCGTTCAAAATAATCGTCCATTAGGTAATCCATTGCATCATTCTCGCAATAACCATCAAGTCTTTCCGATAATTTTCTCCCCAAAATCTAATACAGCACATTGACTTCGCAACAACTTTTACGTAATCAAAGGAATTCTCGAAACACTTTCTTTTAGAGATTCCCTGTTGCCTTTCTTGCTTAATTCCCAAGGCACCGACCACATTATCCTCAAATAATAAGTAATAATGTGTCTTTCTAAAGTTCAAACCAATCAGAAGAATTAGTTTATGTTTTGTCGTACAACTATTCGTAACTTAGATATATGCTGTTTTTAAAAATTAGAATTTGTTATCCTGTGTATGAACATAGTTCACGTCAACATTTGCAGTGCAAATTATTTAGAATAAGTTTTTAAATTGAGTTTTAAATGTTTATCTATTCTTAAAAAATATATCTCAAATAGCCAATTAAGGTTTAAGTTCAAATTTCCGGATAGATTCTCAATTTTGACTATCAGGTCTCATATTAAAAAAAATGGACGTTAAGAAAATCGAAGGTCACATCAGCCGCGTCGCTGTGAATATAATAAACAGGATAAGAGCAAACATCTGAACAAATATATATATATATATATAGATATATATATATATATATATATATATATATATATATATATATACCATCGTATTTAACGTTAAATGTCGAGAGATATAATATGTTAGATTAGTAATGTTCGCAAGCTGTTTCTCTACTCGTGAGATAATAACGAAGAAGTGTCGTATGAGAGTTATATTCGTAAGCACAACGAAGTCGAAATATTATATTTAGGCTAACTTGAAACCGAACTCGCTTAATGGTAATATTCTTAAACTTGGCAAGTAGACAGCTGTTATAGGTGATCCACTCGGAGAAGACAATTCCTTAGACTATAGAAAACCAATATATCGATAAAATCACTTGTAATTTTCAACCTGAATAAGTCGACCGCATCAGGAACCCATATTTAATAAAGCAACTACTACATTTCAATAAAAAAGTAATATTCGATTTACACCAATGTCGATTTAAAATAATCTTTAAAATCGTTACATTGCACAAATAGATGAATTATATTGGCTTCACTGTCTTATTTGTGGCATGCATATATTTGATTTATAAGTAAACTGTCCTTAATCAAACGCAGCATACAATGCATGCAAAGTTCAAGGTCAGGATCTACATTGTGCCAGGTCTATGAGGATCATCCTCCAGTCACATTCCGGAATTATTGAAAGACGAGTACAAAACAGTCAAACATTTTTTAAATAAAATTAATTAGTTTTCGCCTCGCTGTTATAAAAGAAAAATGAAATAGTAACTGTCAACACGTATAAAATTGATTTGATATGCGCTTACCATCTATGTAATGATGTTTGTCAGTTCGACAAACTTCATTCTGAACCCTGTGAAACGGATAATTTTTATTATTGGACTACAGCACGAACAGAATGAATTGGACTTTACCAACAGCCGTCTAAAAATCAGCTTCTTAACAATATCATTTGGACTCCCAACAAATTTTAGTATTCTTTTTCAAACATACATTTCCATTTTTGACGTGTTTTCTGACGGCGTCTACGCTAACTCTACGCTCTCATCTAAACAACTAACTCTTTATCCTTTGTTTTATTCTATTATGTGTATAAATATTTTCAAAGTTAAATGTTGCCGATACTATTTACAATTACATTGTCGGTGTTTTTCTATCCTCTGATGAGAAGAGTTTATCTTTGAAAATCCATAGATTAAGAAAATGAAGCTCCTCGCTTTGAACTTTTGATGTTCTAATAAATATTGTATATTTACAATTTTTCATTCTCATCTTTCATCTCTAAAATTGATTGCTCTATTCAATATATTGAGCTTTCTATTATCACGATAGATTATTATTAAACGATAATTTAATTATCTTTAATTAATTCAACATTTAAATATATATATATATATATATATATATATATCATGTATATAACGTACTAGCAAGTCACCGCTTATCAAAGCTCATATACTACTCGGGGATAACGGGTTAATGAGTTTGTCAGGAGGAAAGTGAAAAAAGAACGTGACGGTAAAAAGGGTTAAACTGATACGAATTATATTACTTAAGAGTGTGACTCAACAAGAATTTGTAAACATTGGACTTAAAAATGACCATGATATAGTCAGCTAGGAAGTAATACCGTGGTACTGTGTTCCACAGATAGATAGTTATTTGAAGGAAACTTTTCTCATTGAACTTCCGTTTAGTTTTAGGTACTTAGAAAGGAGAGGAACATTATTTACAATGGTTGTAGAGAGATGATATTTGGCTGTGAATTATCTAACAGGGAGACCATAGATTGAAGCTCAGTCAGGAATCTACCATGAAAATAATTATAAAATAGAGAAAGGCTAGACACCTAGCTTCTGTAAGAAAAGGGACATCACCCACTAGATTTCGAATTCGGTATTGCACTCTGTTAAGGCGTGTACGAGTGCGCTGATTGGCACCTCCCAAGATGTAACAACAGTATTCCATATTAGGACGTATTTACTTCATACGGGTAGAATATTGCATCAGAATAGATATTCCTCCTAGAGCGGTAGAATAATTTAACCATTTTTCACAGTGACAGATTTGATGTAAGTCTTCTATTTGAGGTCTGGAGTGAACTTGGCAAAGTGAGGATCAGAGGGGTTTTGATGAAAGGAAATCAGCTTGGTTATAGATTTAGTGAAAGTAACCAGTTACTTCTTTCCGCCAGAGACTACGTGCTCAACGTTGGAAGAGAAAAAAGCAGATACGTTTTGATCATTAATGCTCTTTAATGTGTTATAATATATGGTTGTGTCCCCTGCAGAAATGTCAACAGAACAACTTAGAATGTAATTTAAGGATATAATTCAGGGAGATCAGAAAGAGGATTGCGCCCAAAATAGATCTCTGGGGAACGCTGGCATTGATTCAGACTTCTGCCTATAAATTACTTCATTTGTACATATCATAGATACATGATTTTATTGTTGAAAGGATATTTCAAAATAGTCCATACTTTACTAGCTTAGGAAACTGAGTTTTGTGCCAAATCCTATGAAAGGCCTTTGCTATGGTGAGTCAGTGTACCATTGACAAGGCATTAGTCAATAGATTCACTCATCAAGTGTTAAATAACAGTCATCAAATTTGCAGTTTATCTTGCAGGACGAAATCCATACTGCTTGTCACTGAGTAGGTTGTATTTTTTAAATAGTTGACAGCTTCTTTATTTATCACAGATTCAAACAACTTACTCATGACGCACATAGGACTGATTGGTCTGTACTGAGATGCAGAAGACCGATCTCCAGTATTTTTAAATACTGAGCAGACTGACGACGTTTTCCAAGGTGATGGTATTCATTTCTTTATTAAGTAACGATTGAACAGCTTTGTAAGAATAGGAGCTATTTCGAGTTGCAGCAACTTAAGCACTATTATTGGAATGTTGTCAGGATGAGTTGCTTTTCTAGCTTCAAAGTTCTTGCTAGGTTTGGCAATATTCAAGGCAGATATATGGAGCATTTACTGTCCTAGGGGATAATTCAGGCCGTAGGCAGCCCTTATCGTAAAAAAGTTGGATATAATGCAAAATACTTTGCAAAAAGATTGAGTTATAAGATGCTGAGAAGATCAACACTGGTCTATTTATTCTGTTCAGGAACCTGTTTGTAATTCGCCAGAGCTTTTGGTAACCAAACCGCTGCTCAGCCACTCTAGGTTAAACGGAAATTATAGGACTCTTTCGCTTCATTCATAACCCTTATGCAGGCCTTTAGCATCTATTTTTTAAGAAGGTAATTGAAACAATGATTTATGTGAGCAATGGCAGTGTTTCCTAAGGCTGGCTTTTTTGTTTTGTCTGCACTCAATTTTTAAAAAGAATGTGTTCAGTAATAACTGATTGGTCAATTGTTGGTATTGATAATTGCACTAGTTTATTCTGGGTACTCCTGAACCATAGTGAACAAAAAAGTGTGCCGGGCATGGTGAAAGCAAACCATCGAGGTGGTTGATATTATCTGGATAACACAGACATGTACAGTTGGGTCCCTTAGCCTCCGACTAGAGAGTTCACGTGTAGTTGTAATCGATGCCATAGTAATTGGGTTGGACCTTCTGATGGGAATAGACATGATATAAGCTCGAGGCGGAGTTTCCATCTTGAAGTCACGGAAGTTTTCTGTTTGCGCGGAGTTTGACAACGAAATGAATGGAATGTGACGCAAAAATAGGTGGAATACAAGGCTCCCGATACCTAAAATACCGGGTCACTTAGTATTCAATACCGCCAACAAGCAGGAAAGTATTTGAGGAATAAGTACAGCGATGGATCAAGAAAAGCTGCCTTGCTTCCGATGACGAAAAAAAGCTGGGAGTCCCGAGAAGGCTGCTTCCGTTGATGGTTATCGTCCAGCAGAATAAATAAAAAGTGCACCACGTAATGGACAATCCGGAACTAAACCTTCATATGGATGCATATACTGCATACTCTGATATTTGCGCCAGAAAAGTGATGGAATAGACACAGCAAGGATCAAATGTACCGTTAGTGGACCTCCAATCTGTATATCTTAAATTGTGCATTAGTGAATCACTTTGGCCATACCAGACCATTAATTTCCAAGGTCGAAAGTACTGTTTAACAAGGTTGGGATTTGGTCTGAATGTGGCTCCGAAAATAATGAGGTCCATTGAGAATGCAGTCTTATCGTAAGACGACAACATCAAGACGGCTACATCGACTTACATCAATGATGTATATGTGGATGAAAGTGTCGCATCGGCAACTAGTGTTGCTAAACATTTGTCGCGCTTTGAACGCCAGCAAAATCCCGGAGCGACCGAAGAATGGGTCGCGGATGCTTTGCTTAACTGCCTGGGAAGTAGACGATGCCCTGTTTTAGAAAACGTAGTAATAAGCTGCCGGAGTCGCAGACTATATTATCAGTGGAAAGCGTGTTAGGCATCTCCCAGTGTGCGGCTAGTTGCGAGTAGCGACTAGAGTCATCTAGAGAAGGACACGCGTGAAGACAGAAAGATAGGACGACTTAACCAAAGATGCCCCATTAGGACAAAATGCTAACCGAGACAGTTATTAAGTGAGTCAGTGTGGGTTGACGCAAGTTCTTTTGTTACAAGCGTCCTACTCGAATTACATGAGATTGTGATTGAAAATGCGTGTTCAGTAAGGCCAGTAATCGGTTACACGACACATAAATCCCGCAATTATAAAAGGAGAATATCTGGCTATACACTGACAGGCCAAATCCTTACATCCAAAGCCTGAATCATTATGTGTTCAACCATGGCTTATTAACACGTTAACAAACAAATCCAGAGTGAGCACTAAGCTGCTAGTTAGATAATTATGAAAGACGGTTGCAAAACTATTCAGAATTTGTCAAAGAGTACGCGTTTGTTGTAGACATTGTGCTCCTCAGGTCAAGTCAAAATGAAGCCGATGAGATCACTAGAGTCCTGCAGAGTTGGCTGGAGGCAACGCAGAAAAAAAACAGAGCCCGGGTTGCAGATATGTGCCGCCGCCGATAATAGCATGGAGCCGAGCCCAATTCGACAGATTTATTTGAACAGCGGTCATGCTGGAATGAAACGAACAAACTACTTCGTCAAGAGGATCGCTACTGGTACAGCAAAGAGAGCTGTGAAATCTGCAATTGCATCCTGTAACAAAAATATTTGTATTGATCTTGCATCTATATGATCGTAACGTGGGAAGCTTGAATCATCAAAATCAGCAAAAGTTAGGCACGGATGTAAATCACTATGGAGGTGTTCACTACTTTATCGATTGCGGGCCTATTAGGTTTGCCATATTGGGGACACTTGCAGCGACAACATTTTGCCCCTGTGACATAGTGTCTCAGCTCTGTTTTCTTTGAGAGGGGAACACTCGAAGAAAGTTTGACCGATAACGGTAGAGCTTATTATAGCAATAGGTCCAGAATATTTGCTGACAGCTGGGGTGTCCGATGGCGTTTTTACTGTGCATATGCACTGTAAGAAAATAGTGTTGTCGAGAGGTTCCATATATCTATACAACAGATTGCTGCTCAGAAGGGATGCACTGCTGAAGAGATGATTCATTGGTACAATATCACACAAAAACACGATGCCCATAGTTCGATGGCTCCGGCGAATGCAGTGTACAAGTATAAATTCAAGTTAAAAGGCCCTTCTGTTGTTCCCAGAACACAAACATGAAATATAAGAACAGAGGGGCGTAGGGCTGGCGGGGTCTCGCTCTAAATGGTGCACCGAGGACATGAACTCTGACGAAGGTGGTGAGTTCCAAAACGGTGTGTGTGGACATAGTTCCTCGCCATGTAAGAGATATTCGTCCGTATATTAGTTAGTGAGCAATTCTGAAGCCAGTGGAAGTGCAGCGTCAAGCGATGGCGAATTGTGTGTACTGGTGATTAAGTACGAGGCCGATAGCTCGGTCGATTATGACCATAGTCAGGTTAGCGAAAGTGACGTCGACAATAGTGAGGATAAACATGTCTCAGTAGAACCACCTTAACAAGTGACTGAATTATAATTTTATAGGAAAGCGGTTTCAGGTAATCGGTATAGACATCATGTGTCTTGCAAAGATTTTCATACAAATATCAAAATATAGAGAGGTAAGAAGAAATATCAGAAATTTGGCACATGTAAACATTAATGATTCTTGAAAGAGGGCATTTTGTCATAATGGGGCATCCTTGGTTAAGTCGTCCTATCTTTCTGTCTTCGCGCATGTCCTTCGCTAGATGACTCTAGTATACCCCTTATGGATGACGTCTTCAATGAATACGATGTGTTTTTACAAGCACGGCTATCACACATTACAAAGATTCGTTGTCGATGTTAAAAAGAACGTACCTTCTCAACTATACAATAAGATTATTATTATTATTATTATTATTATTATTATTATTATTATTATTATTATTATTGTACTCACTAGGAGTTCTCACACAGATCATCGTTATTGATTGCTCCCCAACAATAACCAGTGGTATTTCCTGGAGTTTGAGTGACAAAAAGTCTCCCCTGATTTTTAGTATGCTTCACCTCTTTTCGATAACACCGCAAATAACATTGCGGTATCGCAACAGCCTCTTACCTTTGATCTCTTGCTGGTAAGGACCATTTTTCTTCTCTTGTATTTGAGTGGCAATAAGCCTCCCCAAGGTCCTAGCATTCTCCGAACTTTTCCAATAGAGGTCTGGTTTGTGCTGTCCCTCCTCGGTCTTCTCATCTTCCTCGACCCTCTGTAAGTATTTTGTCTGGTGTCAGCCTAGACCGACACCCTTTTTATGGGGGAGAGAGGGATGGGGAAGAGCTCATAGTGTCTCTAGTAATTTCTATTCGTTGGTTCATTTTTCTGTGATGTTAGCTGAAGCCGGTGTAATTTATTAGAGGGCGGAGATTATGAAATGATGTGTCTTGCAGTTTCTGTTCCTTCGTTCGTGTTGTGGTGGTGTTCGTGTGGTTTTGTTTTCTCCCTGTTGTAAATTCCTTGTGACTGGTTACCATTTGTAGTTCATGCGGGTTGGTTTTCTGCATGCATGGGTTTTCCTTAATATTGCAGCTGTTTTTATCACTGTCATTCTTTGTATGGCTTCGATGCTCCCTTTGATTCTAGTGCTCCTACGATTATTGGTATTATATTAACTTTCTTCATGCTCCATATTCCTTCAGTTCTCTGGCTAGTTCTGTGTATTTGCTTCGTTTTTCCGTGTCTTTGATCTTCATTATGTGGTCTGTTGGAACGGCGAACTCTACGATTTTACAAGATGTTTCCTTTTTGTCTATTATAATAACATCAGGTCTCCTTGCTTGTATGAGTTTATCTGTTTGTATATCCATATCCTAGAGTATTTTTTTGTTTTCTAGTACTGTTTCTGGTGTATGTTTGTATGATTTATCTGCGTATTTGAAATTCCATAGTTTGCACAATTTGCAGTGTATTTCTTTCCCCACACAGTAATGTATGTTTTTGTATTCTTTTTGGGTAAGTTTGCTAAATTCACTTATTATATAATTTACTGTTTCGTTTCTTAGTCTACACATTCTGCATTTACTTTTTCCATGGGTTTTATCTATTTTAGCTTTAATGTACTTTGTCCTAATCACATTGTTTTGTGCAGCCATTAATAAGGATTCCGTTTCTCTGTTCAAGTTTCCTTTTCTTAGCCATGTCCAGCTATTTTCGTTCGTTTCTTCTTTTGTGAGTCTTATGACGCGTCCATCTAGTTGTTTTTCTTCTCACCTTTTTTCTTCTTCTCTGTTTGTGTTCGGTTTTGATGCTTCCTGCATTGTCCGTTGGGACGGTGTCTCTTGCTGTGTTCTGGTTTATGTATTTCTCCAGCTCTTTTGTAGTGTCGTCCACACAGTCTACCCCCTTCGTTTCTCTTCACATAGAGTATGTCTGTATCGTATTTTGGATATAGTGCGCTGTGCATGGTAATTAATATTCTAGTCTTCTGGTCAAGGTGGCTGAGTTCTTATTTAGTCCAGCTTATGAATGTTCCAGAGTATTTCATTAGTGATACTGCCCAGATATTCATTCTTTTGATTAAGTTCTTGATATATAATTTTGTTTCTAAGATCTTTCTTGTTCTTGTCAGATATTATTTTTCAATATTTTATTTAATTTCTGTTGATTTAATTGTGTCTGCAGCAAAAACTCCCAAATAACTGTATTGTTCGCCTAGCGCCCTCATCTGCTCTTGGTTGGGTAGTTCCATGCCCTCAGTCGGCTTCAGCTTTCCTTTTTTAATCTCTAGCAATGCACACTTTTCTATTGTGAATTCTATTTGAATGTCCTGCCTGATTATTGTGGTCGTATTTATCAGGTTTTCGAGTTCCATTTTGCTTTTTGAAAATAGCTTCAGGTCGTCCATGTACATGAGATGTTTTATTCTTTGTTCTCTACCCGTGAACTTGTATCCGACATCATATTTCTCAGGTATGTAGTTGAGTAGCATCATCGCTATGATAAATAGTAGTGCTGATAGCGAGTCTCTTTGGAAAATGTCTCTCTGTCAGTTCTAATCTCTATGTTCCCATTGCGTTTTTGATGAGATTAATAATCCTGTCGGGTATCTTGTACATTTTTAAGCATTCAATTATCCATGATTGAGGAATTCTGCCGTACGCTTTCTTGTAGTCAATTCGTGTCATAGATATGTTCTTTTTCATGATTTTAACTTAATTCAGGATCTTCTGATCTATGTATAACATATTATGCGTCACTCTTTTCCCTTTCAGGCATCTTGTTCCTCGAGAAGTATTCCACGGCTGTTCAGGGAATGGCAAATTTGCTCTCTCAGTTTTGCCGTTAGAATTTTCCACATTGTTGGTAAACAGGTTATCGGTCTGTAATTGCTTGAAGTCGTTCCCTTCTTGGCGTCTTTTTGTATGAGCGTTGTCCTTCCCTTGGTCATCCACTATGGTATGTGGATTTTATTGATACATCCTCTTAGTTTCTGTGCAAGCTTTTCATGTAAAGTCGTAATTTTTTTGAACCAGTACTCATATATTCTATCCTTACCTGGTGCTTTCCAGTTTGCCATTTTCTTAAGTGTTCTCTTTATAGTGTCTTCATTAATTTCTGTTTCTCTTCTTTCTTCAATTTTTAGTAGTTTATTTTTCATGTGTTTAAGCTATTTAGCATTTTTTTTGTGATTTTCAGCCTTTTCTCATATCTTGCTCCAGAAATGTTTGGTTTCTGTCGGATCAGGTTGTTCTGCTGTTGTTCTTTCCACGTTTACGTTTTTGCAAAACTGGCTTCATTGTTTTCAAAGATCCTGTTCTGTTTGTACTGATCTAATTTGTATCTTTATCGTCTCAATCTTCCTTCTTTTGCTGCTATCTTTTGTTTTAGTTCTTCATGTTTCTTATTTAGACTTTTCTTGCGAATCGGATTTATGCTCTTCCGGCGTTTACTGTTCTCCTTACAGTTTTAGCTTCTCTTTTCAAGTTGTAAGATCTGGGTTTCCAGTATGATCTCCCACCCAGATTTGATTTGTCCATTCTTTTGGCCAGTCTTCTTTTCTCTTTTTAGTTTCATACTTATTGGTTTTGCCCCTGCATATAACAAGTTGTTTGGGTGTGTGATAGTGCTTGTTGGGGTATACGTGAGTACTCTGTTAACTTTCTCTGTTTAAACGTCTATCTTCTTCCAATCTTCGTTTCTTAGGGATGGAAGTTTTGTTTTGTTCTCGGATATAAATCGTTTGATGTTTTTCACTTTTCGTGCTTCTTCCTCAGATAGTTCTATGGTTTCGTCGTCTTCGCTTTCTTCAGTTTCTGTGTTTATGATTTTCCCGTCTTCTTCCTAGGAGTATTCGTCAAGTGGCGTGTCTTGATCTGTCACCCCATAGATTTTATTTTTAATTTCTGTTAATTCCATCTCCGAGAACCACTATCTCTTGAGTATCTGCATTGCTTGATCTGCTATCCTTTGTTCCGTTGTATGGTAGTTAGCAGTAATGTCCCATAGACCTTTCATTCGTTTCTAGTATCCTATTTC
This sequence comes from Sepiola atlantica, assembly GCA_963556195.1. Taxonomy (NCBI): domain Eukaryota; kingdom Metazoa; phylum Mollusca; class Cephalopoda; order Sepiida; family Sepiolidae; genus Sepiola; species Sepiola atlantica. The sequence continues at coordinate 112,606,779 of OY744517.1, read as the reverse complement.
TGTGGGGTAGCGGTGTTTGTAGTAGCATTCCATTACCAGACTGTCCACTTTTGTGGTCCATTTCTTTCTATGGCTTTTAGTTTTTTTTCTTTTCATTCTTGCTTTCTAGTGTTTGGTCCGTGTCCTTGTAATACATATAATTTGATGGGTTACTTACCTGTTTTTAGTCCGTTATCTTGTTCTTGAAATTAAATAAGCAAACATTCGCAGGATGCGGACCGGATCCCCATGTTGGCCATCGAGGGAGAACTTGCCCATCATGACACTCAGATCTTTCTTCTGAGTCCCACGGCGTATTTTTGTATTAATAGAAATTTCTCATGGTTTGCTGTTTGTGGCAATACCATCCCCCTGCTTAGTTTATCTGTGATCCTGTCACAGAGATAGTTTTTCTCTCATTTCCATTAAGTTTAAGGTGCACTATCACACGTAAATGAAAACACATTTACGAAAACAATATAGGATAAAAGAAAAGTAAATTAATAAATTACAAAACTGAATTTTTTTTTTAATTATATATATATATATATATATATATATATATATATATATATATATATATGTCACCTAATTGCATAGTAATAGTTTTCTAGGATATTCTTAAATAATAGAAAAGACGATAGATTCACCTCCCATGTTTGATGGATTGATGCAAAGTTATCAAACGTTCGGGCGAGATGAAATAATAACGGAAACTTTTTTTCTGTCACGTGATATTTTTAGGCTTTCAATAACGTTTAATCGAGACATAAAGCAAAAATATTATCTCCCGACCCCCGATGTGAAATCACAGAAGCTTCTTATTGGTTAACATTACAATTCACAATAAATATAAACCGTGTATATCTACCAAAAAGAAGTCTTCAATCGATACGCTCGATACTTTTAATGTCCATCGACTCTTTAAAAAAAACGAAAACCTTTGTTCTTTAACATGACTAGCTATTTGTGAGGTGGAATATTTCAATTACGTTCAACTCAAACAAAAACCAAAAGTGAAATCACAAAAGTTAAATCACAAAACCTTCTTATTAGTTAACATTAAAATTCACAATAAATTAAACATTTATATATCTAACAAAAAGACGTCGTCAATCGGTACGCTAGAGACTTTAAATGTTCATCAGCTCTTTAAAAAATAACGGAATTTTTTGTTCTCTAACGTGACAAGCTACTTTTTGTGTGGAGGGATTTCAATTACGTTCAACTCAAATAAAAAGCAACAATATTATCTCCCGACTCTCGAAGTGAAATCACAGAAGCTTTTTTTTAGTGAGCATTAAATATTCATGATATATATATACATATATATTATTATTATTATTATTATTATTATTATTATTATTATTATTATTATTATTATTATTATAAAATAATAATAATAATACTATGGTGTAAATAATAACGGGACAGGTATGAATATCACCATCTACCAGTAGTAATCGCAGAAAGTGTTGCAATATTATGGAAGTGAATGTTACGTAGCTCAAAATGTCTCTTACATCGATAATCACATGAAAAATATATAAGCTCTCACAAAGGAAGAATGATTGGACTCGAATCAAACGTTTATTAGTGTCAGATCTTAAAACGATTTTAACGACCCTGAACGAAATAAAATATAAAAGCGGCCATTATCAATAATGCATAACTAAATACAGTAATTTCAAGGGCAAAAATTGAAGTGATGAGGAAATATATATAATTTATTTTATATTTGATTATACAAGTCAGTATGATTACATTTAAAGCAGGAAATTAAGTGGAAATGATGAGAATGTGAAGTTGAAGCAATAGAAGATCTCAACAGTAATTGAAATAATGGTAAATTAAGACATTTGACGAGACATATGGAGACAAAAACGAAATAAAATGTCCAAAACATGTTTTACACATTTGAGAAGAAAATATAACCGTAGGATCCATTTGAAATACTCAAAAGTGAATACACAAACACAAATGTATATTTAGAAAATAACAATTTTAATATCCAGTTATTAAATGTTTCAAGATATTAATAACTGTAAGCATAAAACCGTTTATCAAAATGACCTGATTCGGCATTAAATAACCCGGAAAGGGTTGATATGCCGTAAAACAAAACAACCAAATCTACTATCACTACTACTAATAATCTGTATTATAAATGATCATTGGTGTCTGTTTATTTTTTTTCACTATAAATTTCTCAAACTATTTGAGAGAATTCTTGATGATGCATTCTTTAAATACCGGATTCTCCAATCTAGCGCAAGTATGGCATAGAACACGTCTACACTGCGGCAATATGTGTATATATTAATTAGTAATATGTTGATCTTAGTTTTACTATGTTTCGTACAATTACTGATGATACTAAAGACAGTAAACAAGGTTGTATTCAGCAGGATTACACAAAATTTGGCGCTATACATCTATGACGTTTCAAATTTATTATATACATTCGAAATACAATTAATATTCTACGTACTGCTAAGACGCATGCATTTTTACTGATTTACAATTATTTTACTGTTGGCCTTTTGGCTAAGACCAAAGTATAGTATCTGTTCCGATGGTGCACCCCATACTAGTGTTGTCTTGGCCTTCGGGTCTTGATTTACGCCGGTCAATGGGTCTGTCCTGTGCAGTTCTGGGAGGTCCACTTTCCCAGGCTTTGCCTCCCCTCTTTTGGGAGGAGTAAGTTTATTACTTACTGCCTGAGGCGCCCCTACAGGGGAATGCCGACGGGGCTGCCCAAGCAATTTTTAAACCCCACTTTCCCGACCCGACCTTGGGTCACATCTTACTTGTGGGAGTAAGATAAAAACTGGCCTTGTGCCTAACTCCTGGAGAGGAGTAAATCAATACTCAGTTTAACAAAATATAGAAAATTTAATTTATTCGACATTTTGTTTCCTATATCCCCCAAAATCTCATATTTGACTCGTGAGCTAGGTGACAGTTACCTCAAACTCCAGCTTTCTAGTAAAAAAATATAAGTCCAAGTCTGGCTCAAGAAGCGTCTAAAATGTATCGAAGTTATTATTTTTTAATACTTATACAGGGTGACTCAATAAAAACGGGCCCCGTGTACACTTTATGTGATATCTTCTTTATTTATTCACCGATTGCCCTTATTTTACAGGACATCGCAGAATCAACGACCGTGAGTACACCAAGACCTCAGTGGGAGCTGGGACAAAGAATACACTGTGTTAAATTTTACTACAAGACAGGCTCGTTTAAGAAAACCCAGGACAGTTTCATGCATCAGTTCGGATGTGAAAAGGCTCAACCCAAAAGCAGAATACAGAATTGGGTGGACCACTTCGAGAAGTATGGGACCGTGGAGAACTTTAACGCTGCCAGTGAGAACCGTCCAAGCCACTCGGCACGTCCCAAGAAGCGAACAGCCGAGCTGGTCAAAAGTGTGAGAGAGTCTCTCCAGGAGAGTCCGAAACGCTCTGTGCGTAAGCGAAGTCAGTCCCTCGGTATCTCCCGTGAGACTTGCAGGAGAGTGCTGGTAAACGATATCAGGGCTTACCCATACAGAATACAGACGCTGCAGACCCTTACAGCCTCAGACAAGAAGCAGAGGAGCGCTATGGCAGTCAAGATGCTCGATAAGATCGAAGAGACACCAGGTTTCCTTAACCTCCTTTGGACCTCAGATGAACCCCACTTCCATCTTGACGGAAAAGCGAACTCCAAGACAAATGTCTTCTGGGGGTCCTCCAGACCCAATGAAGTAGCCACCAAGCCCCTGCACTCTCCTAATTGCACGGTGTGGGTAGCAATCTCGGTCAGAGGCATCATCGGACCAATCTTCATCGAAAGAATCTGGCGCCGCACTTACAGTCACCAAGGAGCGGTATGTGAAGGTCCTCAAAACCTTCAAGAGTGAGCTCCAGACCCTCTACCCGTCGCTCATGAGCAAGTTCTGGTTCCAGCAATATGGAGCAAGTTCTCATACCTCAAACCTGTCCCGATATTGTCTCAAAGAGAACTTCGGAGGTCGAGTGATCAGTCACAAGACTAATTTTGAGTGGCCATGCCATAGCCCGGACCTAAGCCCTTCAGATGTTTTCCTTTGGGGCTATCTTAAGGACAGAATGTACGTAGGGACACCCAGAACCATAACGGAACTCAAGGAAGCCATCAGGGAGGAGATGAGAGCTATTCCCAATTCAGTCTGTAAGAACGTCATGGACAACTTCGTTCTGCGCCTCAAGAAATGCACGGAGCTAAAAAGGAGTCCATCTAGAACACATGCTGTAGAACTGAGAAAAAAAGGCCAAAGACCCTAATGTTTTGATATGATGTTGTGAATATAATAAACTAGTTATGCCCCAAAATGTATTTCATTCGGACGAAACACTAAGAAACAGGGTCTAATTAGATTTGGGGCCCGTTTTTTGGGGTCACCCTGTATATATTTTATTATTTCTTGTTATTGTGAATAAAAGCATAAAACCAGTCTGTATTTCGTCAGCCCACATGTGTAGATTTTTTATTTATTTTAAAAAGAAAGTTACCTTTTTATACTTGTGAAAATGTATACAATAATCATAAATGATTTCACATAGACAATATTCACTCTTTATTTTACCTTTAATTAGGAAGTCTAGTATCGAAACGGAGGCTCCATCACAGTCACATTGTGTGGTATAAAATTATTTTCTCACAGCGTCATTACAAAAACACAAATCATTTTTTATTTTATTAACCAGTTACATTGCTGTCTTCTGTAAAACAAGCGACCTTATTTTCCCAAATTTGAATTCTCCGCTGATCAGTGTTTTACGATAGAACTACAGGACGTGTATTGCCCCCTTCCAGCTCAGGCTTACATCAAACATATATTTCAAACTTTTAAATTACTTTTTTCTCCCCAACTACTATAGTATTACGACTCAAACTAAGTTCCCCCTGATATGTGAGTTCACTTATTTTTTACTCAACCGATAAACAATTCATTCATTTAAAGCAGGGGCGGGCAACGTCCGGCCCACGGGCTACATCCGGCCCGCGGGCCACATCCGGCCCGCGAAGGCTTAGGTCCGGCCCGCCACCCTGCTATGGTTTATTATTGCAATCAGGCACGCGGACCTCCCAGTAAAACTCATATCATTTTGTGCGATACACATAAAAGTAGGTTTCAATTAAGATTTATAGTGGGATAAAAATGTATAAATATCAGCGGGCGATGATGCATGTATATATCATTTTTCTTTAACTATTAATTTCAAATCCTTGGCCTGAGATAAAAATAGAAAAAGAGAAAGAGAGAGGCAAAGAGGAAACGAGAGACGAGGAAAGGGCATGAAACAGAGAACCTATGTGAGGTGTGTCAAAACGAATGCTGGATCAACTTGCTATTCCCCCGTCATTATTTTTTATGATTCCAAAATGGCTCTTCGTCGGCGCCTTTTATAACATCACATACAGAAGTCTCTTAAGGAAAAATATCAGATTTGTAGAGTGTTCAATGCAATTTTTGTACAATTTATTCATGTAAACAAAATATAGTAATTCTGAGATTTCGTTTTTCAGTCCAGCCCGCGATCTCCTTCCAAAAGTCTCACTTGGCCCTCACTCTGAAAAGGTTGGCCGCCCCTGATTTAAACAACGCTTTTCATTAATAACTAGCTGATGCGACTCGGTCTAACGTTGTTTATAATTGATAAACCTATTATGAAAACAATTTAATCGAAAAGAATGTCAAGTATGTAATAAATAAAAAGGAAATGTAAGACACACGCCGAAGTTATCACTGTATCAAGTGAAGGAAAATTCTCTAAGATGTAAAAATGTCTGCTCTTTTGGCCGGAACTATATGCTGTTGATTATAATTTAAAAACAGATTATTATCGTTGAAGAATTGCGAGAGAGGTAAATAGGTGTAACCAAATAGAAAGTTAAGTCTCCGAGCCACTTTTGGCCGAGAGTATATGGAGGTGTTTAGAATTTGAGCAAAGTATTATTGATATTGTATGACGTCAAATATTTAAATTAAAAATATTAATCGAACACAATGCAAAAAGAAAGAAAACATATCAAAAAGAGACGTAATAAAGCGCGATAATTATTTCTTTCTAAAACGTGGGAGTAATAGCTGTAACCAAATACAGAGTTACGTCTGCTAAATTTAAAACATGTTTGCAATCTATCTTACTCTTTCTTGGCCGGTAGCATATAGGTTTTTTTTAATTTATAATTCGAAACAAATAGTGTTATGACGAAAACCATGTAAATCGAACGAAAAAAGAATTTAACTAATATATTGTGATAAAAAAGGAATTTAATAAGGAACATCGCAATAGTTATCTCACTTTTTGTCTCTACCAAGCGAGGGAAATAAGATTAACCTAAGACAGATTAACGTATTCTATCCATGGGCAAATTCTGAGGATAGATTTAGCTTACTGTTCCTAAAGAATATATATGTCCAGATATAGTATATAAGCGACTAAACAGATTTGATATTCCTTTTTCATTATGCGAATAACACGAAATAAAAAATACCGTAATTTAGTGATCAGGCAGATAAAATGCTATTTAGGTCTAACGGAAGAAAATCTAAAAGATAACCTAATACGTTAGACTACGTTTCCCTTTGTTATCTCGTTCTCTTGATTTATTAATGTTTGACGATTTATATATTCTGTTCTATTTTTGCATCTATCTTTTCTTATTATTTCCATGTTTTCTCGATTTATTTAAAGATGTATTAGAAACATTTCTGTAACGATATCCGTAGATTATAAGTTGCAAAATATCAGCATCGACAAAAAAGATCCAGAGACTTATATTTACTAAAATGCTTCAGTCATGTTAATCTTTTAAAATGAAAAAACATTTATTTACCGTTATTGTCGTATTTTCGTAACGTGTTGTAAATCTTATAAAAATATGGTAAATTTAAAAAGTGTATGTATTTTCATAATTATCTGTGCCTTACATTTAACTGCATCAGAACATGCATACGTTTGAATGATTCACTAAATAATGTCATCAGATACTTTTATAATAGAACAATACTATTGGTCTATATTGGATATATCATTGGAATTATCTCCTTTTTGTGTTGCGCTTTATATCTCTTATAACTCCTATAAGACCATAGTCTTGTTGATTTAACATATTATAACTATTTCCTAGGTATATGATGCAACTCTGCTATCACATCTCTAATAACTAACATAATTTACTCCAATGTCTGCATTATTAACAGCTTAGGCGAAAGCAAAACATCATGGCACGGTTCCAGGTCGACGGAGCACGATGACACTAAAAAAATTCACGAAAGTTTAGATTAGACAAACTGAATAAACATTCATTCAGTTTGTATAATCTAAGTATTCGTGAATTTTCGTTGCCTTCTAATGTATGGCCGATTTCTCTATTGATCTGTGTCAATGTTTAAACATTTGTCAACCTTATTTATGTGTGTTTTATCTATGACGTCATTGTGAAATGACTTCTGGATTGCAAAAATCTTCATTAAAATATGATAAAAAACAATATGAATAAAAACAATATACAAGGAAATATAATTATTTATAATTCACTATATAATAATGAAGTAAACTACAAATCTTGGGGAATAGGAAATTAATATTTTTTATACAAAAATGTTGAATGATCAAGAGGGACACATAAAAAGAAGCTTACTTCTATGAGAATATTAAAATAATTCATAGGCTAGGCAAAAGTAAAACTCAGGAACCAAAACAGTAAATAGCATAATAAGTGTATACAGCAAACTAGCCCGAAAAAGAATACAATCACAGACCCGACTGCATGGGGAAAGCAGTACACCGGGAACTATGCAAATGATAGCATTTCGAACACGCATACGAATTGTACAAACACCAAGCAGAGACAGTATAGAAAAACAAAAATTACAAAACCCTCTTGGACATGGAGGTGCAAACAGATAAACCCATACAAGCAAGGAGACCGGGTGTCATAATAACCAATATAATAGAAATATCCTGCTAAATTGTAGATTTAGCCGATCAGCAGACCACAGAGTGAAGATAAAAGAGACGGAAAAACGAAGCAAATACACGGAACTTGCTAGAGAACTGAAAGAGATATAAACCATAGAAAAGTCAATATGATACCAATGATCGGAGGAGTACAACGAACAGTCCCGGAAAACTGGGGAAAAGACTGGTAAGAATTGAAATTAGAGAGATCATAGAGACCATACAAATGGCGGGAATTATTAAAACAGCTTCAATATTAAGGGAAATTCTTGAATTCGGAAACCAACTCGCATACGAACGGTCACGTGAAAGATACAATAGGAAAGAAAACATTTAGGAAGAACACCACCACATGAACCAAGGAACAGAAACTGCAGGAAATCTCATAAACTGTCTCGGTAATAACACAATATAGTCGTGAAGAGTCAAGGAGGATGGGTAGAAAGAGGAGGGGGAGCACTAACTAGACCTCCACTGGAGGAGTGTGGAGAGAACTGGTACCTTGTGGAGGCTTATTGCCACCCAAACTCCAGAAGACATCGATGATCGTTACTAGCTTGAAATCAATAATAAGCGGCTGTTACGATATCGAAAAGTTATTTGCAATGGTTATCGAATAGTGATAGAGAGTACTAGAAATCTGGGGACGCTTGTTGCCACTCAAACACCAACAGCACCACCGGTTATTATTAGTGAGCAATCACTGACAATGACTTGTGTGATACCTCATAGTATGTACAAATAATAATAATAAACAAAACCCATACGGAACAATGTATAGCAATAAGGCAAAACCACAACAGCAATATATAGATTAGCTTAAAAGCGTAAGGGTCTTCAGGATATCGGGGAATGATCAGACATCAACAGTAATGATCAAACCCTCAAGCTGATCTGACGAAAATGGCATATACGTTAATGTATAAGATACTGATAGGGAGCGTTAATAACGATAATAAAAAACGAATGATAATGGAAAGAGTTAAAGGATTTGGATAATGCAAATTATTAAAAGAGAGAGAAAAAAGATCAGGTTCTGAGAAAGAACATGGCTAAATAATAAAACGATAGTAGGGTAGCGCTGAGAAGAGATCGGGCGAATCGAGAGAGTGTGAGAGAGAGAGAGGGAGAATAGAAACGTCTATTATATTTTTACAAACTCTTCTGAGCCAAAGATGTTAGCAAATAATTAAAGACGAACGTGATACAAATCCCAAAGGTACAACCAAATAAGGGAGGTGGGGTTAAAACTATTAATCTCCACGTAATTTACTGTAACGTTCAACATCTAATAATTAGGATATATGATATACATTTTGCAGAATTATAACAGGGTGTTTTAAGAACGATTTCACATTATTACAAATACAAATAAAACAGTACATGTATAGTCTAATATAATAAACTAATTTTTCTATAATATAACTATAAAAAGAAAGAAAACAATCAAATAACTAAAAAGTTGAACATTTACTTGAAACTTAATATGATAATGTAAACAAATTCCGATGGTGATGAAAAAATTATTGTTCCTGTTTTTTAGGAGAGTAGAAAGTTGTATTTCTGTTTATTTTCGGCAGCTTCGTAACTCTCGCTTCCCTTATTTTGTCCTGTAGTCCTCAAATTCAATGAGCGATGTTTCAGGTAAAGGGGAAAAGAATTGTTATTTTCTGGGTCGGAATCTATCTAGCAAACACGTATCTTTAGCTAGTGTTTTGTTTCTGTAAAGTAGTATGTTTAGCTCCTTACATCAAGTGGCTTCATGCATTGTCTGGTGCGATTTCCTTAAAAAACTATGGTTTGCTAATTAAAATTGCCTTTGTTTTCTTTCTGTGTAATGGGCGTATTCTTTCGTACATTCTGTATTTTTATTTGTTTCACGTGCAATCCTTGAACAACATACTTTCTATAGCACTCTGTGTGTGCGTATGAGCTTTACTATGGCCTTTTCCCTTTGTCTTTTAACCGATTAGTTTATTCAATTCTGTTTTTGCTTAAAATGTCGGATTATGTGTTTCGAAATTTTATGCCTATTTTTACAAAAAAGACTTTCTTATTTTCTTCTTTCCGCCGTTAAATACAATGATGCTACAGTTGTTAATGAGTGCAAGTGTGGGTGTATCATTATTTGTTACTTAACAGTTCAGTCAAGGCTTCTATTTAAATTATTTTCCTTCTATTCAGTGTGGTTGTTGTCTTAGCAATTTTATCACCCTTTTCACCCGATGAATACATAGCGACATGTTTCTTTGAGAATAACTTCTCAATCTTGATGCTTTTTGTACATAACTTGTTTAGTAGGTTGTTTTCTTGGAAGGATAATCTCGTCCACATGGGGAATGGTCAATTGCTAGTTCGATCACTCTGGTCGGATCCCTTTTTTCGTTTATTGACTATTGTTTAAAATATAGATTTGTTCGATATTCTAAACTTATAATTGTTCTCTAACAGAACACATGTACACCAACTCACACATACGCGCACACACACACACACACACACACACACACACACATATATATATATATATATATATATATATATATATATATATATTATTCAAACGTGGCGGAAAATGAAACAGGAAAAACAACATTATTTACATATTCATCAACGTTTTGTCTTTATTTCAAGACTTTATCATGATGATAGATTTGAGGAAATAACATACAACAACAATATTTAAAAATAGGTGGTGCATCTGTGACCTTAAAAGACCCTTTTCACGTCACTAACGCACAAAATATTTTCAAATATAATACTTGTATGTTATTTTCTCAAATCAATCACCTTGAAAAGGTTTTTAAAGACAAAACGTTGATCTAACCATAACTGATGTGTTCTTTTTCCATATATATATATATATATATATATATATATATATATATATATATATATATATATATATATATATATATAAATGAAAAAATACGAAAGCTTTTTTCATTTATCATACCTATATTACATACAAAAGGGCTCTATGTTATTTAAGAAAAAAATACAACGTTTAACTTTAGAAATACTGAACACATACTTGATTTTAGAGATCGAAACAGAAGTTTATGTACGTCTAGTTTACATATTTATTTTTAAAACTGTTTATAATAAATAACTGCCTGGTGTTATATACTTCTAATTTTAGTTATATATATATATATATATATATATATATATATATATATATATATATATATATATATATATATACATAAATATGAAATAGTTTTTTCGATATTAACAGTAATTGAAGTAATTAATTAATAATTATCTTTGTTGACAGTACAAGTACAAGTACAATAAACATATTACGGACAGTAATATTTTTCTGATGAAGTCTAGAAATGGAAAAATTTCAATTAAGTATCAATTGTTAAATTAAAATTTGACGACTAATTTGCAAATGAAAATTACTTTGTTTTTTATTTTTTTCATTCGCCTACGTTTTCATCGTCCTAAATTATCTTAAAGAACCGTCATACTATACGGATATTCGAGTTGTAGTTTTAAAATTACATTGCAATTTCAAATATAGTAACAAAGTAAATATATTCATAAAGATTTAATTTGATATCGATTCTATTTTTAAAAAGATATGTTATATTCCTTTCTTGCATGTGATTCTAAGAGTGTCATGTCCTAATATTAAACTTAGAGAAATAAGATACTAAGTTCTCTCAGAAAATGAATCGATATTCAAATTAAATCTTTATTAACATTGTTTGCTTGATCTTAAATTACAATATCATTTTGAAACTACGAATCGAATAATCACATACAAGGTTTGGCTTTTTGAAAAGGAAATTTCGGAGGCTAAAAACGTACATATTTATAAAAAAGTCTCTAAACATATATTCCTATTAACTTGCCTTTCCACAAGGGGAAATTAAGACACAAGGTCGATTTTAGATGTGGGGGAATCCAGCTACATCAAAAAAGCACTCTGAATTGAAATAAACATGCAATTTTAATTTTTGTTTCAATCCAGAGTGCTTTTTTGGTGTAGCTGGATTCTTCATCTATGTTTTAAATATTGCTTCAGACATTATATTTCTGTACCTCTGAATTACATACCCTTCTGTTTTAAATCCAGTATTTTCTAACAATGGAAAACCATCTTTGAAATTAATATTTAAAAATGTAAACATGACTATAGATTTCAACTAAGCCTCTCCTATCCTCGATTAATTGCTTCCCAAGTGAGTAGGTTTTGCTAGTATACATATATATATATATATATATATATATATATATATATATATATATATATATATATATATATAGATATTGACAGTAGGTGTCATCAAACAATGAGATGAGGGTTAATACTGTTAATTTTTAACACGACACGAATTTTTAAAAACATGACCCCCCTCCTCCATCATCATCTATGCCAAATTTTACAATTTCTACTCATACATATGGCTTCCCCCTCACGATTTGTAATAAATTAAGTAATTCCCCGTCTCAATGTATACTTATAGATTAGATATGCTTCAAATTTCCCCCTCTCTATAAATATGTATTAAATAGGTTGTTACCCCCTCTCCCTCTCCAATTATATTTGAATTGTCGAGTCTGAATTCATTCTTTTTTTCAGTTTCAAAAATATAATCGTCTGGATCGGATGCTTGAAAAAACCACAAGGTTGAAATAAATTATTGCATCGATGATTATGTAATTTCGTGTTATTATATTTTATTTTATTATTGCTCTGTTTATCACATTGATCTTTCATACCCAGATTTCCTCTTGGAATTATTTCATTATAACACAAATATATACATATATATATATATATATATATATATATATATATATATATATATATATATATATATATATGTGTGTGTGTGTGTGTGTATGTATATATATATTTAGGCAGGAAGCAAGCGTTGTTGAATTCACGGAACTTTCTCTGTGAAGTTCTCAAACTGTCGAGCTATCCTTCTGGTTTGAGGTGGCAGTCCGTATAGTATTTCACCGATTGTTTTTAATTCGGCTATTTTCTTCGAGCGCTTTCGACTTTCCTAGTCGTCTTCAAGAGTAGTTTTTTTTAAACAGGAAGAGTTCAGTTAATGGTTCATAGGTATCGTATAAAACGAAGGAATGAAAAGAGAGGGTGGGTGGTTGAGTTGATTTAAAAAACCTACTCTTGAGGACGACTAACAATCGGTGACAGACTCTACGGACTGCCACCTGAAACTAGAAGGATTGCTTGACGGTTCGAGAACCTCACGAAGAAGATTTACAAACAAGAAAGTGCACGTGACGTTCGACATCGTTTGCTTGGGTGTATATATATATATATATATATATATATATATATATATATATATATATATATATATATATAACTTTGTGTCTCGGAGAATATGAGGTTGTGAAAAGAGAGGTAGATGTGTTAGATAGAGATAGAGGGGAAAGTGAGGAGGTGCAACATAATTTAATCTATTGAAACTTGATGAAATATTTTGACAATTTAACTCAAATAATAAAATAGAAAGGTAAAAAAGAAAGATTAGAGAGATAGAAAGAGGGTGTAAAAGGAGTACAGAGAGAGAGAGAGAGCGTGAGAGAGAGAGAGGGGAGACAGAGAGGTAGATAGAGGGGAGTTTTATATAAATGGAAGCACGAAAGGAAAGAAAGTGCGGGAAAAGAGAGAGAAACGAGAGGAGTATACTACTAAAATTCTGGTTTTGGTGTTTGTTATATTCCTTGTTCTTAATTTAATTAAAAGAAGGATAAAGAGGATATTAGGATTGGAATAGAGAGACGATGAAGAGAAAGCAAGTCGAACTGGATTGAGAGGAGAAAGAGCAAAAGTGTAAAGTACAAACGTATATTATGAAATCAAAATGATTTTGACAATGTAATGAATTAAAAAAGACAGAAAGGATGACAAGTAGAAGCAAGAGAGAAGAGAGTGCATAAGAAGTAAGAAAGAAAGTGAGAAGAGAATAGGGTTATTATGACATCAAATATATTCTTACATTTTTATATTTTTGGATTTTGTAAACCTTGCAAAAAATGATCATGAACCAATATCAAATTTAATAAATTTAATAAATTCAGGTTGTTTGTTAAATCGATGACATAACATATGTATGAAAAAGTTTACTTGCTTTTGTAATAGTACTCGATTGCTAGTCTGATTTCCGTTGTAGTCTATTTTATCCTTTCTGTGGTCTTTAGTTGGAGCTGATCATATTTATTGGTTTGTATTTGGTCTGTTTTATTCTGATATCTGAATTAGGAAGGACCAACATTCGCAGGATGCAGTTGTAAGCTATTAAAGTACCCCCTGTCGATCATGACGCTCATATAGTTCTTCTTAGTCCCATGGCATTTTTGTTTATTTATTATCATCTTTCCATGATTTCATTTTGCTGTATGTGTCAACCCTAAACCTAGTCTTTTTTAACTGTGATCTCGTTGCAGGTGTAGTGTTTACCTATCGCATATGTAGAAAACAGTCCACTATCACGTATGTTGTACGTATTAGATGTTAACAATAAACAATGTTGATCAGTATTTGGTTCAATGACCTATAACCCGGGAATAAAGCGTTTGTTGGTCTATGGTTATAGATAAATGTTTCATAATTTACACAAACAGAACGTAGCATAAACATCCTGTATATAAAGAATACTACCTCAGTTGGACAGCTATAGTGGCTCTAAAGTGACAACAAAGACTGTAAATCCTGACTAGTCGATTTATGCTAAACAACCCATGTTCCATCTCTATTAATAATTATTTAAGTATTGAACACTATTGGAACGGATATATATTCATATTATTTCTAGTAATAAGACTTAACTTATTCTATATACATACATATTATATTCATATAAATATATGTATATATAAAGAGAAAGAGAGAGAGAGAGAGACAGACAAAGAGGCAGATAAAGAGACAGATAGACAGGAAGACAGAAAGAAAGACTGAGATGGAACGGAGTCTTTAATTACGTATTTACTATTATGCAAGCTTTTACTTCTTGTTTGCTATTGAAATATCTTGACTTCTTGTTTGGACAAGTGTGTGCTTTTTATTTATAATTCAAGAGAATGGTATGCCTTTATTTTATAAACCTGCCTCCGCATTGTTTTAGTGCCATTGTTTGTGGGTTCAAAGTGTAGTCGGTTGTCCAAGTCACATTCTTTACCCAGTAATGTATATTTTCTATTTATTGTAAACCAGTTTTCTACATCCATGTATAACATGGTTTACCCTCTCTCGTCTTCTCAACTGAGTATACATTTGCCGTTTGACTTGGTCGTGTTTATATTTGTTTTTATATAGTTTGTTTTATCAGGTACTTAAATATTATTGTAAATAGTTATACCGTTTCTATTTTCAAGCGTTATTTGTGGCAGCTATGTTCATGTTCGATCGTAATTCCTACTCTTCCTATTTTCTCTTCCCATATATATATATATATATATATATATATATATATATATATTATGTATATTTAATGCCCTTTAATTGTGTTGTCTTTGCAATCTTTAACAGTTATAAGTTGTCTTTCCTCTTTTCCGCCACATGTATTATAAAGTGAAGCTGTTCTGTTTCTCAGAGTTTGTACTCGCTAATATGCATCTTTCTTTTCGATGTTTTCTACTACCGTGTATTTTATTAGTTAAAATATAATCTATCGCAGAAAATACTTATTCCGTCTTCTAGATTGTTTAAATAAAACATCTGATATTATTGACTTAAACAGAAACGTTAGTTTACGAAATTAATAAGGCATATTTCTGCATTGCTTTATCTTTTCTACCTCTCAGATAAAGAGTTATATATGTTTGAATAAAATATTACCTGTCTATCTATTTAAAGTATTTGCATATAATAATAGTAGGTAATATAATTTGGCTCTGAATGCTTACATAGAATTCTATATTAATGGAATTACATGAGCAGACTTTGTGTCAATCATGGGTTTCTAATCATTGATAGTCGACTCTTCTTATCGTAAATCTAATTGCACTGACCTTCTTTAAAAACAATTAAAAAATTTTTAAAAAGAATTGTCCCATGAACATAAAAATAATGTTACATTAAGTCACACTACTAGGTCTACAAACAAATTATTTCCTAATCAGCTAGTTACAATATACATACAGCTTTCTGAACTTTAAGAACATTAATTTTAATCTCCCTTCTTATTAATTAGAAATAAAGAGAAACAATGTTTTCACATGAGCCAAGAGAAGAATATTTATCTTTCAGCAAATTTCAATTATACACCTTTTATTTATTTGTAATAATTTATTCTGGAAACGAGAATACACTCTAATATACCTCTTTATTGTTCTTATTGAAAGTTCATTCACAACTCCGATATACAAAAGTACATAACCTATTTGAAATAATATCACGATCTGACAATGCTGAACAACCCTACAGAATATTGAGCCAAAATACACACTAGTATGAGTTAGAAGTGGGCCTACGAAGGTCGGCGATCAGAGTATCACGCTAGTGTTAATTAACAGGAAAAGGCATCGATATTTTCATTTTAAGCAATAACCGATAAAAGTAGATAAGGGTGCTGCTCCGTCTACTACGACAGCTTAGATTGTCACTGTTGTAGCAAAGTAGAGACCAATGCATGGAACAGATGTGGTCGGAGAGTTATTGTTTTTGATAAACGAACACCAATATTGTAGAGTTGACATCGCTGTGTCTGGCTTCAACGGGAAGAATGTCATTTTCTCTCTATGTTGGGGCGTTGGATATGACACAGGTGTCATTTGTGCCGATGAAGGACCCCCGGGTACTCGCCTACGAGTTAGTTTCGGTGGACGTAGGTTAAGAGAACCTACGGCCATGGGTGGATTTACATTTTCTCGGTCATCTACGGACCGAGAAATCCGAACACGACAGAGACAGGGACGAAGTTAACATTTCTTTCTTTTTGTTCTCTGACTAAATTCTATTGAAAGAGATGGTCGACGTAGGTTACGAAAACCTACGGCCATTGGTGGAATTAAAGTTTCTCGGTTATCAATGAGCGGTGAGGGATGTGTAAGGGTCGATTGAGAATACCAATTACTCAGAAAAGAGAGAATGATGAAGTCATTTCTTTTCTTTGTTAGCTGAATGAATGCTGTTAGGAGGATTGGGGGCCACGCACAACTAATATCAATATAAGTCGACGTGTGGCAGGTTTCAGTGACTCGCCTTTGCTCGCCACCGTGTCTACGTCGGTTGGGAATGGACCTCCCCTCCCAGGACCTGGGGTTAGGGCTGTGCCAGTCTGAGACACATGGTTGGAGAAGACTTGTGTTTGCTCGCCGAGTGAATCCACGTCGCTCTGGAACAGACCCTCTCCGTGGCTTAGACAAGCCCGCCAAACTAACTAAAAATCGCCCATTTACAATTAGAGCGTTCCCCCAAAACATACAGAGGTCTTGACTTGAAATTATACATGTTTTGTTTTGTTTACTATTCTCTTTACCAAATGATTATTTTTTCTAAAAAAAACAACATACGAGTTGTTGAAGACTTTAATTTTTTTCTTATTATTTCCCTTGTTCTGCTTGAAATTACCTTTTGCTTCGCAGCGTTACCAAGTTGCCGATCCAATCCGGAAAATTACACACAGATCTATCAATCACAACGTGGTAGTCTGGTAATCGCTGGACCAGGCTTTTCGACAGCTGCGATCTTCATCAGCAACTTGATCCGAACAGTACAAGGTGACTAACCAAACTCAGGAACGGACAGGATGGTGACGTCACCATGTTTCTCATTTTTTATTTTGAATCGATTACTTAATATTGATTCATTGTTTATTGTTCTTTATGTTCTTACTGTTCCCGACTTTCTCTTGGAAAATATTTTTACTCATCATGAATACATTTGGTTACTTCAGACTAAAGCTGCACTAGCGTTAAGTATTAACACAAATCTATTTTCGTTTTACTTTGTTTATATGTATTTTCGATTTATTTGTTAAAAAACAAAGCAAAGGAACCTCTCAGAGTTGAGACTAATAAATAGATTGCCTCAGTTACAAATTGTTTACATAACGAGGGCTGATAACACGAACAGATACACAGTTTTGCAGAATGTCGCTTACTAATTGGGGCAAGTAAATTACCTGTCTCAGTCGCAAATAACTTTTCCTATTGTACACTGAAGACAAAACAGATACTACACTTTGATACCAGAGCATATGCCAGGCAGCATCAGTTTTGTAGAAAGTTGCTACTTACTCTTAATAACGGAATCAGGTATTTCGCATTGTAGTCGAGCTGACTATTTAATAATTGAATAAAAACACCCATTCATATTAAATAGAACTAATAAAAATATGTTGGAGAAACTAAATAAGCTTCCATGAATACAAGCTTACGTGATATTTCAACAGATACAGGGATATAATTAATTACTTATATTTTATCATGTGTACATTTTCGCCGAATAATTCCTCCACACGGGCAGTGGTGGGGTAGGATAGCTAGTTTTACATGAAGCAGTTACCATCATCATTTTAGTGCATAAATTCTGCTGTTCTATCATTCACGTATATGATATCTTTATTGTGCTGTGTATAAAATGTTCCGATTATTTTACTTGTGATACTGTCGATCAGAAGTAATAAACATTTTGGCCATTTCGAATTATATCCCTGTATTTTAATATACATTTAAATTGTACTTCATATTGTTTGTAGTTTTATTTGGTTTTCGCTACTAATATAAAATCATATTAAGATGAATATATATATATATATATATCGGAAATAAAAAACGGTGTCTTCATAAGACTAAGACTTCGTAAGACTTCCTTCGACGATGAAAAAGAAGAATAAAAGAAAAAAGGGAAAATATTGTCTGTACCAAGAATAAGGTTTTAAAAACCGAACATTTGGTTTTAAAAAAATGATTTAAGAAATATTTCATGTGTTTAACAAAATCCCGCGTCATGTTAACTAATTCTAAAATTTCAAAGTTATCGTTTCAACGGTGCTTCTAAGCTGTAGAAAAATTAAAATCTAATTATCGTACAAACGCGTCTCAGTGTGCTCCATTACAGATCGGACATAAAAAGAACAATATCTTCATAACACCAGAAGATCGACCCCCGGCCAAGCCGTAAAACTTCGATTATGAAAAGAAAGAACAAAAGAAAAAAAAGGAAATATTGTCTGTACCATAAATAAGTTTTTTTAAATCGAAAATTAGGATTTAAAAAATTATTTCATAAATATATCATTTGTTTAAGATAATCTCGTGTCATGTTAACTGATTCTAAAATTTCAAAGTTATATATTTATATGTATATATGTATAATTAAATTTATACCACAAGTTAAAATATACTGATAAAATGAACTGAAACCAATATTTTTCAAAAGTGCTCAATTAATATAGAGCTTTATAAATATACATTATATAAACATTTTAAATGGTTTACATAAATGCAATTACGTTTCAGTAGTACTTGTACCTCATCAGATCCGAATATTGTAATGAAAATAGCTAGTCCAAATGAGTCAGAATCAAAGATTTCAGACAATCAGATTTTACAATATCAGCGGCTGAACAGATTCGACACAGTCACTAGGTTCAAATTATTAACGGGTGAAAGAGTAAGATTTCAAAACATGTCACATTCTGTTCAACTTCTAACTCGCCAATTCACCCCCTCACTTTTTAACATTAAACTATCTAATGAATTAAAATAATATGACTATTACAAGTAGGTGAGGAAATATACACAGACACAAGCAACAAAACGCACACACCACATAGATACATAAAATTATATATATATATATATATGTGTATATATATATATATATATATATATATATATATATATATATGGGTGTGTGTGTGTGTGCGCGCGTGTGTGTGTGGGTGTGTGTGTGTGTGTGTGTAAGCCAGGTTTATTTTATATTCCAATAACTATGTTTTTATTTTTTATTTTTGTTTCACATTTCCAAAAAACATAATATTTCTGTAAGATGTATTTTTACGGTCCGTTTTATTTGCCGTGAGCCAAACAACATTATTATGGCAACATCGTCTCTGCAACACTACAACATCATCAGAAAAATCCACAAAGAATAAAAAGTTATTGGATTTAAATATCTTGAAATACTACACTATACAGTTGTTCATACTGGTTAACTTACTTTTATCAGACATAGGGCTCTATATAATATTACGTTTCGATACATATTCATGTAAATGTGATCATATATATACATATATATATATATATATATATATATATATTGATGAATAATTGTGCGCCTGTTTGCATTGTCTTTTACGCAATTTTGTTTAGTTATTGGAATATAAAATGAACCTGACCTATATATGCTCTGTTGTTACTTATTGAAAATCATCGAGTTGAATCTTTTAAAGACTGCAAAATAAAAAGGTACTGATTATGATTGCTAATACATATAATGTCATAAAAAATAATATATATATATGCTAAAACACACGCATACAAGTACACTTATATATATATATATATATATATATATATATATATATATAGTCTCGGAAGTTTCTCAACCATTAAAACTATATAAAAAAACAAAAAAACAAAAGATATATAAAAAAACAAAAAAAAAACTTATAGTCTCAAGTCTTCCAGTGGAAAATCACTCATGTAAGTCAATTTATTTTTTACAGTTATTATATTAGTTAGTTTCTAACACTATTTTAAGGGATCATCAGTTGTTTACCATGAAAAACTGTTTCGGGAATTTAATTCAAAAGCTCACATACATATATATTAACCTATAACGATTGAAGGTTCTCTTTAATATATGTATTATATCTGTTTTGGTGAGGTTAAAGGTAACGTCTAAAATGGTCGTGATTTTAATTCCAGCCCTAATCTGTATTTTAAGTCCAATATTTATCATTGGTTTGTGTATAAACTTGTTTATTTGGCAGCTTTAGAATCAGCGGTGCTTGTAAGTATAACAATGTCAAAATCCATATATAGTCCTACACATTAGTCACTTTAAAGTCAATGAGCTTATATAAAAGTAAGCGACCTACTTAATCTAATACCTTGCGGAGTCCGGTGAGCCCATCGCCACATCAAATGAATCTGTGGAAACTTTGTTCGCCTATTAGTTGTTATTGATTATTAGGACTGTCTCAATCACTTATAAATGACATCTATGCTACTTTAATTTTTCATCTAGCCGCTAACAGGACTGTAAATGTATAAGTAAAAAAACTCTAATATAACTAATGGTTCAATTTAAACAACATATTAAAATAAAATGAAGTATGTATGTTTCTCTTATTGTTTAATCTGACATCTTATTTTAACTATTATATTCAATTAATTAAACTATCAAACAATACGTTAATAAAAAATATAGAACTTTCAGAAAAAAAATTATTTAAAAATGCAATTTGTTAAAAACATAAAGCAGTTGTTGACTTTTATTATTTTGGATTTATTAGTTGCAAAATAAACCTGGTATTAGTTCAAATGATAAATGCACGCATTCCCGTAGTTCGATATTCAGGTCATTTTTGACTTTTTTATAAATATATGGGTGGTTCTCAAATTAATTCATGTGTTTTTTTTTCTGTTTGATCTCATGATATATATATATATATATATATATATATATATATATATATATATATATATGTGTGTGTGTGTGTGTGTGTGTGTGTGTGTTGTATTATATTTCATGATCAGGTCAGAGGTTGTCAAATATATGTGCAGAAAGTGCACGATATACATCTTAGGAGTATGCTAAAAAAGCTGTAACAAGATGTAAGTTATAAATAGGCTAGGTACACGGCCTATATCATTAAGTTATCTATTGTTTTCGTGTGATGTGAAGTCGAAAAATGGCGTCCTGTTGTTCTTTGTCTTCGTCTACCGTGAGCAATTAAGCACGATACGCGAAAGAAATAAAGCACGACACTGGTAGTATCTGAATCCGAGAGAAAGTGATTTAGTTGAATACGATTTGCTATGAGTTTCTATTATGTAACTATTTCTACCAGGTGTGTGCAATGCCCAACCAATATATTAGTGTAGAGATTTGTCCTCCGTATCTCATGTTTCTTTTTATTAGAGGTGAGCTATCTTGGAAAGTTGATCGGTAGTTCTTATTGGTAATGTTACGGTAGGTTTGCTGAGATTTCCTGACACATTTAAAATAGTATTAAGTGGTTAGAAAATGTATGTAACATAAATCAGGAAGAGGCGTATGTAGCAATATTTAGAGTCTGGTGTATCAATGTATGGTTAGTATCGAGAATTATCCGCGTAAGTTTTAAATTAAGAAAGAAGATACAAATTCCCATTATAAGTAAGACTACAATGAAATGAATTCGTTAAGTCGTAGTTCTCGAAGCTCCGCCTTTGTTATTCTCCGCGCTTGGGGACGATGAGAATATTATGTGTAACTTTACTCAACTGCGAGGGAATGAAAGAATAAATATCAAGTAGCATGAACCATTGAGAAACACAATGCTTGTAGGTTATTTTCTCGGAAGTTATACATAATTGCAGTTACCAGTAGAGAATAGAGGTTAGAAACATTGGTTGCCACATAATCATTGCGATTACAGATGAACTGATCCTGTCGACGATATGGACTACAGAAAAACCATGGAGATTGAAAATTTCGATCGATTTCATTGCATATTATTTTTTAATAACATTTATTTTTTCAATTTAATTATGTTTCTAAAAATGTAATATTTTAGTTATGAAAAAAGTAAAATAAGAGGTTACTTATAATACAAACATTAAAGTAAACGCCTGGTAGATACAGCCAGTACATTAATAAGGAATTCGCTGATATTGTCAACAAATGATTTTTCATATATATATTTTTATGAAAACGTAGTTTACCCTAAATAAGGGAAGTTGCCATTGTAGACGTAAGGGGCTATTCAAAATTAGGGTAAAAGTTAAGGGGGCTCTCTAAATTGAGAACTGTGCAGTTGGATTTTTAATTTCTGCATGTCAGTACAGTCAGGGAAACAGGGAGCAGGGAGGGGGTTTCGAAGGCCGGCAGCTCAAGGACAGAAGCTATTTGAGTAAAAGGCTCTCCCGCTTCTAGAAACATTCACAGTGAATGGATGGGTTTTAGCTGATTGCCGGGTTAGGTTAGTGCATTTACGTCGAGGGAGTACAAGAACAGCAAGTTCATCGAAACACATTCCATTGAAGTCCTGGTAAAACAAGTACAAATATGCAATATTGCGGCGATGAGACAGGAGCTGAACTTTGTCTAAAGGGGAGAGACTGGTGGATGGTGCACCAGCACAGATGTGACAATGATACTCCATGCTGTGGTGTATGGTGGCTCTGTAGAGATATAGCATAATGTCAGGTGTCAGAAGTTTTATAGCACGGTAGAGAATGGCCTCCTTTTTTGCAGCAGACTTTGCAATGCCTTCTATGTATTTGTTCCAATTCATGTTACTTGTGAATGTTAGACGTAGGAGTTAGAACGTTCGGCTTTCAGGTACGGTGTTATTTGCTATGGTAATCGGTTGCTTTAGAGTTTTCTTGTAGTTGTTGAACCTAAAGGAGCTTTGTCTTAGCAGCATTAAATCATATTATCCATTTATGACCCCTATTCCACTACAGACTTACGGTCACCTTGTAAAAATTCAGCCATTGCCTCGAATATGTGCGCGTTCGATATACCTACATGAAGCGAGTAGAGCATGGTGTCGTCAGCAAATATACCCATATTAGGCACAATGTCATGAAGGATTGCGTTTATGAAAATCAAGAACAATAAAGGTCCAAGGATCGATCCCTGGGCTATACCTGCATCTATGTAATGTTGTTTGGATGAACGGTCATCGATGGGAACCTGTATCTTTCTGTTGTATCAGAAAGATCTGATTATATAAAATATTTGTCTAGTAATACCATAAACTTAATTTTTCTGAGAAGAATTTCATACCAGACCTTGTCAAAGGTTCTGGCTATATCAAGCGCTATCGCTCTAGCTTTGTCAAGTTTATTTCATATGCGTTCAGAGATGACCGTTAGGATATATGTAGTAGAGCGTGCTTGCCTATATCCATACTGATGGTCAAAAAGAAGTTCAGCATTAATGAGGTTAAGGACTATCGCTAATTCTGAGAGCTAGTTCTATCTCCAGTCTTGCATGGAATGTCTTTATTACTATTACTGGTATAAGATCAGGCCTAAGGGTTTTGGAGGTGTCAAGTTTTCCATGATGTCCCGGACATAAGATCGAGGTGATGGTAATGTCATCAAGTGTGGCTTCAGTTCGCAGTCGGAAATTGTGAAGACAGTTGTTTGTAGAGTTCAAATTGCCGTTTAAGGCGAAACTCTGGGCAAGTAATTCAATCTTGTCAGTTGCCGTGCAAACGGCATCATTGTGGTTGGATAGCGCGAGGATTGTTTATTCCCATTATTCACTACACTATTGAAGATATTCCAGAAATACCGAGTACCTAGTTTCTGTGACTCAATGCCTTTTCTGGTCATCTCTGTATACCTTTTCTTTGCTTAATCTATTAGTCTTACAATGATGTCTTAAGGCTACAAAATTGTGTGTACTTGTAGTTGACTTGTAACGGTTGAATTGTCGGAATACCTGCTACCTCTAGGCAATAATATCTGCACAGTTCGAGGTGAACCATTGTAGTAAGTGGGGCTCACTATAGAATTTTCGCATGACATGTGATCCAATGCCTGCATTGACCAATTTATTTAACTGATTTGCGCACTGATCGGCAGGGAGAGAAAACGTTTCACTTCATGTGGTATCTTTATTGTGATCTGTGATAAATTATCAATCAGCCCGCTTGTAGTATCCCGTCGTTTTTAACAAGGGCTAATTAGTTTGGTACGATATTGTAGGGTTATATCAATCATTACTACGAGGGGATAAACGTTCCCGAGCGTGCTATCGGCATTCGTCGCACAACCTCTGGATGTGAGGCCAACAAATATCCGCGAAGTGAGGCTTGCTGGTCCACACGATTAGATAAGCGCGTCGGAAAAGTGACAGTATATGAGAGGGAGTGGGTTATAGTTAAACGAGCTGCGTCTGTATGGCTGGGGAATCGAAACCAGTCAAGCTTATGTACATTAAACTGCCAACATACATGTATTTAGGCACTCGAGTCAAGTGGAAGTGCTCTATGTATGTTTTCAGAGTCAAAGTTAATCAGCGTACAGTCATAGGTCGACAGAGAGCGGTATAAGAAATATAAGAAATATAAGTAACAAACGTTGTGCTCTAAGGTTAATCTAAAGCACATGTAGGCTTGGTCATCTGATTCTAGCTTATGATTTCTAGTCAGCAGGAGAGTGTTTCGAGCATGAACTAGCTTGTGCACATGTTTGTCAGAGTCTTTGCAATAGACTGGGGAAATTCAGTCATGCGGAAATGGTAGTAGATTTGTTTCAATTAGTGCTAAGATATCCGGGTAGTTAACTATGTAAATGTATTTACGTCATTTATGTTAGTTCTACCACCCAGGACATTTGTGAATGCTAGCTTAAAGGACGGAGGCGAAAATGTTTTTAGTGGGTGTCTGGTAAACATTTGATTTTTTACCTTTGTATTGTCATTTTGGTTTTAGATAGAGTGGGGAGGACAAAGTAGATGCTTGTTTGGTACCAATAAGCTCACAACAAGACCATTAGTTGAGACTTGGTTCATGGAGGTTGTGACCTCGTGAAAGCCCACCAGAGATAAATGTATGGTTTCTTTCCATGCGCAACATGACAAGTAACGTTACCCACGATATCATACAATAGTATATCGAGCAGCCGTTCTCACAACTATCTAATAGTCCGAGCTCCTGCACTACCAGTCGGAAACAGTAGCCAGAGAACAGTCTCACCTGTACCTTCAACCTGTCGGAACAAAAGCGATCCAGACTAGTCATGTGAGACAGTGACAAAAATGTTTCCCTCTGTTGCCTAGATACAGAGAAAGATAGACGGGGTTCATTGTCCTAGTCAGTATCTTTGAAGTGTCCTTGCGCTAGTACCGCTGCGCTTGGCTAATATACAAAGAAGGGATGCGTAGACTAGGCGATAGGCAGAGTCTATCTACTCTTTAAGCAATGTTATGTTGGCAAAACGGATATTTTGTTTGAGACTCTAGCTCTGGGGATGTTGTCAATCAGGACTACGGAGGCCTTCCTTCCCCAACGTGTGTCTGCCAAGATGTAAGTAGTCAATAGCATAATTTTCATATAAAAGTTGCCCTTCTCCTAGATGGATGATCTAACAAGGCCTATGTGTCCATCACACCGAGATGTGTAATCTTGCGCCTGTATACTAGTTAGGTTATACAAAGCCCCCGAAGGTATTAAGACGCTTTTTCCATATATATATATATATATATATATATATATATATATATATATATATATATATATATATATATATATATATTACCTATCTGGTACCTAAGGTGCTTAAGCTTTTTTTTTCAATGTAAATTTAATTCTTATATAATTTTATTGCTAGCTACCATATCGCAGAATGGTTCTTGGGTGTAGTGTTTAGATAGTATTATTATTATTATTATTGTTATAATTAATGTTATTTGATATACACATTACCATATAACACTGTAGTGTTAAGGGTAATATATTATTATATTATATTATTTTATTTATTTATGTATATATTAGTGAAATTTAAGCTGAATTATTTCTAGACTTAATTATTGGGGAACTGGTCGTTTGATCATTACAATTGGAGAGCCATGAATATTATAACTGTCCTGTCTTTAAATATCCGAAACAATTACATGGTAAACAGCTGATTATTCTCGTTTTAATGTTTCATGCTTGAGTTAAGGTCCCCTGTTTTGTTTCAACTGTTAGATACTTGAATCCCCCTTTTTTAATGAATTTCCCAACGAATGCTTAGTCTGCGATATCTTGGATTTAGTAAGTTTCTCTGGGAATTTAAACTGCATTTGCTTCTTTTTTTATTTTGTTTAAAATGAGTCAAAGCTTCTTTAGACTACATTTATGTATATATATATATATATATATATATATATATATATATATATATATATATATATACAGAATAAGTTTACACGTCATCTTCCACAGACAACATAAAATTGAAGATGGGTTCTCAATCTCATTATTAAGAAACATACGGTATCCTTCTACGAAAGTCAGATTTCTTTTCCGTATTTTGAGTAAGCTATTTTTAATGTTTTCGTTTCACCTCAAATTTAAAAAAAAACAGGCATCACTCGGCCAGTAGGATTAAAATAAAGCACACGGAATAAAACAAAATAAAATAAGAACAAAGAAAATAAAGTGTATTAAATAAGATAGCAGGTTAAAATTAATAAAAATGCTAGTCATATTAAGAGCATGCAAGGAAAGTGCCACATGTTGGCTGAATTATTCGTACGCCATCCAGTTTTTATACAGTGTAAATATTTTAAAGGAATATATATTAGTACAGTAAATAGTACAGTGGTCTACTATAGTCTAGGGCGACTCGAAGGCCTTCCTTTCATTACCTACTACAACGACGTTTTGAAGAAACCTCTTTCTACTTACTTTTTATCCCACACCTTATACTGCTGAGTGTATAGCAAGGGCGCATCAAGTACCATTTTTAAAAGCCGTTGGTATAATACGACGTACGGTCAAACTTGGTCTCCCGACATATTATCGAACACATTTACCATTATGCCAAATAGGTCGAAAGATATATATCATGCATAATATACATATACGTGGATCAGATTATATAAATAATTAAATCATTATATTCAAACTTGTTTAGAAAGACGCGTTTAGAGCTATTCATAGTTATTTTTTTATAATCGAAGTGAGAAAAAGTTCGATATTTAATCATTCTATCATCTAGAGATAATATATGAGTCTTTTATTAATCGAAGTTAATTTAATTCAACCAACATGTCGGATTTACTTTAAATTTCTACTTAACGTAGAATCTACTTATGATGGAATGTTCTCTTGAAAATGCTTATTACAATGAGTTTATACATCAGCGTGTATAGTATATTGTCTAGTATGTGTGTGTTTCTGAAATGAAATAGCAATTACTAGAATGGGGCAAGGTAAAGGACTTATCAGTTTTTGCATCAACCTTCAATAAATGATGATTCGAAACATGCGTAAACTTTTCACACGAATCTTTATTTTCTGAAATTTGAACTTAACGCATTTTCATCTATAAACATTGATGTATACAATAAATTAAAATAAATTGCACTCATATTAACAGTTACTTGTGAATTAAATTGCATTTTAGTATCAGATATACTTGATATAATTTTATTCGATATGATGTTAAGCTCTTTGTTTTTCCTATGCCTTCTGTTTTAATTCGTGTATGTTCAACTTTAGAGATCTAGTTATTTTCTTTTATATATATAAATATATATATATATATATATATATATATATATATATATATATATATATATAAAGAGATTGTAGTTTGCTTGAAGCAATGCTGGTAAATATAAGTGCAGGTTTGTTATCCGAGGCTGTAGCAATGCGATGTAGGTACCGGAAGGTGGAGAGGGTGAACAGAAACAAACGAGGAGAGAAAACGAGAATGGAATCTCAAAACGATTTATTAATATTTCACGTAAAAACAGATTAAATACCAGGACAGTAAATACTGTCAGGTAAATAAAAAGTTCCGGCACAAGGTAATCTTACATTTTCGAAAGAAAAACTTTCATTATCAAAGGACAACAATTAAAGACCGAACGGTCGAAAAAAACGATGGGAAAAACCGGAATCAAACTGTTGAAACACTGCCGCAGAGGATTGGGAGTAGGCACGCAGAACATGTCAAAATTTAATTATATGATTTTACAGCTACAGTTAACAGCTTATTAACATTTGTTTATTCATATACTAGTTATTATAATTTTATTATTTTTTATTTTATTTGATTTATTAACTTTTCTTTATTTATTCAATTCTAATTTTAAATTTACGTGTGGACCGTTATTGTACTACGGACAGTCAAAGGGAGATAACTTAAAACAAACGGAATATGGTTAGAAGTGAGACTTGAAACTTGAAAAAATTGAAATCAATTGTGGAAAGAATTAACATCATGAGGGTAGGAAGGAACCGTTGGAAATGGATGGGGAGAATTAAGAGAAACCGTTTGAAAGGGGAAGGGGGGTTAAGAGATAACAATATACACACATATATGCATATAAAGTGTAAATTTCTAAATATATATTTATTTTATTTTAAGAGTAATTTAAGGGTATTTCAAGGGTATAATACTTCTAGAACTAAATTTATATCAATGTATTCTATTTATTTATTTTTTATCATTATTTATTCATATATTAATTTATTTTTTATTATTATTATTTTTTATTTTATTTATTTTTCTATTTTCTATTTTATTATTTTATTTTATTGAATTTCAAACATTAGTTTAGGGATTATAAATGTATCTACATATACATACGCACGCGCATGAAAATAAACACATATATACATACATGTGTATATGCATACACATAAACACACCTACAAATATATACATAAAGTATATATTACTCCATTCTTGTTAACATTTATGTCTATTATTATAATGTTTTACTTTTAAATATGTAACTATGAAAAATTAAACCCAGGATAAAAGGCATTGAGGGGTGGGGTGGATAGCGCTGATCAAATAAAAGGAAGAAGGAGGAGACAAAGGCAAGGAAGTTGGGGGTGGGAGTGTGAGGATGTAAGAATGAGAGGATGAAAAGGGAAGGCAATCTAAATCTGTTATTCAAAGTTGGATGAAATTTAGAGATTAGGATAGCTTCCGAAATTCGAAGCTGACCGATATTGCGGACAGAGTTGAGAATGCGGACACTAATAGAGCGATGTATGTTGTCACATGATATTAAGTGCTTGTGGAAGGAAGATATGTGGGTGTTCAGATGTTCTTTAATGCGTTTTTATTTCTTAATTCCCCCCTTCCCTTTCCAACGGTTCCTGTTAATTCCACCATGCCTTTCCAACGGTTCCTTCCTACCCTTATGATGTTAATTCTTTCCACAATTGATTAGAATTTTTTCAAATTTCAAGTTTCAAGTCTCATTTCAACAATATTCCGTTTGTTCTAATTATCTCCCTTTTGACTGTACGTATTACAATAACGGTCCACACGTAAATTTAAAATTAGAATTGAATAAATAAAGAAAAGTTAATAAATCAAATAAAATAAAAAATAATAAAATTATAATAATTAGTATATAAATAAACAAATGTTAATAAGATGGTAACTTTAGCTGAATAATTATATAATTAAATTTTGACATTTTCTACGTGCCTACTCCCAATCCTCTGCGGCAGTGTTTCAACAGTTTGATTCCGGTTTTTCCCATCGTTTTTTTCGACCGTTCGGTCTTTAATTGTTGTCCTTTGATAATGAAAGTTTTTCTTTCGAAAATGTAAGATTACCTTGTGCCGGAACTTTTTATTTACCTGACAGTATTTACGGTCCTGGTATTTAATCTGTTTTTACGTGAAATATTAATAAATCGTTTTGAGATTCCATTCTCGTTTTCTCTCCTCGTTTGTTTCTATTCACCCTCTCCACCTTCCGGTACCTACATCGCATTGCTAAAGCCTCAGATTACAAACCTGCACTTATATATATATATATATATATATATATATATATATATATATATATATATATGTTGTTATGTATATATTCTGATGAGGCAAATTATAGAAAGAAAAATCATGCTTTGGGCTTTTGAACTTTACGCTACATCTGTTTTTCTAGAATTACATTGTCAAGAAATGTATTCGTCCTCCTTCAATTATTTTAGAATCCTTCAAAATAATCGCTGAAGTGATTATATATTTTAGAAATAAATAATTGGGGTCGATACACTTATTCTTAGAGATTTTCAACTTAATATATTTATGCCAATGTTTAGGCGAATTGTTACATATACGCCATTAAATACAAAAGTACATTTCAAGTCTTTTCATAAAATAGAAAGATGGGATTTTATTTACTTTATAGAAATCTTTCCAATTTTATTCGAAAGCATCGATGCTGTATGTTTTAGACCTCAGGATTTCAATGAGTCAGTGATATTTTTTATTTAAATTTTCTTCCATCTTGAAGTAACATATGATTCTTCATTATTCATATGCCCGACCGGTAACTTCGTTTTTCGCAAATCTGCTTGGAATTAATAAGAATATACGAGTCAAATAAAATGAATTTATCAGAATACATTATTTATTTCAAATAGGCATATTAAATCAACTATATAACAAGCCAAGAATTCGGATCCAAATCGAGTAAAAAGTCAATATGAAGAATGAAAAAGATTATCAAAAAATTATTCATCCTCTAATGTATATCTATTAACTGTCATTTGTAATGGCTCTTAAATTTTTAAAAATCAATTCCTGAATGAAGTAAGGCTGTGATGGAAGATTAAGCATATACAACTAAGTAAGAATATCAGTATTCTCGTCGAGTAAGTCCATAGTTTATATATTTGGTTTTTATCATATTTTCAGTAATGGCTTAGAATAAAAAACATTTCATGTAGTATTCTGAAGTATACTTTAATAATCATACATATAGATATAGTAAATATCTTGCGTCCAACCAGTGATTCGTTTATTTATTTTCAAATAAAAACATAAGTGTATTTATCATCAAATATCATAATTAACATATTATATGAGTACACACACATATATGTATATATGTGTGTGTGTGTATTATGAGTACACACACACACACACACATATATATATATATATATATATATATATATATATATATATATATATATATATATGCAAATATACTAAAAGTAAATAAAACGCTTAATTTCGTCTACTGTAAGTATCAGGCTCGTTATCGTTGTTGATTTAGTTGTTTGAAAATTAAAATGTACAAATTATTAGAGATATACCAAAAAGATGTAACAGTCGCTTTATTTAATGAGACGCTATTTATATATCTGTTTAGGTATTTAGCTTAATTAAATACAAATACGAAATATAATACATAGAGATATGTCATATATTATATCTTAATTTCATTAATTTAATAAATATTGAAATGATGACACAATAAAATATGAAATTTACCAAATTATTAATTATATAAATATATATATATATATATATATAGAGAGAGAGAGAGAGAGAGAGAGAGAGAGAGAGAAGGAGAGAGATAAGGAGAGAGAGAAGGCGAGTGAACGAGAGAGATGTAAATATATGTCGCTGGTTTAATGACTAAATTCATTAAGAAATATTAGAAGTAATACGTGATCTTAAACATCAAAAGAGCAATATTATGGAGAATTATATAATATATATGAAACGCACTATAAAGTGATGATTATTATCCGTGTTAAGGAATGTTACAGTCTAATAAAAGAACGGTCAAGATTTAAAAAATATTATTTCATTAAAAAAAGAGTAACGCCTTTTTTCCTTAATTATAACTTAAAAGGTTAGTGAAAGTATGGCTAGATAACAAAACTAAAGACAATATCTAATAAAAAGTAATTATATATGTTATATTTAAGGAGAAAAAGATGATCAAAGTTTAAATATTAAAAAATATTACGACTATAAATTATATGTAGTACATTAAAACTAAAGTGGCCAACGTCTGTCGTTTAGCTTGATCTGGTGAGGGAAAGAAGAAAAGACTAGAAGAGCACAAGAAAGCGGAAAGATAATACATAAAAGCATATAAACAGTGAACAGCCATACCCGATAAAAAAAACACCAACACACACAGAGGCAATTACACAGAGAATGTGAATCCAGCTGTATACTGACTTAAATTTATTAAATGTATTAAGGCTGTAAGAAGATATTAAGTGAGTTAAAGGTTGGATCATATTAGAATATATAAGAAAATTAATTTCAAATTAATAAGCATGTATTTAGTTGATATTAAAAGATCGTTACCATATGTAAATATACAGTTAGAACAATTCAAACGGAAAACAGAGCTCAGTAATTCGTCAATATGAAACGCTAATATGAAACGTAAGATGAGAACAGTTAATTAGAGAAAATTTTAAGCAGTAAAATATATCCATAGCATAGATCAAAATTGAGACATCAGTATTGAGAATATAAACATTCAAAAAGTCTTCATAGTAAGTAATATAGTAAGTCATGTTATTAAAATTATGAATTAAAATGAATTAAATTAAAGGTTTACATATGTATATCAACATATATAAATTCAAGAATAAAAATGCAATACTGTTAATGGTAAAATAAAAGGTTGATACTGAGATATGCTATCAATATTTTAGGAGACATTATTAAAAGAATAGTATAATATAATTATATAAAAAGTATTTGTTATAAAATATAGATGGTTTAGTTAAAAGTCAAAGAAATTTATTTTAAAAAAACATACTTTAAGAGATACATATATATTGATATTATAAATATTAGATCATGTATTAGGACAGGGAGTATAATTAGGGGTAATGAATTTGCTATAATTACACTTTTTATGTGTAAAGACTGATAGCAGTTCGTGATTTACGTCAATCATATTCTTATTTTTATCAGATGTAATTATCATAACTGCTTCGGAGATGCATTATTGGCATGATTTAGAGCATGGAGAATAGAAATTTGGCTTTTTCCTGATAGACCAGCTCATAGAAAATGAAATAATGTTTTATTTGAGCTTTTTAATTAGAGTTGTTATAGACGGTCTATTTTTATTATCATTGTAATCTCTGTTGAAGGAGCTAACGTGGTTCAAGATGCACCACTTAACAAGTGTTGAACAAGATCTAACTTATGTATGCAGTTAAAAAGGTGCCTCTATTTCATTACGAATGATATTTTAAATCTTAGATTTAAGTGTGATCTTGATATTAGAGGCTATATCAATGCTAGATGAGATTATTGGCATGTTTTATACAAGGTAGATCTACATTATCCAGTGGGGTTCTTATTTGATGCTGTTTTTTGGGTGTAATTGTTGTAAAGATTTACGTTAGTTAATTATATATCAGAATAGTGATTATTTGGGATAAGATATGAACGTTTTGTTGAGATATCGATGGTTGAAATAACTATGTATTGGCATTTGTTAACAGGTTATGTGTGTTCCTATTAGGGGAGAGTAATTCTATGACTGTAATAGGCGATGATTACATATTTATGTATACAGTATTTCTGGAGTGAAGACTGTTGTTTGTTTTTTCAGTTACATATAGTTTTTGGGTTTAATTGGGTATGAGTTGTCTGGGCAGTTTAATTTTCTTGTTTTTCGAAGCAATTATTGTTTGGGCTAAATTAGGCATAGTGGAGTATTAATTTTTTATAGAGTTTATATTTAAAATGTTAAAGAATTCCTTTGGGATATTAGTTTTTACATACTATTCGTTTAAACCAAATGTTTCGGTTTCGTTTCATGCGTTTTCGTCATTTCAATATTTGGGGTTTGCCTGTCTGTTCTATGCGAGTCAGGGGCTTCGATATTATCAGTGTTATCACTATTAGCAAGTATTTTTTCTTTGTGTTTCCCTTAATGTCATATTAGGTGCGATTATAGTCCATGTGTTTTTAATGTGGGCAAAGGCATTTCGCTAATATGTTATTTTTTCAGAGTATCTTGAGTTACTTAATGCATTATTGGGAAAGGGCGATTTTGTGCCCAAAATAATCTTATTAACTGAAGATTTTATTTGTAAACTGATGAGACTATAGATTTGATTATTGATTTGGTTTGATTGTTTATGACTATAAAATAATGTCAGAATAAGTTTTTTTAGAGTTTATATCGTTCAGAATTCGAATTCAGTGTTATATCAACGAAACAGTATATCTTTTTATCTGGGTCGATAATGATAGAGAGGCCAAAATTTAAAAAGAGAATGTAGATACTTGATAGTTTTATCATACATCCTAGGTCTATCTTTACAAGCAAAGAAGGGGTCATCTCTGTATGATTCCACTTGATATTTTTAAATTCATATTCAACTTCAGTTAATACGTATAACTTTGGTAAGTATTGCTTTAAACATATGATTTAAAAGGGTATTGCATAATTTCACATTAATACTTTCCAATAATTAATCATTAGTAATTTGATTGGTGTTTCCTTTTGAGAAGAAGAGCAATTCTTTGAAAAGCATTGTATTTAAGGTCAGTTTATTATATTCCTTGCTTGAACATCTGATGATTTAATAAACTTGTAAACTTTCAAATGTCATTGTTCCATCAATTACACATTTCTCTCTCTCTCTAACTCTCTTTCTCCCTCTTTCTCTCTCTCTTTTACTCTCTCTCTCTCTCTCTCTCTCTCTCTCTATATATATATATATATATATATATATATATATATACACACACCTATTTGTTATGTGTACTCTTGAAATAATGTGCCCATGTTGCTCAGATTATTGCCTAGAATACATATTCGGAAATATGTTTAAAATTTGATGAATATATTCAAACAATTTTTGGTTTCTATTTTTTCATTTTTCATTACGTTGGATTTTTAATCCAATAAGTATCATTTATATATATATATATATATATATATATATATATATATATATATATATATATATATATAGTTAATTCTACAAGTCAAGATAGGTAAGTGGTTAGACATTAGTTTTGAATATGCCCACGCTGTTTTAACTGTGACGAGAAAGATTTCCGCAAGATAAGTATAAACTATGCTAACACCACGGCATAAAGTAAAATTATTTAAACTTCCTGAACACTTTACCTCTTTTCCGGGCTAACTCCATACGTATCAACTATCGATTAATAGCTCGGTATGAACCTGCAGTTCGAACCTTAATTGAACTGCAAATCAGACAATGGAAAGTCTCAATCAGTGTATGTTGGCAAGCTGAATACGTCTGTTATGTATGTTGAAAATGTAATTATTATCAATGAATAGTATAATATATCATAATTAATAAAACTGAAGAGCGTCATATAATATATATGCATATGACACGTGTTCTCTTACTCTAGATTAGGTTTACCACATGCTCATGACTTACAAGACTACTTCCTGTTTTCTAACATATAATCCGACATGTATGATGGATATTTTAAAAACATAATAAGTGTGCGCAGAACATTCTGGAGATCAGGATGCGTTTCTCTTCAATAACGAGATTGTAACTTGTTTAACCAGATGCATAGATGAAAAAGTTGACTTATAAAAAATAAAATTAAAATAATCTCATACGACCAAACTTACATTTTTTAACGATTCTCATATTGCAATTATATTTCATTTTTATCATATTTTCTGATAGAAAATACCTTTTCGCATTCAAAAATATGAATAAAATATTTAGTAATATGAATATTAATAAATAAAAGTAAGTAAAAATAAATGACTAGTTTATATAAAGAAATAATGTTGTAAACTATTTTATTATGTTAATTCATCATCAATAAATTTGGAAGTATACTGGTATAAAATATGTAATGAATTTGTCAAACAACATGTCGCACGTCACTGACAATTCACGTTACAAATGTAATTTCTGAAATAAACCTTTTAAAAGTGTGTTATAAGTATTCAATTAACATAGTGACCAAATGATACCGACAGTAATTAAAGTGAACTTCACAAATCTCAGCGTTTATAAACAGTAGTAACTAACGAAATTAAACAGCTGTTTTAAAAATGTATATTATTCTCTACTATATATATGTTGTCGTAAGAAAATAGAGACTCGCATATGTGCATGGGATTTACATTTTTACACTTGGCAAGATGTCGTATAGGTTTTATTTTAAACTGATTTTTCTAATGAAATATATCCATTCATAAAATTATCAAACACAAATGTAAATATTTACTTAGAAGAAATTACTTTATAGAAAGAGTAAAACTGCAACCTTAAACTATGCATGTCTCAAAGAGAAATAGCAGAATAGTGTCATCATTACCGATTAAAGAAATAATGACTATAAATAGATAACCGAGATGAATAGACTCGGCGTAGCATGTTGAAGTAACCACGGTTAGAGAGTATGACAGACTAACGGGTGAAACCCATCAGAATTCTCAAAGTTGGCAGCTGGGGGCCGCGTGTGCGGGCGAAGGGATAAAAGTACATGATAGATTACGTTTGATTGACAAACTGTTTTTCATTTGATTGATCTGTCTATTCTTATTTCTGTTCTTCTGTAGTTAACTATTTTGTTTCAGTTTTCTAACTAATTTTTTACGAACGGACGGCGCGTCCGTTCGTAAAAAATTAGCTGACTAGCTGCTTCGTTGAGGCATGATAGTAGGCGCTACTATCATGCCTCAACGAAGCAGCTACTCAGCATAGTGAGAAATACGATGGATTTTTAATTAATAAATTATATCTTTTAAACAAAATCAAGGTAAGATGTCCATTCTTATTCATCATTCCATTTGCAGCTGTAAACTCAAATAAAGGCAAAGTGAATCCCCCAGCACTACATAAAAGTAATGAGTTATGCCTAATACGACCAGCTTACCCCTACATGCATTGCGTGGTGACCCAGATCTGTAACGCACGACGATGAGATTCATACCCAGGAGATCTCCACAGAACCGTTCGTTACAAAGGTGTCGGTCGAGAATTAATGATTAATGTCAACAGATGCTAGCAGATTACTCACTCTTCGTGCAGATGAACCGGCTCCAAAGAACTAATGTTTTAGAATCTCAGTCACGACGGTGCTTTAAACGTGGATGCCGCAAAGACGCGTCCCTAAGCCACGATAGTTCTACAATTGTACCTTGCACCAAAATTCGACCATGTATATTTCTACAGTACATTTGATGCTTTAAAGATGTCTAGTAGACCCTAAATAGTGTCAACAGAACATCCCCACAATAATAGTCTGCAACACAACGTAACGTTCCATGAACAACTTAACAGGCATCTACCGCAGACAAAACAAAAAATTCCACCGTCAACACAAGAAATACAAAATACGAGTAAGGTAGGTGACACTTTTCTTCTGCTTCGTTTTCTTATAATTTATATAATTATGAGTAGATAAGTTTGTTTAGACTGTCTGCTACTTAATGAAATATATAGACAAAACGGTTAATTCCAACCTAACTCCTTAAAATAGAGTGATCGCAGGCAGATCAAAGATCCGAATCTTCACTCAACTAGCGTCCGACTTAAGACCATAACTCTCGGCTCTAAAAAAGAAAGAGCGGATCTACAAGCTGACATATACGTAGTTGGTGATCTGGAGTATACAAGGTCTGTCTAAAAAGTATTCAACCTTAGGCTACAAAAATATGTAAAATG
The DNA here is from genome assembly GCA_963556195.1 of Sepiola atlantica. Classification (NCBI taxonomy): domain Eukaryota; kingdom Metazoa; phylum Mollusca; class Cephalopoda; order Sepiida; family Sepiolidae; genus Sepiola; species Sepiola atlantica. The sequence goes on along the minus strand of OY744517.1, from coordinate 112,568,496 downwards.
CATGACGGGGTTGGGAGCCTAATCTCCTTCAAAGTAGGCCGTTTTTGCTATCACACACTTTTCCTACCGATCAATCCATTGACAGAAACACCTCTGGGAGTTTTCTTTTGGAGTTTTGTTCATTTCCGCCGTCGCCTTTCACATTATCTCTTCTTTAATCCAAAACCGGGAAATTTCTGTGGTGTATTTTCGAAACAACCAAAAGTCGCAAGGAGCCATGTTTAAAGAGTAGGGATGTTGGCGAACGACTTAATTTCATGTTTAGTCAAGAAATTTTGGAATCAATTGGGATGAATGTACGGGAGCGTTGTCGTATGCAGTTTTTCGCGGTCTACATATCTGGTCTTTTGCGCCGAACTGCCACACAACATCTTGATAGTACTCTTTTGTCACTGTTTGTCCTTCTGGTCAAGCATCAGTCAGCATCACATTGATTTTTCTTCGCACCTTTCGCGCTTTTTTGGGGGGGGGAGGGTGGAGACTCAGGATGCTTCCATTGCGACGACTGTCTTTTTGTTTCTGGGTCGTACCCGTACACCCATGACTCATGTCCAGTTATAACGGTGTTCAGAAATCCAGGTTCAGTGTTAGCGGTTTCCAAAAGGTCATGTGCAACTTGAAAACAGAGGTCATTTTGTTCTTGCGATAACAACTTGGGCACAAATTTCGCAGCCACTCTGTGCTTTTTGTAAATCATCACGCAAAATTGCATGTGCGTAATTTTTACTCACTCCAACCTCTTGGACGATCTCCCGTACTTTTGAACGACGATCTTCCATCACCAAATGTCCCACCTTTGTGGCAACAGCTGCACTCCGAACAGTCTAGGGCGTTCCAGATTTCTGGCCGCTTTCCGTTGATGTTCGGCCATTTTTGAATCGGTTGAACCACTCCTTAATTTGTGTTACATTCATCGCATCGTCTCCAAACACCTGCTGAATCTTACGAATTGTTTTGATTTGAGAGTCACCAAGCTTTTGACAAAATTTGATGCAATACCTTTGCTAAACACATTCAGTCATCTTGAGAGAATCGGTAATCCGACAAACACGTTGTGTAGCACCTGACTCAGCAACTGACAGGAAGCGACTAACGCGCAGGAAGGCGATGATAAAATTCACACATGCGCATGTAGGTGTCTTCCTTTACTGTGTAGAGTGGCGCCGCCCTATTTACATTATTTCCCAAGGAAAGAAAGGTCAGATTATTTTTAGACAGGCCTCGTATTTTTCAGATGGTATGGCATCAGAATAAATCGTAGAATATATTTAGAACCATCCGAATATCAGCAGTTGAGGAGTGCGCAATCAACTATCGGAACAGTAATACTACCGATCTTGCACGACATTTTATTAAAATGAAGCAGGGTCAAATCGAGGTACGCCCGGACGTAGCTAACTGGATCAATCGACTTGCTAGTTTAGCATATAGAGTTACGAGAAATGTCAGCAGTGCAAGTGCATTTAACTAAATTCCTGTTTTATGAGTTGAAGAATACTTTCTATAAAGAAAGATGTGGCAAGATCGAATGCGGCAATCTGATCGCAGGCATTATCAGATCCCATACGGAGTAAAGACTCCGTGAACGACGCCGAGGTAAACGAACGGTATTTCATAAATAAGAGTTATGCAACTAAGTGAGTTAACGACCGGGAAAAAGCTGTAGCAAACGAACAAACGTTGTAGAGAAGACATTTTGTGGGTACACTCCTAACCCTAACCCTAATCCTAACCCTAACCCTAACCCTAACCCTAACACTCCTGTGAAATTGAAGAGAGCACAACGAAAGCATTTCAACCATAACTGATAGTCAAATATTAATTCGTTTAAAGAATATTAAGCTTGTAATTGTGTATACCGTAAGAAAGAAAATAATATTGATTGAGAAACGATTTAAATTGGAGCAGTACATAAATTAAATAAAACGGTTAAAATGTTCACTTTATTTATTAACAAGAAAATATTTAGCTGACAAATATTTTGACGGTAAGAAGAAAAATAATATTTATTATTTAAAAAGGAAATAAATTGTTGCTATCTTCAATAAATAAGAAAATACATATTCGGTTTACTTGAAGAATATTTTACTGGCAATAGCAATTATTTTTATTGGAGGAGAAAGAGACACTATTTGCGTATCATTTAAACTTATATAAATGTATTATTTCGAACGTAATCTCATAAACAGTAAAGTTAGATAAAGAGAGAAAGCGTGGAATTTATACGAGATCCCGCCGGTTCTATTATAATAGAGTATATATTGCTGTGCCATTTAAGTCTGTTTCTTGTAAGTACAGGGTGGGCAAAAATAAGGGTCCTATTTTTAAAAATTCATAACTTTTTTATTTATTGATTTTTTTTTCTTTTAGAATAAGTAAAGGACCCCTTCCGAAGCAAGCATGAGCCGTATTAGCCCTAAGGAACTTACCCTCATTTAGAAAACATTATTTTTGCTTAAAAAACTCAAAACAGTGTAAAAAACAATACTTTAGTTTTTGTAAGTTTTAAGAAGTGTTTTTCGGCTAAAATTTGTTTTGTTTATTTCAAAAAATCTCGGAAGGGTCAGTTTACACAGACATAAAGTTTGGTGAGTTTAACTTTTATTTTGTGGAAGTTATTCAAATTCAAGTTATTCAAATTTAAAGATAGGACCCTTATTTTGGCCCACCCTGTATAATATCTTCTCAGATGCAATGCTTTATTTTATTTTTCTCCGATATATGATATACATATTTGTACAAAAATGAAATAATAATGTCACGAGATTTTTTATATATAACTTTTGCTTCAATGTTGACAAAATAAATAAATAAACTATACTTCATATTTCCTTGGAGTTCTACTTCATAAAAAATGTGTATATTGAACCGTCTCATATTGAGATATACGACGTCAATTGCAAAAAACTACTCATGTTTACCCCGGATAAGATATATTATTTTATTTTATTTACTTAAACTCTATTCTTTGAAATAAAATTTCCAGATAGTAAAAAGAACTTCTGTATTCTTTCAGCATAGAGATACTTCAGCTGATTTTATTTGTTCATTGTAATCTCATTCCGTCATCGTATTTCTATACATAATCTTCTTTTAGAGAAACAAACAAGTGAACATAAGAAGTCAGTCGGTCTGGAATAAAATATGGATGCTGTAGCTATTCGCAAGAACTCGACCATACTCTATTAATGCTCTGATGCGGAAATCTGCGAACGCATCAAAATTGGCCTAAGATGATGCAACGTCATAATACACAACGTCGTGCGTTGTGCTTACAGCTATTCCTACTTTTTTTGAAACGTCATCTATTGTAAGGCATCTTTCTGCAAAAAATGTGTGCATTGATTAAATACGCCATTGCATATGCGCTCACCGTAATGAGTTTGCTTGGCCGATCTTCATCTCCAAAACAAGTGCGACCTTCTTTAAACAATTTAGTCTATTTGTAACATGTTTTGCCAAAACATGCTTTTCTTGTGCGCATTAAACATTTGTTTCAGTTTCTCATCATCAATTAAGATTTCTTGTAATTTTCACTAGCCTCGATGTAGCGTCCACACTTTTAAAGTTGAAAGAAAATATTTTGTTTTAATCAAATACATTCACTTCAGTTATTGAATATGTTAACATCAGTCCCAAAGAAAACAGTAGATTAATTAAAACTTCCGTACAGTAACATCGTAACGCATCCACCGAACTTGAATGTATTAAACCTATACTTATATGAAATGGATACCCGTAATCTTCTTTTATGAAATATATATGCATCGGTAGCAAATGTTTTGTTTAATTTAAATTTCTACTAAATCCATGGCTTCGCAATGTACTGTTCTTTTCTAAACAATGGTTAGAAAGATGTTTTCTATGTGTCAAACTTTGAAAAGAATGTACATACATCCTCAACGAACACAAGTTACACTATTCAACAAAAGAGCTCTGTACTGTCCCCATGTGTGTGCCAGTATCATATTCTAGGTTATATTAGATATCCATCACAAATGTTTCGGAATAGAATAAACCAAGAGAAATAAACCAATTTCGTTTTAGTTTTGTATTTAAACATTAGTATAATGTGACTATCATAAACAATTTATGGTACTAAATTATTAGCGGCAGTTTCGATTGTAACCATGTATTGTGGAATCTCTGTAATTCGCATTTACGTTTTAAATTGAGTGTTGTTTTTTACTGTTAATTTCTATCTGTGATGGGTGATGACATCACGCTCTATGTCAGGCAGAAGAAAGGAAATGGCTGAATACTTGGAAATGGCCTCTAATCTGTAGAAGAATGAGGTCAAAAAGACTGTAAATGCTATCAGGACAACGATAATTTTCTTAAACAACTATAAGAAACCTTTCAAAACACCGGTTGTCATGGTCGACAACACCCATCGCGAAAGTCCTACCTTTAAACTCTTAGACTTAACATTCTCAGCTTACTTGACTTAGAATAAGTACATAGAATATGCTTCTAAAGTTTGCCACAAATAATAAAGTTGTTTTTTTCTACTTGGCTCGAAAACTTCTCACACCTGCCAGTATGTTATGTCTCTATAAAGCCACCTTAGCCGCGTGTGGAGTATTGTTGCCACAGCTGAGCTGGTGAACAAACCACTGGTCTCTCCTTCATGTATAGGGTACCAACAATGATTTCTAATCTAATCGGTTCCACGTTGTCAGTGTTGCATCCTCCGCTTGCTTCCACAGAATGTGCTTCGATCAGCTTCACTTGGAATACCTCAACTTCAATATACCCGCGACCTAGTCGACTATAAGCAAACTCTCAACCCTTCGTTATGTCCATATATCCCTGACGATTTTCTATTAGCTTCTTTCCTCGGACCGCTTTCGTTTGAATTCCTATTCTGCTCCCTGTTTCAACGACCGTACCAACACGCAGATATTTAAATGTTATGTGAACAAACATCTTGCTATCCATCTCCTTACCCAAGTTTCTACTTATAAATACGGCCTCGATCAGAGTAGCCTTTTACGGTTGAAAAAAATATGCCTTGTGTAATGTAAACAACAGTTTAACACTCTTTAAATGATTTCATCACGGTTTACATAAACTAACGTATTGCTTTAAGTGAAATCAAAGCAATCTTTATTAAAATGTTGCCCTCGCAATAATCATTGGTCCACATATTATCATACCTTCTGAAAGCTCCTGAGAGGGGAATCAGGAAGCCTTTCCTCTAAAGGCATAGACTTCGTTTTGTTATATAATGGGACGCATGGGTGATGGACGTACAATGAGATCGCTTAACTTGCGCGATTTGTAACAGAGTCATCTCGTGACATGTTGGTGTGATGTGTTCTCACAATTCGCGGGGACAGTTGACGAGACCTCGGGGTCGAGGGTTTAGGTCACCCCTATGCGTCGATCACGAGATTTCGTGACGTCACAGTTTTCCCGGTTGGGAAAACGGCAGATTTTCAGTTTGGACTTGGAAGCCGACGAGCCAACACGCTTTAGCCATGTAGCGATTACATAAGCTAGGGGATTTAGGATCCCCAAAAATGAGAGCCAGACGATGTCCCCCTCTTCCTTCCCTTACAGGTGATTAGGTGATTAATTAGGAAATTAACTATCGTAAGCTTCTCTCTCAACTACGACGTAACAGTACCAGTATCGACACACTAATAAAAAAATAAATGGCTCAAAGTAAAAAGAACGGCTTATTATCTTTTATCGTGTACGGGGAGATTTGGTTTCAGTTACAGAAAGAAACCGCCGACTCGAAAATGTAACAACGACAAAGCGTCTGCAGAGAATGGTGACGGCGACGGAGCGACTAACAATGGCAGCTAGGGTGCAGACATTGAAAGCAGAGAGAAAAAGAAAGGGAAATATCATTCCCGAATTTCGTCTACTGCTGTGTCGGCCGTAAGGGGGAGATTGGAAGCCGGGACCGAATAGCAAGACAACTCGACGTCGCCAGACAGGGAAACGACATATCGTCCCGTTAGCAAGCGATGCCGTTCGCGGGATCAACGGGTTAAAAAGTTCTATGACGCCAGATTCGACATTACAACGTGTTGTTATAAACCAAGAATTCAACAGTTTTATGAGGGCGCTTTTGCTTGCACAATCGATTAAAATCTCCTTCAATTTTGCATGATCAGAAATTATAGCATTTGACCTGTTATGCTATATATAGACGAGGTAGCAATGGCGTATCTTCCTTATATAACTAATTGTGTTGCCATTCTCAAATTCCCAATCATCTCCAATTTCTGATGTAATTTAAATCTACCTCTCTTTCTCCTTTCCAAGGAAGGAAAATTTTAAACAGAATCAGGCAGAAAGATAGTATATCATTAATACATGATATGATATGGAAGAAGGAAAATTAAAATATTTATTATGAACATAGTTTAAGGCAATGCTTAATTTATAGTTTAACCGAGAAAGAATTCAAATCAAATATGGAAAATTCTAGATATTGGTTATGTTTATAAATCTTGTAATTAAAGAGATTTGCTCCCCTCCCCTCTCTCTCTCTCTCTCTGTCTAGCTCACTCTCCCCCTCTCTCTCTCTTTCTCTCTCTATCTCTCTCCCTCTTTCTCTCTCTCTCTCTCTTTCTCTCTCTCTCTCTCTCTATATATATATAATGCAATTTCTGCTTGTTAATCACTTAAGAAATGAGACAATCGAAATAATAGTGAGCAAAAAAAAACAACGAACGCTGCAATCACAAATAAAAACAATTACATGAAAATACATTATATATATACATATATATCTTTATAAAGTTATTTATTAAATATGTGTTTGTAAGTACAGGATTAATTACTTTTTGGAAGTACAAGAAGCAGAAGGACTTCGTAATTTCTTTGAATCTTTTTGGGGAAAGTTAGTTGGCCATTTTCTTTTTTAAAACTAACCTGCTTTCTAAAAGTTTTTACTCGATTTATTAAATAAACTTTCTTTAAACGCTTATTCCCCGATCTCATCGGCATTTAATCTCTCCATTCTTTCTCTATCTCGTGAATTTTGTATTGTTTTTACTAACGAATTCTTCCTGATAGGATGTTGGTCGAAATAACACTCGAGACAAAATTTCCTCTTTTATTAAAAAACTCTTTTGTAAATGCTGTACATCAAAACATATATATATATATATATATATATATATATATATATATATATATATATATATATATATATATATAACGATTATTAAATTTATAGAACATTTCCTAATTTTCGGCTAACGTGTTTTGTAGCTTTTTAATATCTCAAAGGTTGTAACCTTAACTTATGATATAGGGGTGTAACTAAATATTTTAGATGTTATTGTTTTATGCTTGGGACAGTTGGTTAACCTTGATCAAATGTTATAAAATCGTATATATATATATATATAAATATTAAAATGTTGAATTAAAATAAAGATAATTGAATTATCGTTTAATAATTATCTACGGTGATTATGTAAAACTTAATATATTAAATAGAACAATCAATTCTAGAGACGAAAAATGAGAATAAGAATTAAAACATCAGTAGTTCAAAACAAAGAGTGTCATATACTTAATCCATGTATTTAGGATATGACACTCCTCTCTTTTAACTTCTGATTTTTAAATAAATATTTTATCTTTACAATGTTTTATTTGTATCTATATATATATATATATATATATATATATATATATATATATATATATATATTGTTATGGTTTTTTCAAAAAAAAATTACATATATATATATATATATATATATATATATATATATATATATATATATATATAATGTAACTCTAGACAGCATCTTTTCTTGAAGGCAAGTATTGTTAAATATAACAGAAAACTTATGTCTGGATATCCTTTCGTAGATCATTTCCATTGTTCGAATTAAAATTTTAGTTTCTAGCGTGAATTAGCCGATGAATCTGCCATAGTTTTCATTTGTGTCTCGAGTATATATGTATATATATATATTTATATATATATATATATATATATATATATATATATATATATATATATATATATATATGTGTGTGTGTGTGTGTGTGTGTGTGTGTCTATCTATATGTACCTATATGTATGTATACATATGTGTGGATATTATGAACTTACATTCGTAATTAGGTACTGTGAAGATTTCTCTCTCCCATATTATTCAAATATATATATATATATATATAAATATATGTATATATATATGTATATATGTGAATATATATAAATGTGTATATGTATATATACTATAATATTTATTTAATATTTAAGTATTTTTCACCTACAGATAACGTCGTTTTAGTCTCTCTTTGTCTTCATATATATATATATATATATATATATATATATATATATATATATATTCATAATAATATTTATAAATATATATATATATATATATATACATATATATATATATATATATATATATATATATATATTCATAATAATATTTATAAATAAATATTTATTGATTATTTTAATACCTACAGACATCGATGTTTCATGCTAACGCAATCTTCAGTGTAGGAACTAATTCCCAACGGTCGGTGGGCGCGAACCCAAATCACAAATCGCCACTGATTCGTAGTCGAGGGTCTTATCCCATCGGCCATAGCCAATTAGTTAGTAAATAGAGAGGAATTTTAAAAGTAAATAGCGGGTCGGCTGCTAGATACCAAGCAGTATAGAGTGATCTACGAACGGCGTTCGGATCGTGCATGTAGCTATTTGCACTGCTTGTCATTAAAGTTACTCGAGAGTTCCCGGCCATTGTTGGATGAGGCTGGTAAATAATAATATTTATAAATAAATATTTATTGATTATTTTAATACCTACAGACATCGATGTTTCATGCTAACGCAGTCTTCAGTCTAAGAACTAATTCTCAACGGTCGGTGGGCGCGAACCCCGATCACAAATCGCCACTGATTCGTAGTCGAGGGTCTTATCCCATCAGCCATAGCCAATTAGTTAGTAAATAGAGAGGAATTTTAAAAGTAAATAGCGAGTCGGCGGCTAGATGCCAAGCAGTATAGAGTGATCTACGAACGGTGTTCGGATCGTGCATGTAGCTATTTGCACTGCTTGTCATTAAAGTTACTCGAGAGTTCCCGGCCTTTGTTATGTGTGTTTATATATCTGTGTGTGTATTACATACATTTATCTAATATTTTGACGATTCAGCAACGTGCGTCTATATCTCAGGAAATAAAATGGACATTTTAAGTTAATTAAGGTTTTCTTTAAATTTTCACATATTTTTTCTTAAATCGATTCAACCAAACAGGTTGAGGTAAAATGATGCATGATAAAAATTAAAACATACCTCCTTAATTGTGGGCTTTGTTGTTTACCAGCATCTTTTTCCGTCTGCCTGATTTAATAGCGAAGCGCAATTACTATTTAAAATTACTCACTGCATTTTATTTATAAAATACTCATTGATATTTATAAAACAGGGTTTTTAGAGAAAGAGACAAAGGGGATACATAGCTTTTTAAATCATTTAACAGTGTAAAAAATACAATATATCACAGAGGATTTGCAGAGGTTGGGTTAAAAAAAATTCAAAGATATCTGATCCCCAAATATTGCAAAGTGTGCTGCCTGTATGTGGAGAAGTGTGTTACATTAAGTTTTAATCGGTTAAATATGTTTTCTCATAGGCAGGTACTCATTTGTCACTGTTAAACCGTCTATTAATGTCTGATACCAAGTTGATTATCAGTACACGATTGTGCCATTTAAATCTGACCACTAGTAAGTATATACTATAATACATAAGAAATATTTAATGAATAGAATATTTTCTGGTTAGTTATTAAATAATTGTACGCTTAATTAAAGCTAACTTAATAATGAAGCCAATGTGGGTGTGTTTTACATTATACTAAGAAAATGCTTGATGTAGTCAACTAAAAATGTGCTTTATATAAATATCCGGTAATTTCGACGTCAGCATAAAATTATCATTGTTGTTATATCATTTTTGATTCTCGTAATTTTTGAACGGTAGTGCAACGTGTGGTTTTGGTGCAAATAATTAATTAAAGGCACATATTTCTGACATTTATGAAGAACCTCATTTAAATATTAAACATTTAAAAAAGACCCTATATATAGATTAACGGATATCGGTAAACTTTATTCTTTTAGGTTGTATGGATGGTTCATGATGAAATACTGTTATGCGATAAAATACTGTTATATGATGAAATATTTTTATATAATGAAATATTGTTATATGATGAAATACTGTATTATGATGAATTAATGGTATATGATGAAATAATGTTATATGATGAAATATTGTTATATAATTAAATACTGTTATATGATTAAATGCTGTTATATTATGAAATACTGTTATATGATGAAATACTGATATATGATGAAATACTGTTATATGATGAAATATTGTTGTATGATGAAATATTGTTATATGATGAAATACTGTTATATAATTAAATACTTTTATATGATGAAATATTGTTGTATGATGAAATATTGTTATATTATGAAATACTGTTATATGATGAAATACTGATATATGATGAAATACTGTTATATGATGAAATATTGTTATATGATGAAATACTGTTATATGATTAAATATTGTTATATGATGAAATACTGTTATATGATGAAATATAGGTATATGATGAAATATTGTTATATTAGAAAATACTGATATATGATGAAATACTGTTATATGATGAAATACTGTTATATGATGAAATACTGTTATATTATGAAATACTGTTATATGATGAAATACTGTTATATGATGAAATATAGGTATATGATGAAATATTGTTATATTAGAAAATACTGTTATATGATGAAATATTGTTATATGATGAAATATTTTTATATGATCAAATATTTTTATATGATGAAATATTGTTATATGATGAAATAGTGTTATATGATGAAATATTTTTATATGATGAAATATTTTTATATGATGAAATATTTTTATATGATTAAATACTGTTATATAATGAAATATTTTTATAAGATGAAATACTGTTATATGATGAAATAGTGTTATATGATGAAATATTTTTATATGATGAAATATTTTTATATGATGAAATACTGTTATATAATGAAATATTTTTATATGATGAAATACTGTTATATGATGAAATATTGTTATATGATGAAATATTGTTATATGATTAAATATTGTTATATGATGAAATATTGTTACATGATTAAATACTGTTATATGATGAAATATTGTTATATGATGAAATATTGTTATATGATGAAATACTGTTATATACTGAAATATTGTTATATGATTAAATAATGTTATATGATTAAATACTGTTATATGATGAAATATTGTTATATGATGAAATACTGTTATATGATGAAATATTGTTATATGATGAAATATTGTTATATGATGAAATATTGTTATATTAGAAAATACTGTTATATGATGAAATATTGTTATATGATGAAATATTGTTATATGATGAAATATTGTTATATAATGAAATACTATTATATGATGAAATATTGTTATATGATGAAATATTGTTATATGATAAAATATTGTTATATGATGAAATACTGTTATATGATGAAATATTTTTATATGATGAAATATTGTTATATGATGAAATATTGTTATATACTGAAATATTGTTATATGATGAAATATTGTTATATACTGAAATATTGTTACATGATGAAATGCTGTTATATAATGAAATATTGTTTTATGATTAAATACTGTTATATGATTAAATACTGTCATATGATGAAATATTGTTATATGATCAAATACTGTTATATTATGTAATATTGTTGTATGATGAAATATTGTTACATGATAAAATATTGTTATATGGATGAAATATTGTTATATGATTAAATACTGTTATATGATGAAATATTGTTATATGGATGAAATATTGTTATATGATTAAATACTGTTATATGATGAAATATTGTTAAATGGATAAAATATTGTTATATCATGAAATATTGTTATATGATGAAATATTGTTATACGATGAAATACTTTTATATGATGAAATATTGTTATATGATGATTATTGTTATATGATGAAATACTGTTATATGATTTAATATTGTTATATTGATTAAATAAGAACCAGAGATGCACAGAAATTACTGGGATTGTAACATCACACAATAATGGGGAGATTTGTTCAACAACGATAAATAAGGAATAGTAAAATGAGCACTGTCCTTCTCTGTTTACGCCTATTTTTATGTCGAAGAATAGAAATACACAGATATAATATATTGATCTATGACTGAAAAATGCTGTTCCAGCAGTCAGACAAAAAAAACAACAATAACTGGTCAGCCAATGTTATACTGTGCATTTCATACCGGAGAAAGGAAACTAGATTTACCAACAATGAGTTGAAGTAATGCACGAAAAACATAAAACTAGATAAAAATATATAGAACTATTTCTTTCATTATATGTATTATAAAGTATGTAATACAATAAAAATGTCCAGCGTAACCACACAAGAATATTGTCAAAACCGCGTGTCGTGCAACCACATGCACCCGACTGCTCGCTTGCTTATTAATTATAAGCAACGCCTGTGATTAAAAAGATCCGCAGAAAGTTTGTTGTGACATAACTTAATCTGCAGCTAGGGCAAGCGGATGACAATGTCCAAAACTCACAGATAAATAAAACTCATCGTTAAAATTATAAACATTTATTGAAACACTGGTATGTAACAATAATAAAAAGAAAACGTTTTATTTCTCTTGTTGGGGAGAACGTTGAAGAATTTAACTTGATTGGATTACTTTAAAATTGAAAGGGGTAGAATTTGAGTTAAATTCTTCTTAGCCTTTTATATTCTGTTTTTCGATTGATAGCCGCGTTCTGTCTATCTCACTCGCTTTCTGCCTGTCTGTCTTTTAAACCCTTTTTATGACTGCCTGTCAGTCTCATGGTCTTACCGACTATCTATGGAGCCATCCAAGAATATTTTTTTATTGAGTACTTTCACTAAATGTAATTATTGTGATTGGTTAGCCAATAATAGGTTGTTTAATAATTATGCTATTCTATGATGGTTAAGTAAATAAAATCCTTGGTTTCCCTTATGTAGATGAAGCCTCCACTCAAGTTACAATAGGGGACTCTTTCATATGACACTCCTAATTGCTGACAGGTTAAGATGTAATCAGACTGTCTGGTGCACTTCTTTCGGCCTTTAAGATCCTAAACACAATGTGATCACCCGCTGGATATTTTGACCTTTTCAGTTGATGATTGGAATCTATCATTTCAAAATTATCGTTATATAATCAAGCTTGCAAAGAAAGTATTGCACCTGTATCTTCGCAACTTTTTAATATTTTCAAATTGTTCTGAAACAATAATTTTTAGTAATCAATCTGACCTTCATAAACAGAATTTAAACATAACCTCTGAATCATTATGCATTATATATAAAATGTTTGCTTCGAGCGAAAATAAAACTTGTGGATATTTTAACCCAAAAGTTTGCTTACCCCTTTCTTTTATACATTAATTATAAGTTAATCCACATCATCCACAAACTAATATTACACCAGTTGATTACCTCATCATGTTATTGATGTCTTGTGAAATGTTATTCGGGGAAATTGCTTCTATCTTGATAAAAGACATTCATATATATATATATATATATATATATATATATATATATATATATATATATATATATATCACAACTATTGTATATATCTCGTTGTTGAACGGATCAACTTCATAAAAATGAATATTAATCAAGTACCTTGGCATGCTTAAAATATGATGTATTATGATAAATATTATGTACTTAAATATTAATATATATATACTTATTACATTAATTATTAGTTAATTTTCGAATGTAAATACTTCGTTATAATGATTTGATTAATACGATGTAACTTTTTTTTTAATTGCAATTTTGCTTGTATTAGAAATAACCTACATTGATCAATAAACACACAGAACATATTTCTACACATTCATATGCGTGGGAACGTTTATGAGAATAGAAATCTAAAAAAAAACTCATACAACCTCCACAAAGACCAGGTTCTCGTTCTGACATCAGAGGGAAGTGTTATTTTCTCAATGTATATAGTGACCCAGTAAACTTAATTGATTAATCGAGTGCGGCATGTACACACTCACAACATACTTATGTAACCTTGCAGTCTATTTTATCAGCGCGGTATTATCTCATTAATTCTAGTAATACTAGAAAGTTTCGAGTGGTCTCACAACGGGAAAAATATTTTACAACAAGGGGTATATATTAGTCTCTATATACAAATAAAAATCGTGATCTAAACTTCACAGTTGTGATGATCAAAATAGTGATGCATAAAATACATCATAATTGTGCGTAAATTAAGGATGGTATCAAAATAAATCGCGAACTGTGGGCTAACGACCGAAATGCACAGCAAATGGAGCTCACATACGAACATTGTTTTTCTTACAATCATTATTAGTATATTCCGACTACTGTTCTCATCTAGTGTGTTTTATCAATACGTTGCTGCCGATGTAATCTCCGACCTCCTTCAGGTGTACTTTGTCGAACTCTGGACTCTTTCTGTCGAACTCGGGAATCTGGACGGATTTTAGGACGGAACCATTCATTAAATCCACGGGGTAGCATGCTCTCGTTTCATCTGACATGACTGGGGCGAAGGTCGGAGGTTACTTCGGTCGAAACATTGCGATAAAAACACCGAAGATGAGAACAGTAGTCCGAATATACCAAATTCTACGAACACCGTTAATAGTTTGCGTCATAAAATATGCCTGATCTTGATCATCCGTGTATTTCTATGTGTGGTCCTATGCTATGATCATTACATGTGTTTCGATGTGTTGTTCTCTCGATAGTTCTGCGCCACCACTATGTTGCAACAATCTACAGAATTTCGGAGTTGACGCAACTTGGTTGGATGCTTGAATAATTGGTCGGTTTGGACAACAATATAATAACAAGTTTAACCTAACAACGAAAAATAACATATTTATTTGAACAAAATTGGGCAACAATTATATATACACAACAAAGAGCTGCATTACATTTGCTTGAAAAGCGATTACTTGAGAAACCTGATGCTAATTCAATGATGAGGAACTGTGGATTTTCCATTGGTTTTTTTTTAAAAAGTTGATTTGGTATAGTTTTCTTAGTTTTTACTTCTTGATCTTCAGTCAGTCTCCGATATCTCTCCCCTACTCCCCTCCCTCTCTCCCTCTTTCTTTCTCTCTCTCTCTCTCTCTCTCTCTTTCTTACTCTGTGAAAAACGCATAAAGCGTTAGTTTTTTAGAGAATATTCAATTGAGGCGATTATTCTGATTGGCTTACCAACCACATATCGTTAAAAAATGTTCTACTATTTTAAGATAAGTCGCTCTATTAAGCTTTCCTTTCACTCATATGCCTAGTCAAGCCACACTGTATAGCATGGTTTGTTAACAGTATTAGTACGCTTTTAAATTCTGAAATTTAGGTTTATTAACTAACGTGCCTCTGGTGTACTTAGTATCTTTTTACATTGTAAATCCGCATTTGGCTAAAAGCGTTAGTCAAACACAATTGCTTAGTATAATCTTGTACAATTAATGCGGTCTTTGAAATAGTAAACGAAAATGATCTTACAATATTATTTTTGCTAATTAAACCGAAGTTATTCAGAAGTATACATGTGTCTTCTCTATCTCTCACTGTCGCACGATAAAAATGATTTCCCAGTCTTATAACCAAAATTCACTTCTGAACTTGGAAATTTCAAATGACAAAACTGCAATTGATAGTGTATATATGTCTCTGTCAACGTCCAGTAATAAATACTTTAACACCATTATAACACATCATCGTGTAAAAGATGTTTTCATGATAAGTGGTTATGTTCAGCATTCATAAACAATTTGTAGCATATGCAAATCAGCTGCAATGTTTTAAAACACCAGCTTACCCTAACAATACACAACTATAATACTTAAATACTGCAAGCACAAAAATGAATGATGCACTAGAAGTAATTCGGAGGGCACTTCGACCGAAACTCATGAAACTATAATATATCAGCTATATAGAGAGTATTGCGAAGAAAAACCATGTAATTAAGGTACTACTGTAATCATGTATTCCATCAATTCGGTATCATTAGAAATCCAGGTTTTATTTCAGAAATCTTGTGAAAATTTAATTAAATATTATTCATTGCGCACGTACACACCATTGCCAATATCAAAATATTACTCTGCATACGCATGTTATACGTAAGACAGCGTAGACCTTTCATAAGAATTGATTACTAATCATATAAAGGAATGTAATTAGGCGAATACAATAGGATAAAAGCCAGCGTTGTTTCTATCATCTTCCTTTTGCCATATTCATTCACATTCACTTCCTGTCTTCAACGTATGTTGATAAATAAAAGGCGACAATGAACTCAAGTAGTCGAGTCTTGTTAGCTGACACTTATCAAC
Organism: Sepiola atlantica; assembly: GCA_963556195.1. Taxonomy (NCBI): domain Eukaryota; kingdom Metazoa; phylum Mollusca; class Cephalopoda; order Sepiida; family Sepiolidae; genus Sepiola; species Sepiola atlantica. The sequence goes on along the minus strand of OY744517.1, from coordinate 112,552,002 downwards.
TGTTTACTGAAAGGAGCAAAGAAAATGGCATCGTGAAACACACACACACATAAATATTAGAGAGTGAAGAGAGTCGCGGATAGGAAAGCTTTATTGGACAAATCAGATTAAGTGTTAACCTAGAGAGGTGCATTAAAATGATCAGTTTAGTTAAGGCAGTTGCTGAAAGAGACGCACTTTACTCATGATATATATATATATATATATATATATTATATATATATATATAGAGAGAGAGAGAGAGAGAGTGAAGAGAGAGAGAGAGAGATGGTGAGAGAGATGTATTTATACTGAAGCTGAGTACATTAGCTAATGTGTCTTACAGTCATTTTCCCATACGTTTAATGACAAAATATACATACAAAAATATTCTTTAGTTCTGGTATTGAGTGATGTTTTAAAAGTGTACTTGGATGCTAATTAGTCGTAAATTGGAAATAGCTGTACATGTCACCCACCTTTCCCTTAGAAATCTAGGCATTACTTTCGTCCCCTTTTATTATATGTTGATTTAAAACAGAGTGCCCCTTTTTTCAATTAATATTCATAGTATGTTCGTACAAACCATAACCACGTATATAAATTAGATAAAAAAAAGTCTGTTACTCACTATTATCTATAAGAAAACTATAGCAATATAGACACTTATTTACAGTTATGCCCAAAAAATTTCTTAAGAGATATATTACCGTTCATGAAGTTACTAATAAAATCAAAGGGGAACAAATAATTGTGGTAATCGTAGCCCAACAGATCACGGACAGTTAATATATATATATATATATATATATATATATATATATATATATATATATATATATATATATATATATATATATATATATATATATATATATATATTAGCATGCAAACACACCGTTACTCAGGGTTGAATACAGAATAATATGTCCATTTAGTCTTATTTTTTACATCATATAATATACATTGGATAGAGACCAAAGATATACTAGATTGGGTGAAAAGTGATTTTAAAATTCAAATATCTTACATTTTGATGAATTAGACATAAATTAATAATTTAATTAATTTAATTTAATTAAAAGTGGCATTAAATGAAATGTTATAGTATTTGATTAATCGCCCTTGAGACACAGTTCGAATGTTCCGGAAATAAATGAGGACACGTTGTCCACAAGAATATAATATTCTTTAATTTCTATAATTTCATATCTTTTTTACCAAACATCTCAAAGAGGTCCCTGAAAAACAGACAGAACCTACAAAATTATTATCAAGACAGATAAAAGTTCAAGTTGTAAATACTATAAAATAATCATGTCGGCGCTAATGCTGACCCCTGATATCATTGTTCATACTGTCATATTTATAGTGGGGTCCTTAGTGAGGAGTTGTGAAGCTTGATGCTTGTAAACATTAGATTTAAATGTTTGCATGTTTGTATAGTCGGAGAAACAGAGAGCAGGGAGTGAATTCCAAAAGGATGTTTTCGGAAAATGAAGCTATTAGAGTGGAAAGCTTTCTGGCATCTGTGGATTTCGACAGTGAAGGTGTAAGATTTCGCTTTTTGCCATGGGGGTCGAGTATATTTACGTTGAGGGGGCACATGTTTAGTAAGGTCGCTGAAGCACATTCCGTTCAAGTACTTGTAAAACAAACATAAAGATGGAGCATTGCGACGATGGGGCATGGGATGGAGCTTGGGGGACATTATGAAGCTTTAGGTTAGATACTATTTTAGTGCCCTTTCTAAGATGGGGTGGACTATTAGTTAGTGCACCAGTCCAGATGTGGTAACAATACTCCATGCATAATTGAATGGTGACTTTGTAGAGATATATAATAATTTCAGGTGAAAGAGGTTTTCTAACCCGGTAGAGGGAGCCCAACTTAGTGAGTTTAAGATGTCGGCTTCGATTGTTGGACTCACAGGACAGGTGTTATTATCAATGGCAAGTGGTTGGTAAGGTTTCTTATAATTTTTAAAGCAAAGGAGCTTTGTCTTAGTGGCATTAAATGTAACCATCCATTTATGGTACCTGTATTACAGACTGGATGTCGTTTTCTAAGAAACAGGGTTGCCTTTGACATGTAAAGGTTCGATTTGCCCTCATATCGAAAATAGACTGTGGTCTTATCAGTAAATATAACAATCTCGAACACGATAGCATCAAGGGGGCTGTTTATGAAAATTAGAAATAATAAAAGTCCAACGATCTACCATGGGGAATGTGATGTTTCTTAGATGTCCGGCTATCTGGTACAATCAACATCTTTTTTTAGCTAAGAATGATCTGATTATATTAAATCCTCGTCCACTAATATCGTACGAATAAATTTTGTTAAATAGACCTTCATGCCGGACATTCTCAAGTGCTAAGTTCTAACTTCACCTGCCTTATCCAGTGCAGTATAAATGTGTTCAACGATGACTATTTAAGAGATCCAGAGTAGAACGAGATTATCTAAATCTCTACTCTAGGTCAGAAAGAAGTTTCGCATTTTCGAGGTGGACGACTATCGCTAATTAATTTAATAATTCAGACATTTTAGCGAAGAGTTGAAGAAGGCTAATTGGGCGATAATTTTGCAGGTTATTTCTTCACCAGAGTTCTTGAATACTGATACCACAGAAGCAGTTTTCTAGCTGTCAGAGAAGCAAGATTCCACAATGCATTGTTGAACAGTTTCATGATAACGCCGCCCATCTTTGCACATCATATTTTATTACTGTAGAGGGGATAAGATCACGTCCACATGCTTTTGAAGTGTTAAATGTTGTGTATACTTTGGACATAGGGCAGGGTGATGATCAGATCATTAAATGTGGGGTCTATCTGTATTGGGAGATTTTGGAGAGAAGGTTTATTGCAGTCCAATGTGGAGTTTATTCAGCCTAATCAGCTGCCGTGAATGCGTCATCAATCTGGTTGGATAGTAGGGGAATTGTTGATTGGCCAGTGTTCACGACACAAATATAATTTTTTTTAAAAATGTAAATTCCTCAATCCTGCGACTTAATGCGTTTACTGGTCATCTCAATATATCTATAATTAGCTGCAATTATAACAATCCTACAATGATTTCTTGATGCTATACATTTTTTCATATTTGAATCTAGGAAAGTTGTCGACCAAGATTAAGCAGGCCTCACCGCTAGTGTTGTGGTGCTGAAGTCAGTGTGCATGTGTTATATTAAGGTTCTCCTTTTCCTATATAGATAATATATATAAAATAGTAACTGTCTGTGTGCGTACGCCTGATCTTTGTGTCTTATGTTCACCCAAACTGCTGGACAGAATTACCTGAAAATTAGCATGTGGAGAACTGACCCTTCAGTGAATGTCTTAGGCTATATAAGAAATATATAACTTCAATACTAGGGATGCCCACCCCAATGAAGAGTGTTTTCCTTAGATTCAAATGAAATTTAAACCCTAGGTAAATGATTAAAAATGATGTATATTCCAAATAGTTCAGCAATGTTTTATAATATTAAGAATGTCCGCCCACCCCACTGCAAAACTGTTTCCCTTTGATGTAAATAAAATGTAAACCATAGATAAATGACAAGAAATTATGTCTATCCCCAAAATTTCAGGAAATTTGAATAATATTAAGATGGCCCCGGGGGCATAACCTCTCCTCTGTAAACTTGTTTCCCTTTGATACAAATGAAATATATATATATATATATATATCATAATAACGTTAAACCACCGGTTGTCATTAGATCACCGAAGTGATATAATCAAGAACACCTTTCTGCATGTACATGTCTGCCCCTAAAAACGAAGACATGCTAGAAAGTGTACTTTCAATATAATTATATTCAGATGCACAATTTCCATGTGAACATAATGGAAGTATTTTTGCGTCTTTCGCTATCCCTAAAAGAAGCTAATGACAATTTCCAGACATGTTACACAATGAAATTAATCTATTTATTTGCGTAAGTTTAAGAGTATTAACATATATCTGAATAGGTTCCTGCTAAAGTAAACTATCCTTACCTGCTAGTATATATATATATATATATATATATATATATATATATATATATATATATATATATATATATATATATAAAACAGTAACTCTGTGTGTGTGTCTGTGTGTGTATGTGTCTGTATGTGTGTGTGAGTCCGCCTGGACAGAATTGCTTGAAAATTGGCATGTAGACTACTGACCTCTAAGTGAATGTCATAGGCTATATAAGAAATATATATATTCAACGATACGGGAGGGGCTCTCAACAAAGACCCGCCACACCTTATTTTTGTGTCTCATGTACGCCAAAACTGCTGAACGGAATAGCCTGAAAATTGTCATGTAGACTCATAACACACGTCCACTGTCACTGACAGATTTATATCGTTTTTTGCAGTTCGTTCTTACTAGATCAGAAGCAGGTCATATGTTATGTAAGAAACAAGTCACTTTAACGTAGGGGGTCTCCAGAGACCCACCCCCACCCCCACCCACCAACTTAAAATTGTATTCTTATTGATTCAAATGAAATTTAAACCATAAGTAAATGGCCAGAAATGGTGTCTATTCCAGAAATTTCAGTAAATGTTGATAATATTACGAGGGTCCCCGCAGGCACAAATCCCATACTGAAATTTAAACCATAAGTCCACCGAAAATTCAAACGGGTCCAATTTCAATGAAATGTCTATCTTATTTAATACATATTAAATAGAATTATTTAGAGCATTGCTACTGTTTTCGGTCGGCAATTGTAAGTCTTATGATCCGCTCGATCTAACTATTTTTTCTCCTTCCCCACCCTCTTAGCAGAGTTTTTGGGATTATTTGATTTTTAAATGCATTTATTATATAATTCTTTGTCATTTAGATGTTTGTCATTTCTATTAATAAGCTGAATCTTTTCTAAATTTCCAATTTATCTCTCTCTTTCTCTCTTTTTCTCTCTCTTCTTCTCTCTCCCCCTCTCCCTCTCTCTCTCTCTCTCTCTCTCTCTCTCTATATATATATATATATATATATATATATATATATATATATATATATATATTATTGCAGATTCCTCCAAAGAAAATGCTTTGTAAGCCGCCATACTGAAAGAGAAAACACAGATAAAATTAGACCGTTGCGCATGAAACCCAGCAGCAACATGATATTGTCTTACAGAGGTCACATCAGCAAAAAAGATTCGTATCTGTGGAATAAGTTGTTCAAAGAAAATCTAGAGACCGTGAACGCACCAAAGCAAAAAAGCGACTTGAGTCTGGTGAAGAAACCCAAAGACGCCGGCAACAAGACATACAGCGGATAGCAGCTGCCAGGCAGAGTGAAACAACCGAAGAAAGTCGCAGACGTCGGCAACAGGACAGACAGAAAACAGCAGCTGTCAGGCAGAGACAAACAGCCGAGGAAACTCGAAGACGCTAGCAACAAAACAGACAGCAGATGACAGATGACAGGTAGACTGAAACAGCCGTATAAACTCGAAGACGCTATCAACAGAACAGACAGCAGACAGAAACTCCCAGGCAAAGTGAAATATCTGAGGAAACTCTGTGACGCCAGCAACAGAACAGACAACAGACGGAAACTTCCAAGCAGAGATGGGTTCTCAATGTTGTTCCGAACTACGATCATGCTTGGCAATAGGAAGTAGATCATCGTCTCACCACGGGGTGAATATCAATTAAATGTGCCAGAAAGCAGAACCATATTGTATGTGCTGCTCTAATGGCAAAGTAAGACTACAACCTCTGTGTGAGAATTTTCCAACATATTATGTACCATCTTTTTCAGGGTGACAGTGCTGATTCAGAACATTTTCTCTCCAATATTTTAAAGTACAACAGTTGCTTTCAGCTTACATCTTTTGGTGCCAAGACTATAGATGAGCCTGGCTTTATGCCTAGTTTAAGGTTCAAGGCAGCTGTATATTTAGCTGTATTGTTCTGGCCTTTTACTGGCGAACAACTCTAGTTTCTGCAGATTTACTTCATGGGTTACTGTAAAGAACAGGCACAGCATCGTTGCAACATTGCTGTCTGAGTTCGTGGCAACGTTGCTTACCAGTTGCAGGAACTGCTGCACGAGCACAATAAGTATGTGCAAAATTTCAACACCGCTAAGGAAACACTACATCAGAATTAAGATAAGTGGCGAGTTATCATTCACGCAGACAACTGGATTGCTGGTAAGCATGAAAGGCGAATCAATTCTCAAGTTGTTTATGATGTTGCAATCCAAATTGTTGGCCAGTAGTATGAGAAGCGGGACAGAGTTTAGCAACCAATTGCAGTTTATTTCTAGGACGCATAGAGCGTATGAGTCTCTCCAGTATCTAATCATGTTTTTGCAAAGTTAATGTTGATATTATTTCGAGATTAATAAGATTGACATACAGACAGGGAAACCTTCTGTCATACGCGAACAGTCTCAGCTATGCAGTTCTATGCTTATAGATATATGGTGCGCGAAAATAGCTTTAATTATATCCTCAGGTGTCGAGAGCTACTGCTACAGTTTGCAGTAGAGATTTATGTCGGAATTTAAACTGAGCGCTTCCAGTTTATATGATACTACCAGACAAAGCTAAGATGCAGATGAATATATTCACTTGCGTGATACGGTAGCTGGTAAGAGGAAAGCAAATGAAATCGGGCAGATTGTTATTCTGCTTTAATCCTTCACTACTGGCCCTCGCTATATACATATACGCACCCAGGATGGCATAACCAATGTGCGTAATTATGGACGGCATGAAATGTTACTAACTTTTACATGCAACAGCAAATGGGAAGAGATTTTAACTGAACTAATGCCTGATCAGCAGAGCTACGACAGGCATGACCTGGTAGTACGAGTATTCCACATCAAACATAAACAACTAATGGATTACGTTACTGTAAGTGCCATATTCGGTCCAACACGATGCTACATGTATACCATTGAATGGCAGAAACGTGGCCTATCACATGATGGCATTCTTATTTCGCTGTGTGATCGCATCAGACCAGATCAGATTGATCGCATAATTAGTGCTGAAATTCCTAGCCATGATGAAAACCCTGAACTTTTCAATATCATCACTAAGCACATGGTACATGGTCCTTGTGGCCGATTAACCCCCAGCTCTCCATGTATGAAGGACGGTGTATGCTCAAAGCGTCATCCCAAAGACATGCTTCGGGAGACAGTAACTGGAGTGGATTTATACCGTCTTTATCGCAGATGGTCACCTGAACATGGAGGTTTGACTTGGTCACTTGTACTGCGTTTAAACAGGGATGCTTCACAAGTCACTCGAGACAACAGATAGATTGTACCATACTACCCTTTGTTGTCAAAAGTATTTAATGCTCACATCAATGTAAAGTTTGGTAATTCTGTTAAATCCATAAAATATATATGCAAATATGTTAACAAAGGCAATGATCAATCAGTTTGGACTTGAGAGGGTTGGAGTTGAACTTGACGAAGTTGCCTGCTACGAAAGTGGCAGATACATTAGTGCAAATGTAGCGCATCTGCAATTTCTCTATTCATCAGCGCATTCTAACTGTTCAGCATCTCAACGTTCACCTCGAAAATGAACAAAATATATATATTTACAGACGCGACTCTTCAGCAACGAGTTTAATCACCACCTGACACAACACTAACAGCAGAAAAAATTAATCTTCCACCTCTTCTTTCTCTACTTCGTTATCTTCTAATTTCTCTTCTTCTTCCTCTTTCTCTTCTTCTTTCTCTTCTTCTTCTTTCTCTTCTTCTTCTTCTTCTTCTTCTTCTTTCTCTTCTTCTTTCTCTTCTTCTTTCTCTTCTTCTTTCTCTTCTTCTTTCCACGTCGTCCCTCGTAGACTACGCTCTCAGCCTTCTGCCGTCTTGCCTCCAGCGACCCGTTTTTATATCAAACTGGACTCTCGTCTCCGCGAGAGAACACGAGATTTCACGGGATTACCTGGCGATATTAAGCCTAGGACGCCATCTTGCCGCTCTTTGGGCGGTCCAGCCCTGCAGAGCGCGCATCGAGACCGTTTGCCAGGTAATCCCATGTTTTCACAATTTATAACACACTCCCCCCTGATCTCATTATCACAGAAAGAGCAGGGAGGCCGTGTCCTTTTTCTTCGAGTGCTTCTTCGGGGAGGGGGATTCGGGGCCTCATCGTCATCCGTGCTGTCTTCCGTGGCAGGAAGGTCAGCGAACCTGAGGCTGCGCATCGCAGCATCACTGTCCGGGCTTTCATCAGCAGTAGGAGGGTCAGTACATTCAAGGCTATCACTCTCAGTGTCGCTGCGCGATGAAGCCGTCATGAACCAGAATGATGGTTCGCTGGTCACGGATTCAATGTCATTATCCTCGTTAAATGGCAGCTGCGTTTGGAATACCGATCTTAAGTCTTTAATGTGACGGGGTACTCCATCAACTCGCACCGCCTGCGGGCTGATCACTTCAGTGACACGACCGGTTCCGTAACGAGTCGTGCACTGGCCTCGGGGTTTTTTAACCCAAACGACATCTCCTTTTTTCATTTTCTCCTGTGGAGGTTCTGGTTCGGGCAGTAAGCTGCTCTCCAAACCTCTCGCCCTGACATGGTATGTATGTAGCGCATTAGCTGGCGCGGTGGAGGGTGAAGTATCGTCCTTAGGGGTGACGTTATACCAATAGACTGCTTCAGCCACCGTACACTTCTTCCGCGCTGCGATGGTCTTGATAGTCCTATGGTTGCGCTCAATAATTCCGTTCCCACTGGGCACATGGGCACACCGAAAACGCAGACGGACACCCCAGCCATCTACAAACTGTTTGAACGGTGCACTAACAAAAGCGGGGCCATTGTCGGTCAATATCTCAGAAGGAGGGCCACGCTCAAGGAACACACTTTCCAACTCATGGACAATGGCAGCCGTATCCTGCCGGCGAAGGGACCGCCACAATGCAAATCGGGACGGTCCGCAGTCAATAAGGGTCAAGAAATTCCCCCATTGTAGTGAGTTATGTCCATCGCAATCCTATCCCAGTTATACTTCACACCGAGTGTACCCTTCTTCCACCGGACAGGTGCTGGGTCGATCGATTGGCAGGTGTTGCAACTTCTCACAACAGATTTCACAGCCCTCCGTGACACAGAGGGGTCAACCAACCTGGCGAAGTAAAAGGTTCGGTTTACACCAGGGTGCCCGCTTTGGCAATGGACATCAGCGATACGCTCTGGGCTGAGTCTACGTCCCACCGCAGCACAATTTACAGGTGCTGGTTCGTTCACTTCTTTCTGCAGGTCCAGCCAACGGCGAGGCACTCTGGTCAATCGATCCGCTCGATTCAAACAGGACTGCACCAGTGTCACATCTATGACCAAGTTGTATTCATTGATGGTTTCGGTTAGGGTAGCAAGCCGCCTCCGGATTAACATTTCGGCCGATGCCTTCGTTGTCAGCCGTGCTTTTCCGTTCAAGGCATCGGTCATCCACCGATGCACACACGTGAAATCCGTGATAACGTGGAGGACGCTAGCCTGCCACTGAAGCGCTAGATTGACTCCTTTCAGTGTAACATCGAGTTCAGCTAGGTTTATGTGCTTAGCGTCATTCTCTGGCCGGATCCAGCAGGCATCTTCTACTATACTTCCGTTGACTGCCAGAGCAACGCCAAGGGCAAGTGAGCTGGCGTCCACCCAAACTGTAAACTCACTCCCATCGACGCACCAGCTCCCTCGTACAGGGTCATCATTGGTCACTCTGGCCACAGCTTCCACCAGCATGCCTCGCAGGGAAGGATCACGCACCTCATCGTCCCATCCTGTTGACAAAGAAGTTGCCCGTCGCTTTATAGCCGCCACAGCCACTCGGAGCCACCCACACACAGGGAAGTGACCCACCAGTTTTCCACACACGGAAAACGTGCTCCGACGTGTGATGGTAGATGGGATTTCCGGGATTTCACCGCCCCTTCCCCATTGGAGGCCATCTGCACTTCCGCTCACCTGCAGCCCGAGCACTTTCGCCCCATCCTGCAGCCGCTCCGGTTCCTTGCAGGACAACCCGAAGTGCTCAAAGTGTTCTTTGACCGCCTGGGCAGACAGCAGGCTCTCATTGACAAAAATGTCGTCTATATAAGACGATGTCGCCTGTTGCACAGCTTTATCCTGACGCCGGATCGCCCGCATGATCGCCGTCATGATGCCCGGGGCTACATTCAAGCCGAACCCCAGCCTGGTCAAGCAATAGCGAGTTCCTTTGATTACCACCGTCTGGAATGGCCACAGCGATTTCTCAACACGTATTTGTAGGTAAGCTCTTCGCAAGTCCAGTATGGCCGCTTCCGCACCCTGCCGTCGCCACTCTCGCAGTTTATGAGCACAAACGTCAGCCCCCGAAGTGTACGGGTCAACGTGTTCATTGAGTTCCCGGTAATCAAGAACAGGTCGAACTTTCTGCTTGTTCTCTTGTCTGATAGCCATCAGGGGAATTAGCCCCCGCGGGGGCCCGAGCTCATCCTCTGGGTATGGAATTAACCAGCCGTTATCCAGCCACACTTGAAGTTCTGCCTCGTACTGCTCCCTAAGCCATGCAGGAGGGGGATACACTGTCAGCCGATTCCGCAAAGACACTGGTGGCTGGTCGCCTGCCCACTTCCAGGACGCTGTCCATGTGTTTGTGCCCTTGTCATATTCTGCGTGGAAATCGGGTTCGTCAAGAGTGATTGCTGCACACATTTGTTTGTCTGGTCGAGGGAATCTCACATCACCGACGCTGTTTACAGTAATTCCGCCTAGCTGTGTAATAGTGTCCATTCCAAGGAGAAGGTCATATCCGAGCAGCTCCCTATCGACCACCAACACCGTCACAGCCACTGGGGGGCCATTGTCAATGCTGATATGAACAACACTGGATCCACAACACACTAATGAGCCTTTGCCGACAGTCAGGACGGGGATCTGTCGTTTCTCCCATGTGGTGCAACATTCCTTTCGAAGGAGGGTTTGGGTACAGCCGGTGTCAACCAGCGCTGAACGTTTACACCCATCAACTTGAACTGTCACTGCAGGAAGCGCTTTGTTCAATGCCGCTTTGGGGAGGGTGCTAGCGCTGCGGCGTCCTCCCCTTGCCCGTTTCCCGGACAATTCCGTGCTATGTGGCCTGGCTTATTGCATTGGTAACACCGTATTACTTTTCGTGCTCCATAATTTGGGGTGCGCCTTGTGCCGCCTCTGCAGTCTCTGGAGAAGTGGTTGGGGCCACCACATGTATAGCATCGTAGGCCCTCTGCTGGCGAGTCCAAGGTGTCAACCGCTGCAGAGACCAGTTCTCGATCGTCCTTCAAGATGTTTCGTGCTCTCGCCAACAACTCCACCAATTCAATCTCTGTGAGTCTCAATGATGCTCGCAGCAGTCGGCTTGCATCGTCCGGAAGTCCAGACAAAAAGGCGCATGCCAATATGCGGTCACTCGCACCGCCGAAGGGAGCAGCAAGCTTTTTCAAGTCGGCCATGTAGACGTCCACTGTCTCCCCCGGCCCAAGCCGGCGTTCGGAAAATTGCCTCCAGGCAACAAAAGGATCTGCACCAAATGCCCCGTGCAGCGCCTGTGCAATCTGCTCCATGGTCGCATCATTACTGAGCTGCTGGTACACGGCGTAAGCCCCCTTAGTGAGTCTCAATGGGATGACCATAGCTGGGTCTTTAATTTTGCACAACCGGCAAACACGCTCGGCCTTCTCCAGCCATTCGACCACCGATGGACCAGCAGGAGAGCCGTCGAATTCCGGAATCAATCTGATGTCGAATTTTTCCATAACAATGCCGAAAATAGCTTGTTGCAGAAAAAATTAATCTTCCACCTCTTCTTTCTCTACTTCGTTATCTTCTTCTTTCTCTTCTTCTTCCTCTTTCTCTTCTTCTTTCTCTTCTTCTTCTTTCTCTTCTTCTTCTTCTTCTTCTTTCTCTTCTTCTTTCTCTTCTTCTTTCTCTTCTTCTTTCTCTTCTTCTTTCCACGTCGTCCCTCGTAGACTACGCTCTCAGCCTTCTGCCGTCTTGCCTCCAGCGACCCGTTTTTATATCAAACTGGACTCTCGTCTCCGCGAGAGAACACGAGATTTCACGGGATTACCTGGCGATATTAAGCCTAGGACGCCATCTTGCCGCTCTTTGGGCGGTCCAGCCCTGCAGAGCGCGCATCGAGACCGTTTGCCAGGTAATCCCATGTTTTCACAATTTATAACACAGACTGCATGTTGTAAGCTTTGCGAAACTGATGACTTTGCAAAGACCCTGTTGTATTCACAATTAGCTTCCTTCTACATCTGTCAGATTTCCTATAAATGTTGGAAAGAACGCTTTAGGGGCACTGAAGTGCCAGGCCATCCAGATGTGAGGCAAACTGATGCATTAGCTAGAGTATACACCGTGCACCTAAATAATCGTGAATGGTCTTTTCTGCGCATTTTACTCAATCACGTAGTTGGTACTGTGTTATTTAACGACTTGAAACTGTGGAAGGTTTTATTATATTTTTCAAGGAGCATGAAAAATGTTGGGTTTGCTAGAAGATAATGGACCGTGGCGGGATACATTAGGAGATACTACCACTGTATAATCAGCAAATCAAATACGACACCTATTGTCCATCATGTTGAGTACATATCACCTCTCTGACCCACTTCAACTGTGGACATAATTCACGTGGCACTTGGCTGAGGACATATATTTTACAGCACGACAGTTAGCCAGAAACCAAAAACTGCCTTTAACATATACAATTTTCAATGACGCTTTACTATCCATTAAGGATAAAGTACTTGATGTGACAAACTATGACTTAACCACTTATGAACTTCCAAATCCTAATCGACAGGCAGAACCAACATTGTACAGGGAAATAATTCGGGAAACAAGATACAATCTAAAATAACTTCATCGCTTCCTGATGTACAATGAACATTTTTACGGCAGAAAAGGATGCATCCTACAGTCAACTCTTACATAGAATCCAGGATAATGTTTGTGGCATCGTTGTTCTGTATGCACCAGGATAAATTAGAAAGAAACATTTATAATCAAGCTGGTATAAGCAAAGGTCGGGGAGGCTGGAAAAATCACTTTAGCTGTGGCATCCTCAAACATTGCAGCTACCCTGCTGCCAGGTATCCGCACTACTCACTCAGTACTGAAACTTCCCCTGAACTTAGCGAAGACTAATAACCCTCTTTGTAACATAAACAGATATTGGCACTGTTAAACTGCTGCGGAATGTGCTCTCATTGCATGGCTGAGTGTACCATGTCTCACAAACTTACAGTTGAAGCACTCGACCTAACCCTGAAATATTTGCGTAGCAACGATAGTCTAATAGGCGGTGGCACTCTGCTACTGTCTGGAGACTTCCGACAAACATTGCCGTTTATACAGAAGGATACTCCAGCAGAAGAAATACATGCATGTCTAAAATCATATTTCTTTGGCCATTAGTCGAGAGGCTGCACCCGAGAAGAAACTGCGAGAGAGCTAGCTAAAGGTCTACTGGATATTTGAGAAGATCGTTATGCAAATCGTACGTTATCTGTAAAAGCATTTCAAAGCATTAATTAGAAAATGTAAAGCTTTCATTATCTTTTCAGCGTAACAGTTACTAAAGGATGGGAGAGAGAAGAAACCACGCGCGTTTATCCCAAGCACGCTCCTTTACCATTGAGTGTATGTCGATATAATGTAAAGTAATATCATTAAATCCTAACTTCATTTCTCCGAAACGAAAATGCATTCTCGTCTGTAAATTAGTTTTTGTAAATTAAATATTTGGTAAAAATAATATTTTCCTTCTACGATAATGGCCGACTTGTGTTCTAAATTAATGAAAAGCAATCTAGTTGATTTAATATAATACATGTTTGGTACTGATATAGGCTTTTAAAATATAACGAAATGCATTCCAGTAGATTTAATTTAATAACTAAAATACTGTTCGTTAAGATATATTTTCATCTAGGGTATCAATTAAAAGAACCAAATCTGATGCTACAGTGCTCGTGGTGGCGTATTGTGAATATTGTGACAACGAAATAACAGTTGGTATTGTGTATTTGTAAATGTTAATCAGCGTAGCGCATAATCATTTAAGTAAACGATGCTTAAGATGTGTATCGGCAAATGTTTACGTAACCATATTAATCGGAGAACGTCTACTGTACGCGCGTAACAATAAATATGAAATATTAAGGGTGTAAACAAAGTCTGTGACACATATAGACATCTTCCCAGTATACATGAGTAACAGTTGTGGGAGATATGTAGTAGATGGAAATAAAACATTGTTTCTAAATCATATTTTCACATCACGAGGTAAATCATGTGATGGCTTATTTCTGAAAAAAAAACGAAAAGTAATCTGATTTATTTTATGATTTCCGACAAATAATATATTTTCAAATAAATCTCAATTGATTCTAATTGATTTCATTTGATAATTTAACAGTTATGTAAACAATTATTTTTTTACAAATAGGATGTTTGATTCATAAAGTAATTCGATAAAATAGTTGACTTGTTTTATATGAAAACCGAATGCAGTTTAATGAAATAAGTATCGTAATGAACGCACATAACTCTCTTATTTCACTCGTAGAAGATAACAAATGATCAAAAAGGACAAGAAAATGCGCCCATGATCGTCTTGTTAACGTGTGACGGATTATAAGCTTAGTGCTTCAGCATTTAAATAATGAGTGAAACTAGACATGCCTGTGCAGCATTTAACACGATTATGTTGTCATAGCGACTTCTGTCTTTTGTTGTGAAACTAGAAATGAACGACCGTGCGTAACATCAATTATTGTAAACCGACAAGCGCAGCTGTTTTGAAAAACATCATAAGCAAATGACGGAAGAGATTTCTAAATAAGTCAATGTGTCTTCTGAGAGGAAGCAGGAGGCATCTTTATTTGGTGTTACCGGTTATGCACGGAAAGAATAACATGTGAGATACTCATGTATCGCAGAGAAGGAAACCTCATTGTTTACAAAAGAAATAGCTGCTCGATACCCCTAAATATCACCATATTATATGATTTAAAAGTGTGTGTAAAGCTATGGTGTCGCATTTTTGGAAGCTCAAATTGGTTAATTATGACCAGAAAAAGATATTGTTCGATGAAATTAAATATGGTAATTGGTTAACCTGAGAATCGAGAATGTAACAAAGAAGCCTTTATAATGAAAGATAATATTACGCTTCATTTCGATAGTTAACCCAATTTTAACCCCATTAAACCTGACAGATCTATTACAATAAAACATTTAATTCACAGATGAATTCATCCAGAGTCGGTCGGGAATCAATGTGCTTACTGAATTTATACATTTCTAGATTTATAATATAAAATTTATTAAAAGTAAGTAAAAGTAGAAATGTATTACTTCTGAAGTTTGAATTATATAAGCGACTATTAATGAGTAGGTGTATTTATGGCTCTATATTCTGGTAAATGTTCGGTAAATGTATATCTGTAAATATTTTATTATACTAATCAATAACGTAAAATAAATGATTTAGAATAGCCAGCCAGGAAGCTTCAAAGAAAATAAGGAAAGTGTAGCAGAGAGAGCGTGTCATGTTTAGGTTTAAGATGTAGAGTATCAAACGTCAACTAGGTAGATTGAAACATGGAATAAGAAATGTGATACCAATGGCGGTCTTATATGAAAAAGTATTCTCCTTGTATGCGGCAGCAGTGGTAGTAGATCTACATGTGAAAGTGAACATTCCGTACATTTCCTTTGCGTATTACTATCTCAAGAAAACTATCGAGCAGGAATAAATTTACAAATTTAAAAATGCAACAGAAACTAACTGATAGTTTCCGAAAACACGCATCATTAATTTACCTAAATTGATGCCGAAACAAATTTATATATGGAGCTTTTAGACAGAAAGTAATACATGTACACGAAATAGCGCAAATATCACTTTACTGTATATATAAATTATTTTTATTTTATAATCAAATAACAGCGAATATTAAGTAAAACCACGTCGTTACATACTGGAATTAAATAAACATTTTTGATGGAGTTGAATTGTTATTTCGCAGATAGAAAATATCAAGAACGTTATAGGACGCACAGAGGCGTTTGTTATATCAAGATTAAATAAATGTGTATATTAATAGTACACTGTTCATAGTTCGCTGATAAGCAGTGAGAAATGGTATTTGTGTTAATTGCTCGATATTCATGATACAGCGACCGAAGCTATGATCTGATGCAGCATATCAGTTGTTCAGGTTCATATTTTAAACAAGTTTCTTGGAAATAAATTACAATATAAGTTAATCGTACTGATTTGCATTTAAAGACAGGAGTCATACTTCGTACATATTCATATAGAACGGGCAATTATGGTAACACTAACAAGAGTCACTTATTTACACGCAGACTAAGTTTGTCTACTGATGTTTTATGTAGAAAATAAAACACTGACGTAATCAGTTTGTTGGGTACCATTACATATACACTTGCTAAGGAAAGAAGCAGCACACTACCGGTAGGACAATATGCGATAATTGCAATGCATTAATACATATATTTATGCATCCTACACAGTTAATTGCATTTAACAAAATATCAATCAAAAGTCAAATATAATGCATTTAGTTTTATATCAAACCGTGTAAGCTATGTAATACACATTCATTTCTAATCGGGCTACCGATTATCATTCGACTCGCAATTCTGCTGCAGACTGATCCAGTTTAATTTCATATATTAAGACATGCAATGCACCATGAAATGGCCTTTTGCCTCAATTGAGAACAGAATGTAATATGCATCTTCATAATTACGTTGCAACATCGAAAATCGGGAGTTCAAAGGAAGTGTATTCATATAAAGTATCCATTCATTAGAGTGAAGAAAAGGTTCGGACTAGCAAAGTTACGTTACATAATTGTGTACATAATTGAGATGAATAGAACAGATAAAAATCACATTCTATTTGGTTTGAAAATAAATTTAATACGGAGTATATCAGACATTTTCGGTTTGGTCAACTTATCCACTGTATCTTTTTATTGAAATTATTGATGTTTCCAATCGTTTGTAAAATGATGATGGATTCATTGGATAATCTATTGTAATATGTAATAAATATTACAGATGTATTGTCTTTCCGTGTTATCTATTTACTACATTAAACTGAACTGGTATTGGTTGAATTCATTTTTAGAATTCAACTTTGTAAAGTCATGGTAATAAATGGTAGAATATATCCCAGAAGAGTAACTTTTACTACATACGTGTATAAGTATATGTATGTGGCCGTGTATAATAAATTAATCGATGCTAAGTAGTAGTATAAAATTATAAAAGAAAGTCATATAGTCAGTGGAATGCATTTGTACATGATAATTACTAACATAAGCTTACTAATATAAGGTCAATATTTGTTACTGATAGAACT
Organism: Sepiola atlantica; assembly: GCA_963556195.1. NCBI lineage: Eukaryota > Metazoa > Mollusca > Cephalopoda > Sepiida > Sepiolidae > Sepiola > Sepiola atlantica. The sequence goes on along the minus strand of OY744517.1, from coordinate 112,534,582 downwards.
TTCATCGCTCGGAAAATAATGATCCTGTGGACAATAATAGCTTCTATAATTATTGCAATCTCAAATTAGGTCAACAAAAGCGCAAGTTAACTTAATAACGGTGTCCACAACCACCAAATCGTATATACACTTTAATTTACGACTCCTAACCGGCTTTGTCTCATGGTCGGTTTATTTCGAATTATTACATCATTGTAGAGAATCTTAAAGGGAATGTCAACGAGTGTGACCGCTTGTATTGCTATAATGTCACAGTTTCAAAAAATAAAATAAGTCATATGAAAAATAAGTAAGCCATTAAATGATCCCGAGTTACATTTGTTTATGTGTGACGGAGATTATCATGAAACAAATAAGTTCTCGACACTTATTTTCTTATTATGTGAGTTTCTGTTTACAGTCAGCCATGCATATACCTACTACAGTGTTGGTGTATTTGTTAGCGTGCATATTAGTGCATCAGAAAAAGATGGAGTTTAATTAGGTAAATAATATCCTTTATGAAAATGTTGTATTCCCTAATAAGATATCATTTGTTTTATCTACGCAATATTTTCAGCTACTTATTCTACCTTTTTAACGACTCCTAGCATCAACGTTCAGATAAGAACACTAAGAAAAGTATTTAATACTGCATAAAAAGTATCCTGTTTAGAAGGTTATGTCCTACCTATATAAATCAAATATATATATAATCGACTAAATCCTAAACGAAAATCTGGAATAACTTAATTTATAGAAAATAGCAAAAACCCAGTAAGAACATATGAAATATGTTAGCATTCTTTTATCTAACACTTTCAAATGCTTAATCATCTTAGGTATTCATTTATTTTAACTTTGCTTTTCTAGAATTATATTGGATTAAACTAAAATGTTTCTTAGTCGCTAACTTTCTTCACAAAATGTAGGATAGATGTACTCTTACTTATTCTAACGATAGTTCTACTCATCGAAATTAAGAACTGCAAAAGCAAAATAATAAAAGCCACAAGGCGAATATCTAATACATGAACTATTTACTCATGACTTGATCTCTGACATCTTTATAATGAAGTCAAGTCATAGTCTCCCCTATTTCACTTACAATTATGGCTATAGAATCAAAACCTTTATATGATAATATGTTCAGTCAGTCACTTAGGCCAATTACTGATGCGTGTTTTCAGAAAATATGAGTTAGTTTTTTTCTCCTACGAATTTTCTTATTTTTTCTCGTCTAGTGGTATTTCCAAAAACAGTCATTTGCAGAGGAGGTTGTAGGTAATTACACTGTTCCGCTAACATCTACTATAACACACACTAGTGTGACCGGGACTGTTGATCATGTGATTATGTTTTGCGGCATAACACCTTTTGTTTTTCATGTTTCACGCTATTATAGATCTCTGTAACCTACCATACATTTTCAACCTAAATGACGATCGCGTCCTATAAATACACTTTCATTCTTCCGGGCCTTCTTACTGTTTATTCACTATACTATTTTTACACAGTCTAGATACGCGGAATAAGAGAATATCGGAGTAGATGTCAATGAACACGGAACGACATAACAGTCAACACGGTAACACTTAGAATATAATTTTCTTTTACGTAGTCTCCCTAATTATTTCACTAAAATGACATCTAGAATATTAACTATTTATTCAAGTTCATACTTTTTATTTAACTTCTGCTATTTTGGCTGCGTAGGCGTTAACACGATAAAAGCTGCATTCCAGTATATCGGATTGTCAAATTATGGAGAAACTTAATTCGGGCGATTCAATATGGCGACGTTTGTTTGACGTCTGATGCGGTATGTCTTGACTTTACGTAAGTTGTTACTTAGGTTTTAAAAACGAATTATTCCAAGGTCAGGCACCTTTGATAGCTTGTGTGTTAAACTAGTTCCTGCCTATTGATAATTTCTTTGGTTTGATTTATTTTTACTACTATTCACAGGAATGTAAACTAAAAAAAAATGAAAACGATAATGTAAGGTGTCTGTAATAGCAATTAACATAAACATTATTTTTACCAGTCCGGAATCAGCCTTATTATGGCTAGTTTTTGTCCTTTTTAAGATGCAAGTAAGAAGAACTCAAACTAATAGCAATGTGTGTTAAGCGATTGTTTTTTGTCGTTCGTTTGAAGTCGGAACATTTCGGTATTTTCCGGGACAGGCACTTACATCATACTGTATCATTCGCCCTTTCCTTCGCACAGGGATTCTTAGATACACTGGTTATAAACAATTTTATCCTCGACTTATTTTGATTTAATATGTTTTAAATAAAGTATAATATATGCTAACAAGAAAATGAACCGTTTGTAGGTTAGGTTCAATAAATATGGTAACACTATCCGCTGAATCAGCTCTCTAAATAACAATAAGATTCTAGTTTTAAAACGATGACGTATGAACACCCTAAAAACTTGGCTGAAAGAATCAAAACAAAAACTTTTAGAATTGTGTGTGTGGGATTAGTATTATATTAATATTTTATGTAAGATAAACTCTTATTTCAGCGACATTCTTACTTTTTAGGTCAGGTAACATTTAAACTAGTTAACCGTTTTCATATGATAAAACGTCATAGAACAACAAATACTCAGCTAAAAAGTACAATCACCCTATTCCCATAAAAACCACAAAAGATATATACCCCATAGCAACAAAAGATGTCGGTTAACTGCCTCAAAAACTCTAAAGAGGCTCGAAAGTGAGGGATCAGTTCACATTCAATTATATACGACACTGAAACCCCAGTCTGATCTCTAAAATAATTGTGTATTTTTTTCATGGAGAGTCATTTCTTTTCACTTCCGTAAATGTTATCAGGGCGTACACACATACTCTCTTAAAAAGTAAAATATCATTTTTTGCGGGGGTTAACTTTTTTTAGAATTTACTTCAAATGGTCTGACTTCTTTCTTAAGCAAAGAATGCTTTTCGTGAAGTCAATTACTAACTTTAAGTCTACATTGACAATCAACTTCTCTTATAAGTCCGATTGCAATTTCCCACCCAAATAGTAAATGGTATTACATAAACATAACAGTGTCTACGTTCTGAGCGGATAAACAGTAAATATTCAATTGTTAAAGGTCGGAGTCAATCTACTTTTCTAGGCAACGGCATGTGATTCAAGTGTAATTTCAGCTGTTGTATACTTACATTCTTCGCTAGGTTATTTTTGTCGTTGGAAATCACAATATACAATCTTTCTTGACACATAGCCTAATCGAAATAACGCTAGTTTTCGATTTGTTTATTGTTGTTTCGCTCTCGGGGTCTTAGGGTAAATTCTAATCGCAGAAATTGCGTTGTCCGCTTTTATTCTAAAGTAATTCCGAACTCATTTTTTTAAGTGAGTATCCATTGTCCATTTAAAATATACTTGAATAGAATCGGCCTATAAGAAAAATATAAAATTAGACTATAGAAATGTATGACTCACTGTTTGTTGTCTGGTCGCAATTTGTCTCTGGAGCACGTTTGAATACAAATTACAATATTATTTGACTTTACTTTTTGGAGGAAACACACACGCCAGAAAACTTCAAATCCATTAAACGGTTGAAACGCATGTACAATGTTAATGAAGGTTAAAAAACGCGCGTTTATAAATAATATGCACATATTTATAAATATTACAAGGATGAAAATTATACTGACAATAGAAAAGCCTGCTACGAGTTATTTCGACTAGGCTATGTGTCAACTTACAATTTCGTGCCGAAGTTGTAGGACGATTTTAGAAGCAAAGTAAAGTAAATCCCAATTTCAGTTTTTGCTTTTGTTTCTGATTTTTTAAGATAGTTTATAAGAAATTTTCGGGAACCATTCCCTTGGGCATATATTGATGTGCTTGTTGTCTGTTTTATTTCCGGTACAAATGTACCATGACGTAAAAGAAAATAAATTAAAAAAGAGGGGAGTTCTTAAGTAAAATCTGTCTACTAGGTGTATGTGTGGGGGTGTTCTCTTTGAACGTTGGTGAGTGGCCTGTGTTATACACATCCGGTATAAAGGAGAAAACAACGAAAAGAAGGGAAAGAAAAGAGAAACTAATCTTCACTAGATAAATAAATTTATCTGCTGTAGTTGGGGCATTTGTTTGATAGGCAATATGTTTTCGGTGTCTATATCTAAAATTGTAACACTGTTATTAGCAAGTGTGTCTGTAAACACATAAATATGCACACACACAAACACACACATCAACACGTACACAGACACACGCATATATATATGTATATACATATAGAGAGAGATAGATTGATATATTCATATACACACGCATGCACACAGATAAAATATATATTTATCATTTCACTTATATATTTACTGCACGGTGCACAATTGTCTATATCTAATTTAGTTTAGGAGATGCGTGTATGTATGTGTGCTGGTCAGTGCATGTGGGCTTGAGAAATTAAATTAGCAGTGTTTAAATTGAATTGATAATGTGATGTGTATATTCTTGTATTTAAAAGGTCATGTTAATTCGTGGTGCGGTGAAAACAAAAATTGGAGGTACTCAAAATTCTGATCTCTGAGTTTATCCCCTTGGAATGGGTGTTCAATTTGTAGATCTATTTTATTTCGTTCTTTCTGTGGTGCTGTGTGAAATGGAAATCTGTTTGTAGTAATATGCATTGTATGTGGTATATTGTGATGGTTTGCTGAGGTGTAATGCCTTGCCACTGGTGAGTAGGGATTGTTGTCCTTGATCGCTTTCTTGTGGTTATTAAATCTTACGAGGAACGGAGTGCCTGTTTCCCTGCCATAATCCCCTATCACTGCAATATGTTCAGAATTTGTGAAGGCGGATATTTGATAAAATGTTTACCCCATGTAGACATAAGCAATTTAATTTCGTCCCCCAATCTTTTGTACTACTATATTTAACTCATGGAATACATTACTTATGTTCGTTGTGTGAGAGATGCTTGTTAACATAACCTGTGGTTCCTATTTATTTTCCTCGCCCCGAGAGATTATTTAGACACAAGTAGGTTTTTGATATGGTGAAAATCATGCTTTCCAAAGACAATAATAAAGCTTCACTGACCGACGAGATACTACAATTGGCTCCTGTATTGTGTTTTGTTATTTTAAGCAAAATGTAAAAAAACATTTAAATCTACACACAAAAATGGTACGTGTCTAAAACTAGAATATATTCTGAAGATGCGTAAAATAATCTCGACTCCGATATTAATGTATAAGGCTTCTATTTATGAAGCCGGATGATCGGATTTTGTCTAAAAGATATAATTTGAATAATTGTTTATCAATTAAAAGTGTGTAATATTAATATATACCTCTTTAAGATCTGTTTAATGATCATAATATTCTCTGATCAAAATCGAGTTTGCCAATGAAATAATTAAAATTACATGTTAAGTAATTAGTATCTTATGATTTTTGACGATAGTATCTGGACTATGAGAGTGTTTGATTCTCTAATTTTGTCTAGGACATTAGTAATAATAACATGAATTGTTTATTGGAGTAAATATTATGTTCGATAAAACCAATTGATTTCTTTTAACAACACGAGCTAATATTGCCGTAGTTTATTAACTACATGTGTTAATATAAAGCGATTGTTAATCAAGCACAGACGCTGAGGCAAAATCGATTTGACTGTATATATATATAAAATGTAATGACATTATGGTAATAATGTTTGATATCTATCTTTTTAATGGCAAAAACTAGTATATATATATATATATATATATATATATATATATATATGTATGTGTGTGTGTGTGTGTGTATACAGAAAAAGATCTAGAGAAAGAGAGAGAGAGAACAATAAAAATGTATATATGTGTGTGGATGACGGCTTATATCGTATATCTCCGCTTTAATAGACACACTCAAAATCTACATGCATGTAATTTATTACCTACAAATATGTTCGTATTAATGTTCATAAAACACTTACGTTATTATGCGTGTGCGTTTATAGTTATATTTGTGTGCGTTTTAGCAAATTAATGCTTGTTAAATTTGTATTAGCGACGTTAACGCAAAAAAGAATCGCTGTCTATTGCTTCGAATAGATTGTAATTAATATATATAAGTAAATAAAATGACTAACAAAAAACTAAAACATAGTTGTAAATAATAGCTGAAAAGAAAACTTACTAAAATATCTTACAAGTATAGGATTTGTATTGGTACTTTTTAATTAAAACAAACATTACAAATATAATCAACTTAATCAATTTAAGCCAATGGTGTTTAAGAGGCGAAGAGAGGAGATTAATAATACCATGCGATGCGATTATGATTTCATTCCGACCAAACTCTTTGAGATATACTTATCAATAAACGCATATATATATATATATATATATATATATATATATATATATATATATATATATATATATATATATATATAGAAAAGAGGGTAGTGCAGTATTAGTGCAGTTCCAACGAGAGAAAAGTATATATGTAAAGGAGTAAGGCTACCAACATTTGTAGAATGTTTTTTTCAACATTTATTTATTATTTTGTTGTTTTACCGTTTTATAATTTTATATAACGCGTTTCAAGCGGTGGTCCGCTTTCATCAGATATGAAAATCCATTTGAAGAAATGTCTTTCGATTTGAGCAAATGTTGTTTCATTTGAGGAATTTGTTATTGTTTTTGCGCATGCGTGGGTTTGCGGGTGTGTGGGTATCTTTTATTTTTATTTTTTATTTTTTATTTGCCATTTTTCCTGCTTCTCTTGGTCAAGTGCGTGTTACCCATCCATGACCCATCGGTCATCCCAGCCTTCTAGGGTGCGCAGAATTTCTTTTGAAATTTAATACTTTTTATTGCTTTTTGTCGTCTCCAAGAATGAAGTCGTGTTTGCGTGCGCGTGTGCGCCCGTATGCGTGTGGTCTAATCTTGAGTCTTATGAATAGGTGAGCGATACATACACACACACACATAAATACGCACACACACAAAATCAGCCAAGTAAACCTTACAACAATTACCCACACCCACCACTCCAACAGATGAAACCTTCATACAACAACCTCCCACCCTACCACACACAACAAAACAGACCCTACAACCACCCAACACACCAATGGATACAATCGAAATACTCCAAACGCTACCCACATCATCAAACAAAACAACCATATAACAATTCTTACAGACATAAACTTACACAACAATACAGACCCCACAACTACGTCCACCATCAAGAACCTCTACCAAGATACCCTAACCCGAAACAACTAACTCACAATAATAACACATTCAAATATACTAAAATAAACCCTTATAACTACACACACAACGCCAATTATAACAACACGCTTGACACCAATTTTGCCAGAAAACAACACAATCCTCTAAAACACACACAATATATAGAAAGCAATCACTCTTCAACAACTCCTCAAATCAACGAAACAAACAACACTCATCCTCATTTTTTAGAACCCCCTCCCCGGACAACAATCCCAGATTAAACAATTTAAAACCCAAAATTATCAATTTATCCACATACACATTTACAAAGGAGGAAATAAAAATACGAAAATTAGGTCTCAAATTCTGCCCAACTCCCAAAAGTAATATCACGGAACTGAGGAAGGACCTTAAAGAATTTGAACGCAAATTTAGACTAATAGAAACACTAAACAATAAAGAAAACAAAACAGATCAGCCATTAGTGAGAAACAAATCAACATATTTCCCTAACAAACACAATACGAAAGAACTAAACACCTACTTTGAAAACCTATGGAAAATCAACCCTCAGAGTAAAACTAAACTTACTAGTAACCTAACATCTAAACAAAACCAAGCACTAGATACCATCCTAAATAATAATAACATAATTATAAAAGAAGCTGACAAAAGCAGGGCGGTAGTTATCATGGACAAACATTACTATAAATCGAAAATTATAGAGGTACTAGAAAACAATGATTACTACAAATCAATTAGCACCAACATTGATAACAACACCATTAAAAAAATCACAAAACTTTGCACAACATACAATAATATACTAACAAAAAAAAAAAGATTTCCTAACAAACTTCATGATTAAAACAAACAACTTCTACGGACTACCTAAGATACATAAATCAAATGAGATAAGGAATGCAATCAACACACAGGCATCAGAATATATTAGTGACCCGAGTCCCAGTGACCTTATATTTAGACCCATAGTAGCAGGACCATCATGCCGAACAAGCAGACTGAGTAACTTAATTGACATATTACTACAACCATTCACCGATCAAGTCAATAGCTACATAAGAGACGACATACACTTCCTAGGCTCCTTACCACAAATAGTAAATCCCGGGACTAAATTAGTTACATTTGACGTCAGCAGCTTATATAGCAACATTCCCCATGACTTAGGTAAACACGCAATATCACACTGGATGGACAAACACCCACAAATACTACACCACAGATTCACCAAACAATTCATCCTCGACAGCATAGACATTATTCTCAACAACAACTCCTTTGAGTTTAATAACAAAAACTACATCCAGAATCTAGGTACAGCAATGGGAACCAAAATGGCACCAACATATGCCACCCTAACACTAGCCTACCTAGAGAAGATCTTATATGAAAAGATAGAAGAAATATATGGACAGAATATTCAAACTCTCTTCATAAAATCTTGGAATAGATACCTGGATGATTGTTTTATCCTCTGGGAACCCACATGGGGGGACATCAATAAATTACACAGCATACTACAGAACCTACACCCCAAGATTAAATTCACTATTGAACACAGTCAAACAGAACTACACTTCTTAGATGTATTGATTAAAATTAAAAACACTCACATAATCACAGACATCTACCACAAACCCACAGACACCCAACAATATCTCCATTTTAGAAGCCATCACCCCAAAAGCTGCCTAACATCTATACCCTACTCCCTTGCACGCAGGATCTGTGCTATAGTACGTGACCAAGACCTCCGGATTGTCCGACTGGAGGAACTACGGAAAACTTTAAAAAGAAGAGGATACCCGCTACAAATAATACATAAAGGTATAGAACTAGCAGAAAACATTCCATTAGAACAATTACGAATCCCCAAAAAACGAAACAAAGAACAAATATTAGCATACATCTCTACACATAACAACAACAATCCAGAATTATTCACAGAAATAACAAGAAACCTAACCCTACTCAACCATAACAACAAACTAAACGACATATTAAAAACAACAAAAATAAGAAAAAAGCAAACGCCAACCGAAAAACCTCAAACAAATTTTAACCTCATCTAAACTCAACCAACACACAATACAAGGGGTCACAAAATTTTGTGTGTGTGCGTATTTATGTGTGTGTGTGTATGTATCGCTCACCTATTCACAAGACTCAAGATTAGACCACACGCATACGGGCGCACACGCGCACGCAGACACGACTTCATTCTTTGACGACAAAAAGCAATAAAAAGTATTAAATTTCAAAAGAAATTCTGCGCACCCTAGGAGGCTGGGATGACCGATGGGTCATGGATGGGTAACACGCACTTGACCAAGAGAAGCAGGAAAAATGGCAAATAAAAAATAAAAAATAAAAATAAAAGATACCCACACACCCGCAAACCCACGCATGCGCAAATACAATAACAAATTCCTCAAATGAAACAACATTTGCTCAAATCGAAAGACATTTCTTCAAATGGATTTTCATATCTGATGAAAGCGGACCACCGCTTGAAACGCGTTATATAAAATTATAAAATGGTAAAACAACAAAATAATAAATAAATGTTGAAAAAAACATTCTACAAATGTTGGTAGCCTTACTCCTTTACATATATATATATATATACTAATATATTTATATATATACTCATATATTTATATATATATATATAAAGATGTATATATACTTATATATATATACATATATATATATATATATATATATATATGTGTGTGTGTGTGTGTGTGTGGGGGTGGGTGTGTGTGTGTGTGTGTGAGGGAGTAAATATGAAATGAAAAGTTGAGACGAAATAAAATGTTGGTTTATGTAGATAAGAAGCATAAAGACGTATAGAAATAAGGATAAAACATATCATTAAGCTGTAGCAATATATTTCGGTCAACTCGTTCGGCCATATTCACTTTGTAAAAAGTTTTATTAAACAGAACTGAACATGTTATACAGTCGAGTGTTTGATGCAAGTTTAACCAGATGAATAATAGAGGCGTTGCTGCACAGAAAAGTGAGCTGATTAGAAGTGTATGTACATGTTATTTTTCATATGGGAGAAGGATGAACTTGATAAAGTTCGAAATAAAAATATGGGCAATTTGCGACCGTTCAGATTATCCATTTTTGCATGAAAAACTATTTCTAAAAAGCTTTGTTTTGCTATGGTGGTAGATGGGGTGAACATCCTGGCTGTTAAGGAAAAATGTTCTAGGATCGTCAATCATACAAGATTCGGTGAGGAGCCGTAATTTTATATCGTGTGTGTATTTTATAGTATTCGCTGTTTCGTATGAACATGAATATTATGAGAAAGTATGTGTTACCAGCGAGTTTATAGTGTGTCCCAACTTCATGGCATTATGTTTATAAATTATTTTCTTAAAGAGACGTAGAGTCTGGCCACAATTAATTTTCTCATAGTTACGACATAGGGTCGTGCATATACTATAATAACATACTAAGTAGACAGAAAACAAAGAATGATAATTTGTTATATTTACATAATACAAAGTGTTTGACAAAGCAGTAAGGGACTTATAATCAACGATACTGTTCATAACAAAAAGGTTATCTTCCGGAATTGAACTTGTATGTTGATACATTCACTACTTTACGAAAATATCCTCAAATAATTCTTTTTTATTTCTGGAAAAAACATTTCCTTCAAAATACTCAATGTTTAAGAAAATTGCTTGAATAACAAATTCCTAGAATTTTCAACTTTTCTGATCTCTCAAAAAAAACGTAACTTTTTGTGTAGATTTTATGGTGACCCAAATCTGTTTTAGAATACGTGTTATTGTTAACATAAAGTTTTTATTGTTCTGAAGTTGACAACTAAACCGACAATTTTGCGTCTGCAGATCTATTAACATAGAGAAGACGCATAATTTTGATAGAACAACCAGGTTGAATTCATGTAGTCTATCGTAGCAAGACCACACCTAGTTATTTTGTTTCTTTTGATCTAGATATCTTCGAATTGTGCTATCAAATTGTTATTAATAATATAAAAAAATCACCAGACGTTTAAAAAATTTAAAAATAGAATTTATCAGAATTAATAAAATGTTAGGTACTCATTATTATTTAATTTTTTTTATAATGAGTTTATTGCATTTTTAAAACGCTTGCGTATATTTTAATCACATTAAATATCTTCTGATTTTACTTTACTACATTCATCCCAAAAACATCAACAATGATATACACATGCAATCATTAATGAGATGATAGCCAACGTATCGACAACATCATCTTTTCAAGATATCATGTTACGAAAAAATAAATTTTATGGTATATTTGTATTTATAGATATTAATAGAGGAAGATAATTCCGCCAACGGTATGCATTGAATATATATATATTTCTTTTTCTTTTTTAACATTTCTTTCTTTCTTCCTCCCTTTCTACTGTTTATACCCGTGACTATTTTTTTAAAATCCAAATTGCGTTCTTTGTATAAATTTGAAAACTTTTCTGTTTTTAATTAAAGTTCCGCTACC
>OY744517.1:112380334-112517834 GCA_963556195.1 Sepiola atlantica | reverse complement strand
TACTATGAAATTAATTAATATATATATATATATATATATATATATATATATATATATATATATATATATCAACGAACAATACGTCCTATAAAGTAAGAGCGACTAATAATGGAATTGTCTGCATTTTAATCACTTAGGAAGTGAAACAATCGATATAGAAGTAAGCAAAAAAACAACGAACGCTGCAATCATTAATTTAAAAAATACATAAAATACATAAAATATATATATGATTAATTTATAAAAGTGGTCACGTACACAGGTTTTCACGGCTCCTCCGATCGTCAGCGTAGCTGATTGTAGCAAGATTCGTACCCACGACAACATGTTCTGTATTCCTTAAATATGTGCAATATTTTATCGCTTCAACAGTTGAGATTGGTTGTTGTTGCTTTTTTTGCAATAATAACAGCTGTAATAAACGTTATCATATGTTAAGTTCACTTTCTAATGATGAGAGAGTTTTATACCTTTACATATATTATATTGTATGCAATAAATCACTCCATTATGGGACCAAGTAATTTCTGTGTAAAAGTAATCCACGTACCCCTGTGTTGCACAATACCATTTATATTTAACGTGTCCGATTTGTGCAAGATTCGAAATTCCGACTACATTGCCTGTTACTTGTGGGCCGCAAGGGCTTGCTTGAAATATGTACGATTGTTTATCACGTCCGTGGTTGAGATTTGTTATTGTTTCCTTTTGGCGATAATTACACCCCTGATGAACGCTACATTACGTACCTTATATATATATATATATATATATATATATATATATATATATATATATATATATAATAGTATGTTATGTATCCACATAAAATTTTATAAGGAGATGTATAATTTTTGTATGTATCAACAGTGCTCGATACGTAAGTAGAGCTAGGTAGTAAGCTATGAAAATATTTACTATAAATATATTTTCATAGCTTACTATATATATATATATATATATATATATATATATATATATATATATATATATATATATATACAGAGAAAGAGAGGGAGCGAGAGAATGAATAGTGATTAATTAATAAATAGTTTTACAACAACATTATTTATTACAGTTCCATGAATTTTAACTCAAAAATGGGTTGGCGTTCGATCGTTTTAGAGATGCATAAGAATTATGTTTATTTTTAAATATATGAATTCTAATATGTCTTTTTCGGTATACGTTTATTAAAGTTACACATTTCTGATAGATATATGATCCGTTTTTTGGCTAAAATAATGGATTTCTCTACATTTGATGAATAAAAAATAGCCGTATGGAAAACTTCAAAAAATGTAAAATTATAGGTGCTGTTGTAATTTTAATATTTCGAGAGGTACTTCGCCCTTCGTCAAAAGATAAAAAAAAGGAATAAAATGTAAACCTTTGACTGGTTAACTCTGTGCAGCGTTTTTTTCTTTGTCTTAACATGCAATTCAGTTCACGCTAGATCTCCCAACCAATTGGCAAATGAAGCTGTTTTCTTTTTATAAAACACACGTAGTTAATTAAAGTTAAAGCAACTGATTATTTTAATAAATAAAATTTCATTCAAAAACAAAATTTCTTCTCAGTTTGTAAAATCTGTATAGATATTCAAGACTCCCACATCGAAGTTTAGACTTCTTTTGTGTATATTCATTTTTATAATCCATTTTGTTTCTTTCTGTTTAAGACAGAAAATTGGGGTTTATTTAAATACAATTGAATAGTATTGTCTGTTTGGTTGAAATGCTTGCCAATTTGGAAGTGTACTGTGTTTTGTCTTATAACTAATTTGTGGTTATTAAATATATATCTCAACAGTTATTAAGTCTCACCTATGTATCCACCATTTGTACATTTTGTATAAATAATGTAATATATTACATTGGGACTATCATAGGTAAGGTGCAGCGTATGTATTAAGACGCGTAATAGGATGCGTGTATTTGCAACTGTAAGCGAAATCTGTAATGTAGTGCTGGTAAACAACACATGTAACTTTATTGCAGGTATTGTTACAATACGGTGCAGTGATATATAAGTGTTATTTCGATGTGGTTATCTTGATTAATAAGTTAGCTGTTTTAGCATATATGAGTGGTTTCTTAAAAATGAAATTATTTGTTGCGTGTAATCTAAAAAGTGTAAACCTTACATTATCCTAGCAAAAAGCGCTGTCTATTCTTCCAAAAAATTGTAATTACAAATTCGTAGGCAAATCAAAAGACAAATAGATTTTTTTATATAATATATAGTACAAAAATAATAATTTAAAAGAAAATACGTACTACAATTTCTGTACAAATATGAGATTGCTATTTGTACTTTTTAATTAAAATGAAAAATCTAATCAATTTAATCAATGTAAGACAATATTGGTTCTAGAGCCGAGATAATCGGATTAAGAATGCAATGAAAAGCGATTATGATCACATTTTACCAAGCTTTTTGAGACTTACAATAACCTCATATATATATATATATATATATATATATATATATATATATATATATTATTATTATCAAAAATAACCGACAATTTTTGTCTGGTTATTTTAGTGTTTATCCCTTCAATTTTCCGGATTAAAATCTTAATCTCGGAAGGAAATTGGCTTATGAAACTGCCATAGTGTACATGTTGGTCCAGAATACTTTCTGACCCGTCTGGGTCCATCGTCAGTGGAATAATGACAAACAGGTAAAGACCTGGAGTGAGATTTATAATTAATTATGGCGGGAAAATTTAACTATGTTAACTATGTTAAACCTGCTATTAACAAGATTAATTTTAACACTAGTACTAATATACTTAAATGCTTATAATACCTAATAAACATAGTTTAATTTTCCCGCCATAATTAATTATAAATCTCACTCCAGGTCTTTACCTGTTTGTCATTATTCCACTGACGATGGACCCAGACGGGTCAGAAAGTACTCTGGACCAACATGTACACTATGGCAGTTTCATAAGCCAATTTCCTTCCGAGATTAAGATTTTAATCCGGAAAATTGAAGGGATCAACACTAAAATAACCAGACAAAAATTGTCGGTTATTTTTAATAATACGTGTCTTAAAGAAAAAATGCTGCCTCGATACACACATATATATATATCTATATCTATATATATATATATATATATATATATATATATATATATATATATATACATATATATATATATATATATATATATATGAGTTAGTTAATAAGAAATAAATATTGCAGTTGAAATTGAAAATAATTTCATCTAAGGAAGTAGACAGACTAATATAAATTAAGCGATAAACACATAATTAAAGCTGTAGCAATATATTATGGTTAATTTGTTCGACCATATTCACTTGGTAAATAAGTTTTATTAAAAAGAACTGAACATTTTATATAGTGTGGAATAGTGTCCTTTGAGTTTAGCCAGGTGCATGAGTGAGGGGTTGCATGAGAGGTAACAACAGAAAGTGGAGGTGTTTTGAAAAATAAAAACACGTGGGGGAAGGAAGAATTAGATGAAGTCTAAAATAACAAAAAGGGCAATGGGCGAAATAAACGTTTACCGACTTTCGCAGTGAAAAGCTTTATTTTCTAAAAAGGATTGTTTATCTATTGTATCAGAGATGTTGAAGAATCCTGGCTACTGTAGAATAATATTCTTGGATCGTTAATCAGACGTGGTTCGATTAGATGTCATAAATTTATATCGTGTGCGCAATTTTATGTTTTTGGTATTTTCTTTACTAATATGATAGTAATTAGAAATTATATGTGTTACCAGCGAGTTTTGAGTGTCTCCCAACTTTCGGGCCTAATGTTCATTAAATTATTTTTGTGAGGAGACGTTGAGTACGACCAAAATAGATTCCATCATTTTATAACGTGAAAAACAAGTAAATATACACCCTTCTTATCGTAAATAACGAGGACGACTCTGTAACTCAAATATTTATAATGCTGTTTTGTCTCAGTCACACTTAAATCGCAATATATGATATATAATTTATCTCATGCTTAATATTCAGTTTATTTATATGCTAATAATGAAATAAAATTATATAGAAACGGGAAAATAACTTTTATAGAATGTATAAACAAATATTAAATAAGAGTTAACTAATAACATATTGAGAAGGAAAACGCGATCAATTAATAAAATGTCCCCTTTCGACACAAACAGTTTTATTTAGTGACATTCATATATATATATATATATATATATATATATATATATATATATATATATATATATATATATATATATATATATATATATATGTATATATATATATATATGTATATATATATATATATATATATGTTATATTAATATTAATATTAATATTAGATTAATATTAATATTAAAGTAAAGATAAGCGATGTATACTTTAATAATAATCTATCGTGATAAAGTTCAGTATATCAAATAGACCAATCCTTTCAAGTGATGCAAAATAGAATAAATAATTGTATAAATACAATATTTATTAAAACAACAGAAGATCAAAGCAAGGAATTTTATATCCTTTATCCATGTATTTTCAGATACAAATAAATTTTTTTAAACATTTATTTCAACTATAATAGTTGTTTTGTTTTTGACGGTGACTACCTTAACTTTACTTTGCTCCATAGCCAAAAGTTATTTATCTTTTGTTTTTGGTATATATATATATATATATATATATATATATATATATATATATAGAGAGAGAGAGAGAGAGAGAGAGAGAGAGAGAGAGAGAGAGAGAGAGGGAGAGATAAGAAAAAAGAGTGATAAATATGCGACGATTGTCCAAATTTATTTCAAATTTCAATTGTTCAATGTAAAGTGTATTCAGTAATAAACTAGTGTTTATTATTCTTTCCTTAAGCCAAGGCTTTTCAAAAATCGAGATCTTATCATCAGAGGAGAAATACAGATGGATAAGTTGGCTTTCGAACTAACCAAATTTCAAATATTTGAAAAATATGAAAATTATTTTTAAAAGAATTTTTGTTAAAAAAAATGCAGTGAATGAAAAGAAAAGTTCCGTAAAAAAGATATGCAGATTGTCCGGGTGGTAAATTTCCGTTGAAAAGAAGTCCGATCAATTGTAGAACGTGAGAAAAAACTCTTTGCTTGGGAGCAGTGTGGAGAAAGTGCTTAAAATTACAAGTAAATCCAAACGCACTTAAAAGGGATTGAAAAGAGAAAAGCTGGCCATTTTTTATATACTTCCTGGACCAAACAAGGCAGATAACATCTCATTCAAGGTTTAAATCCAAATGAAACAAAAAAAGCCATCGGTTAAAGATTTGGGGTTGGGGGGAAGGTTTTAAGCGCGAGGGGTTATGAGGTACGGAATTGTTTAAATAGCCGCGTATGAGTTGGGAAGCAATAAAAGAAGGAAAAAAGAAAAAAGAGAAAGGGTTGGTATGGGGATGAAGTTAAAGTGACAGGGTGTATTTGTATATATGTATATATATATATGTGTGTGTGTGTGTATAGATATACGTGGGTAGGTGCATATAGCTGTATATGTGTGTGTCTGTGTAGACGTATGAATGTGTGTATTGAATATATATCTAGAATATTTTTATTTTTGTATTGAATATACATCTAGAATATATTTATAAGCACGTATGTATTTTGAATATATGCTTGATTGATAGTGGATCTGTGTGTGTGTCCATGTTTAGATGTGTATGTATATCAATGTCTGTTTATTTATCTGTTTGTTTATGTGTGTTTGGGTATCTATTAGAGTTTGTTTATATATGTGTGATTCTTGATATATAGATAATATATTTATACTGGAGTGAGTTTGTAAAACTGGGTAGGCCAGAATGTAGGGAGCAATAAGATAAGGACAGGAAAAGGCGATGTAGACGCCATAAAGGGTAATAAAAGGGTCAACCACTAGCAGAAAAGGTCAGCAAGTGGAATAGGTAATCCGATACTAAATCATAAGAAATAGAAAATACTAAATCCCAAAAAGAGTTATTTAGGAGAGAAAATTCTTCAAATCCATCCATTTCTCGAAAATTCTTGGTCTGATGAAGTTGACTTTCTGAGAAAAGTGCAACCGAAACATGTATGCACATATGTAACCAATAATGTTTGCATAAATAAAAATTTATACTTAGATATATACATATATATAAATGAACAAAGCGAGTCTTTTCAATCTATCCTTACTATATTAACATAAAAACAGGTTCTGCGTATTTAAGTCTATAATACAGCATTAGATTTTGAAATAGCGTATATAAACAGACTGTAAATACCTACAAACAGTTTTAGCTCTTCTTGATTTTCATATTTATTTTATAAACAGCAATTTTACTTTTGCATTGTTGTATTTTTTTATATGTACGAAATATTTCCATCGATAGTAAAACGTGTGAGGTCGCTGGGATGCTGAGTACAGATACTACACTTTGATATTAGCCAAAAGACCAAAGAATAATAACATGTTTATATGGCATTTCAAATGAATGAAAAAAAATGTAATGTATTATTATATTATCTTTTAATGGGGTGGGTAGTATAGTATCGGTTCTGTTGTCATAAGACCGTTCTTTTTAATGGGGTGAGGTAATCTTTCCAGATATTAAAACCTATTTTAGGGCAGGGCTAATGTAGTATCTGTTATGTTGTCATAATCCCATTTCTACAAAGAACTACCCTCTCCCTTTTTGAGGTAAGGCGTTTGAAATTGTAGTATCTGTTCTGTTGTCATAATACTATACTCACGCAAATTACCTTCTTCCTTTATGGGGTTATCTTCCTAGGTATTACCTCCTTTTTTAGAGGGGGCAATGTAGCATATGTTTGTTCCGAATGATACTATCATTCCATGATCATCTTCTCAGTTTTTTTTTATTTCTGGGGGGATAGTAGTGTACTATTTGTCCCGTTGTTATGATATGATTCTCCTATTTATTAACTCCTCCTTTTTAGGGTAGGGGGCGTTCGCCATCATACCATCCTTTATGTCGTTACTCCCTCTTTTGGGGGTATATGTTCGTTCTTCATGATATCGTCCTCCCAGGCTAGAAAAAATATGCGACCAGAGGGAGCATATATTCGCTAGTATATATATATATATATATATATATATATATATATATATATATATATGTATATATATATATATATATATATATATATATATATATATATATATATGACGACATTGCATTGCTTATATACGAACGTGCGTGTAAGGTGTGTATCTACGGTGTTTGTTTTAGTGTCTGCTTCTATCTTACTATAAAAACACACTAAGTAAAGATAAAACAAAGAAGACAAAATTTAGTGACGAATGTATTTGGTTCACTACTCAGAGTTTAAAGATTGCTCTACCAATGAGTTCAAACGGGATGCCGAAATATTCGTTTCTTTTCACCAAGAACAGTTCATAACGCATGTAGACGATTCGGCGTTGACAACCAAATGTCTACTCAAAAATCAAATTATTTTTTTATTTTTCTCATTTTCTACTCTCTCTCTCTCCCTCTCTCTGTCGTCTCTCTCTCTATCTCTCCCTTCTCTCTCTCCATTTCTATCTCTATCTCTCTCAGCACTCGACCTAGTCACAACGTCAACCTTTCCCAACCGCTCGCCGGAGCACAGTGTCTACTCTTTTTATTACAACGGGAATTAGCCCACACAAAACAAAGCTCATTTGCATACTTGAACTCTCGTCGCGTGACAAAAGGTACAAGTTTCGTAACCGGAAAACTCTGAGTTCAATTCCAGATAGACAATACACGGCGCAACCCTCACTTGTTTTCCCATTCGACCTGCATGATGGCTGCTACATATTTTACAATGTTTTATACAAAATGTTTGACAATACAGTGAGGTTAATATAATCAAGAATAATGTTTATAACAAAGAGGTAATATTTCGAAATAGAACTAGCATGTTTGTATATTTACTAGTTGACGAAACTATTCTTAGATAATATTTTCATCACTTCTCGAAAAATTAATTCCCGAAAAATATACCATGTTAAAGAAAATTATTAAAAACCCCACATCATCGAAATTAGAAAGTTCTGTTTTCCCGAAACAACAACAAACTAACACTTAATTATAAATATTGACAGATGGACTCGTAATTTTGTTGCTTTTGATCTAGATTTTTTTCATTCAACTAAAAACATTTTATTTTTTTAATTATCTCAAAATAACACGACGTTTATAAAACTAACAAAAATGGAAATATCTGAGATAACTCATTAACATTTTTTAAAAATATATCAGATGTACTTTTAGTTGTAAAACGTTCGCTTATATTTTAATCACATTGAATATCTCCTGATTGATTTAATATATATATTTAAAATAAAGCAACATTTTTGTAAATAACGGATACACTTTCTTAGACACAGACGCACAACACAGGCAAGAAGGACATGTTTAATAACTAAATAAGTTAGCAAAACATTTATATGAAACAAAACTTAGATCTAATATACGAAACGTTGTTGTTCTTGTCTTTTAAGGGAAGTAGGGTCTGATCAACATGAAATTAAATACTGTTTTGTTTTTAAATCCCCGAAACAGTTTTTTTTTATGGTAAACAACTGATGATCCCTTTAATAATGTTAAGACTAGCGTAAATTCTTGGAAGCAAACTAATATAGTGACTGCAAAAAGTAAATTGATTTACAAAAAAGTGATTTTCGACCGAACGACTTCGGACTAAAATGTTTTTTTTAAATTTTATTTATATATAGTTTTAATGGTTGAGAAACTTCCCAGACTATATATATATATATATATATATATATATATATATATATATATATATATATATGTGTGTGTGTGTGTGTGTGTGTGTGTGTGTGTGTGTGCGTGTGTGTGTGTGTGTTCAGTGAAACCTTATTTCTGCTGAAAAAGTTCTCGAAAGATTACCCATAAATCATTTATGAAATGAAAGTCAACAAATAAAAAATATCATCTTGTTTAAATACTAAATAATTATAACATGATTTTTAAAAGTATATTATTAGTTATAGATTTTGACAAAGAGAGATAATTCCTCCATTGTTATTGATGGTTAAATTAATTTTCATTTTTTCAAAATTAATTCCGAAACTTTACATATTTGTACAGAATTGTTAGCATATATATATATATATATATATATATATATATATATATATATATATATATATATATATATATATATATATATGACAAAAACATAACTGATTTCTATTGTATTTAAGACAAATTCTAGTTAATAAGACTGGAATTATAGATTCTCAAAACAAATCTAAAAAAAATAAAAAAATACTTGAAGCTATCTACATAAAAACACAACAAACTACAATTAATAACATCACGTATGAAACCAGTTGCAACATTTTAAAATACTTAGCGTTATGCGATTTTATTCTATTATGCCACTCCGGTGTCGTTAAATTTTGATCGTCAACGTCTATCTTGGAACAATGTGAAAACGTTCTCTGCGCGTTTCTTCGTCGTTTTTTTATTCTCTTTTTTCTCAAGCGCTTTTTTGTTCATTTAATTTTAACACCGGAGGATTATTCGACGAAGAATCGAAAACGTTGGTGATATTTATGGGACATTTATTTTTACAAAAAGACCATCAGAAAAATTGAAGAACGAAGAAAGTTTAATTAAACAGTCAAATTCTGTTTTTACAATTTTTGCATATATATATATATATATATATATATATATATATATATATAGATATATATATATATATATATATAGATAGATATATAGATAGATAGATAGATAGAGAGAGAGAGAGAGAGAGAGAGAGATGGATTTGTTAATATTTCGTTAATATGTAGATAGTAAGACATTTCATAATTCTTTGAAACATCTCCATTTTATAAACTATGTGTAAATTGAAAAATGTCTACATCAAATGTCATACAATGTGTGTACTTCTCGTTAAAAACAATATTATTTTTCTTTTTAAACAATAAACAATTTAGCAGAGCTCTAAGAACCACAAAATAAAGACACATTTCTATTGATCATTTTTCTTGCATTCCGGATCAATTCCCTTTTAGTATGATTATATTTGTCCGGTGAAGAATAATAATCCGGTAGCAAACAAATCCTTAGGATAGTTTTTTTAATATCATTCGAATTGTATAACTATATTAGATTCTAATTCTTATAATTAATAGTCATTTATTCTTCAAGATGTCATTTTCATTTGACATTTGTTATCAATCAAATCATTTATTTTACACCTTCACATTTTTATGAAATCTGATATTAATTTACGTTTTCGTATTTATATCCCAAATAATCCCAAATTCTCTTTTGTTTTACTATTCATGATTTAAGATTATTTAATTAGTATTTTATGTGTGCCTGTTTGCAGGCATTAATTTATTATTAGTTTATTAAAATATCGTTATGAACATTAGTGAAATAATTTTCCCGATAATATTTTATGGAAATATATATATATATGTATTTTTTATTTATACTGTTTAATTAATTTTAAGATTAAAATTATCAATTATTTTTGTTGTCATGTTCATATGTGTTCATATACTGCATTCCCGTGGTCGTCCATGACGTATCAGTAATTTAATTTAACTTAAATCTTCTTCTAATACAGGATGACCTGAAATGTAATGATACTATTTCTTGAAAAGTGACTCTTTTAATCGAGTGCACTCCATCAGTTTATTTTTGTTCTCTTGGACTAATTGTAAAATAAAGGTAGGTTTATTTTGAGTCACTTCCAAGATGCGTGTGGACAAAAGTTATGGTGATAGCACCTGATGATTGCTCATCAATGCTAATCAACGCATGCGGTAGATTCCTCATTCCATGTTTAGGGATATAATTTGGTTATATGAACTTTGATTTTAGCAATAAAATTCTAAAATAATATTTTCATAATCCTGTTTAACGGTGCTAATATATATTTAATACAGTCTTCCTTTTACTGCTTGGTGAAAGAAGATTATTGAATGATTGTTTTGTAACGAATGTATTAAATAGTAACATATCTTT
Organism: Sepiola atlantica; assembly: GCA_963556195.1. Taxonomy (NCBI): domain Eukaryota; kingdom Metazoa; phylum Mollusca; class Cephalopoda; order Sepiida; family Sepiolidae; genus Sepiola; species Sepiola atlantica. The sequence continues at coordinate 112,506,836 of OY744517.1, read as the reverse complement.
TGTTTATCTTATTGTTTCGTTACATTCATATCGCTTTGGTAGTATTCCATTTAACTAATATTTTGAATGTTATACAAGATTGATGCTTTCTCTCCTGTTTATTTCTGAACGATTGCAGTATTTAAGGTGGAATTATATCATTAGTCAACGTAAGATGTAAACATATTCCCAGCTTTAACCATTAGTAGTGTTCAATCTTTATTAGTTTAAACTTGAATTTAAATATATGTGAATTTGATAAAGCTAAACAACTCAAAATGAAAGTATATAATAGTACCTTGATTTTGTAATGATCGGAGAACTCGATTCATTAGCTACAACAAAACACTTTAAAAACGCTTTTGATTAACATCAGATATGAATAAGATATTATGTTAACTCTGTTCGCCTTGTTCTACCAATGTCGACGGAAAGTGTATGTCATGTACGGGATAATTTTAATCTCCTTTCACTTGACAACTTATCAACGGAAATTTACCAACTGGACAGACCCCATATCTTTTTTACACGCACATTCTCACTTATGAAATGTTTACTAAAATCTTTTTGTTCTAACTTATGCTAAATATGTTTTAAAGAAATAATATATTTTTAATTAGCTAAATCATTAGCAAATTCAAATATAAACTAACTACTGTACTGTCCGATAGGAAATATAAAAACAATGTTACCTATATTTAGTAAAAATAGACATATATTGTTTGGCAATGCATTTACGGATTTACAGATATTACACTCTTTTAATTGTGGATAGCGAACGATTGTAATTGCTTTTTAAAAAAATGTTTAATTCAATTTTGAGTAGATACAATAATTTAAAAAATGGAATACAAACAGTATCAGGGAAATCGTACGAATCTAGTATAAAATTACATGAAATCAATACATTATATTAGATGATGTAATTAAATGAGAATAATCGTAGATTAAAACGTACATAAAGTCAGAATGAGCGATATTATATAGAAGTATATTATTGTACTAAAACAGAGTTACTCTATGATTTTCCCCAAAGCTTATTCCTCTATATTTGAATCACACAAAATATCTGCTAAAACATTCCCCAGTTTTGTGATTAAGGTATGTTTTGATAGAACATCAATTGTAATCATTCTAATTAATAATAAAGTGATTAATATCCTTCTAACGTTCTACCTATCATTTACACTTTCACTCACTGGATGTTGTTAAGTTCGTTTCTGTTAATTCTCCAGCACCCCTCTCTATCTCTTTCTTTTTTATTACCAGTCGAATGTAATAAAAAGAACAAAGAATAGAATGGAGTTGTATATTATTAACAAAAGAAAATATCCTAAACGGGAGTAATATTTTAACCCATAGTAGAGGAGGTAAACAGAGAAAGCGAGATAGAAATAGAGAGACATCGCGAGAAAGAAGGAGGATACATTTGTATAGTGTATGTTTATTTTACTTTTATGTAACTGGCTTTGAAAACTCACTTTTTTCAGGTCCAAAAAATAACTCGAATTTATTGTGTGACCCAACGTTTCATAGTTTTTTTTGTATTAAATAACCCCAATATTTTTTATTGCAAAAGAAAAGTCATATATTATTACTATTTACACAAGTAGATAGAATACCCTAGTCTAAAACAAAGCAAGCCAGTTATCAACTAAGGAAGTTCTTTAGTTTTATCCTTCTTTTGGAATCTTCAGTAGTACACATCTCAACGAAGATTCGAAATCTGAGTCACCCGCATGCGAATGTTGTGATAGATGTACCGCCACCCACACAGGATAGTCCACCCGATATCATAGTACAGGAAAATACACGTTAAACAGATAATTGTATGAAAATACCTATTCCATACATGAAGCGGTCAGTCATCCAACTGAAGTTCGAACCCTGATTATTTGCAGTCATTATGAAATATATTATATGAAGCCAGTCATAGGGATAATATAGAAGAGAAAGAGGCAGTATATTAAGCATTATAAACGATATTATCAAACGTTAGTATAAGCGATATATAAATTCAGTGTAAGAGATATTATATAAAAACAGTATACAAGATATTTATCATCAGTAACTATATATATATATGTATATATATATATATATATATATATATATATATGTATATGTGTGTGTGTGTGTCTGAAAACAAAGAAATATTCCAACAGAAAATTCATTGTTCTAGAGCCACATATCTTGAGAAACAGAATGCCTGCATTTATATTTATTTCCGAGTAAAGTTTCTGTTTAGAAATACCAAATTAGTTACTGGCAGTGTGAGAAAGTCGGGAAAGTGTTATTTTTAATGATACACTTACGTCATGATTTATATTAGCGTTTTCAGAAAATATAATAACATTGCTAGATGAGAATATTAAAAACTAGAACTTGCAATTTAAATATGTTAACTCATTAATAATAACAAGATAATATAACTTTTTATTTTAAAAGAATATTTTTAAAGATCGTAAAGTTTCCTGTATTTATGCACACAGATATTTATTGTTTATGTTCGTCACATTTCGGTATCGCGTCTTACTGTATTTTATAAAATGAAGAGTAGCATTTAAATTGGAATATGAAGTTATGAGTTGAGTGAAAGAGGATAAATAGGTCCTAAGTAAAACAGTATGTGCTTGTTAGTATTATGTACAGTCATCACCATCACCATCACCATCACCATCATCATCATCACCATCACCATCATCATCACCACCATTATCATCATCATCATCATCATCACCATCATCATCATCATCACCATCATCATCATCATCATCATCATCATCATCATCATCATCATCAGGGTATTTGATCACTCCTGGATAAGGAACCCCTCCCCGATTTCCTCTCAGCTTGTTTAATCCCTAGCTAAGCTAGGCCATATAAAACCCATTTAGTTGTCGAACTTGTCTCTCCAACGGGGTATGACTTTCCACTTGGAATTTTCGATGGGCTGTGTCGCTCTAAGTGACCACTTCTATAAGGACACATAGTATTCAGACTTATGGGATTGGGATGAAGGTTTTTATTTTAAATGACAATCAGTCTATTCTGTCAATATTTTCCATAATTTATTCAATTTTTTGATACACGTGCTCTACCCCTGTAATAAACATAAATGTTTTTTGCAACAATGGAATTTAGTCGCCTAAATTACCTAAACATACGACTTCGAATTTTAGTTATGTACAATGTTATATTTCATAATTCGGAAAACTGTCACAACTGATTCTACAATATATATTTTTTAAATAATGTTATATCGCAATACACGAAGAAGCTTACTAAGTATCTAAAATGTTATTTAGTAGTTAAGGAATGTGGGGAAGATGAGTCGATATCGTTTAAATGTAATGTTATTGATCACAACTCTTTTGAACTTTGTTCATGAAGCTGTAAAACTTTCTTGGTAATTTATTTTTTTTATTAAATTATCCGATTGAAGTTTTATTTTAGATGATGGAAATATACGAACCGAACTAGAAGTAAGTCACATCTACCAATCTACCATGTGCTTCTGACGTCTGTCTGTCTTTAGACTGATTTTTATTTCGATAATATATTTATAATTATTGTGTGAGGGTTACCTACCCTATTTCATGACTATATTAGCTCTTCTACACATTCTACGAAGTAAGAGGAAATGTCTTTCTGTAACTTCTGTAAATGCACATTATTGTAAATATACCACCGCGCTGTCTTAATTGATTACACTGGTCTGCGATATTTTAAATGTTTAACATATATTACATAATTTTAGGACTGTTTTCTGCACTGAATCAAGGAAATATGCTTATTTTACGCAAGCGGATCAGGTTAATGAAATATTGGCATATTAGAAAATCTTAAATTCCCATGTATTTGTAGATAAATAAAACGCAATATCGAAACTATTTCTGAGTTATTCACAGAAGGCTTACAGAATATTTTGAATAGATAGCAAGAAGCGTACAATGAACTAAAGCAGTTACTTTAGGCACCATCAGTATTTATCCAGAAAGTTTAAATACTATCGGTGTTTATAGCGTTCCTCCATAACACTGATCACTTAGTGAAAGCGCTCACTCTGTTCTACAATAAAGTTTCTACAATTCTATGGAAAAAAGTTCATATGAGACCAGTGAAATTGCATTTTTACTAACATGCGCGCACTAAGTTGGCGGAAATTCTCCATTAACTTATTCACCACCTTCTGATACTGGAGACTTCTGCGGTTTCCAGAGAAGTTTGCAATTAGTAACTTAAGGTACAACCAAACCGAGAGATCTTAGGATTCAGTGCATGATAAATACTTGTGTCTTTGATGAGTTCTATCATTTGAAGACCATCAAATTCACCTGGCTTAATTTTCTCTCTATATTTTTTCGTGTAAGCTTCTGATGGAGCAAAGCAAATCTATGTCCAATACCTTTACAAACTTCTTCATGAGACCAAGTTTGATGTAGAGGGCTGGAGGCAATATCTAGTTCGGTTCAACGAGATAGTGGGAAAAATGTTGTGTGATCCAGGTTGTAATCATTGTCTTGCTGGCTACTTTTGTATAAAATAATGTTGGTCATCAGCACGGCTATTCCATAGGCACAGAAAGCATGGATGATTTGAGTAACGACTCTGAAGTTCTATGGTAGGTCCAACGAATTTAAGAGCTCAATAGATAAATTATTTATGTTTTAGTATTTCAGAGCAGACAACATATGTTCCATAATTTAGTGGGGTTCTTTTATGCTAACTGAGTGCCTGACAAGGATCAATGAAAACTTGTTACCGATATTCAGAACCACTGCTTTGATTTGTTATATGAGTCAAGTAAAAGTCTCTATTCGATAGCATCATACTTCAGAAAAAGTAATTCGATCAGGTCAACAATGTTGTTACAGTAGACTAGTGAAGATCAAACATGAAGAATTTTCTAAAGTATCTCTCGCAGTTCCGATACCAATATAATGTTGTTATTTGTGCCAGTAGATGTTTCACTCGAAGACAAGAAACCAGTTGATGGGCATACTCCTTAGAAAGGTTCAGATCTCGTGTCAGATAATTGAGTTAGGCTTGTATAAAAGGCATCGGTTGCTCGTTCTCTTCTGACCTGTATTCATCACACAGCTGTATCAATCATGTCACTTGGTCGAAATGTGAACAAGATTCCAGAGTTGCATTTAGCTCAGGAACAGGAAAGTCTGGGTTATTAAAGAGTAGCTTTATGGCAGAAGCAACACCAGGGTATTGAACACGACTTTTGTTCTTGCGATTGATGCCGTTTAGATTTGTCATGCTGTAACCTGATGTTTCTCTTCTCTCAACAGCATTATGACACCAAATGACTTACCGTCTTTTCTTGTCTTTCAAATTTCTTAAGTTGTCTACCTATGTTTTCCAGCTTATATGAGGATAGAATAGCTTATCCTGGTCCCGTATTTTGATTCACTAGTAAGCGTGGTATACCTTTTTCACAAAATATGTGATATTTACTTAATGGTCTGGATGGACCACATGTCTGCAGATGTAATAGAACCTATTAAGATAGGTTTTACAATTCCAATCTGTTTTTCTGGCCTGAAAAGAGATATAAAAATAAGTATTAAAGGTTACAGACGACCCTATTTTGCAATAGTAAAGCCTATAAACTCTTAAATTGCGTTATTTTAGAAAATATGCTGATAAAAAAATAGACTATATCTTAAATACCAGAAACGACCTGCTTCCACACAGTAATGATCTCACCCTCTGTAACCATGCCATCACAGCAAGCCGCCCGAGCCTCCCTATGACGGGGCGAGCCAGCCATATAGCTATAAAACTCCTGGACGCGGAGTCTGGGTAGTTCGGTGAAACGTTCCTCCAAATGCTCGCGGAACCCACTCGAAAATCTCACGAATCGATACCAGGGTATGTTCTTCCAGGATTTTCACCTTCCGAATGTACCCATCCGAGCCACGACGTAAGCAGCCTTACGCTCAACAGCGTCAACGTTCACAGCTTCGTTAGAGACTTTCTTTGACCTAGCCCGAACTACTTGACCTTCATATCGCTCGCTAGCCAAGCGACTGAGGTCCCTCTTAATTGAGGCTATCTCTAGAGGATCCTCCAGCCACGGCCGGGTCATCTTATCCTCTACACGCTTTTGCGTCCTAGCCCTATCTCAAGCTAGGCGCTGGCTGTAGCGGACACAAAAGCGTCTAACGTGAGCCTTAGTGCTAACCTACCAACTACTCCCGATAACCACCCCCACTAAGTTCCGCTGAAGTAGTAACGTTAGCTTGTTCCGGAAGTCGGGTAACTCAAGTAAGTAGATATTCAACTTCCAGTACCCAGCTAACCTAGGGCTATCACTTAAACTCAAACGGGCCATAACCAATTTATGGTCCGAATGACCTAACCAAGTGAACGTGGGACAAGATATAAAATCAATGTCGCCTCTTCTAACTAACATTCTGTCCAAGTAAGTACTCGGACAGAAGGCCGCGCTAGTGTGCCACGTCCACATCTCCCGCCCTGGGTGATCAACGCGAAACCTGTCGACAAAATCGCATGAGGCCATCAGGTCAGACAGACTGTTTTCACACCACCCCGACCCTCTATTACCCCCGACCTTATCTATCTTGGGGTCAAGGACGGCGTTCCAATCTCCCATTAAAACTACTAGCTCCGGACCCTCGAGAAACACCTCCACTCGTCGATAAAAGGAGACCCTCTCACCGCAACGATCCGAAACTTACTGTTTTCAACGCCAACGTCGACCACGACCAGCCGACCCACCGCATCCGTATGAACAACGCTCACTGTCGCAGACAGAGTGCGTCTCACTAGCTAAGAGACACCACAACTACGGACATTGCCATATGCTGAGATGACGTCATAGTCGTCAGTCAGCACATCACAATCCCCATACGAAACGAAGTGGGTCTCCTCGATCGCAGCTATATCTACCTTAAGGGCCACGAGATCCCTCAGCACGCGAACAACCTTGCTTCGAGATCTCATGCCCCTCACATTCAATGTGGCCAGGTTTAAAGCCATTGTCCCTTACTTATATGTCACAAATGGGCCTAAAGTCCTCGGGAGTGAGGACGCCGAAGGCCTGACCAAGACTGCCGGTCAGCAGTTAGAACGAATTCCGTCCGTCTCGAGCCAGACCTCCCACGTCCAGGGGAAAGGTTAGCTTCAGAGCCCGAAAAAATGAGGGATGAACATAAATCGTGACCCTCCCCAGACATTTTGAAACTAATTTTTTTAAAGACGGGTGCTCCTCGTCAAATAATTTCAACCCGGGTATAGCCTCCTTGCCGACCTCCAACATCCTCTATAGGGCTCTTGCCCGGCTTCCCTTGTCTTGTCTAACGAACGACGTTAACAACGGGGCCTCGGTGAAATTGGCCGGGTTGTCGACTCATTTCTTTTACATGAGTGAACGCCTCTAACTGTTTGAGGTACTTCCTCTGGCGTCTACTCAAATCTGATTGGACCTGTGAGGTATCTACCTCAGAGATCCTTTCTCCTGGCAGAAACAGGAACTTCTTCGATCTATCCCTTCTGATCGGTGGAGGAGGAGGTGTTGTTTTTGTAGGAACTTCTTCCGGCTTCTCTATACTAATCCCGTCTTCAACAGCTTTCTCCGGGTTTTCTACCCTGGCTTTCCCGGTCTCCTCTATGCCCTTTTCATGTGTTTTGTGTTGGGAGTCTCCACTACCGTATTCCATCCCTCGGTGGTTTCCGTTAGAGCTGCCTCTTTTGGAACTACCGGCACTGGTGTTGCTGCCTTCGGAGCTGCTGGTGCTGTTACCGGTTTCTTCGTCGGGATTCTTTTTGGGCACACTTTTGCCATATGTCCTGATTTTTGGCAATGCCAACAAACCGGCCTTCTCCCCTCCACTATTATGGACAGGACCCATGATTCACATTGGAGCTGAGCCGGGATATTCAGGAAACCTGCTCGATTCAGCCGCATCTTTATAATATAATGACCCGTTTGTATGTTCCTGGCACCTCTAACTGGAACAACCGCCTCGACGTCACCATACTACGACATTACAGCTCCCAACTGGTCAGACAAGACGCAGCATGGGACGCCGAGAATCGTCACGGTTGTCCTCCTCATTTCCATGTACTCTGGCGTTATCTTGATGCCCCTCCATATGGTTTCGCTGCTGGCGACTTTTTCTGCAGCTATTATGTTGGGGAGTAAGATATCATACATTGCGTATGATCTACGCACCACATAAGTGGCCGGGATCTTCAGATCTCCCAACATCTGTATCATTTTATCCTTGAGGACCCCAGTAAGCTCCTTGGTCTTTGCATCTGTGGTAACCAATGACACCGTCCTCTTTTTAATACCTTCTAAAGTACCCGGGGTTGGTGTGATTTTGGTACCCTCCGTAAACTCCACATACTTGTCTTTAAAAAGTTGTCGATACTCCTCTGGAGTTTTCTGGGTGTGGGGTCCCCACGCTGCAGCATATCCCTGAGAATTTGTAGTCTTCTTTGTTTGGGGCCCTTGTCCAGCCGGGATTGGGGATCCAGAGTCAGGAAAAACTGTTCTTTTTGCCCCCCTTTCTCGTTTTCGGTTTTGCTGGTCCATAGTTTTCCCCTCTGATAGGTCTGACGATGACCCCCTCGAGGAGCACCCTAGAAAAAATTCGAGCCTGTAACGTCTCTGAGCCACCTCTAAATATAGAGAATGGCTCTTCCGAAGAAGACGTTTATCTATTTGGGAGCTGCCGAACGGGATGTTTGGGATTCCAGAAAAAAATCCCTATATGAAACCACCCTACGTTCTGAGAGGGCATCCACGGGGAAATCCCCGCAACTTAAAACTGAGGTGCACTCGGATGTGCAACCTCCCGGCGGTAAGGGAATTAACGCAACTGGAGTGCCGCTCGATGCGACACTCCCACAACCGAAACTGAGGTGCCCTGCGTGGCAACACCTCCTGGGGCGCACTCGGGTGTGCAACCCCCCGATCCAACTGAAGTGCCGCACGGCACGATACTCTCCAACAGCGAACCAGAGGTGCCCTGCGGTGCTACACCTCCTGGGGGCACTCGTGTGTGCCACCCCCCGACCGAACTGGAGTGTCGCACGGCACGACACTCCCCAACAACGAAGCAGATGTGGCCTGCGGGGCTACACCTCCTGGGGGCACTCGGGTGTGCCACCCCCGACCGGACGGGAGTGTCGCACGGCACGACACTCCCCGAACCCGCCACGAACACAGGGGTGCCCTTCGCGGCCACACCTCTCTCGCTGTCTACGCCGGGTACAGCACCCGTTGTTGAGACCTTAGTGTAGTCTCCAACAAAAATATTGGTCTGTCTGCTGACCACAACCCGCCGATTTGGAGTTAGGGAGACCGTCGCCTAAAAGGTACGTTAGTCTCCCCAAAACCTGCCAGCTGCTTAAGTTGGGCCAACAAACAGACGCTGAAAGAGAAAAGGAATTAAAAAAGCCAAGAGAGGCTACAAGAAAAGATAATCCCAACGGTGGACCGAAATGACAAAAAGCCCCAAGAGAGGGCTGGTCAGTGGGTGAAAAAACAAACTTTAACGTGGCCAAAGGCCCGGTAGCCCATCGCTGGACTTTGGGAAAATGAAAGTGGTGCAACTGAGAACAGATGCTACACTTTGATCTTTGCCAAAAGGCCGAGAATTTATTTAGATGGATGCATCCTGGGAAACATTAACTCCCAGAATGCATACCACCTTAGGCATAATAGCCCACTGTGGAAGGGGTAAGTGGGGGTCGAGGGTCATTGTGACATTTTTAAAACATTTTTTATTCAAATTTTTGACATTTTTTATTTTTACAAAAACAAAACAAAGACAAGACATTTTTTATTTTCAAAAAAATAAAAGCACAATGACAATAAAACCTAATCTACCCTAAGCTAGCCATTCGCTCTAAAATATTTGCAGTCGCTCTATGGCTTAACCCTACTTAAAATATCCCCAAAAATGAAACATGAAAACATGAAATAACGTGGGATTGGGATACACATTAAAAACACCCCAATAGAAAGAAAAATAAAGAACCAAATAAAATGATAAGGGGTGGTTAGTAGGGCCCTCCCTACCCTCTTGCTAAGTGTGGACCGCCTACTGTTTTCCGGCTCTAGGCCGAAAACAAGCAGGTCGACCCCTAAATGGGAGTGGGAATAAAGTGGGGCGTTCTGAAAATAAATTAATCGGGATCTGGGTACGGGAATGGATGGGGTCTTTCAAGATAATATTTCCAAGGGTTTCATCAGCCGGGGACAAAATAAAGATGTAGAGTGGGCATCTTTGGAAGCTCTCTAGTGCCGGTAAAAACAAAATCGGGACAGGACATCATTTATTAGCTAAGATTCAACTAGGCTAAAACTTTGATTTTACATTGGGCTGGGTTCCGTAGGACCCAGTACCGTCTGCGCCATGCTAAGGCGGGAAACGTATTCAAACCTGGACCTTCGTCGGATGCACAAACTAGTGTTGCGCACCCATCTTCTATTGAACTCTTTGCGATGTAGTCGTTTCCAATCGCATCTGATTTTCACTTCAAGCTGATGCTTAAAGTAAACAACCAGATCTCGATCCGAAACAGACCCAACCCCATGAACCTCATCTAGACGTGTAACCCACGTCACTAACATCGCTGTGGCTAGGATCGCCAGAAAAAACATTCTTTTCTCCCTAGACCATGGCGGCGCTACGTTGTTGATGACGTATGCTACATCAAGTACCATCGGCTGCTCGGCGTCGATGCGAGCCGTTACCTCTCTGATATACTCCCAGAGACGACGAACATTGTTGCAAATGAAGAAGGCGTGCTCAGCCGTTCGTTCCTCATTGTCCTCACAGCGCGGGCATAAGGGAACTCCCTTATGCCATCCCTGCGTAATTTGCCATAGAGGGGCAGTGCATTTCGAACCAATTGCCAGGTCAGAGAATACTCAGAATTGTTGAGATAACTCTGGCCTGGCGCCCAACTCCACTTGGAGCGAGCCTCCTCATTCGACAATCCAAGCCGCCTCCCAAGCGGATCCGAAGCGGACCCCTCCACTAGATACCGATATAGTCTCTTCCTAGACCGGACAAGGTCACTGGACCTCGGCAACGCCTTAAGCGCGGCTCGGCATCGGCGACGAACATGGACTCCCCTTTCGATCTACGTCGACCTTCGACCGAGTGGTCGGGTATGAGGTTGGGAAAGGCGCTCTCAACCGCAGGGACCCACGGAGCGTCCTCCGTCAAAGTACGACTCAGGAAAGCCAGTCTCTCGGCATGTCTATGACTTGCAAAGTCAGGCATCCCAAAGCCTTCATCGCACGGACGTTGTGTACAGACCTGTCTGTGGACGTATGCTTTCCGCACCTTCCACAGAAGTGAAAAGAGCAAGCGCGTCAAAGCAAGAAGGCGGTCCGCAGGCAGAGGGAGTACAGACAGCCGGTAAAGGATGAGAGGAAAGACGTAAGTGGCGCACGCCTCCGCTCTCCCCTTCAATGAAAGTTTCCTTCGAATCCAAGCCTTCACAGACGATTCGACCTTTGCCTATACTTCGGACCAATTCTTTTCCAGCTGGAGACCCGGTCCAAACCAAACGCCAAGGATCCGAACCGGGCCATCGGTCCAGCTGAAATCACCTGGAAGTGCGGTCTCTCCGCTCCAGGCAGCCAACCGCAGGCCGTTGAACTTGATGCGGTTGACAATGGCCCCTGTCACTTCTTCGTACCGAGCGAGCGCCTTAATCACCGCTTCTATGTCTTAACGGCTGGACACAAAAACGGTGACATCATCGGCATACGCGGAAACCCTGACTCGCGCATAGTGAGGAGGGATAGCGATTCTGCGCAGGACTTTAATTTGCGAAGGAAGGGCTCCAATGCCAGGACATAAAGCAGGGGCGACAGCGGACAACCCTGACGCACCGAACGAGAAACCACGAACGACTCCGAAAGCCTACCGTTTACTTGCACCGCTACCGTCGACAGACGATACAGAATGAAGATCCACTTGCGGAAGTCCGGATTAAAACCGGCAGCCTCTAGAACAGATTCCAAGAAACCATGGTCGACCCTATCGAAAGCCTTGGACTGATCTAAATTGATCAGCGCGGCTTCAGTGTCGTCTTCTATACCAGGGGGGGGGGGCAAACTACGGACCGCCAAATAAGTTTATGTAGCCCTCCAATGTATTGAATATTAAACAGAGTTACTTTTCTTTTTTTCAAATATATGTTGTTTTTTTTCAAATGCATTTCATGTGAATCCTCTAGAGTACTTTAAAATGCTAATAAATGAAAAATGATTGCATTTTCGCTTTGAAATCCATTCATTTCGGCTATTTCAGATATCAATTATATTGGAAAATATACTATGCGGCCCAGTAAAATTTAATTTCTTTTTTCTGTGGCCTTTGCTTTGAAAAGTTTGCCCACCGCTGTTCTATACCCTCTAGGATCGTGCGAACCAGATGCAAATTGTTTTGAATTAACCTCCCCTTCACAGCATAGTCCTGCTCAGGCTCGATAAAATCAGCGATAACAACCTGCAAGCGATTCGCAAGAACACGGGCCAAAATCTTTAACTCTGTGTGTAGCAGAGTTATGGGCCTATAACTATCGAAATCCTCCACTCCACATTGGTGCCCCTTCTTAAACAATGTGACAACTCCTTTGGTAACCTGCCCATGGAACGAGCCCTGAGCAAACTAGTGGTTAAACACATCCTTCAGAAAAGGAACAAACATGGGCGACAGCCTCAAATACAATTCGTATGGCAGACCATCGAGTCCTGGAGATTTGTTCAAGCCGACCTGCTTCAACGCAGTAATGATCTCACCCTTTGTAACGTGATCGGGCCGCCTCTAGGCGGAGCGAGTCAGCCAAATAGCTGCCAAACTCCTGGTCGCGGAGTCTGGGTAGTTGGGTGAAGCGATCCCCCAAATGCTCTCGGAACCCCTCGCAAATCTCACGAGTCAATACCAGGGTATGTCCTTCCAGGTTTTTCACCTTCCGAATGTACCCATCCGTTCGGACGAAATCCGTCCGTCTCGAGCCAAACCTCCCACGTCCAAGGGGAAAGTTAACTTAAGAGCCCGAAAAAAAGAGGGGTGAACATAAACAGGGGCCCTCCCTGGGCATTTTCCTGCTAATGTTTTGAGAGATGGGTGCTCCTCTTCTACGAGTTTGAACTCCGGTAATGCTACTTTACCCTCCTCAACCACCTCCAAAGGGCCTTTGCTCTGCTGCCGTTGTCTTGCCTTAGGAATGTGGTAATTCTGGGTGCATCCCGAAAGTTCTGGGGATTCTGAACTTGTTTCCCATCAACATGGGTAAAAGCCTCTAGCTGTTTTAAATACCTCCTTTGTCTCCCGTTCAAGTCCGACTGAACCAGGGAGGTATCAGTTATGCAAATTTTCTCACCGGGCACGAAAGGGAGTGTTTTATTCTTTTCCGTCTGATGACCGGTTGAGTAGAAGGTGTGGGTTTCATCTCCTCATTGACAGCTACCTGCTTCTCTGGAGCTGTTTCTACTACAGGCTTCTCCGCAACTTTCTCCGTTTCTGGAGTTGCTCTCTCACAGGGGGTATTAAGAAGGGGAGGGGTATTCTGCTCAACCAAAACTGTGGGTGTTGGCGGTTGGGGAGTTGTAGGTTGGGCATTTCTAGTGTCAGGATCGACTGAACATCCTTCCATCTCTTCTTTCTCTTCATCGTTTAGGGCCTCTTTCTTCTTTTTAGCCTTTGGGTCCTTTTTAGGCTCTTCGCCCCTTTCCACTGTCATTCTCTCCTCCTCTATTTCGTCTTCTTCCTCCGATTCCGAAGAGTGCTCCGAACGCTTTCTCTTTACTGCCGGTGTTGGCGTCATTTCGGGTTGAGTTAGGCTGTGACTAATCTTAGCCCTTTCACTCTTCTTAGAGACCACTTTGTTCTAACCTGAGGGAGCCTCTTTAGATGTTTACTCTGAATTTGGCACGGGTTTTTCCCCGTTGTTCTTGCTGTTGAAGTCGGCACTTTAGTTTTGGCTAGAGCTTCCACTTCTGTTACCGCTTTGCTTTTTGCTGGCACTTTATTGGATGTTGAAGGCCCAGACGCTGAGGATTTTACTGCGATCCTTTTGGGTCAATACTTCGCCATATGTCCCGGCGTCAGGCATTGCCAGCAATGTGGTTTCCTTCCCTCAACAATTATCGACATCGTCCATGCTTCACACTGGAGTTGCGCTGGTATCGCGAGGAAACTGGCATAATTTAGCCTCATTTTGAAGATATACTCCCTCGTGAGGATATTTCGTGGGCCTCGAACCGAGAGAACCGCCTCGACGTCTCCATATTGTTACATATTGGCACCCAGATGATCTGCGTCAATGCAACATGGGACGCCGAGTACCTTAACGGTCGTCCGCTTTCTGCCAGGTTCTCCGTTTTCCACAAAATGTCATTTCTCGACACTTTCTCTGCTTGTTCCGGAGTTGAGAGCAGGATATCCCACGCTGCATAAGATTTCTTTAGGATGTGTGTGGCTGGTATATTTGAGTCCGCCAGCATTTCATACATTCTTTCTCTATGGGCCCTAGTAAGCCCCTTTAATTTAATGTCTGTTGTAACCAGAGTGACTATCCTAGCTCTGACACTCTCCAAAGTACCAGGGTTCAGCTTGATCTCATTTCCCTCCGTAAAATCCTTATATTTATTACTGAATAGTTCCTTATGATGCTCTGGGGTCTTCTCATTCTGGGGCCCCCATTTTGTTGGTTTTCTTTGGACCTGAGGAGCATTTATGATTGGGGTTTTCTGCCCTGCTGGGATATAGGGAACTAGAGCTACTCAGCGCGGGCCACGCCTCTGGGGGTGCTTTTAAGATCCCTTTTCTCACTTTTCCTGCTGCTTGATAATTTTCCTCTTCTGAAGACGAATCCCCTTAGGAGCACCCAAGAAACAACCTTGGCTTATATAATTTTTGGGCTATCTCTAAGTCAAATGACTGTCTTTTTTAAGGGCCTCTGCCTTATAGCTCCTACGATTGCGTCTCTCCAAATCAAATGGGATATTTCTCAGGAGACTAGGTCCAACGCGATGGTTAAAGTCCCCGAAACTAAGCTCATTACTGGCTGCTGCGGCAACCCTTGCAACTGCACGAACTTTGGCGCACTCGAGTGTGCTAACCCCCGACATGGGCATATCCCATATAGATACTGGAGTGCACTCGGATGTGCTCTTCCAAAACTCAATCAGAGTGCCGCTCGGTGCGACGCTCTCCGACATACTCTGGGCGCACTCGGGTGTGCTCTACGCCAAGACTGGACTGCCGCTCGGTGCGGCAGTCCTCGCCACAAATGGATTGTTGCTCGGTACGACAGTCCTCGCCACAACTGGATTATCGCTCGGTGCGACAGTCTCCTCCACAACTTAGGCGCACTCGGGTGTGCTACCCACCACATCAACTGGAGTTCCGCTCGGCGCGGTACTCCCCAACATCAATGGGGCGTACTCGGATGTGTTATCCCCCGCCTCAATCAAGGTGCCCTCCACGGTCACAC
Source organism: Sepiola atlantica (assembly GCA_963556195.1). Lineage (NCBI taxonomy): Eukaryota > Metazoa > Mollusca > Cephalopoda > Sepiida > Sepiolidae > Sepiola > Sepiola atlantica. The sequence goes on along the minus strand of OY744517.1, from coordinate 112,491,347 downwards.
CACAGGTTTTTGAAGCCTGGCTGGCTTCCATCTTTTGACAGATCTGGCTGAGGTACGACACCCGCCGATTCGGAATCGAGGAGACCGTCATCAAAGACCGGTACGTAAGCCTCCCCGAAACCTACCAGCTGTCTAAGTGCGCACCTCAGACGCTACAAAAAAGAGAGAATAAAAATTAACAAGCCCAAGAGGGGCAACAAGAAAAGAAAAGAAAATTACCAAGAGGGGGAGAAGAAAAATTGACAAAAGCCCCAAAAGGGGGTTTGGTCAAAATAATACAGGCTTTAACCTGGCCAAAGGCCCGGTAGCCGATCACTGGCGTTTGGATAGAGATCAAAGTTTCGCACTGAGAACAGATACTACACTTTGATCTTAGCAAAAAAAAAAAAAAAAAAAAAAAAGAAAGAAAGAAAGGCCGAGAAACGATGTGTTTACTCGCCCAGCAAGAACAAACTCTTCAATCAAGAGTATAGTTTTTATACTGTTAAATCCACCCCTATGCAAATTGACTTCCCACCAGAGCCATCCAGCGGTTAGAGACTCCAAACAGCCAATCTGCAAAGGGGGGACAACTCAAATGGCACTAAACCACACCCCTATGTAAATTGACTCCCCACTAGAGCCATCTAGTGGCTAGAGACTCCAAACAGCCAATCTGCAAAGGGAGGATACCTCAAATGGCACTTAACCACAAAAATTTAGCTTGCAAAAAAATGCTCTACATAAGTTGGAAAACCCTTGACCTTTTTACAAAATTTGAAAACGCAGACCAGTGTTATTGGCCTTACAAAGTCACTGCACTGGCAACGAGAACTTTGCCTTATTCGGAGACAAAATAACTCGAACTTATGTTTAAGATAACACTGGCAACGATACTTTTGATTTATGTCTGATACAAAATAACCATTACTACAACTTAAGATTGTTTGATTTTCAAAAAGGACACAGGTGGTGTGCTTGAAAATGTGTAAATTACAACAATAACGGCGAAAATGTAAAAGTCATACTGGATTTGTTTACACAAGATTTTTCAAATTTGCAAAAAAAAGTATTCAACGTCAGAAAATAGGACTTTCAAAAAATAGTTTTGTTCTTGAGAATTATTAAAAAGGTTTCAAGAAATTACGTAAAACAAGGTTTTGAAATCTAAATCGTTCAACCAACAAAAAACGACAACAATAGGTCTGTCGAATTTGTCTTCGATTTTTAATGTTTAATCAGGATCACGAAAATAAGTTAAAACAAGCTTACTTTTTCTCTCGCTAGTAGTGTAGAAAAAACACGTAAAATTCGGTATATTTTTGGAGTGACGAAAACGAAGGAATGTAAAACTGTAATGTTTGACAATATCACACACTAAGAGATCAACAAGTGCAATTATAAAGGGAAAAAATGGAACATTCGAAAAAATGGTAATATCAGAAGAAAATTGAAATAAAAAGCTTCGTCCAGAAGAGAAATTTTAAGAAAGTGAGAAAACAAGGAACAATTGCGCAGAGTAAAGACATTTCTTGACAAACAATTAGAGCAAATAAAAAATTGAGGAAAACAATTGAGGAAATATGTTTTATACCAAACAAGAAGAGAAAATATATAAGTATTATCGAATAGGAGCCTAAATGTTGAAGATAAAAGTTCATTTTCATAAAACGCAATTTTGAACGCTATCGATAATTTTAATTACAACTCTGACAACGATATGATACTTGCTTCGTATTTTAGACGATACAAAAATCTTTATAATAACATACTGTGCTAATATTAAGAAAGCTGGGTACAGTTAAACATACCAAATTCGTCAATTATGTATTGAAACAATAAACAATCTTATGTTTGTTAAAGCAGTACATTATTAACAAAATCGGTTATATTAAAAACGTTTCTATTTCACAAATTGTGGAAATTTATCAACTTCACAGGGAAAGAAGACGAAGAGGAAATCTATAATACTTTCGCTATCGTAGGTAATAAACACTGCTATGATTTTTAATTGTCGGAATTTAGCGTTACCAAGATGAAATGTCTAATCTTCGCACAGGACTTAGTATCAAATACCGATAGAAAAAACAGACCAACGATTCTTAATAAACAAGAGAATAAACCTCATTTACCGTTTCAACATATTTTAGAAGACTTCCTATGCTGTTTTAGTGCTCGCCAAGATCCAAGAAAAAGTGAGCAAGGTAGAGTGTCACATATTCGAAGTGGTTCTTCGTGTAGCATTACGGAAACAATACTAAAATAATTTCGATGTCGGTCACCCGTTAAAAGTCTCATGAAAAGCAATGTATAGACAAATACATTGAAATGCGGTGAAACCTGCAAAGAGTAGGCGTTGGCAACTATACAGTTAAGGCCTTAGCATAAGACTCCCCGACCGTGGTCTCAGATCCACAAATATTTTTCTGGAGTACTGAATGTTTTCTATCACCTAATAGTAGTGGAAATAGTACAACGGAGATAACTAGTGGGGTTTACATGAATTGTTCGTACAATTTAGTTTCGTGTGCATTTAAATTATTCTGACAAACATTTGTAGTGCAACATATCACAATAGTGCTATACCATGCACAAAGCAATGGTCAGGCAAAACGATTTGTGAATACATTAAAAAAGCAGTTAAGAAAGCTAGAGGTACTTTACTTAAAAAGCCATTCAATTTGTTTTTGCATGTATATACGACGTATATGCAGGTATATACGATGAACCCAAATAACAATGTTTCATCTCCCATAACGCCAGCAGAAGTCATGTTGGCAAGGAAGGTTAAAACAGTGTCTGATCGATTATTTCCAACCCATACAATAGCAGCACGTGAAAAAACGGACGTTTCAAAGTTGGTGAAAAAATTATTTTTCGGATGTTGATGAACAATAAATAATATTTGCAACCAGAGATTGTTGATAAACGGATTGGGAACAATATTTTCCTGGTAAATGGTTCTGAATTTTATCCACAAAAGACACATGAACCAAATGAGGAAACGATATTACCATGATCCTGAGTATAATACTCAAAAGAAGGTACTAATGGATTTCGTATTCGGCATATCTTAGATACCAATCCCCACAACAGGTGCTGAACAGATAGATTAAAATAAGTAAGATTATAGACTTGATTGTAATAAACTCAGAAAGTAAAGTATTGACACTATACGAAGTCTAGCTATGGTTATCTACCTTACTTCATAAACTATATGGACCCTTATATATAGTATGTATTGAGTAGCCTGCGGCAAAGGATGGTAATTTTTCTGCAACTTCTATTGCTTCAAGACTCTTGACTGGAAGTTACCAGTCGATAGTATGTTTTCGAAAAATCAGTATGGCAGATACTGGGCAATTGTGGTTGCCTTTTATCTGTTGGGTTGATCTATTGGCCCTGGGTTGTCTGAGAAGGTCCATCCTTCCTGGCCTTGCCTTCCCTCATTGAAGGGGAAGTTTGTTTATTACTAACTGCCAAAGGCGCCTCGACAAGGGAATGCCGACGGGGCTGTCCAGGCTATTTTATGAGTCCAGAGTGCTCTGTCCTTAGGAGCGCTGGCGTGATTCCTTATTTATATTTTTCCTACTACATTTGTTGGTATTTCAGTATATTTCTCTATCATATATTATATGTGCTGCCACTCCAAATAGAATACCTGCTGATCATACAAATAGATCGTATCTGGCAATCACAGGAATCGCAGGTCATCGGAAATGATGTATCGGAATGTGTAGACCATGTGCAGAATTACCCAAGTTTGCGCATTATTGATCCGGAGTTTTAAATAAAATAATTAAAGTAAGTTTCGTTAGGAAACTGACAGTATCAGGTGTAAATTAGTGAAACTTTAATAGTTGGCTATCGGAAAATATATTCTGCCTAAAGCATGTTTCATGATATTTATAAAGTGCTATATATGTATTTATAAAGTGCTATATATTTATAAAGTGCTATATATATATATATATATATATATATATATATATATATATATATATATATATATATATATATATATATATATATGTGTGTGTGTGTGTGTGTGGTGTGTGTGTGTTAAAGTTTTATATGTCTATTTATATATTTATATATACATATATACATTTATATATATATATATATATATATATATATATATATATATATATATATATATATATATTTATTTATTCTGGTACAGAAAAATTAGTACAACATTCGTACCGTCGGTTTCAAGCACGGAAGGTCTTACCCATCCGGCTCTCTTCAGCTTCTGTTGTCATCTGTTTTGGAAATGTGAGGTCACATGACACTCTTGTTGGGACGCGTTATTTGCTCAGTGTGTTGTGTGTGTTTGTTTAAATTTGAATTTAGTGTCATAAGACCGTTGAGATTTAAAACACGGGAGAAGAAAGAGAATTCAAGATTAAAGGGAATAAAAAAGGGGAATAAAAAAGGGGGGTAAAAAATAAAAAAATATATATATGAAAAAATATATATATATATAAATAAATATAAAAAAACATATATATATATAAAAACATTTTAATACTAAGAATAAAGGAATAAAAAAATATAAAAAAATATTAAAAAAATATAAAAAAATATAAAAAAATATAAAAAAATATAAAAAAATATAAAAAAATATAAAAAAATATAAAAAAATATAAAAAAAAAAAAAATATAAAAAAAATATAAAAAAATAAAAAAAGAAGAAAAAGAGAAAAAGAGTATAAAAAGTGGGTTAAAAAATATATATATATATAAAGAGAATAAATTGTAGAGAATAAAATAGAGCGAGAGAGAAAGAAAGAATAAAAATAGAAAGAATAAAAATATATAAATAAAATATATAAATAAAAATAATAATAATAAAAAAATAAAAATTAAAAATTAAAAATTAAAGATTAAAAACAAAAATAATAAAAATAAAGAAAGGGTTTCTCTGAAATTCCCGTGAGCCAAATTATGAATTTGTATCATTAGCCGTTATATTTTTGAAGGTATGCGTTCTAAAAATCGTTGATGTGTAAGAATCTTTAGATTGGAGTGATTTTTAATGAAGGAATTCGGATCTAAGGGAGGTAACTAAGATGGAAATATGAAATATTTGAGTTTGTTAAAATGGGTTTGTAAATTAATCTGGTGGTTGATAAAAGATAAAAAAATAAAAAAATAAAAAATTAAATATTTTTGCATTTTGGTGAAAGTCGAAGTTTTTGCTCTTGGAATTTATGTGGATATAATTTTTTGAGTAATCTAGTGATTGATAATTAAATTAAATATTTTTGTATTTTTGTGAAGGTCGGAGTTTTTGCTCTTGAAGTTTAAGTGGATATAGGTTGATGAGGTGTTTGTTCGTTTTTATTGTGTTTATATTAGTAGAGGGGGGTAGTTAGACATTATGTGAATCGGTCAGACCAGTTTATAAGCAATGCTTGCCTCTTGTGTACACATCCCTTGAATATTTCATCGCGGACATTTAAACAGGCTGTATTCGGATCGGTGATGGCTTTTGAAATGTGGTATTTTTCAGCGTCACATAGAGGACATCTGTTTATGGCTGGAGAGAAGGATGGTTTTCTCTCAATTATTTTCCATTTGATGGTGAAGGGTGTGTTTTCTTCTTTAAGCTGCCATATTCGGGTCGCGAGTGCCGTATTAGCCTTGTTTTTGTATCTGAAGGAGTTTCTGTGTGCATATAGCCTTTGTTTGAAATTTCCCTTCGTCATCCCAATATATTTTTCTGCATTACTGGTATTCTGGTCTGTGACGGTTGCTTCATAAATGATTGAATTGATTTTGCAATTTCCCTCCAGGGGGCAGTTGTTTTTGTCTTGGCATGAGCAGCCTGCGTTTGTAATTGTTTTGGGTTCTGCAGAGATAATTTTTCTTATTGAAGGGGCAGTGGAATAGCTGATCTTAACAGAATTTATGTTAAAAAGTTTGTGTAATTCATTTGTGGGTGGGAAGTGTTTGTCGAGCAACTTGAGGAAAAGTTGGCCTACCTTTGTTTTGGTATTGGTCGAATAGGGTGGGGAAAACCAGATCACCGATCTCCTTCTATTGCGGGTCCCCCGTGGTTGGTCTCGGTTGGGGGTGTATGAGATTTCTTCTCTGAACCCGCTGTCGCGGAGCGCTTTGTTGTAATATGGTGCTGCTTGGTTGAAAATTTCGGGACTGGATGAAAGGTTTGAGATTCTTTGGCTAATATTATTGATTAAATTTTTAAAGATGGTGGGGGGTGGCAGGATCCCTTGTGTATGTATTGGAGTGTTTCATTGGGTTTGTGGAAAGGTTTGTGTGTATTGTTTTTAAGGTTCAGTGTGGTATCTAGGAAGTTTACTTGGTCTAAATTTGTTTTAATGGTAATTTTGAAGCCGAGATTATGGAAGGTGTTTGTTAATTCTTTTCTAAATCTATCTAATGTGTTTCCGTTGTGGTTGCGTGACAGACAAAGTCCGTCATCTCTATAGAGACCAAAGAAATGGTCTGGAAATTTATTTTGGAGTGTATTTAATATAAGCAAGCCGACTAAGTCACAGATGTCTGCACTGTCGTAGGCCCCCATTGCAACATCAAATGGGTCCTCTGGGTTTGATTTTTTAACCCAAGCCCTTCCCTCGAAGAAGAGAAGGGTTTGTCTTGCTTGCAGTATTGTGTCTCTTTCTAGTTGACTGATGTTTGTGTGTGAAAGTGCAAATGTTAAGGCCTTATCTAGGGTGTCTTTTGTAATGGATGGGTAGAAGTCTACTATATCTAATTGTGTGAATTTGCATCTGTGTTTATCTTGTATGTTATGGAACCAATTTAGGACTGAGTTAGTATTGCCCCACAGACTTAGGTTTATTTTTTCCTTAATTTTATTAACTATATTTTTAACAATGGATTTGCTTGCTAGTCCTAGTTCGCTTTTAGCTGGGTTGATAAGTCTGCATGAGGGTTTATTTGTGAAGTTTTCTTTGTGGTCTTTTAAAGTAACAAAGGCCTTCCTCTTATCTAAATAATTAATTCTATATTCGACGCCTAGTCTAGTAGCTATTTCAGTAGTATCATTATTAATAGATTTATATGTATCTGCCTTGGCTAATTGATATTTATCGGTAATGGAGCTAATTGTTAGGTCTGTTTTTTTCCTTTTTAGTCATTTTATAAATATTTTTAGTTTTGTCGGAGAATACAAGTGCATTATTTTCTCTTTTAAGTTTTTTTATGTCGGCGGTAAGTGTCTTCTGAAATGGATTTTGCTTGTTTGTAAAAACTAGGTTGTGAGTAATGTTGAGTAGGTCTTTTTCGAAATTGTCTAAGGCCTCTACTTTTGGCGGGTATTTACCAGATTTTAAGCCGTAGTAGTTTTTTTCCGTTTGCCTCTGTTCTGTATTCAACACTTTCCACCTCATTCTTCCTATGACGTCCACTATTTTTGTCAGGAGTATCCTGGTATATGTTTGTTTTTTGGGGGTTGGGATATTTTTGGTAGAATATCCGAGAGTGTATAGTTCCATTTCCCAGGGTATAGGTGGTAATCCCTGTTAATTAGTTTTTTCCGTGGTGTTGGTAGTTTTCCCGAGAGTGCTCGACTACAAGGCTAACAGGGTTTAACTGTAATTCCTGGTAGGGGCTGAGTAAATTCTTTGTAGAATGGTAGGAAAAATCCCAGCAGAGTGCTCGATTAATTAAGAATCAAAGTTAAAAATTAAGAGCATAATATTTATTTATTCTGGTACAGAAAAATTAGTACAACATTCGTACCGTCGGTTTCAAGCACGGAAGGTCTTACCCATCCGGCTCTCTTCAGCTTCTGTTGTCATCTGTTTTGGAAATGTGAGGTCACATGACACTCTTGTTGGGACGCGTTATTTGCTCAGTGTGTTGTGTGTGTTTGTTTAAATTTGAATTTAGTGTCATAAGACCGTTGAGATTTAAAACACGGGAGAAGAAAGAGAATTCAAGATTAAAGGGAATAAAAAAGGGGAATAAAAAAGGGGGGTAAAAAATAAAAAATATATATATGAAAAAATATATATATATATAAATAAATATAAAAAAATATAAAAAAACATATATATATATAAAAACATTTTAATACTAAGAATAAAGGAATAAAAAAATATAAAAAAATAAAAAAAGAAGAAAAAGAGAAAAAGAGTATAAAAAGTGGGTTAAAAAATATATATATATATAAAGAGAATAAATTGTAGAGAATAAAATAGAGCGAGAGAGAAAGAAAGAATAAAAATAGAAAGAATAAAAATATATATTGCTAGTATATATATATATATATATATATATATATATATATATATATATATATATATATATATATACTAGCAGATATATGATCTCTCTTGTCGCATATTTTGCTAGGTCTGGGGCATGATATCATAATGAACAAACTGCATACATTATGTTTGGTCGGAAATACCCCTTCCGAGATAGAAGAGGTAATGCCTGTGAGTATCACATCATAAAAGGAGGAGGTAATGCCCGCGAGCATGGTTTTATTGTATACGTAAAATACCGAAATGTGAAGTGGGCTCGAAAAATAGGATTGCCATCTTTATAAACAAAAAGAAGTATGCAAGTTAATGAAGAACGATAACTTCCTTTCATATTTTTTTGATTAAAAAAGACATGTTTATAACCGTGAGTAATTGTTCTTCTTTAGCAAGCCTCTTGACTTGTTTAGATAGCGACTATATATATATTTTCGATCTAATTTTTATTTTGGTGTTTCACGTGTACGATGAAAATTGATATAGCTTAGGGTTTTTAATGTTTTCTTTTGTGTTTTCTTTTTACTAAAATATGGTTTAATTAAACAAAAATATAAGGTCATTATGAGTAATGCCGAAACTTATTTCACTTTCAATAATTTACGTGACTGAAATAGGAAGTAACGCCAAATGAAAAGAAAAATACCCCTTTATCTTAAAGAGTAGGGGTTAATTAAAATAGCCAGCATGCATGTTTTTTTCTTATTTAATATTAAGGGGTGAGAAATTTATTAAGAAGTAAAAGAAAACTTTAAATAAAAAAGCTTACAATTTAAACAGAAAGTCTAATTTTATTGGTTTGTATTTTAAGTAAAAGACGTTTTTATCTCAGATTTATATTTCTATATTTTTCGCTTTTATTTCGTAAATACAACATAAAACAATAAAAATAAAATCAATCGTCGCTAGAAAAGAGAGTATAGAGACAAGTAGTGATTGATAACGCAAAATGTTATTTTTTATTAGTTTCAAAGGAGTCCCCTCTCCCTGAGAGAAAGAGAGAGCAAGCGAGCGCGAGAGATAGAGACAGAGAGAAAGAGATACCAGTCACTTCCCCTTTTCTGTTGCCTCAGTATTTTTCTAGCATCCTTCATCTAAATTATCTCACTTGATATTTTTAGAATGTTGTTTCGTAATATATTTATTTGTTTTATTAAATTACTTACATTAATTACTGTTAATTTACACAAAAATATTGTAGATACACCAGGAAAATAAAATTATATAATCATGAATAAATAACAGCAAACATTAATAAGGCATACACGGTTAAAAATGAAGTCATGCAATTTTGGCTATTTGAGTGTATATATGTGTTTGTTTAGTACGATATATGGAGTGTTTGAAAGTATTGTATTGTACTATTGATTAAGATAACATCATCCTGTTTTGATGGTAATATAGGAGTGATAAATAAGCAAACGCTTTCGCATTTATTCATTTATATATATATATATATATATATATATATATATATATATATATATATATATATATATACATATGGTGGGGGTACTGGGTCATATCCTAAACTAAACAAATTGATCATTATTGATTTTAGAATATTGATTCTAAAAATAAATGAATTATATGTACCTAGTATTATTTTGTAAATGTTAATATTTAGTCTCTATGATTATAAAGTTTGGTATATATATATATATATATATATATATATATATATATATATATATATATACATACATATATATATATATATATATATATATATGTGTGTGTGTGTGTGTGTGCTTCCATTTATATTTAGAATTATATATATATGTTCGAATATAAATGTCATAACATAAAGCAATTGTAATAGCTCAATAATGTAAGGCCAGAGCTATGTAATATTCAATATTTTTCATTTAATTTATACCATATTAAATTTTATAAAGGAGAGATTCACATCATTTCACAAAGCTTGTTTTCTATTCAGCATACAATTGTTTCGGCTTAAAACAAGATATTTGTGAAATGCTCCCGTGAATGTATTTCTTGGTGTGGCTTTCTTAGTACTAATTATATAAAACAAAGTAAAAACAATAAATAACTAGGGAAGCAGAGCCTAGATTACAATCAGTTCTCAATATCGACATCATATCCTTTTTTCGAAATGAGACTATGATTACATTATGTCTTAGTAGTTACTATACGTATCTTATGCTTTTCGCTGTTTGTATTTGATACATTCATAATCAGCTTAAATATTGACCCTAATACTCTTGAATTAAGACATATATTTTCACTAACCGTTTTTTTTTGTTTCGCCTAATTATTTCCTTTTTTCTTTGGTGTTTAGCCATCTATTTTGCCTTATTTTATATTTTCTTTCTTATATTATACTTTTTATATCCGTAAATATATATTAAACCTAATTATGAATTTTGGAATATATATTCTAAAGACTACGGTGAGACACTTGGGTACATTATTTTTTGTAAATGTTGATATTTAGGGCTGCATATATATAGATTCTTCTTCTTTATGTATTGTTATTATTTATGGACCAATCATTATGAATGTTTGGTTCATTTATTCTCGATTCACCGATGAGTTACATGGAATCAATTTGTTAGTAAACTTTACCATTTAAGAATTTCTTCCACCCTAACCCGCACTCGCGCACCAAAACTTGTATACTCCTAAACTAGTGAACGGATCGTTACAAAGTTTAGAATGTACATTTTTTTAAATACGGTGAGTAACATAGATTTTTTTGTAAATCTTAAATTTTAGGGTATAAATATATTGTTTATAAATTTTAATTGATTTTTCTGAACCAATCATTATAACTTTTCGGATAAAAATGTTCTACAACACGATGAGTAACATGGGACAATTATTTTTTGTAAATTTTACCATTTTGGATATGCGCCAATATAAACTCTCACTCTTCTCAAATAAACTTTTAAAATAAGATACAAAAGATTTGCGGAAACCAATTGCATTACATCAGATTAAGTAATACATTTTGAAAAGGATCGGTGCGCGTGCGTGAGCGTCAACAAAGCGTGTATACATGTTTATATTCTAAACTATTGAACTAATCATTTTGTATTATAAAACATGTATTATAGGAAACTGAGTGAGTAAAGTTGGTACATTATTTGTTGTAAACTATGTAATACTCCGCAAATAAAGAGGAAACGTTACAATTTTAAAACTAATTTAAAACTAATGCTCATACCCGTCCCTGGACGTGCATTTTTCTAGTAGACACACACACACGCACGAACACACACACACACACGCACGAACACACATACACACACACAGACTTTCTCTGTTATACAGCATTTAAAAAAAGTTAAAACGGGAAAAAAGAGAAAAAAGGATAAAAAAGAAGAAATAGAAAAAAACGGTAAAGGGGAAAAAAGCAAAAGAAGAAAGAAAGAAAAGAATCCAGCCATTTTGAAACTGTAATATAACAGCGAATTGCTCAGACATATACTGATGACAAAATTGGTTTTATTCATTTAATAAATATATAGAAATAAATAACGTGTTTTCGTTTTTTTTCAAATTTCTATAATATATATAGCTATAGCAAAGCTTACACGCCCGCCTGCTTAGACACTCTTTGATCTCGGAATGTTTCACCCCCGCCACCTGCTTTAAATGTATCTTAATTTCAGTGATGTATGTGATGATTTCCGTTAGCCTAATGGATCAGGGCGTAGGATCGTGACTCTCTTCTAAATCTACGAACTGCGTTCGAGCCCGTCTGCCCGCCTGAAACACCACTTCTTGCATTGATGAGGACGTAAGTTAGAAACAACGCTGCCTTTAAGTAAATACACTTCAATATTCAATTTTTAAAATATGGCCCCCTTAAAGATAAATAAACCTTAATTATCGAGCACTGTCTGAAATTATAAAAATCTGAGGTCGTTAAGCTACGGAAGGAAAACTTATACGCCCGCGTGTTTAAGTAACCTTCGATCTCGGAACGTTTGAACCTCGCTTCCTGCTTTAAATGTATCTTAATTTTGGTAATGTATGTTGTTTTCGTTGGCCTAATGGATTAGCGCATAAGATCGTGAGTCTCTTCTACGAACTGCGTTCGTGCCAGTCTGACCGCTTGAAACCACCACTTCTTGCACTATAGAGGACTAAGTCCGAAACAACGTAAATACACTTTCATATATTTACTAAAACATTACTCATAATATATATATATATATATATATATATATATATATATATATATATATATATATATATATATATATATATATTGGTTAAAGGCAACGGATGAAATGAGACGAAAAATGTAAGGTCATAACATTTGAAAATAAGTCACTCTCTCTCTCTCTATTTACCTGACTAGCACATGTATGATAAATTTGGATATATTTATATACTAGCAGGATACTTGTCTTGGCGTTACCCGAGGGAAATATAAAAAAAATAATTTAATTTAAAAATATAAGTATGAAAGCATTAATTATTATATATACATATTATTATCTCAATCTGTTTTTATCTGCCGGCAGTTAAGGAGAAATGATTCTGGACTAAGGAAAGTATAATTGCGCTTCAATAAAGTTGACTTCATTTTTGAGCGCAGAAATTTTGATTTCCCTATATTTAGTTGGTTGATTTTCATTTTATTATGATCTCAATTAGTTTCGTACTCTGTCAGTCAAGGAGAAATCCAATTGTTATTTGTTTTCAATCGAATTACGTTTTCTTTATGTGCGCAGAAATTATATTTTTCTTCCATGAAATTACAATAAAGAAAACAATATTGCTCTGATATTACCCTGCGTTTTTATCGATTCGTTTTTTTTGTTCTTTTAAAATAGATTTCAAAAGTGGGCAATTGTAAGTTCGAAACAAAAACAGAAAACACTTTAATTTTTATTATAGAATCTTCGCCAAAAGGAAATACAATCAAGAATTTTTCTTTTCAAATAAGATTTTTAATAAAAATTCGTTTTAGCATTCCCTTATTTTATTTTGTTGCTTGAACTGAACCAATCCGACTTTTACCGAACGAAACCTAAAACTTTAGTTAGGGTTAGGTTTGAACAAAAGAAAACACTGTCTTTTTAAAATTATGTTCTTTCTACGGCGTTTTTGTTCATTTGCATTTGACACCTGCGGATGATTCGACAAAGAATTGAAAACGTTCGTGAACCTTGTGAAACCTATGGAACATTTACTAAATTTTTGATTCTAATACAAAAAAAAAACATCGAAAAAATTGAAATAATAAAAAGGTATAATTAAACAGACGAATTCTGTTATTTTTAACAATGTTTCCATAAATATATATATATATATATATATATATATATATATATATATATATATATATATATATATATATATATTACAGGGTCAGACGATAAGGCCTTAAGGTAATTTTAACAATTTTCCGTTTATTTTTTTCCACTCGTCTGTTTCATTGATTTTAATAATGCTTCCTCTTAAATTAATCCTACGATTCTGTTGTACGCGAAATTTACTTATATATATATATATATATATATATATATATATATATATATATATATATATATATATATATATTGTGTAAGATATAGAGTTAAAACAGTGGGGAAAACCAATGATCTCAACAAAATACCCATGAAAATATTTACTTCAGAACATAAAAATATTTTTAAATTGAAAAGTGTAGCCAGCTTGTGTTTTGAACTTGAACCACTACGAGACTTATTGACAATGCCACATCATGACATTATATTTCCTAATCATATATAGGGTAAATAAATCGATTATTCTTCATCGATTATTGTTTTTTAATTCTCTATATTGATGTGTTTCAGTTACATTGGAAATTGATGCATACTCATTCCTCTCTTCCTCATTTCTTCAGTATCTCACGTTCTCTATCCTGATATATATATATATATATATATATATATATATATATATATATATATATATATATATAAATTATATGTTGGATAACACAATGTCATCCTATTTACTGTGGAAGCAACGACTAATATTGGATTCTAACTCTTTGGTTGCCGATATCAATTCTGTCTCGTTCGGATGCTATTTGATCAGTGTATCAGGATATAAATACGGGAAAGTGACTTCTATAAAGGGACCAGAGGCGCATAAAAAAGTCATCTGTGCTGATCCCGTGTCGTTGAATAGTTACTTTAAATCTGCCCGGCTTCGTAGTAGTAATAAGAAGGACATAATAAATTAATTCATTTTTATTTATCTTTTTTGTCAAAAAACATTACCGTGAAAAGTTTGTCTAACTAAAGTATGTTTTATGACTCCATGTTTTATTAAGACAACTAGAAAGACAAATTATGTTTTATGTTTTTACTCGTTTATATTTATGTTAATTTTTCACAAATGATTTGCTAAGTTAAAGAGAATTAAAATAAAAGTGCTGCGATTAGACTTGCATGAAAAACATAGACTAACTTTGAATAAAAAAACATAAACTAACTTTGTATAAAAAAACCGTGACAACAAATATTGTGTAAGAGTTGAATTGCAAACGAATCAGAAATAACTGTATAGGCGATATTGAAAAACACTTTGAATTACTATTAAAGCGGCTTGAGATGTGTGTGTGTCTATTACATGAAGTCGCCTATAGGTGCATATTTTTATTGCGCGTTTAACAACTGCTAAGTTTTCGATTCTATAAGTTTTTTACTATTTATTATATCGGTATTTTTTCTATTTTAACAAGGTTTACACCATTCATTACTCTCACCTGTAGGTGCATCTTTTTTGAACTGGCGAGTCTTAATGTGAAATTTAGAACTGAACCTTTATTAAATTCACGAAATATATTGTTCTCTGTGCATCAGCCATGATCATGTACAAGTCTCAAGTAAATATATTTTACAACGGACTAGGGATAATTAGGAGCAATAGGAAATTAGTAGGCTGGGTTAGCAATTCAAAATTATTCAATTCTTGCTTTCCTACTACTATGAGGGACAGGTTACAAGTATATTTGTATATGAGGGGGTATTTAACTCTTTATATATATATATACATCTATATATATATATAAATATATGTTTATATATATATATATATATATATATATATATATATATATATATATATATATATATATATATATATGTAAGATTACCTGTTCCAGGAAAAACTATAATGATTTCCTCTGAACAGAACAGATTTGCATCACTATTAAATCTCCAATTAAGATATATATATATATATGTTTATTTTTATAAGATGAAGTACTTATAATAGCTCAATAGTTTAAAGCTAGAACTATACTATATTCAGTATGTTATGTAGTTCAATACCACGTTAATATCACAGCGGACAGATTCATGTCATTTTTTACAACTTATTTTTAATTTCGCAGACAATTGTGTCGGCTAACATGGTGTGGATATCTTCAGTGCAAATTGTTCAAAACAAATTCAAAAAACTTTTAAAACATGCAAAAACTTGACGATTATAGCCCGAATTACATTCAGTACTTATTATCATTCATAATCGGCTATCATTATTAATTTCTAATCGGAGAGAAAATCATAATTAATTTTACTATTCATAAAATTAAGGTATATATTCTTAGTGACCGTCTTTGTTATTTTCGTCCAGTTATTTTCTTTTTTCTTTAGTTTTTTGGGAGGGTTATCATTTTTCTTTTTCTATTTTTTATCTTTTTTATTCGCACGTGTTATGTCGGTAAATTTATGTGACTTCCGTTTTGCTCATATCACCGGAAGTGTGCCGACTATTATATTTTCTAGCCGATTAATAATTAATATTGTTAATCATTCAATATCTGCTATAATTATTACTTTAATATTCTAAAATTTAGACATATATTTTTTCACTGACCACCTTTATTATTTTCACCCTATTTTTTCTTTTTTTTCCTTTTTTCTTTAGGTTTTCAATTATCTTATTCTTTTTTCTCTTCCTTTTGTTATATTATACGTTTTCATCGGTGAATTTAGGTGACTTATGTTTTGCCCGAATTACCATAAATGGTCAATGTATTTAATCGTTTCCCATTTACTTTAATTATTAATCCAAAAGAATTCTTAAAATGAAGACATATTTCCCCTAGCTTTATTAGTTGTTTACACCCAGTTATTTTCTGTATTTTAATACAAAAAAGAACCATCAGAAAAATTTAAAAAATAAAAAACAGTATAATTAAACAGACGAATTCTGTTATTTTTAAGAATGTTTACATAAATGAGAAAATGCTGCCTAAATACACACACAGGATATATATATATATATATATATATATATATATATATATATATATATATATATATATATATATATATATATGTATATATATATATGGGAGAGAGAGAAAAGGAGATAAAGAGAGGGAGAGAGGGAGAGAGGGAGAGAGATTATGAATAACGCTGGTTATGGAATAAAACTAAAATAAAAATAGAAGGAGAAAAATCAATGTTTACGGTAGGTTTTTATGGTTAAAAATATATAAGAGTTGGTGGGTTTTTTAAACATCTTGAAAAGAAGTATTTTTCCCAGAGATAGATATTTCTATCAGAAGAAAAATATTTTAAAAACGCACAAAAGTCTAAAAAACAGTTAGGGGGTTGAGTGAAGAATATGATGTTTGTTAATAGGGAAACGAACGCAGAGGAAGGAAAGACAGTTGTAAGGAAGCCAAAAACATGGCTCGATTTTTTGTACTTAATTAGATTTTCTAAGCTTATCAAAGACACAAGTAAAAAAGATGTTAGTTAAGCTAGTCGTTGCATACGAGGGTAGAATTATTTATGAAATAATAAGAAAATAATAAATGGTGAAAAGTCACAAAAAATATTAAAATATTAAAAATTCAATAAAATAAAAAGTTAAAAAGAAAATAACATTTTTAATTATTTCACTTTTCATCATTAAAATGTATGTTTTTATAAAGATCCATATACTGACAATCTAAAATTAAATAAATATATTATTAAAGTATTCAATAGTTTTATATGGACTAGTGATATTACATCGAATACAGAAAGCGAAAGATGGGGAAGAGATAAGGAAGCTAGCGAAGATGGAAAGAAAAAGTGACCATATGATTAAGCAAGAGAAGACGAAAAGACAGAGCTGCGTAACCATACCCTTATAATTGTTCTTTACATATACTGTCACCAGCTACATTAACTTACAGGGTCACTTCAACGCACTTATGCAAGACTTTTTTGTTATATACTACAATTATATATATGCTCTTGCTGGGAATAAAACTATAAGCGATCTCGAAATCGTAAAATTATATCATTTTTATCAAATATCTAAAAATCTATTATTGAGACTTATATACAAATCAAGCGAGAGTTAAGATATTTTTAAAATTAAATGTATTATATGAGTATTTTGCTTTAAAGTGTTTTTAATAAAAAAAATAAAACTTAACATTTATCAATAACAATAGTACATTAGTAATGAAAAAAACATTATGAAATTTTATTTTTTTATGTTATGAACAGCTATTTCAAAACGAAGTAAGAAAAATGATCAAAGTACTTGCCTAAATGCAAATCGTATATTACATTGTATTCTAAATAGTCCTTTTAATGTAGTAGTTTAGAAAATGTTTTATTCGTTTTATTCGTTTAATGGCTACAGTCTAACTAGTTCTGTTTTAAATAACCGCAATTATCTAAAATTCTATCTATTAGTTGTTATAGAAAAATAATCAACTGAGAGTTATAATACGACATTTTGAAAATCCACTAACTATGTAAGTCATAATATTTTACGAACATGTAAAAACACCGAGTCTTACCTAGACTTCTACTGAAGAGGCAAGTTAAAACTAATAACTCTAAACTAATCGACCTTCTAGAAAAAGACAAACATCAATCTGAGAAATTTCTCAAAACATTGACCCTATCATTCTGCATTCCAAATGCTGGTCCTTAAACTTCTCTAAAACACATACGTGTAAAAAGAACATGTCAGTTACTAATAAGACTATAAATGTTTTGAGAAAAATAAAACAGTAATTCAAGTGCATGAACGGAATGAAAGAAAAAATAACCTTGCAACAAAAACCGACTTAATCGCAAGTGTTTATCACTCAATTCAGTGTCCTACATTTGTAGACACTTTAATAATGTTATTATTATTTCTAAGACGAGTATCTATCATTTTAGGGAATATACCTTACTTATGCAACAAACTTATATTTTGAAAAGAAAATTATTGTTTTGCTGAGTCTGAACTATCGTCGCTGATTATAAGTCTTATTCATTTGCCATCATTTAGTAATCCTCATCTTCGATACATTTGAACGCACCTTATATTTTTTAAATGGAACATTATCATCAGTTTCGTTAGTTTTTACACACTGAGTACTTTAATAAGAATGAAAAAATGATTCACTGACATTGGTTAATTACTTCTACCTCCTGATAATTTTAACACACATCGTATTTAAAAAGACGTGACCGTTATATTTATTGTCATTGAGTTATAAATCCCGAGTCAAAATTTTATTACGCTTTGTATCTTGACAAAATGACGTTTAATTCATTGTTCTTGTTGTGAGGTGACAATGGCTCAATGATTAACGACACGGACTGACAACCCGTTGTGCAAAGTTCTAATCTAGTTCGCCTTACAGAAAAACTTAGGATGTTGGCAATTTTAACGTGGCCACTCCCGTAAGAAACCGATGTTTTCCTAACTGGAAATATATCGGGAAGCTAATGACAACAATAGAAATGAATCAAGCAATTGTTCTTTTTTAAATAATACTTAGTGAAATTACTTTTTGAACTTTTTTGAACAAACATGATATTTTTAAATAAAATAATAACACTTATTGTCTTTTGTTAATACATCGTCAATCTCGTTTATTTTTGCATCGACCTCGTATTTTCTAAAACGTGAACTCTTTTATTTTGTATACTTTGTGAATACATCCTCCGTCACGTTATTATTTTTAACAAATGGTATTTTAATTCAGTTTACTTAATTTATATAAGCTTAGTATAATTACATTTTAAACGTTTTTTACTGTGAAGATTTTAATCGTGACATTTGTTACTACATTTACAGTCTCCATATTTTTAGCATGAAAATGAACATTTAATTCATTGTATTTCGTTAATACATAAGCGGTTTCGTTTCTCATAAAACACACTTTGTATTTTAAAAAATCATTAAATTTATTATTAATGGTTAGTAAAACCTTGCCCCATTTTTGTAAAACATCTTCATTGCGACAATCTTGAGGTGAAGCATGAATATATATTTATCAAGGGCAATAAATAAAAAAGATCTACTTTATTTCTGAATATGAACGGTGTAAAAAAGTTTTGATACTAAGGATGTGTGAACCGATGACATATTACGATAGCTATCGAAAATGTAATAAGTCTGAAGTCATATTATCATAGGAAAACTACGTTACCAATTTTAAGTATACGTTAAAAAACAAACTGAGCAATCCCTGACCAATGAGCATGGATGACACTTTTAGTTTTATTGAAACCGCATTTATGTTGAAAAATATAGACTGGCGATTTATTACAGAAATACAATGAGACTTTTGTGACATTTTTTACAGACTATAAATTTTGAAAAAGGAAAATGAATCTTTTATTTGTTTCTTTTATTACAAGACGACTCTGTCACTTTTCTTTCTATCAGACTTCAAATATTGACCTATTCAATTGCTATGTTTTCCTTTGTTAATACATCTATATTTTTCTTACTCTTCTCAAGAAACATGGACATTAATTAGTTGTTCTTAGTTTATATATTTTAGTCACGTTTCTTTGGAAACGCAAACCGTATTCGAAAAAATGTTATTTTATTCATTGTCGTAGGTTTATAAAGACTTAATATACTTTCGAGACACCTCTATCTAATAATGGGCGAGCGTTCGATTAGATATCTTTGTTTAAAACATCATCTCGCTCGATATTTTTTGGAAAATAGGTCATATTTAAAAACTGAAGGTTGAAATTGAACATTGTAATTGGAAAATACATTTAACTATCGATACCGTGTGGAGCACATATTTCATTTGATGAGTTGTTGACCCGATTGCTAAGTCGTTGTATCCACGGGATCTAGAAAAAGATATAAGATAGGCGCTTTTGTTTAAATAAAATAAACGCAGTATTTTCTTCCGAGTTGTTGCTCTATTCGGTAGCCTACTATAAGGGGTAGCCTATCGTATCCACATTCAAAGTCGCCGTTGACGAACACCAAGACTGTATACAGATTTAAATATCTCTGCTTTGAGATGAATGTTCGACTTTGCTTATCTTTTATCGATAAATCTGATTTGATTATATTTTTTCACGGTTAATACACCCTAATTTTCCTAACTTTAGCCAATATTGTACTTACAAAGAAATGATAGTTAAATTATTTTTTCTTTTAATATACCCCAAGTTTCGAGACGTTATGAGCGCATCTTATTTATGTAATAAATAAATCTTTCATTCAGCGTCTTCTGTCGTTATTTGTTGACAACTTTTTCTATTCTTATCACTATTTAATATCTGTCTAGTACACTCTCTGAACATTAATATTATATTCATAATTAATGCCGTCTGGAAAACGTATCATGCCTGTCAGTGCTATATATCTCTACAATGCCACCCCTAATCTAAAAGATTCCCCATGTATACCAAGTTCCAGATTCTATCTCATCGCTACAAGTAATTCAATGAAATATGCAACTTGCTGCAGTTGTGCCTCCTCAACGTAAATACCCCAGATAAACCCGACAAGTATCAAAATCCAACCCCTTCACTGTAGATGTCAAAAAACTGTTTCTACTCCAATGGCTTCTTTCCTCGAACTGCTTGCGTTTGGAATTCTGTTCCTGCTTCCTGCTTCCTATTTGTCTGACTGTACGAACATGTATACATTTACATGTACCGTTAACAAGTATATCGCTGCACAACTCCCCACTAAGGATGCCCCTATAAATATTGCCCCTAATTTACAAAAGTCCATAACCTACGTACCAGGAGCAATGTGTTTTGTTAGGGGTGAATATAAGTTTTTAAAATAAACGCTTAGCCTCATTTATTATACAACGCACGTCGTATTTTAAAAGAAAGATAAACATTGTCTTTTGTTAATTAATCATCAGCCTCTTTTATCTTTGAACACACTTCTTAATTTTTAAATGATTAATGTTTAATTAATTGGTCTAGGTAAATAAATCCGCAATATCGTTACTTTTTGAACAGCGATCGCATGTTTTCGATAATATGAATGCGCAAACTCTCGCAACTGTTATATGAAAGACACATCATAAAGAAGTATAGACAAATATACAATCATTGGAGCTGACTGTTTGACCAACTTCCAGAGCATTCTATTTGATAATGTTGCAGCAAAAAATGAAAGAAATAATTTTTCAAAGGAATGAATATTACTGTAACTCTCATTTGACCAGAACGTGCAGCTTGAAATTCTACTGAATTTTTGGAATTGTATATTCAGTAAGCTTGACAGTTGAAGCCTGACAGAGAAAGAGTCGTAGAAAAATACAAATTTACTTTATAGATAATAAATTTGGCCACCTCTGACAAGGATAGACCACTTTTGCCTTCCATATGTCTTATATAATTTTACGATGTTAATGTTTCAGATTGAAATTTAGTTTCTCCCTATTTATTAAAAGCCTGAAGCTAAATCTTTTGAGACCGATTTTTAAGTGAGAACGACTCTAAAATCGAAATTAGAATCATTATATAAATAACCTCCTAATTATATTCGAACGAATGAATATAGGAATCCTTAGCAAAGCAAAAGCTAGGGGCGAAGCTTTTAAATATATATATATATATATATATATATATATATATATATATATATATATATATATATATATATATATATATAAAGAGAGAGAGAGAGTGACATAGACAGATAGATAGATAGATAGATAGATAGATAGATAGATAGATAGATAGATAGATAGATAGATAGATAGATAAATAATTCGTCTTAGGATGGGTAAAAGACATTCCTCAAATAGAAGAGTATTGCACTTCTTTTATGTTTCTTTATAAGATTAAAATCAAAATACAATTGTACTAAACCTTTTGTCTAGAAACCACATTCTAATTTTGATAAAATACTATTACATGATTTTTATTGCAGTAAGTGTCCTTAATTTAAGAGATCTTCAAGTGAAATTGAAATTCAAGGAATCTTGCTTAATTGGTGGTTCATGACTGTGGACAAAATTCAATGCGTATCTGAACTATATTTAAATTATACATGATTAGGGGTTCTTATATTATGCCAACTAAAACGCATTTAACATAGTCCAAAGAAGCTGAACTTTCGGAAATATCTATTATTTTACAACCTATTGTTAAAATTCCACAGAAATAAAAAATAGCTGAATTTATAAATAAGCTGTAACTCTCTTTAGCGTAAAACTGAATTAAACTAAATATAGCTCACATCACAAACCCTTACGCCTAGCAGCTGTGTTATAAAATGTATAGTAGTAAATTAATTTAGGAATTAAATATGTGCATGCAAATATATAATGATATTAACATACCTAATTTTATATATAATATATATGAGATTTATTACTATTTAATGTATATAAACAAATAATCTTATTAAGTACTAGCAGAGTTTCCCAGCCTTGCCCGAGTGAGACAGTGGAATAGCATAATATGCAACATCATAATAAAGAGAGTTGACTTCAACAACAACCTTGATGTTGTCATCTAGATATCTTATTCAGTGAGCTATTTAGATATATTTTAATACGCTTCACTTAACGCTTATAAATAGATTAATTTCATTGTGTAACGTGTTAGAAAGATGTCATTAGCCTCTTTAAAATTACAGCTAGTTACACATAACTACTTCCATTGTGTAAACGTGCAAATTGTACACGTGGATACACTAATAGTTAAGGTACACTCCCTAGTATGTCTTCGTTTTTAGCGACAGACATGAATACAGTCAGAGAAATTTCTCTTTTTCTATATGTATAGAGAAAAAATCTAGGTATATACTGAGTCAATTAGAGTGTGAGAAGAAGAGAAAAAGAAAGATGGGCAGGCAGACAGACAGACAAACAAACAGATTGTGGTTGTGTTCTAAATATACCAAAATCCTTTACTCACATTTTATTATATTAAAAAAGAAGAAATCTATTCTATGATTTGATATAATTTTACTTAAAATAATAGAGGTGGAGGAAAATCCCAATTGGTTTTAAACTGAGACTTTCATACTTAAACTAATCAGACATTTGTTATGTCCGCTGTAAAATATGCTTCTGGCCCCAATTGGATATAAATATTTGAATGTTAAGGGGATTTTCTCTCCACGGTATACTTAGATATAGGACACATAGAATTTAACATAGAGATTCGAGGCCGCTTCAATTGTCTCTCCGGATATTTTTTGGTATGCGATATAAATTTCATATGAAAATATGATATGTTTTATGGTTAGGTGGGCAATTAGACATGTGGGACTACTTTAATTGTCTTAGCCAGAAAACTTTATGAATAGAATTTAACTTAAAATAACATATATTTTAGTTTCATAAGGTACTATGCACTTTAAATATGCGCTTAGAAATTCGGGAACACTTATATTATCTTCCCCGGCAAATTATACATCAGAATACTCTTTTAGTTTTACATAGATTCTCTAGCGTTTCTTTCTATAAGGAACACACAAATATCAAATACACATTGAGTTATATATTTATATATTGACATATATATATATATATATATATATATATATATATATATATATATATATATGTGTGTGTGTGGGTGTGTGTGTGTGGGGGTGTGCTAAAAAGTTTTACCCAAAATAGTACACAATAAATATACAATGTAAAAATGTGCATTGAGTTATATATATATATATATATATATATATATATATATATATATATATATATATATATATATATATATATACATATACATATACATATGTGCGTGCTTGAGTATTTCACCCCAAATTCTGCAGAATCATGCACAGTGTAAAAAAATGTGCATTAATATAATTTTTCGTAACACTTAAATTAAATGAATCATTTAAGAAGAAAACAAAAACGAATATTCAATTAATAGCAGTTCGTTTTTAAAGAAATACGCTAATTGGTTATTGTTTTTCCAGTCGCTGGCTCGTTCACAACTGAGTATCTTAATTTGGAGTAGAGGGGAGAATACCTAAGTGATTTCAGTAGTGCTCAGGAGGCCTCCTTGATTTTCAAAGTACTCGGCTTTGTATGGGAGAAAAGTGCTTAATGTCCTAGATAGAGCTACTGTAGTGATAGGTTTGGAAAATATTTTAACGCCATCTTTGTTCCCCTTTGGACTATTTTGCAGATCAGAAGAAGCAAGGATACCTAAGAGTTATTTCAGTAGTGCTCAGGAGGCCTCCTTGATTTTCATAGTACTCGGCGTTGTCCGGAAGAAAAGTGGTCAATGTCCTAGATAGAGCTACTGAAGTGATAGGTTTGGAAAATATTTTAACGCCATCTTCGTTCCCCTTGGACTATTTTAACTTAAAATATTTCTCAGGGTTGGGGGAGAGTGAAACAAAAATTGAATGGGGGACTGGAGAGATTAGGGGGCGGTGAAAATTTTAGGGGTCGGGCCAAATTTTTTTAATATATTTTTGAACTTAAAATATTTCTCGGGTTTGTGGGAGAGTGAAAAAAAATTTGGAGGGGGGGAGGTTCTGGAGAGATTAGGGGGTCGGGGAAAATTTAAGAGGTTGGGCCAAATATTTTTTTTTTAACTTAAAATATTTCTCAGGTTTGTGGGAGAGAGAAAAAAAGGTTGAGGGAGGCTGGAGAGATTAGGGGTCGGGGAAAATTGTAGGAGTCGGGCAAAAATTTTTTTTTTTTTTAACTTAAAATATTTTTGTGGGAGAGTGAAAAAAAGGTTGAGGAAGGCTGGAGAGATTAGGGACTCGGGGAAAATTTTAATGGTCAGGCCAAATTTTTTTAGGGGTCGGGCAAAATTTTTTTTTTTAACTTAAAATATTTCTTTCAATCAGACTTCAAATATTGACCTATTCAATTGGTATGTTTTCCTTTGTTAATACATCTATATTTTTCTTACTCTTCTCAAGAAAAAAAATGGACATCAATTAGTTGTTCTTAGTTTATATATTTTAGTCACGTTTCTTTGGAAACGCAAACCGTATTCGAAAAAATGTTATTTTATTCATTGTCGTAGGTTTATACAGACTTAATATACTTTCGAGACACCTCTATCTAATAATGGGCGAGCGTTCGATTAGATATCTTTGTTTAAAACATCATCTCTCTCGATAATATTTTAGAAAAAAAGGTCATATTTAAAAACTGAAGGTTGAAATTGAACATTGTAATTAGAAAATACATTTAACTATCGATACTGTGTGGAGCACATATTTAATTTGATGAGTTGTTGACCCGATTGCTAAGTCGTTGTGTCCACGGGATCTAGAAAAAGATATAAGATAGGCGCTTTTGTTTAAATAAAATAAACGCAGTATTTTCTTCCGAGTTGTTGCTCTATTCGGTAGCCTACTATAAGGGGTAGCCTTTCGTATCCACATTCAAAGTCGCCGTTGACGAACACCAAGACTGGATACAGATTTAAATATCTCTGCTTTGACATGAATGTTCGACTTTGCTTATCTTTTATCGATAAATCTGATTTGATTATATTTTTTCTCGGTTAATACACCCTAATTTTCCTAACTTTAGCCAATGTTGTACTTACAAAGAAATGAAAGTTAAATTAATTTTTCTTTTAATATACCCCAAGTCTCGAGACGTTATGAGCGCATCTTATTTATGTAATAAATAAATCTTTCATTCAGCGTCTTCTGTCGTTATTTGTTGACAACTTTTTCTATTCTTATCACTATTTAATATATTTGCGTTTCATGTTTTGAAAATAAATCAACTTGGTTAATTCACTATACAATCTGCACATTTTCACACACTTTTTGAAAAATGAAAGTTCACTCTATTGTGATTGATTAATACACCTTCAGATTAAATACTCCATGAATACAACTAGTATTTTGTGAGAAATGTGAACGTTTCAAATATTCCTAATTGAAACACCTCGTATTTTTACAAAGTATAAACATTTCACCCATTCTAATTATTTAATACAATTTTAGTATACATACTAATCGAACATCGTATTATACAAAATATATTTTTCTTACTGCCTCCTGAGTCTTACTGTATTTTAATACACTTATCATTTTGTCCAAATAAGTCTTCCCTTTATCATCCATGGTTAATATACCCCCAGCCTCATTACTTTGTAAACAGTTCGTATTCTGACGAGAAATTAGTATTTAAATGGTTGTCTTATTTCATACTTCCTCAGTCTGGTTTCTACTTGAAACAAGCCTGATATTTCGTAAAAATATTATTTACATCATTGGTCAATATTAGCCGTATTAAAACGGTATGTGCTTTTTCACGTTTTTTTAATATTTACCCAGTCTCAATATGTTTTGGAAAAAGCATATTTGAAATAAATGAACGTTCGATCAATTGTTATTTGTTAATACATCGCCTGTATCGATACATTTTAAACACGCATTGTATTTAAAATATTAAGTATAAAATATTCTCTTTGGTCAATATTATGTCAGACTCGGTAATTTCTTAACACACCGAGTATCTAAATAAACATGAATATCTCATTCAGTCGTGTCATTTCTGATAAGAATTTGAAAAAGTGTCCCTTAATACATATTTCCCATCAATAAATTCTAAGAGATGTTGTCCTTTTGAAAAAATGAAAGTAAATTTCAATGGCACTCGTTAATACATCTTCATTCTCGATACTTTCTGAATCCACATCCAACTTTGTTGATATGAACGTTTCATTTTGTCTTTTTGTAGATTATGGGTGTAGGTACTTTTCAAACTCTCTATCTGTGTTTCTTCTAGATTAATATTTGCGCAATCATATTACTTTTTGTACACATGTTATCTTTCAAAAACATTGAATGTGCCATTCGCTGTCATTAGTTAATAGATCATCAGTTTTGATTATTTTTGTATAAAACTTGTATTTAAAACAGATGAAATTAATTGTTCTCAGTCAATAAACCTCAATAGTATTAGTGTTTTTAACATAATTTGTAATTTAAAACAATGAAAACTCTATCATTTATATTTTGTTATTGCATCCCCAGTCGCGTTAGTTTTTGAACACACTTTTTCTTGTTCGTAAAAAGCAACTTTCCATTCGTTATCCTGAGTCATTCTCAGTCTCAATACTATTTTAAGACGCCTTAGATTTTGAAAGAAATGTATGTTTTAGTTCTAGCGCTTTGACAATAAAATCTCAATGTCATTTCCTTTTGAACAACCATTATATTTTAAAATTAATGAGCGTCTAATATGTGTCCTTAGAACATCGTCAGTCTCGAGAGTTTTTGAGCATACTCTGTATTTAAAATGTGGATATTCTCATTTTTCTTTGTGTGATAATTGTTTCCGTCGACACTTTGAGGAAAGATTAGGATTTAAAATACTGAAGTCTTATTCATTGTCATTAATTATGTTTTATACACATCTTATATTTTCAACAAACAAACTTAAATTCGTTGTCCGTGGTTAATACATTCTCCATCTCTGTAACTTCTTACTATTACTTGTAAAAAGTAAAGTGTCTTTCAGTGTCTTTGATTAGTACACACTCAATCTTGATTCTTCTATGATACACTTTTTATTTTGAAAATTAACGGTTAACGTCATTCTCCTGAGTCTGCCTACTTTTTAAAATAACTCTTATTTTTAAAAGAAATGAATATTTCATTCGTTGTCACTATTTAAAATTCCGCAGTAACGATTCGCTTCAAACAAACGAATTGTTTACTTCATCCATTGCCATCATTAACACTTTTTCAGTCTCGTTACTTTTTGAACACATCTCGTATTAAAAACGAAAATTAAGTGCATTGTTCTTTGGTTTATACAATCTGTCTAGTACACTCTCTGAACATTAATATTATATTCATAATTAATGCCGTCTGAAAAACGTATCATGCCTGTCAGTGCTATATATCTCTACAATGCCACCCCTAATCTAAAAGATTCCACATGTATACCAAGTTCCAGATTCTATCTCATCGCTACAAGTAATTCAATGAAATATGCAACTTGCTGCGGTTGTGCCTCCTCAACGTAAATACCCCAGATAAACCCGACAAGTATCAAAATCCAACCCCTTCACTGGAGATGTCAAAAAACTGTTTCTACTCCAATGGCTTCTTTCCTCGAACTGCTTGTGTTTGGAATTCTGTTCCTGCTTCCTGCTTCCTGTTTGTCTGACTGTACGAACATGTATACATTTACATGTACTGTAAACAAGTGTATCGCTGCACAACTCCCCACTAAGGATGCCCCTATAAATATTGCCCCTAATTTACAAAAGTCCATAACCTACGTACCAGGAGCAATGTGTTTTGTTACGGGGTGTGTATAAGTTTTTAAAATAAACGCTTAGCATCATTTATTATACAACGCACGTCGTATTTTAAAAGAAAGATAAACATTGTCTTTTGTTAATTAATCATCAGCCTCTTTTGTCTTTGAACACACTTCTTAATTTTTAAATGATTAATGTTTAATTAATTGGTCTGGGTAAATAAATCCGCAATATCGTTACTTTTTGAACAGCGATCGCATGTTTTCGATAATATGAATGCGCAAACTCTCGCAACTGTTATATGAAAGACACATCATAAAGAAGTATAGACAAATATACAATCATTGGAGCTGACTGTTTGACCAACTTCCAGAGCATTCTATTTGATAATGTTGAAGCAAAAAATGAAAGAAATAATTTTTCAAAGGAATGAATATTACTGTAACTCTCATTTGACCAGAACATGCAGCTTGAAATTCTATTGAATTTTTGGAATTGTATATTCAGTAAGCTTGACAGTTGAAGCCTGACAGAGAAAGAGTCGTAGAAAAATACAAATTTACTTTATAGATAATAAATTTGGCCACCTCTGACAAGGATAGACCACTTTTGCCTTCCATATGTCTTATATAATTTTACGATGTTAATGTTTCAGATTGAAATTTAGTTTCTCCCTATTTATTAAAAGCCTGAAGCTAAATCTTTTGAGACCGATTTTTAAGTGAGAACGACTCTAAAATCGAAATTAGAATCATTATATAAATAACCTCCTAATTATATTCGAACGAATGAATATAGGAATCCTTAGCAAAGCAAAAGCTAGGGGCGAAGCTTTTAAATATATATATATATATATATATATATATATATATATATAAAGATAGAGAGAGTGACAGAGACAGATAGATAGATAGATAGATAGATAGATAGATAGATAGATAGATAGATATATAGAGATAGATAGATAGATAGATAGATAGATAGATAGATAGATAGATAATTCGTCCTAGGATGGGTAAAAGACATTCATCAAATAGAAGAGTATTGCACTTCTTTTATGTTTCGTTATAAGATTAAAATCAAAATACAATTGTACTAAACCTTTTGTCTAGAAACCACATTCTAATTTGGATAAAATACTATTACATGATTTTTATTGCAGAAAGTGTCCTTAATTTAAGAGATCTTCAGAAGAAATTGAAATTCAGGTAATCTTGCTTAATTGGTGGTTCATGACTGTGGACAAAATTCAATGCGTATCTGAACTATATTTAAATTATACATGATTAGGGGTTCTTATATTATGCCAACTAAAACGCATTTAACATAGTCCAAAGAAGCTGAACTTTCGGAAATATCTATTATTTTACAACCTATTGTTAAAATTCCACACAAATAAAAAAAATAGCTGAATTTATAAATAAGCTTAAACTCTCTTTAGGGTAAAACTGAATTAAACTAAATATAGCTCACATCACAAACCCTTACGCCTAGCAGCTGTGTTTTAAAATTTATAGTAGTAAATTAATTTAGGAATTAAATATGTGCATGCAAATATATAATGATATTAACATACCTAATTTTATATATAATATATATGAGATTTATTACTATTTAATGTATATAAACAAATAATCTTATTAAGTACTAGCAGAGTTTCCCAGCCTTGCCCGGGTGAGATTGTGGAATAGCATCATATGCAACATCATAATAAAGAGAGTTGACTTCAACAACAACCTTGATGTTGTCATCTAGATATCTTATTCAGTGAGCTATTTAGATATATTTTAATACGCTTCACTTAACGCTTATAAATAGATTAATTTCATTGTGTAACGTGTTAGAAAGATGTCATCAGCCTCTTTAAAATTACAGCTAGTTACACATAACTACTTCCATTGTGTAAACGTGCAAATTGTACACGTGCATACACTAATAGTTAAGGTACACTCCCTAGTATGTCTTCGTTTTTAGCGACAGACATGAATACAGTCAGAGAAATTTCTCTTTTCTATATGTATAGAGAAAAAATCTATTGTTGTTGTGTTCTAAATATACCAAAATCCTTTACTCACATTTTATTATATTAAAAAAGAAGAAATCTATTCTATGATTTGATATAATTTTACTTAAAATAATAGAGGTGGAGGAAAATCCCAATTGGTTTTAAACTGAGACTTTCATACTTAAACTAATCAGACATTTGTTATGTCCCCTTTAAAAAATGCTTCTGGCCCCAATTGGATATAAATATTTGAATGTTAAGGGGATTTTCTCTCCACGGTATACTTAGATATAGGACACATAGAATTTAACATAGAGATTCGAGGCCGCTCTAATTGTCTCTCCGGGTATTTTTTGGTATGCGATATAAATTTCATATGAAAATATGATATGTTTTATGGTTAGGTGGGCAATTAGACATGTGGGACTACTTTAATTGTCTTAGCCAGAAAACTTTATGAATAGAATTTAACTTAAAATAACATATATTTTAGTTTCATAAGGTACTATGCACTTTAAATATGCGCTTAGAAATTCGGGAACACTTATATTATCTTCCCCGGCAAATTATACATCAGAATACTCTTTTAGTTTTACATAGATTCTCTAGCGTTTCTTTCTATAAGGAACACACAAATATCAAATACACATTGAGTTATATATATATATATTGACATATATATATATGTATATATATATATATATATATGTGTGTGTGTGTGTGTGTGTGTGTGTGTGTGTGTGTGTGTGTGTGTGCTAAAAAGTTTTACCCAAAATAGTACACAATAAATACACAATGTAAAAAATGTGCATTGAGTTATATAAATATATATATATATATATATATATATATGTATATATATATATATACATATACATATGTGCGTGCTTGAATATTTCACCCCAAATTCTGCAGAATCATGCACAGTGTAAAAAAATGTGCATTAATATAATTTTTCGTAACACTTAAATTAAATGAATCATTTAAGAAGAAAACAAAACACGAATATACAATTAATAGCAGTTCGTTTTTAAAGAAATACGCTAATTGGTTATTGTTTTTGCAGTCGCTGGCTTGTTCACAACTATCTTAATTTGGAGGAGAAGGGAGAATACCTAAGTGATTTCAGTAGTGCTCAGGAGGCCTCCTTGATTTTCAAAGTACTCGGCTTTGTATGGGAGAAAAGTGCTTAATGTCCTAGATAGAGCTACTGTAGTGATAGGTTTGGAAAATATTTTAACGACATCTTTTTTCCCCTTTGGACTATTTTGCAGACTAGAAGAAGCGAGGATACCTAAGAGTTATTTCAGTAGTGCTCAAGAGGCCTCCTTGATTTTCATAGTACTCGGCGTTGTCCGGAAGAAAAGTGCTCAATGTCCTAGATAGAGCTACTGAAGTGATAGGTTTGGAAAATATTTTAA
The DNA here is from genome assembly GCA_963556195.1 of Sepiola atlantica. Taxonomy (NCBI): domain Eukaryota; kingdom Metazoa; phylum Mollusca; class Cephalopoda; order Sepiida; family Sepiolidae; genus Sepiola; species Sepiola atlantica. Next base: position 112,459,270 of record OY744517.1, on the reverse strand, counting down.
CGCCATCTTCGTTCCCCTTGGACTATTTTAACTTAAAATATTTCTCAGGGTTGTGGGAGAGTGAAAAAAAAGTTGAAAGGGAGCTGGAGATATTAGGGGGCGGGGAAAATTTTAGGGGTCGGGCAAAATTTTTTATTTTTTATTTTGTAACTTAAAATATTTATCAGGGATAAATTTTTTTTTAATATATTTTTGAACTTAAAATATTTCTCGAGTTTGTGGGAGAGTGAAAAAAAATTTTATGGGGGGGTTCTGGAGAGATTAAGGGGTCGGGGAAAATTTTAAAGATCGGGCCAAATATTTTTTTTTTAACTTAAAATATTTCTCAGGTTTGTGAGAGAGTGAAAAAAAGGTTGAGGGAGGCTGGAGAGATTAGGGGTCGGGGCAAATTTTAGGGGTCGGGCAAAATTTTTTATTTTTTATTTTGTAACTTAAAATATTTCTCAGGGAGAAATTTTTTTTTTATATATTTTTGAACTTAAAATATTTCTCAGGGTTGTGGGAGAGTGAAAAAAATTTGGAGGGGGGTTCTGGAGAGATTAGGGGATCGGAGAAAAATTTCAGAGGTCGGGACAAATACATTTTTTTTTAACTTAAAATACTTCTCAGGGTTGTGGGAGAGTGAAAAAAAGGTTGAGGGAAGCTGGAGAGATTATGGGCACGGGGAAAATTTTAATGGTCAGGCCAAATTTTTTTAAGGGTCGGGCAAAATGTAATTTATTTATTTTTTTTTAACATAAAATATTTCTCAGGGTTGTGGGAGAGTGAAAACAATGTTGAGGGAGGCTGGAGAGATTGGCGGATGGGGAAAATTTTAGGGGTCAGGCCAAATTTTTTAGGGGTCGGGCAAATTTTTTTTTTTTAAACTTAAAATATTTCTCAGGGTTGTGGGAGAGTGAAAAAAAGTTGAATGGGGGGCTGGAAAGACTAGGGGGTCGGGGAAAATTTTAGGGGTAGGGCCAAATTTTTTAAAGGTTCGGCCCAATTTTTTTTATTTTATATATTTTTTAACTTAAAATATTTCTCAGGGTTGTTGGAGAGTAAAAACAAAATTTGGATCGGGGGGGGGGGGCTGGAGATATTAGGTGGTCGGGGAAAATTTCAGAGGTCGGGCCAAATATATTTTTTTTTTTTTGAACTTAAAATATTTCTCAGGGTTGTAGGAGAGTGAAAAAAGGTTGAGGGATGCTAGAGAGATTAGGGGGTCGGGGAAAATTTTAGCGGTAAAGCCAAATTTTTTAGGGGTTTAGCAAAATTTTTTTTTTTTTGGAACTTAAAATATTTCTCAGGGTTGTGGGAGGGTGAAAAAAAGGTTGAGGGATGTTGGAGAGATTAGGGGGTCGGGGAAAATTTTAGAGGTCAGGTTAAATCTTTTAGGGGTCGGGCAAATTGTTGGTCTTTTTTGGAACTTAAAATATTTCTGAGGGTTGTGGGAGAGTGAAAACAAATTGTGGGGCACTGGAGAAATTTTAGGGGTCGGGGAAAATTTTTAGGGTCAGGAAACACTTTTTAGGGGTCGGGCCAAATTTTTTTATTTTTTTATTTTTTAAAGTAAAAATATTTCCAGCGTTGGGTAAAAATAGAGAGTAAAAATAAGTTAGGGGTGGGGCTGGAGAGATTGGGTGCTCGGGGAAATTTTTAGAGGTCAGGACAAACTTTTTAGGGGCCGGGTCAAATTTTTTTCTTTTCATTTTTTGAACTAAAAATATTTTTCAGGTTTGGGAGAGGGTAACAAAAAAGTTGGGGTTGCTGGAGAGATTTAAGGATCGGGGACATTTTTAGGGGTCAGTACAAACTTTTTAGGGGTCGGCCCAAATTTTTTTATTTTTTTATTTTTTGAACTAAAAATATTTCTACGGGTTTAAGGAGAGTAAAAGAAAAGTTATGGGGGCAGGTGAGAGTGGGGGTCGGGGAAATTTTAAGCGGCGATATGAACGTATTTAGCATTCGCACCGGGGCGGCGATAGGTTCCTATTTAGCATTCGCACCGCGGCGGTAATAGGTACGTATTTAGCATTCAGCGGTGGCGATAGGAACGTATATAGCATATGCACCGGGCCGTGATAGGTATGTATTTAGCATGCGCTCTAGGGCAGCGATCGGTACATATATAGCACGCGCACCGGGGCGGCGATAGGTACGTATTTAGCATTCCCACCGGGGCGGCGATAGGTATGTATTTAGCATTCGCACCGGGGCGGCGATATGTACGTATTTAGCTTCCGCACCAGGGCGGCGATAGGTACGTATTTAGAATTCAGGGGTGGCGATAGCTACGTATATAGCATGTGCACATGGGCGGCAATAAGTACGTACATAGCATGCGCTCGAGGGCGGCGATAGGTACATATACAGCACGCGCACGGGGCGGCGATAGGTACGTATATAGCACGTGCACCGGAACGGCGAAAAGTACGTATTTTGCATTCGCACTGGGGCGGTGATAGGTACGAATTTAGCATTCGCACCAGGGCAGCGATAGGTACATATTTAGCATTCACACCAGGCCGGCGATAGGTACGTATTTAGCATTCGCACCAAAGCGACAATATGTACATATTAATTATTCACACTCGGGCAGCGATAGGTACTTATGTAGCATGCACACCGAGGCGGAAATAGGTACGTATTTAGCATTCACACTGGGGCGGCGATAGGTACTGTTTAGCATTCGCACTTTGCGGCGATAGGTACGTATATAGTATGTGCACTGGGGCGGCGATACGTACGCATATAGTATGCGCACCGGGGTGGCGATAGATACGTATATAGTATGAACACCGGGGCGGAGATAAGTACCTATATAGAAGGCGCAGATAGAGGTGTTACTTTTTATAGAAATATGTCATACTATTGCCCTGGGCAACGTAGGAGAAATGGTGGGGAAGAAACAGCTTTCGCCAAAGGCAAAATTAGAAAGTAGCGGTGAAATGGGGCGACCAGGGAAGAGAAAGGTAGAAATATAAAGAGACGGCTATAGAGAGAGGAGGAGAAATAGAAATTTGAATATAAACATGTTACACACGCGATTTTTCTTCAAATATATGTTTTTATGACCCCGAGCTACGCCGGGTAGCCCAGCTAGTATTAAATAAAAAGATTTTTTTTTGATGTCATATAATTTTATTTTAAAAATATTAGAAGGGGGTGTGGAATCGAAACCGAACACTCGATGTTTTCAGTCCGATGCTTTCCTCACTAAACAATTTCGACATACGTTTAGTTGACATTTTTAGAAGTTCTCCCCCATGGGTCACTTAAAGTTTAGGTCACATACATATTCGGTACATAGAAGACAACGCAGAGATCCGGGACCAATTACATTGTCTTTCCAGTAGAATTTATTATTATTATAAATATAGATTTCTTAATGATAGGATATATTTAAAGTTTAATAGGAGTTATGCTCTCATAGTCCCGTCATCGCCGTTGTAGAAGAGGACTGGTCAATTTTAAATAAGAATAAACTTTTAGATTGTATGTAGATTATTTAATATTTATTTTTATAGTGAACACACAAACGCACACCGCGCACACACACATACCTTGAGTTTTAGATACGTTGATATATATATATATATATATATATATATATATATATATATATATATATATATATATATATAATAATCCAGGTAAAACATCCACATGGTAGTAATCCAAATAATTTCAACCGGGTTTATAAAAAGTGCTCAATATCAAATATATGATTATTTTTATTTACACAGACATGTAAAAAATCTGCGACACTGGCATGTCGATGTTATCGATCGACAATTATTATAAACTGAGATCTCATCAGGAAGAGTTAGAATGTGATCTTAACCGTAGATCATATTTGGAAGAATGAAATAGAGAAAGAAAAGGAGAAGAAGAAAAGAAATTTAAAATTTCCAAATTTAGGAAGTCACGTGGTTTCGGACCGTTAAGAATCAAAAAGTTAAAATCAAAATATAAAATATAAAAAATATAAAATATAAAACATAAAATATAATAAAATCAAGTAAAAAGAGAGAGATATAATAAAAAGGGTAGAATAAAGATAGATAGAGAGATAGATAGATAGATAGAAACAATGAAATCGTCTGTTGATTCAGACAGAAAGTGGAAAGGGAACATACATGAAACATAATGTGTCCAAAAATCGTTGAACAGTTCTTCAACTTGGGCAGACCACATATTCTCAAATCTACTGTAATTCGTAGCAGGCTAGATGTGTATGAGTGTTCAGACATGTCTGTCTGTGTTCTCAAATCAGTTGTAATTGGTAGTAGCATATATGTGTAAGAGCGTGCATGTGTGTGTGTGAGATAGGTGGGGCAGAGGTTGTTAATCTATTGTGTCACTAATTCTATATTTACACTGTTTTATTTTCCTTTAAAGTTTATCAAATCATCATTAATTGATTAATAATTCAAACAAAATTACTAGCAGAGTAATTAAATTTACATAATTAGTGGTAATAATAATAATAATAATAATAATAATAATAATAATAATAATAATAATAATAATAATAATAATTATAATTATTAAAAGGATATAAAATAATAATAATAATATCGATAATAATTTAAAAGTACTAAATGCCGCCATTGTTAAGAATTAATAATAATAATAATAATAATAATAATAAAATTAATAATAATAATAATAATAATAATAATAATAATAATAATAATAATAATAATAATAATAATAATAATAATAATAAAAACAACAATAATAGCAATCAATTATAATCAATAATAATTAATAAAAAAGTAATAGTCAGGTAAAAAATAAAATAATCAGGAAATATTAGAAGGTAATAATACAGAAGTAGGTAGCAGTAGTATTAATCATAATAGTTGTAAATATGGTAACATGAATAATGTTATTAATAATAGTAGAATTAGTAGTTGAAATTATACAGATCATATTAATATATATATATATTATATATATATATGTACAAATATATATATATATATATATATATATATAATATATAATGTATTACAATTGTATGTATATATATGATGTTATAAAGTACATATATATAAATATATATTTATTTTTATAGATAATATATATGCATACATATATATATATATATATATATATATATATATATATATATATATATGTATTTATATATATATAGATATTAAGTATTTCCTGTTCTCAAAATGTGAGAAAAGGAAAGTAGTTGCATGAAAATATATTTCCTGCAAGCAAGCTATGTGAAAAGTTTAGTCTGAAGTTGCCCAGGTCTTTTTCGGTAGCTAGTATCCTGACTCGTATGTATTTGGTGGGGTTGTGGGCATGTTCTATGTGCTTTGGAAGGATGATGACTTGGGGATTACGTGTTCTTTGATACATATGTGCAATAATATCACTGTACTGCCGATTTAGTATTCATTGCATAACGCACATTGTATTTTATATATGGCATCTGTGCGGTTGCATTACCATGTGTTGTTGATTGTGCATTTTGCAAGGGTACACGTGTTAGTGCTAAAGGATGTTCTAGGCTTAGATAGGTGCTGTTTCAGTGTTGGTCCAGAGTGCGTAAGTTGCATGTCTAGATGTTCATTGCGGATAGCTTTGCGGGTGGCTGAGGTTATTATATCGCTAAAGTGTGGTATTCTTAGGAAGCAGATGTTAGAGAGAGTTTGCTGTGGATGTTTTTTAGGTGTTATAGTGTGGTGTATGGTGTTTGTGTGGTTTCCATTTTACTCCAGTATTTGTTGGAAATGTCTAATAGAAGTGGTGTTGTTGGTTTCCGTGTTACGTATGCGGTTTCTCTCGTTTAGAGCGTATCCTATTTTTGGTTAGGTAGAGAGGGCTGATTTGTAATTTACGAATATGTTTTTGAAGGCGATTTTCTGGTAGAAGCTAGTGTGTATGAGACCTTCCTCGAAGATGTAGAGCGTGAAATCTAATAGTGAGAGGGATCCGGATGTCTTAGGGTGCCCGATAGTGAATTTTATTTTTAGTTTGTGTTTTTAAAGCTAATGAAGATTTTGTTGGTTCCTACGCGGAATGATGTGAGGATGAGAATGTTATCTCGTGAAGAAGATGCTGGAGTAGCAGGGGCGTAGTGCGCGTTATTCTAATCTATTCATGTATGTGATGGCAAGTAGTCCTGATAGGCTGGATTCCATAGGAAGACCTGTTATTTGTTCGTAGGTCTGTTCTTTGTATGTGAAGTCTACATGTATTCATTCAACAACAACAACACCAATAACCAAACTTTTCTAACAAAAATAGTAAAATATTTTAAATAAAATAATATCCCATTTTCTCTAAAATGGTCAATTCTAAAAAATGAAGGTCTTACACTCTAAGCGAAAAAAAATTGCCATTTTGTACTTCTGGATCAGTAATGATAATCACCGCAGCAAGAGAGTAGAATACCGTTCACTCAAGAAATGAGATAATTTCATACTGCCGCCATAAGAGGAAATTTAAATACGTCCACTTTATAACCCCAATAGACACCCCCACTACCAAACCCATAAATCGACCCATTCTGATATTATTGGCTTTTTCTGATGTATAGTCGAAAACGTCTCTTGTCCTCATGTAATCATGAAAAATTGAGATTTTTAAAAATTCTTTATTCCAAGTTATTCAACCTTTATCTTTACTTTTATCATATAGTAAACTATTACACAATCTCATTAAACACCCCACTCTCCAGATTGATCGTGCGTCTGCCTATGTGTATCTATAACCTCAAAACATTTACTTGAATATATACTCGGTAGAGGTGAGCATATATGTACACATATTAAATAACATGTTGATGATACGTTCGTGTCGGGAATTTCTGGTCGTCTTAGAACTGTTTCTTGTTGATCCAGAACGAACGGCATCGTTTGCCAACGGGATGATATGTCGTTTCTCGATTCGGCGACGTCGAGTGGTCTTGCTATTCGGTCCCGATTTTCAATCTCCCCCTTTCGGCCGACACAGCAGTAGTCACAATTCGGGAATGATATTTCCCTTTCTTTTTCTGTCTCTTCTCTATTGTCTGCAACCCAGCTGCCATTGTTAGTCGCTCCGTCGCCGCCACCATTCTCTGCAGACGCTTTGTCGTTGTTACATTTTCGGGCCGGCGGTGTCATTCTGTAACTGAAACCAAATCTACCCGTACAATAAAATATAACAAGGCTTCTCCTTTTTAATTTAGAGCCATTTATTCTATCAAGCTTGTCGATACTGGGTAAGTTCGTTGTAGCAGAGAGAGAGGCTTACACTAGTTATTTTTCTAACTACTTAGCTACTTGTAAAGGAATGAAGATGGGGACTTCGTCTGGCTCTAATTCGGGGGATCCGAAATCCCCTAGCTTGTAATCGCTACATGGCTAAAGCGTGTTTTCTCGTTTGCTTCGAGTAAAGAACTCCCAATTTCAACTTGGTTTTCCCACCGGGAAAACTGTGACGTCACGAAACCGCGTGATCGATGCACAGGTGTGACCTAACCCCCCGACCCCGAGGTCTCGTCAACTGTCCCCGCAAATCGTGAGAACACATCGCACCAAGTTGCACGAGGTGACTCCGCTACAAATCGCGCAAGTCAAACCCGATCTCCAACAGACACGTCCATTCCCATAGGGCCATTATCAAACATTCCTCCCCTATCTATACAAAAAAAAACAATCGTAAGATTTTGATTTTTACACACCCCTCTGCAGGGTCTGGTCAGAACCAGGGATCAGTACGGCTGGACCTCTAACGTCCAACCCCTTCAACCGGCTACTCTATTCGGCCCACGACGTAATCTCCGGGATGTAAGGAAACCTTTCTTACGATCAATATCTGCTCTCGTAGCCATGTTGCATAGCCCCTTAATAATTCATACCTTCGTTTCTTCTCGGGTTGCTCTGTCGTCTAGGGGTTGAGTACTTTCTTCGTCTCTGCACTGTAGTGGCCATCTCGGTGAATTGTCTGTAAAAAAAGACCTTTCTCACCCGCTTCATAAGACAACAATCTTTTCATTTTAATTACTTTTTATTCGGCGTCAGTTTCTATTGCCCGTGGAGATGTTTTGCTCATCGTTGAGAGAGAGAGAGAGATTGAGAGATTTACGAATATCGTGGTTAATTCTTATCTAGCTTATTGTCTAATCAGTCCTTTGTTATTTTAAATCGCACAAGCCAAACCATCGATCCCACACCCGTTCTCCACCACCAACGTCCATTATCATATAACATCCTCATGAAGGTTTTTATAATTCCACAAGTTACGTCCATCATTATATAACATTCTCATAAAGGTTTTTATAATCCCACAAGTTACATCCATCATTATATAACAACCCTCCCCGTCACAAACATTATCGGGGGCCATCGCCCCATCACCTGATCAGTTCACCACTTAACCCACAACGGTCTGACCTCTGACCCCGGGGCACTCACACCATAACATAGGCATACACTCACCGTACACTCGTATCCATAGCATCGATCCACAATCGATGGTCATTCTCTAACTGGCGGACATTTCCGCGAACTACGGAGAACAACAGAAAGCTCTTATTTCAAAACATATAAGGTAATGGTCAGAACACGATTTTAATTTTAGGTATCGTTCTATCCTTAAGTACTATATCTGCACTCGGTTCAAGACACCTCTATGGAAACGGTGTGTATTTTGAAGTGGTATCTCCAACACTCACATCGGGCCTCAATCCGATCACACCTCCTATCTATTTGCTATTCCAGGACCCTAAAATACGGCACCTTCTTTCATGTTGAACCTATCCATGGCTATTTCTGACCCCGACACGCGCACGAAGTGCTCCCTTTCACCAATTAAATCCAAACCCCGTTGATGCGGACTCGCTTACTAACTGTACCCTTCCCGTGATTCTAACTATGTCGTGGGAGTGGAGAGGCGTCTCTGTGCACGATCAGTCACATCCAAAACCTAGGACGGACCCTTAGAATTATTACCATTCATGCTCTATTGACCAATGCAAAATGCGGTAAACCCTGAGGTCCCCACAGACTATCCATAATTCGCTATTCACCCAATAGCTACAAAATCGCTTTTTCCACGCATGTGCACCGAAACAACTCTTTGTCCGTATCATCGCAAGCTCACCGGCTACCTAAACGGGTCACGCGTAGCGAACACAACTCAATCCTAGCCCTCAGCTGGAAGAAACACGGCCTCACGACCTTAAACACGGGACCTCCGAAAAAAAAAATCATCGCCTCACAAAGGTCAATCCTCTCATTCTAACTCCCTTTAATTGGCTGACCTCAACTTAATTTTTAATTAGTTACTGTTTTTTTGTTTGTTTTTATATTCTAAAATATTAACGCACGTAAAACCAAAAACTTCTTTTTTCTGGTTACGTAAGAAAAAAAAACACTGGGAAAAACATAACGTGCCTCTCTCTCAATAGATATACATAACAATATTTTTTTAAACAACAACAACAAAAAACGAACACTCTCAATTATCGACAACAACAAAACAAACAAAAAATATCTCCTTTCCTCCCCCTACAAGAAAAAATACGTATCAATAAATTACAGAACAAGAAAGTCAATAAAAGGTTTTCTTCCAAAGTCTCTTTTCTTCTATAAAAGTTTACGTTTTGCGTGTGTGTGTGCATATTGTAAGTTCTCTTTTTTCTGCTAATAACATTACGTATATATATGTATATAAATTTCCTTTTTTTCAAACATTTATTTGTTTTTTCGAGTGTGTGCGCCTTAGTCAATTGTTCTTTTTTTTTCTCATTAAAAAGTTCGCTCTGAATCAATCAACATAAACGAAGCTCTACTTACAGATTCCCTGGATCCTTGTTGTGTTCGAAGTTTTACTCGTGGAAACCCCGGTTCGCATCTTTCCTCCCCATGACGGGGAGGCTGGTTAAATTTGCACCAAATCGCCAATGTTGCATTTACTTGTTTATGATACGTTTATAGAATGTCGGAATCTCTGGTCGTCGTAGAGCTCTCGTCTGTTGATCTCGAAACGGGAGGATGTGTCGCTTCTATTTGCGGTTCCCAGTTGCAGGTAAACTATTCGTACTAACCGTGGCTCTTTCTTCACTTTCATTGCCTCGCCGTTGTATGGACACTAATTGGTACTAAACGTGCGCCCCTCCTCTTCACCGCCATTGTCGTCGCTTGCTTTGTGTCGCGACTGCTATCATCTGCCGTTTCGCCGAGCGTCAACTTCGCTCGTTTTTCCATCATACCGGTGGTTTCTTTCTGTAACTGAAACCAAATCTCTCAGTACGATAAAATATAACAAGGCTTCTCCTTTTTAATTTAGAGCCATTTATTCTATCTAGCTTGTCGATACTGGGCAAGTTCGTTGTAGCAGAGAGAGAGAGAGAGAGAGAGGCTTACGCTAGTTATTTTTCTAACTACTTAGCTACTTGTAAAGGAATGAAGATGGGGTCTTCGTCTGGCTCTATTTCGGGGGATCCGAAATCCCCTAGCTTGTAACCGCTACATGGCTAAAGCGTGTTTTCTCGTTGGCTTAGAGTCAAGAACTCCCAATTTCAACTTGGTTTTCCCACCGAGAAAACTGTGACCGACGCACAGGTGTGACCTAGGTTTCGTCAAATGTCCCGGAAATCGTGAGAACACATCGCACAAGTTGCACGAGGTGACCTCGCTACAAATCGCGCAAGTCAAACCCGATCTCCAACAGACACGCCCATTCCCATAGGGACATTATCTAACACACATATATACATGCGTGGATGGTGTCCGGTGTCTGTGTGGGTGGATATATGTATATGTATATGGATGTATATATGTTGTGTATGTATGTATGTGTATGTACTTATATCTGTATGTACGTATCTGCCTTGTGTCAGAGGATGTATGAATTGATACATCAATATTATGTGGCTGCGTGCATGCGTGTGTGATATTTATAGCAATGCTCACTTATCAATTACACTGAAAACCTTTTACTATCTTTTATATTTTAAATACATAAATCCACTATTAATTCGACTTTAATCTGACTTTATTACTCCACAGAAAATATAATTTTGAAAACCTACCTAAATTATGCACTAAAATTAATAGACCCTAAATACTAATTTATTTTTAAAATAATAATAATAGTCAAGCATTCAATTTCATCAAATTCCCTTCTTATCATTCAAATCTAATTACCCAGCCCCCTATCTAAACTTATTCACCTCGCAAAATATAAGCAACTCTTTTCCCACCCATTAACACCTCACAGCCTGACGATAACTACCCTACCTTCGCTACCCCAAACCTAACCCTCTCTCTCTCTTTCTCTATTAGCATTTTACAAAGAAAATGTAAGAAGATATTCTTATACAGTTGAGTATATATATATATATAAATATACATATATATATATATTCCAATAACCATGGTTTTATTTTATTATTTTTATTTTTTCACATTTCTAAAAAAACATAACATTTCTGTGAGATATATTTTTTACGGTCCGTTTCATTTGTCTTGTGCCAAACAACGTTTTTATGTCAATATCGTCTCTGTAACATTACAAAATCATCAGAAAAATTCACAAAGAGAAAAAAGTTATTGGATTTAATCCAAGAACTGTTTACTCTTTGTGAAATGTTATTTTTTTTGGAAATGTGAAAAAATAAAAAGTAATAAAATTAAACCATGGTTATTGGAATATAATATGAACTGACTTATATTTGCTCTGTTATCACTAATGGACAATCATCGAGCTGAATATTTAGAGGAGAATGCAAAGTAAAAGGGCACTAATAGTATATGCTAATACATATATTGTCATTAATAATTATATATATATATATATATATGTATATATATATATATATATCTTTGTATGCATATGTATATATATATATATGTGTGTATACATACTAGTTGAGCTCTCTTTAATTCCATACATATCTGTCACATCCTCTGCCCATACCCTCACCACCAACAACAACTAATATTCCTTTCCAGACAGACAAAAATAGCTATTTTCACGATCGTTCACAAGCAATACACTCACTCGACACCGGCTTTAAAATATCGGTTTTTAAATCCATATTTCAAACTTATCGAAACACTGATCGGCTTGGAACTTAGAAGTTTTGCAATGCAGACTTTGCTGTACATAGAACACATACTGATTAACTTCATTTTGGATTTAATTGAATAATTCTAACCTCAGACGTCAACGCACACAGGATATACGAACTCAACTGGCCACCATTAAATAATTAGCTTCTTAACAACAACATTTGGACTCCTAAATACTTTGAGTATTATTTTTCTAACATTTATATGTAATAAAACAGCCTTTTTGGGGGCAGTGACTACACTTACTTTACGTTTTTTACTCTTCAAACAATTCTATATCTTTTGTTTATGTGCATAATATTTTGAAAGGTAAATGTTGCCAATAGTATTCACAGTTATATCAACCGTGTTTTTATTTTCTGATGGAAATTAGTTTATCTTTGAAAATCCATGGATCAAAGATATGAAACTCTTTACTTTGTACTTCTGATGTTTTAATAAATATTGTATATATACCATTGTTATTCTCATCTTTCATCTCTGTAATTGATAGCTAAATTCAATATATTGAGCTTTATATTATCACGGTATTTTATTATTAAACGATACATCGCTTATCTTTAATAAAATGTTATATATATATATATATATATATATATATATATATATATATATATATATATATATATATATATATATAATCTACATAATTGCTCTATCCCGTATATTGAGCTTTAATCATTTCACTATAGGTTCACTTCTCTAAAAGTATACTTTTAGTCTCATATATATATATATATATATATATATATATATATATATATATATATATATATATATGAAACGTATTTAAGTATAACTTTGATTATTTGAAACATCTTCTTTTGACTGAAAATCATATGCATTTTATTTATAATTTTTAATCGTATTTAAATATTTATTTTAGTTTTCTCTACTATAATCCTCTTCGAAATCAATAATCCATTAAACGAACTTCTGCTTACTGCAGATTATTTATTTCCGGACAATATCATTACTATGCATGTAATATTAAGCTCTTATTTTTCTTTTAAACACGGCTACACACGTTGTAGTTGAAAGTAGTTTGATCGAAATTAGCATTGTTTGTGGCCCTGTTATTTGTTGGATACTGCTAGTTTCATCGATATATTACAGTATTTATTTGAAAATCAATACTGATTTAACAGGAACTCACAATTAAATTACGAATATCTATTCACCGGGACATTTTATATACGAAAAAATATATATTTAGAGAAATATATACATATTTATTACACAAAATTAGACAATCTAGAACCATCGAAATGGTTGTATAGTTTCTGCCGTTTTAAAGTGTGCATTCCCTTTCAACATCAATTATATTTAATTAGCAGTTCCATAAAAAAATCATTATATGTAATGAAATAGCAGGCACGTTAATGCCTAAATATTTATTTCATTTACTTTAATAATTAATTCACTCTCGCTTTGAAGAAGAAAAGATTTTAAAAAACGCATATTATTTTTTAAACCGTTACGTGTTTTTACATTGTATCTGACGTGATTGAAATCTTGCCAATAAAGTAAAATGTTAAAACTGTAAGAACAGCCAATTTTTTAGCATTTTGCATGTGACAAACACATTTATTCTTTTTCAAGATAGACATCAAAATAAACTTTATATATTTTAGATTCGAAAACAATCATAGTGTTTGACTAATATGGATTGCTTTATTATGGACACTCTTCCATTTATATCAGACGCATTTTCATAGCCTTTGCGGTTTTATTTCGATGGCACACATTCAGCTTATTTTATTGATTGTTTTGATTGTTATCTTTAAAAAATGTGTGCTTTAATTAGAACATATCATTAGTTATCTACTGCGATCAATAAATGCGTTTAAGTGTTTAAAAGGATGAGATTCTTACAAACAGATAGAGAAATGCAAAGAGGACTGGTAAGCCCGCGGAAATGTGTTTTAGTAGTAAAACCGATTAATTTTTTTTAAATTATTGTCAGTGATAAATTCTTTTAAAGGCCATTTAAAATGATATATATATATATATATATATATATATATATATATATATATATATATATATATATATATATAAAGTTATGAAAATATATTTATGACAATTAAGCAACACAGAAGCTTCCGCGTTTAATCTTCATAAAGAATCGCCAGGCCTGACGATTCTCTAAGGGGATTAAAGACGGAAGCCTCGGTGTAGCTTAATTGCTATAAATATGTTTTCATAACTTACTACCTAGCTCTCTACTCACTGTTGAAGTAAATACTGAAAATTTATAAATAAAAGATTATATCCTCCCATAACATTTCATGTGGATACATGAAATTATATATATATATATATATATATATATATAGTCTTGGAAGTTTCTCAACCATTAAAACAAAAAAAACAAAAAAAACAACAAAAAAAAAACTTAAGTCCCAAATCGTTCGGTGGAAAATCGCTCATGTAAGTAAATTTAACTTTTTCAGTTATTATATTAGTTTGCTTCTAACATTATTTAAGGGATCATCAGTTGTTTACCATGAAAAACTGTTTCGGCAATTTATATATATATATATATATATATATATATATATATATATATATATAACATTGATATACTCTGTTATCGGCCTGAAAAGAGTTATTGTAAAATACAATGTTTCATGTTTTAAAAAATGTTACAGTAATAGTAGATTTCATTTTATAATTACAGTTAACATCAATCTATTATATTTGTAGGGCTCTTTCATCCAATTTCAAATTTGGATGCATTTGGCCACACTAGAATAAATTAATATACTGGGAAATATAAGCATATTATTAGTAGTATTGTCTTACTTTCTAAGCATTAATTTTATTTGTTTGTCAAGAGGGTATTTATTGAAAATTAAAACTTGCTAAATGCTTGTTTTTAAATTTAGTAAGGAATATTGTTCTGATTGAAAACATTAGTTTTACGCAGTTTAATAAATAATGTAGCATTGTTCCTTCATATCAAAGTGTACATTCGCTTTTACATGTGTTAGTGCCCTGTTTCGGGACCAGAATGAAAACAAAGACACGGGGTTTAGGTATAACAAGTATATAACAGAAAAATAGAACAAGTCGACCGATTGTCCTGACTGCTAGTGTAGACTACGGTTGTTCAACACTCAGTAGCATAATGATTCACTCTCATTAAACTTCCACTGGTAATTCAGATAATTTTGTTTAATTTCGTTCAGTTTTGTGTTCGCTTTTCTCGGTGTGCATTTTGTTTTCTAATGTGATTTCATTTCTGTAATTTCTGCTGGCAATGTATTTTGAGTCCATTCCATACGATTAATGGTTTAATCAAAACCTTTTTTCTTCGTTTTCCTGAACCGGTCGTAAGATTTATTTTCTTCTGACAAAATTTCTTGGTTGATAATTCCCATAACTGAATGGTTGAATAAAATCTATGCCAAATGTATTTCCTGTGTTTTAGTATGTATTCTATTACTTTTTTCGTCGTTCTGGTAAAAGTCACGTCGGTAATTATTTCATTCTTGAAATGTATGTTTTCACCAGTCACTGTGCTGGCAATTGTATTGGTTCCTTATATGGTCGGGTTTTCCAATCGTCTCCATGTCTGCATGTTAATAATTGACACGTCTGAATCTGAATTCAATTGTAGTTGTACTTTTTTTATTTAAGATTTTAACCTGAACATATCTCATGATAATATTGTCGGCATGTTTGGTAGTCTTTACCCGCGTTTTATTTCCTTTCATCGTCTTACAATGCGAACTTTTGTGTCCAATTTCTTTACAAATCAAACAGGTTTGCAAACGAAATTGGCATTCTGTTACCCAATGCAGACTTCCGCATCGATAACAATTGCTCAGCGGTAATTTATTTTTATAAGGCTGGCTTGTTTTTTAAGCGTGAAAATCCCGTCTTTTGCTTAGAATAGTTTTTGGATTGGAGTTGAATTTCGATTTTTAACGCACTTTTCGTACGTGTACAATGCCCGACTTTTCAATGTCTCTCGAATCTTACTTAACACAAATAAATCGTCCAGCTGATTTCTGCAGTGTTAAGTTTGGTTCATATTCTAATATATTTGGAACTTTTCGCTTTTTTCAGCGTCTTTTCCTGATACCAATCCTTGAACTAAGATTAAGCATTTAAAATTATCAGAACTAAGTTCGGATAATTTAAAGTCGTCGCAGTGACATTTACTACTCATGCGAACGTTTAATAATCTTCGTCGTCTTTTTTACCAGGAGTAAACACTTCCAGCGTTTGTGAAATAACGAAGTCCTTGGGATAAAAGTGTGACGACTCTCGTAAAAGTCAAATCGCTAGTTTTCCGAGGCAAAATGAAATACACAAACTTAGTATGTTTGGTGGTGCCTAATATCCTAAGTAATAGGCGAACAGTTTTAGAGTGTGCTCAGTTTTCGCAATCAATTTTATGTAATTCTTCATTTCTTCTAAAATACGAAGCAAAAGTCTTCTCTTCATCAGGCGAATACGTGAAGTTCTCGATAGTTCTCCACACGACAGTCTGCGAAAAACATTATCGTTTTCGTTAATTTGGCCTTTAAGCGATGTTGTTTGCATTAATATGTCAATCTTTTCGTCAGTTTCTTTCCTGTGTTCGAAAAGAATTTTGTCAGTTTCTGTCTTTTGTTTTATGAGTCCGTTGTCGGCTTCTTTCTTCTGCTCTATAAACTTTTTATTTTCTTCTAGAAGCAACTTTTAAATTTTTCTTAAGTTTTCTATAGTCTCTCGTCTGGCTTTTTTATGTTCGAGTTGCTGTTGCATTTTCAATTTTACTAATTCTCCACTCGTCGCTTAAAATTCTTCCATATTTAAAAAAAAGTATCTTTTTTTGTTAGAAAGTTAATTTTTATTCGGGTACGGCTTGTCAAAAAAGTGTTTTTCTGGAGATATCTTGCTAGACGTAATCTTAGTTGAAAAAGATTTTAAAACCTTTCTTTTTTTCTCTCGATAAAAAAGTCGCTTTTTATTTTAAAATTGTACCCTTTTACGCGTAGTGCGTTGCCGTAGAATTTGAGGTCGGCACTTTAGTTAAAGAAAAAATAAAAATACGGTTTCAACAGTGTCGAAATAGCAATTCAGAAACCAATTACTGACATTTCTTCAATAAGGAGAATAATAAGTTGGTCTTACGTGTTTTTTCTTTTTTCCCACCGGTAAGCTAGTTTTGTTGAATTAGGATGTTGTCTGCTGAATTTGTAATCGATTTCTCCAAGTTTTTTTTCTTTTAAGGTTTTACTTAATCAAATTTTAAATCCCACGTTGCCGGTCGTTGTGGGGTCCTTTTATGAAGCTTCTCAAGAAAAATCCTCAATGTTTTGTTGTTTCTCATGTAAATTCGAATACTTCGTAGCCAGTTTTTGTGAAGTCTTTTTTAAGTTTTTTTTTTATCTTCGAGTTGCTGGTTCCTCGTAGCCAGTTTTTCTGAGGTCGATGTTAAGAGTTCTCGCGAATTGTTGAAGGGTTCTGTGTAGATTCAAATATCTTGTCGCAAATTGTTGTGGTGGCGGGATCCGGTGTAAGTTCAAAGATTTTGTTGTTAATATTTGTGGTGCCGTCCCATGTAAGCTCGAATATCTCGTCGCCAATTGTTATGGTGGCGGGGTCCCGTGTAAATTCGAATATGTTGTCGACAATTGTTATGGCCCTGTTTAAGGGCTGCAATGAAAACACGGGCACGAGGTTAAGGTATTACAAGTATATTGGAGAAAAGTATATACAACAGAGAAACAAGAGAAGTGGACCGTCTGTCATGACTTGCAGTGTAGACTGGGGATATGAAGCTATGTAATTCCTTCCAACAACAGGAATATGTGACACATGGTCGGAAGGTGGGGAGGGGCAAGCCAGCACCCCTACAGATGGAGCACTCTGGACTAGCAAAACAAGTCTGGGCAGCCCCGTGGGCATTCCCGGTCAGGGCGCCTCAGGCAGTAAGCAATAAAGTTAGCTCCAAAGAGGGGAAACAAGGCCTCTGAAAATGTACCTCCTGGGAGAACATAGGACTCAACCACTCGCCCCGACGAATTAAAAGCCATCGAAGTGGCCCAGTTTCTGCCGGACCGACTGTCGAGAACGAATCCTCGACAGGTGTTACCCAGTCCGAAAACTCGGGTAGTGCAGCTATGTAATTCCTTCCTACCTGAGGAATATGTGATACAACGTCGGAGGTAGGGGAGAGTCAAGCCAGCACGCCTAAAGAAGGAGCCATCTGGCCTAGCAAAAATAGTCTGGGTAACCCCGTCAGTATTCCCTGGTCAGGGCGTCTCGGGTAGTAAGCAATAAACTTATTCGACCCCTAAGAGAGGAGGAAATGCCTGGGAGGGTGCACCTCCTAGGACAACCCAGGACCAAATACCTCAACCCGATAGATAAAAGGCCACCGAAATGGCCTAGTTCCTGTCGGATTGATTGTCGAGAACGAATCCTCCACTGGTATTACCCAATCCTGAATTCTTCAATCAACCGAATTTACTGAGAGACTGAACGGGCAACACTGAATAGCATTATTCTTCAAGTATTTATTGAGAATGAAAGAGCCTGAATCTTCGTCATAGGTACGGCCCCATAACACTAATATAGGATGAATACGTTTATAATGGTAGGTTTCTTTATTTGTCAATGAATGCATCTAAATACGGAATTTTGTTATTAATATTTAGCTCATTAAGAAAATATGTTTTATTTCATCGTTATGTTCTGCTAAAATAAAGATATCATCAATGTAACGTGCATTAATGGAAGTTTTAGTTATTATATTAAATTTTCATTTTAAAGGTTGACCATGTAAACAATTTTGAAGATCGGCTAAATAGCCGTTCTCATAGATCATTTTGGGTACAAATGTTTGCTTTATAGTCATAATAGTGAAATTACATTGTGCTGCTTATAACAACTTTTTATTTTAGCATTAATTTTAATATATCAATCTATCTTTTTATCTTTCCTTATACATGTATGCACACAGGTTGTGTTTCACACGGGCATTTTTAAATTGGTTTAGTATTTTTATATTTGTACTGAAATAAGGAAACTCGATAATTTGAAACATTCTCATTTCCCTATATAAATTGGGATAGTATACACACATGTATATATATACATATATATATATATATATATATATATATATATATATTACAGCAAGTATATATATATATTATATATATATATAAATCCTGAGGATGATTCGACGAAGAATCAAAAACGTTAGTGAAACCTGTGAAACCTAATGAACATTTTTATTTTTTTATTTTAATAACTTTTTTTATTTTTTCAATTTTTCTGATAGTTTTTTTTTCACTATAAGAAAGATTGAAAAGATAAAAAAAATGTATAACTAAACAGACAAATTCTGTTATTTTTAACAATGTTTGCATATATATATATATATATATATATATATATATATATATACATCTTTAAATATTAAAGTGGGATTCACCTACAGACGACGTCGTTTTCGCCTCTCTTATCCTCATCACTGTCGAAGCCACTCCTAGATAGATGACGTTAAGATGATGAGGTTGCAGGTGGTTGCAGGCGGTCGCATGGGCTCGCCGTTCGTAGATTCAGTCTAGAATCACGAGACATATATATATATATATATCGGTATTAGTGAATTTAACGCATTTTGTACGTCCTTCTCCTCGTTGGACAGTGCCCGATCTAATATGAGATGGAGTAAATGCGAGTTCGACGTACGAGCTGCCATGAGCCGAATAGAAAAACTAACGTTCGTACTTGTTATCTGTTTTTATTATCTCGAATATGATCATGTAACATCTTATACCCGGTCTCTGCTCAATTCGTGTACTTCCGAACCCCGTGTAAAACTACAATTTTATATTATATTACTTTTATTTGCACCTGCACAATTCTGGTACAATGTCGCCGCTTTACAGCGTTCTCTTCCCTGTATGGATTAATAAGTGATAAAAGCAAATTGATTAATACTGAGTGTTTACCTACTGTAAATAATATGGCTATTATATATGAGACATACCAGATGTGTCTCATGTTTTACGCTAGAGGCTGGCATTATTTTCTAATCATCTCTGCAATAAATAGAAGCTGATTATAATAAACGTTCCTGACGACATTTGTTTGATAGCTATTTAATGAATAGTTGTATACCTATATTTTAGGTGTATATGGACCTTTCTTTCTAATTCATAAAATGTCATTTCTATCAATATAGTTTGATAACGATCTTTGCACATTCCATTACAATAATATGCTTCGTTGCCTGAGACTCATTTTCATTCGAGATAAGTTGATTAACGTCAGACTTGTAGATGCAGATGTTGACAACATAATATTGTTTGTAGCTTAGTCTTATGAATGAAATTAAAACATAATAAAAATGACGGTATATAATTTTCCTGTAAGTTTGTCAACAATGATGCCAGAAGTGTATTAACAGGAGTTTTATATGGCTATGGAAATATTATTTGGAGTTTGATGTCGCCTATGACCACTATATTCTCAAATTCAATATCAATGATTTCACATTGTTTGCGGTTCTAAACATCTCTTCTATTACCATATTTAGTTATGGAGGTGACTTGCACGTTTACTAAACTTAATGTAAACTCTCATAGCATAAAGAATGATTCTAAGAAATGCATTTTATATTCAACTTGAGGACACAGTACATATGGTATAAACATGGCGGGAAATATAGTACTCGTTCGTCATGTCCACCCACCTTCCTCTCTGTAATATAGACTAACGTATATATATATATATATATATATATATATATATATATATATATATATATATATATATAAAGAAAGAGGCAAAATGCCTTGATAAAAACCATGTGCTAGATGCAGATAGTTTTATTAAAACTTTAATGAAAAAAAACACAAAACCATGAAAACCCACAACCATTAAAACCCACAAAACCAGCAACCACCTACAGATCACACCTATAGTCTCCAGTACTGAGAGACCTCTTTACAAGATCTCCTGGCTCCTCTCCCACTTACTTAAACCGCTACTCCCCACCTTCCCGGCACATGTCAGCAGCTCTGGCCAGGTATTAGATAGACTCCACTTAATCCAACGCCAACAGCTCCGCATCAACAACTACATCTTCAGCCTTGACGTTGTCTACCTTTATACTTCCATACCCGCACACCCCGCCATTGACCTCATAACTGACCACATCTCCTCTAACAATCCTGACTGTTTTGGGCTTACCCCGACAGACATTCATCAGCTCCTACGTATCATTGTGGATAATACCTACTTCAAGTTCCAACAAGACACATATAAACAAGTCTCTGGCCTACCCATGGGTTCCAGTCTCTCCGGCCTCCTCGCCATTTCCTACATGAACAGACTGGAACAACAAGCACTTAGCACCTGCCATTCCCATATTTTTTTTCTCGAGATACGTTGACGACATTTTGATCCTCACTTCATCCTGAGAGGAAGCTACCTCTATCTTTAATACATTTAATAATACTGACCCCTACATTAAATTTACCATCGAACATTCCAACACCTCAGACTCTCTCTCACTTCTAGACTTTAAACTCAGCATTAATGACGACAGATCTCTCCACACCACTTTCTATAGAAAACCCGCCTACAGGAACCTCTTCATCCACTACAAATCCGCACTACCCCTCAAATCCAAAATTAGTTACGCACAAACCGAAATCACCCGCATACATGGCAAATGCTCTTCTACTTCCGATAAACCAACACACACCGAAGCCTTCCACCCAACCCTATTAACCAACAGTTTCCCCCTAACTACCATATCCAGCCTTAACAACACCAGAAGACGTAGACACCACACTCTCACGAACACTTGCTTCCTTAAACTCCCCTTCTTTAGCGACCGTATCATTTCCGCTATCCGCAATGCAATACGTAGTGAGAACCTTAACATACAACTTTCTCACACAGGCACTTCTCTCCGACAATATTTATCCAAAAAAAGCCACTACACCCCAGACCCCTGCTCTCTAGCTAGTTGCCCCATCCCCAACTCTGGCCTCTGCCTCCGCACCTATACAGTATACAACCTACAATGCGCTAAGTGTCAAAAGTTCTACATCGGTAGTACCGTTAGGCCTCTACACCAACGCATTAAAGAGCATCTAAACACCCACATTTCTTCCTTCCACAAACACTTAATATCATGTGGCAACACACATCGTTCTATTAGTGTCCGCATCCTCAACTCCGTCCGCAATATAGGTCAGCTTCGAATTTCGGAAGCTATTCTAATCTCTAAATTTCGTCCAACCTGAATAACAGATTTGAGTTGTCTTACCCTTTCATCCTCTGATTCTTACATCCTCACACTCCTACCCCCAACTTTGCCTTTGTCTCCTCTTTATTTGCCAGCGCCACTCACCCCACATTTTACTTGACTTTGTCTCCTCTGTATTTGCCAGCGCCACCCACCCCACAGTTTTACATGTTACATATTATAATCATGGAATGGAATGATATGCACTTTATTTACATATATTTAGGCCTTATGTGTCTGTATGCATAAATACATGTATGTGAATATGGGTTTATTCTCATGTGTGTGTATGTGTATGCTGATACATTTGTAGTCTCTTAACTAAAGTTTGAAATTTAATAAAATAAAATAATAATTAAAAAAAAAATAAATAAATATAAATAAAAAAAAGAAATTACAATAATAAAAGAATAAATTAAATATATGAATAAATAATAATAACAAAGGAAAATGAAAGAAAAAAATCTATAAATCAATAAATAGAATAAATTTATATAAATTTAGTTCTAGGAGTATTATACCCTTGGAATACTCTTAAATTAACATAAAAAATAAATATGTATTTAGATATTTACACTTTATATATGTATATGTGTGTATGTATTTTTTATCCCTATTCCCCCCCCCTTTCTCCAATATTTCTTCTTATTCCCCCCTTCCCCCGTTCCAACGGTTCCTTCCTACCCCTTGGCATTGATCCATTCTACAATTTAAATTCCTTTTCAAATTTCAAATCTCATTTCTAAACATATTCTCTCCTAAGTTATCCCCCTTTGATGGCACATATTATAATAATAACGGCCCACACGTAAATTTAAATTTAGAATTGAATAAAGAAAAAAGAGAAAAAAATTAATAAATCATATAAAATAAAATATAATAAAATTATAATAATTAGTATATAAATAAACAAATGTTTATAATATTTTAACTTTAGTTGAATAATTATTAAATTAAATTTTGACATTTTCTGTGTTCCTACTTCCAATTGTCTGCTGCGGTGTTTCAATGGTTTGACACCGGTGTTCACGTTTTGTTTCGACCCTCTCGGTCTTCTATTGTTGTCTTTTAAAAATGAAAGTTTTTCTTTCGAAAATTTATGATTACCTTTTGCCGAACTTTTTATTTACCAGACAGTATTTACTATTCTGGTATTTAATCAGTTTTTCGTGAAATCATTAATAAATCGTTTTGAGTTTCATATTCTCTCATCGTTTATTTCTGTTCACTTTTTCCATCTTCCAGCAACTACATCGCATTGCTACAGCCTCGGACTACTCATCTGCACTTATATATATATATATATATATATATATATATATATATATATATATATATATATATATATATATATATATATATATATAAAATGGCGCAGGATTACATTTTGTATTTAGTGGGTCGAACATACTGCGTACTCATGTGGCTGTCCGTGGTATATTTAAGTTATATAATTTATATATATATATATATATATATATATATATATATATATATATATATATATATATATTTACATATTCATTTAATTTTTTAACGATGTTTATAATTGAAATAAAAATAGGTTATAATATACTTATTTTATTTCTGTATTACAAGCTTCGACGTCTTATGTGTGAATGCGGAGTTTATCACCGGTGTAAAATACGGAAAGGCATTTCTGTAACGATATACCATCTAACACGGTTTTAATAATGGGAAATTGATATTTATGGTATCCTAGGAATATATATATATATATATATATATATATATATATATATATATATATACATATATATATATATATATATATATATATATATATAATGTAGATAATGAATCTTCAGAAAATATATGAAAGGTAACGGAAATTCTAATTCTGTCACCACTATTCAATCTGTTACTAAGGATATACCGAAATTAATCAAAAAAGAATTAGTAATAACTCCTTACATGAATTATTTTTAATGCACATAAATTTAAATATAAATAAATATTGAATGATATTGTGTTATGAAAATCTTAAATAGCTAATAAGTAATCTAGACCGAAAAAAGTCGAAAATAATTTGGTGTACACTTCCATTCAATCTAATGGTAGAATTTAATTAGTACAATGATTTCCAATCTTTATTAACTGTACTCTGGTAATGAAGTAATAGAAACTTCTCAATGCCAATATCAATATCACTATTCACTGTACACACTCTGCTGTAACTAATCCAACTGCTGTCTTCCTACTACGTTCGTTCTTAAAGCAGTTGATCTCCCTATATGTAAATGAATTCTACCTGTAAAATATATACCACGAAAATTATATTAACCTTTTTTTTCTTACAAAATAAGATATTTAACAAAGAATACAGTTTTAGCGTTAACTTAGTAAAAATTATCAATCACATATTAACAAAATATCAAAAATAATATAAGAAACAAAAATCACACAAGAAATAACTTTAACTTCCAATAACACAGATAAAACCAAAAAAATGCTGTATAAATGCCTACGAGTGTCCCTACAACAAATTTGTATATAACTATTGTTATATATATATATGTATTACCACTATTACAACTAATTAAAATTATGTCTCTTTAATAATAATAATAATCATAAAGGATCAAATAGCTGTAGCTCCAATTGTTTGTTTCATATCTACCAATAATAAAACGTTAATAGTTATGTGTAAAATAATTAGGGAAACTAGTACATCCTGTTTTGTTTGCCTTAATGAAAATGAGTGATCATTAGAATACGAGACAGAAAAGGAAATATGTTGTAAACGTGTAAAATACATACTCTTAATAACGTAAACATAACCTCATAAATCTGGAAAACTTTTGTGATAATGATGATAATAATAATAATACTGGTAATAGTTTTCAATTTATTGTTGATATTATGTTTTTTTATTACTATTATTGAATGTGCATCTGTTCGTTTTAATGTTTGTGTATTATGTATATATGTTAATTTTTGTCATACATATATAAGGATATATATGTTTACTGATTATGTTCATCTGAATTGATGCGTATAAACGTGTGCCCGTACATGTATACATACTAGTGTTATATGTTTTCGGCGTCTTACATATTACCACCCGAACAGTATGTGCCATCACTTGTGTATTGTTTGATTCGATGTACATATTGGTTTATAAAAAGATTAAAGGATTGTGTTTCTGTGTATGTAGATTTATATTTGTTCACGTGTATATACATGCACACGTATCGATGTATATATATTAAGTTATGTGCGTATCTGGTTGTAGAGATATATATGTTAGTTTATTGGCTCGACTATTCATTCTATGTGAGATATATGTAAATAAATGTTTGTGTTTACTCTCATCAAGATTAAAATTAGTACATGATTTCAATTGCATTTTGATCCGAACAATTATTCATGGTGGTCGGCTAAAACTCGTGTCCTAGTATCGGGCTCCGTCGTCTATCTACTATCATCTTCATTAATATTAATGAGTGGCATGGCTTCGAACGCCCAGTCTATGGTGGAAGAGTGATGACAGTGTTCCCAAGGCAGGGTAAGAAGCGCTCGAAGTTGTTCGTCGCCGCTCTGTTCTCCTTCGTCTTGCCTCTTCAGTTTCCCTCCTCTTCTACTCAAAGTCCGTGATGCCTTGACGTGTTGTTTTTCTTCACCTGTCCCGGACCTTAGCAGATTGTTCCAACGAGGAAGGTTCTATGTTGGTTAAATTCAGAGTGCTCGTCAGTTGGTCTTTATAGCGCATTTTCGGAGTTCCGCATGGTCTGGTCCCATTGGCAAGCTCGCCATAGAGCATTTTCTTTTGTGGCCTGGATAGGTCCATTCTGTGGACGTTGCTGGAGGCGGTTGTGAATAACGGTTGCCTCAACGCTGATCATTGAGGCTCTATGCAAAACTTCAGTGTTAGGCATGTGGGTCTCCCAAGGAATTTTATTTTTTTAGGCGTTTACTTGAAAGACCATGATTTTACTGGCCATTGTAAGTGTGTTTGTTGAATACACGGTAGTTTTATCGGCCAAAAGAGGAATAGTCTGCCCTGATCCTGTTTTTCATATTCATTTTGCATGTGGGAGATGTTCAGATCCTCTCTAGGTATGAAAACGTATCCACTTCCTCTAGTGGTTAATTATTTACAGTAGATGTAGTGTTTGAGGACAGTCGACCAGGTTAATGTTGGCGAGTGAATTGATTTTGTCTGTATTTACTTGCATCCCAAAAAAGTCGTAGGCTGTATTTTATGTGTCCGGTAATGTCTGGGAGTTTGTAACTCTAGTGACATTGTCGTCAGCTTACTGTATTCCCTGTCTTAGTTCTAGCGCGACGTCGATCGAGGTTGAAAACGCCTCTATTGATTGAGGTTATATATATATATATATATATATATATATATATATATATATATGATAATTTTATTTACACAGACATGTACAAAATCTGCGACACTGGCATGTCGATGTTATCGATCAACAGATACTATAAACGGAGATCTCATCAGGCAGAGTTAGAATAACTCAATTATAAGCGGTATCTATTATTATTATTATTATTATTATTATTATTATTATTATTATTCCTGTTATATTTAACGAATATATTTATTTATTCATAGTAAGCAAATTAACTCCAGACAAATTATAAAGACAATTTAAACCTAGAATCGCGACACATTTGATCACCGCCCCACCACCACAACAATCAGACACATCTGACCAGTTTGCCCGCACGCATACACACATATACACAATATTACAGTTCACTTGAAAAAATACATTTATAAACTCGACTGTTTTTTTGACACTTGATTCGTGCATGTCTACCCCCCCTCCTTCCCTCTCGATCTGAATCAACAGACGCCCTCTCTTTCTCCTTCTTTTCCTCTATGTGTCTACCTTCCCACCACCTCTCCCCTCATACTTATTTGTTCCTCTTTCCACCTTATATTTTTATTTATTTATTTATTTATTTATTTGCCCTGTTTGTTTCAGATTCTAGATTTTAGATTTTTTGTTTTCTGTTTTTGTTTTTTAGATTTTTTAATTTTTAATTTTTAATTTTTTAACGGCCTTAATTTTTGAAATGTTAAATTTCTTTCCTTCTTCTTCTCTTTCTCTATCCCTCCACTTCATTCTCTCCAAATATAGTCTGAGGTTAAGATCGGATTCTAACTCTCCCCGATGAGATCTCAGTTTATAGTAACTGTTGATCGATAACATCGACATGCCAGTGTCGCAGATTTTGTACATGTCTGTGTAAATAAAATTATCATATATAAAGCTCTATTTTGATATTGAGCACTTTTTATAAACCCGGTTAAAATTCTCTGGATTACCACCCTGTGGATATTTTTCACCTGGATTATTACCATTATTATATATATATATATATATATATATATATATATATAAATATTAATTAAGGAAAATGCTAAATTATGTTTACCTACATACGCCGAAGTTTAAAGCTTTTGCTCTCATCAGTGTTCAGAATGATAATCTCAGATAGTCGCAAGATTCAAACCCGGTTACAGAATTTCCTAATACTCGGTAAGCAAGCGTCGTAACCAAACGATAAGAAGAGATTACCACGTCACGCAAGGGAATTTTAGTGTTATTCATGAGGAGGAGGCACATATATAAAAGTTGTCTAGAGTGTTCGACGAACTTTTTATTTACATTTTTATGTGTGTATTTAGTTCTCTCCACTTATAAAATCAATAATGTAATTGATATATCTTTTTTTTTAAGTTTACTTCTTATATTTACATTAAATATAAAGCATTTCATGTATATAACTTTATTTGATATTTTATTTATTCATTTATAATTATTAGTATACTTTTGTGTGACTGTTTATGTGTATATGCATTTATGTATGCAAATACGGGTGTGTATATGTATTTATATGAATGTGTGTGTTATGTGTATATTATGTGTATGCATATTTATTGTATACATGTTTTTGTATACATATGTATATGTTTAGCTGTGCGTATGTGTATATGTATATTTATCTGCATCGCTGAAGCGTTGACAGTTTTCGATAAATGCGATTTTAAAAGGTCACATAATTGAATTGAATTTATTCTAAATATATTTTATACACTGTCTTGTTTGCCCTAACTTAAAAAAAAACATATGTGTATTAATGTGAATGCTATGTCTGCGTTTATACATGTAGAGATATATGTATGTGAACGTATGAATTTATACGTTCACATTAACTTAGACACTGTATGCATACTTGTGTGTAGCTGTGTATGTGAGTCTCAGCAGGATACATGTTATCCAAAAAAAACTGAATTTATTTTTATTTTTTATTAACCTTTATTAGGAAAGTTTGTATTTAGGCGAGAGACTCAGACGATTTAACAAATAAAAAAATAATATAAATTAATTAATGAATAAAAAACATTAACAGATAATTAGATTTTTAAATAATTTGAATTAATGATGTGGTCATTTATACAGTAGATTTGCAGTATGGTTCAAAATAAAAATGTAAAAAAATGGTTTCGGATTGATAAGGTCTGGCTCTTTATAGCTTTGATGGAAACATGTTTTTCGAATTTGTAACCAAATAATGTATTAATTATTGAGCACTATTATGTAAACACAGTACGGATTCTCTGTTATTTTTACTTGTGGATGCAAACTTTAAGTAAGTTACACACATATATATATATATATATATATATATATATATATATATATACATTATGTGAACATTTAAATTCGTCTACATGAATACAATTATATTTCATTACAGCTGATTCCTGTAAAAGAGTCAGAGGCAGAAATTTAAGGCAATCAAATTTGATAAGTCGCAGCCGTTGTCCAGACGCCTACACATGAGAGAGGGTGAGGTATCAAGACATGTCACCTTCATTTCAACTCGCAATTCGCCTATTCAAACCCCATTTGTCCTTATTAATATCCTTATAGCTTACACAAAGTAACTTTTATTAGTGTCTTCAGAAACATATAATCACGAGCAACAGAGTGAACACAACAACGCATGCCACATATATGCATCAAAATGTATCTATATACACATGCTAAAACACATGCACACAAACACAATTTTCTATCCTCATTTAAATTTTAACATAGATGCCTGAACATTCGAAAATGTAAGCATATAAATAAATACACATGTCATTTCCATGAAGCTTTCGTCAAAATGATTCATTCTAGTCTGGTTACCCTATAGTTTCTCTTTAAAGACCACGTGTATTTGGATATTGAAGTTTTGTCCTCCTACAGGTACTGGGTACTTGTATTTAAATAAAGCATCTAGAAGTAGGCTTCAACTGTCACGCTGCATAATCCAATACGTTGTTTCTGTCTTAATGACTAATTAGCGATTATTACGTTCTAAGAAAGAGATTAATTGTTAAATCAAAGAGGTAAAATAGGGATTACTTGTTTACATATTAAATAATTCACTTTGAATTAATATAGTAGCAACCAAGAAATTTGTTTTATAATCTCATATAAAAAAACAAAAAAATCATCGTCAGTTAATATAAACATGTTATCTAATTTAACATAACTGAATAACAAAATGATCTCACTGATGATAGATATTATACTAACTCTCTTATTAAATGTAATTAATATTAAATGATTAATAGTTAAATAAATAAAAATACCACAGTAAGTTGTTATTTATCAATAGCATATAAAATGTTTAATAAATGCAGTTTATAAATAATAAATAATTAAATAAATAAACAAATAAATAAATAGCCCGCAGTAAATAGTTGTAAATGAATAGAATATGAAAGAGGTACAAATAAAAATTGTTTTACGTACATTATGATATACATAAGTAAAAATTAATTTAAAATTTTAGAATTTTTAAATCCGCATCTTTCAGTTATGTATTTTTATCTTTGTAAATGTAGGTTTGCATAAACATTAGTGTAAATTTATGCATGTTTGCGTATATGATAATTTCTAATGATTAAATTGATAGCTAAATACCTGTTTGATCGTGTCGTTTGAATAACAAATATAAGTTAATAAATACAATGGAGATGTTTGATAGATATAAATCTGATTTTCTAATTAAATGCAGTTAATATAAATTAAATAAATGAATTAGATTAAAAGAAACAGTTAACAGCAACCTATAAATAAATATGATATAATGGAGATATACATTTAATTCACCGTACGTTCATGGAATTATGCACAAGTAAAGCTACGTAAATAACAAACGTTCTGTTTTGATTTTTTTAAATATCGTATATGGTTTTGTTTAAGTAGATGAGTGTCATAATCTATTTAATTATCTTTATAAATAAATTCGTTTATATATGTGTGCGGGTATGCATATGTTTTTAGAACTTGTATGGGTGTGTATAAAATTGAAACTTGTAATGTTATTCGGTGACGTGTATGTATTTATACGTTAACATTTTCAATAGGTGTTTATTTAAGGTTTAGCGTGTGATTTGCTCGGCATGTGAAAATTAAAATGGGAATTGATAAGTGTATGTATGTGGCATGTGTTGTTGCATTCAATCTATTGCTTGTGTGTATATGTTTCTGCACGCACTAATAAAAGTTATATTTTTGAATGACGGTAATAAATTAGGAGTTTGGCGTTTGAATTGGTGAATTGAAAGTTGAAATGAAGGTGAAATGGTTTGATACTCTACCCTCACTTACTTTTATGATATTTAGTCGAGTGACTGTTTAAGCGTCTGGACAACGGCTGCGACTTATAAAATTGTATTGCCTTAAATCTCTGCCTCTGACTCTTTTAGAGGAATCATTTTTATAACTAGCTTTGACCCTAATGAAGTACAGTGGTACTGGAAAATAATTGCATGCATGTAAGCTATTTTAAATGTTAAAGAATGTATATTTATAAAGGTCTAGCTTGTATTGAGAGCAAGTCAAACTTTTTTACTTTTTTGTATATATATAAGATTTCGATCTTTGAAAAGCCTTGGCTTAAGGATAGAGCTTTAAACGTATAAACATACTTTTATTACAGAATATACCTTGCATTGAACATTTGAAGTTTGAAATAAATTTGGACATCCGTGCATGTTTATCACTCTTCGACAATCTTTCTTTATAATTGCTCTATCTCGTATATTGAGCTTTTACCATTTCACTATAGGTTCTTTCTACTAAAAGTTTACTTTTAGTTTCTTACTTATATATATATATATATATATATATATATATATGTGTGTGTGTGTGTGTGGGTGTGTGGGTGTGTGTGTGTGTGTGTGAGAGAAAGGAAAAATGAAATTAATCCGACGTAATGGCAAATGGAAAAATAAAAAACCAAGATATATTTTTTAATATATTCATCACATTTCGTCTTTATTGTAGGACTTCCTCAGGATGATCATTTTAAGAAAAATGTTATGCAAGTACATAGAAATATTGGGTTGACATGATGGGTTGATAAGGAAAAGTAGTAGCCGTGGCTACTAAGAGCGCTGGACGGGCGTCCAGGCTGCGAGAAGTCAGTCAGTGGCAAAGATTGAAATGAATATGGAAAGCTTTGAGTAGGTACCATTAAGGCAGCAATGAAAAAGGGGAGGGGTGAGAGTGTTAGTGAATTAGCCTTAGGGGGTAGAGAGGAAGCGGAGCTGAGGTTTTTTCTCATGATAAGGTGTGGTATAGATTTATAACCAATCCGACACCTTGCATTGCCCCCAGCCTTCTTAACATATTACTACTATTCACAGCAATGCTTCAAGCAATCTACCATTTATATATATATATATATATATATATATATATATATATATATATATATATATATATGTGTGTGTGTGTGTGTGTGCATAGTTCTTAAGTAGTTTGACACATTGACAGTGTTAGAGTATATAGGAATAAGGTAATAACCCAAAATATTACTTGTCAGAACATGGTAGTCTAACACAATAATCATATAAATTCGATATTTAGTTTCAATTACGAACTTCATCTCGGAATATATTTTATTCCAAGATGAAGACTTGTAATCGAAACGAGATATCGAATTAATGTAAGCATGTTTTTGTGTTAATTATTTCCATGTTTAACTAAGTTATGTTTATTATTGTCCATACTTACTTTTTCTTTGGTCTTGTCTATCTTGGCTTTTACATAACGTAATCTATTGTTATGTTTTATGCAGGTGTCCGTATCGATTCTGTATATTTGTTGAAGTGTACTTTCCGTAGTCAAGTAGATGTTTTTTGGTCTTCGTTTCTTTTCACATTTTATTTTTTCGCTCTTTTGCTCCCCGTATTATTTATATTGACGCTTATCTAAATGACCTAAAGCAGCTTCTCTGTTTTTGTGTAAGTGATCTTTGATGTTGTAATATAGGGGTCATTTAAGATCTACTATCATT
This sequence comes from Sepiola atlantica, assembly GCA_963556195.1. Taxonomy (NCBI): domain Eukaryota; kingdom Metazoa; phylum Mollusca; class Cephalopoda; order Sepiida; family Sepiolidae; genus Sepiola; species Sepiola atlantica. The sequence goes on along the minus strand of OY744517.1, from coordinate 112,426,570 downwards.
AGTTTGGAGTAATTAAACTAAAATATAACTGTATTAAATTTGCTTGTATGTGGAACTGCGGTCAGAACTTATTTCTACAATAATGTTGATTTACCTAGAGTTATTAGATTTATTGATTGTGTATGAACGGAATATCCCTCTAGTTAGCACTATTAGGTTCTTAATACTATAGGATAATATTGACTTTAGTGTAACCTTTAAAATTATGACTTAAAAGATTTGTGTGAATTAAAAAATACTATCTCGAATAATTAACAAATAAATTATCCTAGTGTAGTTTCTGTCGAACTCCTTCCCTTAATATAGTATTATAAATAATAAAATAAAAACGAGTACTATAATTTTATTTAATTTCATAGCCCTGAGGATATGCAGCAACGAATATCTAAATGAGGAATTCAAATATATTGAACAGACCCTCAAAACATTACAGTACCTTACGTATTTTATATTAAACTCAAAAGGAAAATCTCTCCAGATTTATTGAACTCGTAAATAAAGAAATCTATCAACCAACCCTATAAGTAATAGACATATAGCTTTACCGACTAACTATATAAACAACCCCATTTACACACAACTTAATAAACTTGGTATTAATTTAGCCTAAATAACCTCATTAACTATTATGGATATAAACAGAAACTCTAAATTTGACACTACACTTACAGTCAAAGCTGGCATATATTCAATCCTTTGTTTAGATTGTGATAGGGTCTACATTGGAGAGACACAGCGATACCTTTACAAGATAATTTACGAGCACAAAAGAGTAATCAAAATAAACACTACACTCAACAACTTATGTGCTCATGCTATGGCATATAATCATCGTTTTGATTTTTAAAACTCAACCTTCATTAAGATTATACATAACAAATCTACACGTCGATTAATCGAATCAGCTCTTGTAGCCCACTAAACAAATACAATAATGCAAAGAATGGGCTTATAGTATGGCTCGTTCAACCTATCTAAAGCTATCATTAATAAAAAATAAGATTCATTTAGACACCAGGTGATTCCCTACTTTTAAATTAGTTTACTTCGGAACGCCTTTTGCTTCTTATTTTCTTATTTCGATTTGTCAATACTGCATCTATGTACATATTGTACATATATTTCGAGCACCTATATATGTATATGAATTGTTTTTATATGTATGTATATATATATATATATATATATATATATATATATATATATATATATATATATATATGTGTGTGTGTGTGTGTTTGTGTGCTGATTATGCACATACTTTTATATATTTCTTCTCTTAATAGATTTAAATTTTATTAACACTATTCCTATGTATATTCTCAAAATTAGACTTTCTTGTTCTATGCCACCGTAAGCATTTTTGTTAGCTCTTAGAAAAGTCACGCAACAGTTGGGTGAATCTTTCAGTTTTAGGTCTTCCGCTTTTCCTTTTCAATCCATATATATATATATATATATATATATATATATATATGAACTTGTGGGTGATCGTGTAATAGCCAGGAAGTATATTTCCAGGATTTAAAGATGTAAGCAATACGTTCACTTGTATAATTGACCGGTCTAAATTAAATGTCTATCATATGAAAAGAATACCTTCAACGGTCTTGAGAAGCAATCAGTTATTTTATTCCTGGGTAGGCCCCACTTTGAAAAGAGCCATATACAGTAATTGTGTAGATAAAATAAAGAAGATGAGAGTCATAAGAAATGTTAATATTCGTATATCGGATAAAATATTTATAATATATATAGTCTCTTGATAAAATAAACATTTCGTATTACAAATGTCATCCCATTCACTATTTAGCACACCCACACACACATGGAAAGTGTTAATTACCTACTAGACACACACCTCGAATTTATTCGGTCTCTGTATAAGAGTTTGTCAGGACAACCTGACGTTAGGATACTTCAACTTACAAGTAAATGGCGACGAAATATTAAAAATAACATAGTATACGAAGCCCAAATAAGATCCCCTCGACACGGCTATACACTGGATCAGACGAGGAATGGTACACCTTCTCCAAGTAATCTTACCTCCAGTTACAGGACTGAGCTGCATACTCTAGCAGACTAGATGAATTCTTGCCCTGGAAACCGGTAATTTAAAAGGACAACAAGAAAGATATAACATAACATAGTTAGCTAGTCAATTGGGGAGAGGAAATATATGTTCTTAATTTATTTTTTAACTGAACATTTGACAAGTAAAAGAGCACTTCAATGTATGATTCGAATATCTATGTATCTAATATAGAGATAAAGTGTTATCACCAGGAAGAGACCCATTTATTTCTGGGAATTTCGACTGAAATAAAATGAAAAAAAGATTCCTATTTTCTACTAGATAATTTGAATTACATACTAGACCTCATCCTCGAGTGTCTTAGGTCTCTCTGTACAACGGTTTGTCAGGATAACCTGACATGAGGATACTTCACCTTACCAGTAAACCTTGACTAAATATTCAAAATAACATAGTATTCGAAGCACAAGAAATCCCCTCGAAACGGTTATACAATGGTTCATACGAACGATGGAGCCCGCTTTCATACTGATGTTAGCTCAAGAAGCAGAACAGCTGGATATTCCTGAAGACTAAATGAATTATTTTTCTGGTATCCGGTAATACCAAGAGGCAACAAGAAAAATATATTATAACAAAGTTAATTAGCACATTGAGGAGAGGAAACTAATTTTCTTAATATATATGTATCTCATATAGAGACTAAGTGTTAGCCCCAGGAAATATATATACATATATATATATATATATATATATATATATATATATATATATAAGCTCTATTTTGATATTGAGCACTTTTTATAAACCCGGTTAAAATTCTCTGGATTACCACCCTGTGGATATTTTTCACCTGGATTATTACCATTATTATATATATATATATATATATATATATATATATATATATATATATATATATATATATATATATATATATATATGGAAGTAGATTTCAAGTACAACAAAATAATAAGATAAATTTCAGAGGAAACCTTATTTTAATCAATGAGACTGGCGTGTGAAAATAAAATAAAAATTGCTTAAGGCCTTATTGGCTGACCCTCTAAGATGGAAAAGTCAGAATAATAAATTAAAAACTAAGAAAATCAAATGATATATGAGGGGAAAATTGTTTCAGTCGGAAAAAACAATTGAGAGAAACAAACGAAAAAGTAATTTTAATCTTTCAACATTATGGGGGATTTGCATCATTGAAGATCTCAAACTGATGTTTCAAAATCTTTTGTCGGCACAAGATAGGTCGGCAATTGTTAATAACTAACACCTCAATAATATTGAGATAATAGTTCGAGCTGGCACTGTGTAAAACAGAAACCCACCCATCGGAATACTGGTACGAAAAAATGTTTACACTAACTAGGTGATTACCGATGGCATATTCATGTGCTTTAAAGTTCCCGGATGATCTTGAAACCTTGTGTAAACGAATATCATGTAGTATATGTAGGGATATTATAATTTCTAATCTTTGTAGTGTTTTTCAAACGTATTCAGCTCCACACTGACACAGGAATTTATAAACAACATAATTTTTTGAATGGCTGGCAAAAGACCCTCACGGAAAGAAAGGAAAAAGGGTTGAGTCGTGTAAACGACTCTCATGATGGTTGCTGGAAAACAGCGTTTAGTAGAAGAAGAAATCCTTTTGACAATGCCAAGCCCGTCAGAATCTAACCATGGAAGTTTCAAATAGATATGGTATTGTGACGGGCCAATAAATTCATCACCATTACCATTAAAACTTTGCGTGCAATGGCGCGTTTTATGATATTAATGGGATATCCGTTGGCAAGAAAAAAATTGGTAAATTCTACCAAGTTTAGCATCGAATCCGGTTGGTGAACAAATCATAAGTGCTCGATGAGTAAGAGTACCAATAAGATTTTTATTTCTTGATTAAGGGGCGAAGGAAAACCGATTTAGATAAAGACCTGTAAAAGTTTGTTTTCTATACACAGAGGTTTCAGACGTTTAACCAGCTTTAGACACTGAAACATAAAGGAATGTGAGCCAACCACAATCCTCGGCCTTGATAGTAAATTGCAACGATTGATGCAAGTCACAAAAACACGAAGAAACTGTTCAGCTCTATTTCCTGAAGGAAAGCAAGCAAAAGTGTCATTAATGTAAGGTGTGTGAAAAGCCGGCTTAATCATTTTGTAAACAATTGGTTTTCCGAAAATCTAATGAAAATGATACCTAATAATAGACCAAGAGGGCTACCCATGGATATACCATAAATTTCCCGATACATTATTTGTTAAAACTGAAGGAAACTGATTTAGTCGCAAGTCTCATCAGTTCAACAAAAATTCGTTCAGGAAATTGTGAAGACTTTCAGGGGCAACGGTAAAGATAATCTGCACATATACTAATGGTTTCATCCAATTGTACATTGGTAAACAGACTATTGATGTCAAAGGAAGCCAATAACTCGGTATCTTTTGAGAGATATAATGTGTGTATATGGAAGGAATCAGAGATACAGTAGGACGAATAAAAGGTAAGTACTGGCTTAAGAATATCAACTAACCATTTTTAAAGTTCATATTGTGCAGAACCCAACATTTAGAGAAAAGGTCGTAAAAAAATGTTGGGTTTATGAACATTGGGTAAGCCGTAAATTCTAGGCCTTTTTATTTCCATGCCAAAAGTGGCATCAAGGCTTAAACCACTCATTTTGACAAATGTATTTTTATCACATTTTGGAGACATAATCAACGATATTTAAGATAACCATGCCTGATCTTTTGTCTCGACGAGTGATATAAATATCAGAGTTCGACTTGTGTAATTTCGCAGTTTGATAATGATTTTTCTGCCAAATACAATCGTTTAATTTACTGCGTATTGCAGAAAACCTCCGGCCTAATTCAACAAACTGTATTTAAACGCTCGTTAATTCCTCCATGGAAATAGGCGAATTTTTTTTGGTTGGGAATATAATACGTCAATCTCACTAAATACGTTGATTTTATCAACGTGGAGGTCAGAATTCAAAATTCTAAGCCGGCAGACAAGAATTTTTTTCTAGTATTGGATAGAGCATAAGACGAATAATTAAAAATGTTTAGACGAATATGCTGTAATTCAAAATTATTGGTAATCAAATTCTGCAAATATTTATTATACGAAGAAGTGGTTTTGTGAGGGTGAAAATATCGCCATTTGACAAAAGGTGTGTAAAACAAGTTTGTCAAAAAAGGGGAATTCCTTCCAAATCATAGCCCAGAGTAAAAGATATTTACTTCACAAAGGAATTATATGAATTTGATTTAAAGAGGATTTCTTCTTGTAAAACACACGTCGGACTGGCAAAGAATTTCTACATTTAATTTTAGAAATTTGGTTACAGATTTAATAGGGACCTACATGATTTAAGCGGCAAGATTTAAAAAATGGCATCCTATACTTAAAAAAAAATTAACTTATTTTTAATGTATAAAACGTTGTTTAACATTTTGATGAATTGGAGATTGTACCGACCTCGAAAATATGGAAGTAGATGTCTAGTACAACAAAATTGTAGGATAAATTTCAGAGGAAATATTATTTTAATCAATAAAAACGGTGATAAAAAAATTGCTAACATTTTCCTTACAGCGTTATCATATGACCCTCGGAGAGGAAAAGTTAGAATGATAAATTAAAAACTAAGAAAATCGAATGATATATGAGGAGGAAATGGTTTTTGTTTGAAAAATCAATTGAGAAATAAACGGTAAATCTCTCAACGTTATGAGAGATTATAATCATTGAAGATCTCTTACTAATGTTTCAAAATCATTTTTCTACACAGGCTTGGTCGAGAATTGTTAATAACTAACGCCTCAATAATACTGAAATGATATTTCGACCTGGCACTGTGTAAAACAGAAAACCATCCATCGGAATACTGGTCAGAACAAATATTACTACCAACCAGGAGATTACCGATGGCAGATTAATGTGCTTGAAAGTTCCCGGATGATCTCAAAACCTTGTGTAGTCAAATATCACACGGTATTTGTTAGGATATTATCATTTATTATCTGTGGGATGTTTTACAAACGTAGTCAGCTCAACACTGACACAGGAATTAATAAGCAACATAATTATTTTGAATGGCTGGCAAAACATCCTCACGGAAAAAAAGGAAAAAGGTTTGAGTTGTGTAGACAAATCTCAACATAGTTGCTAGATAACAGCGTTGAGTAGAAAAAGACATATTTTGTTACAATGTCAAGGCCGTCAGAATCTAACCATAGAAGTTTTAAATAGATAGTGCATCGTGACGGGCCAATAAATTGAATAGAGCAACTTTGCGTGCAATGGTGTTTTTTTATGACATAGATGGGATATATATTAACAAGAAAGAAATTGGTAAATTCTACCAAATTCCGCATCGAATCCAGTATGTGAACAAATAATAAGTGGTCGATGAGTAACAGTACCAATAACATTTCTTTTACTTGATATAGAGGCGAAGGAAAACCATTTTAGATTAAGATCTGTAAAAGTTGGTTTTTTTATACACAGACGTGTCAAACGCTAAACCGGCTTGAGACACTAAAACATAATATATATATATATATATATATATATATATATATATATATATATATATATATTCATTGCGTTTATATATTGCATAGCCCTTCTCTTAAGCCGCGGCGGTACTCGCTTCGTATACTTGTCCCAGAAAGGGCCGTGGCAATTCACATTTAATACTCATCATTTTTAAAACATCATACATCACATAGTTCATATATTGTTTGCATACCTTTAGATTTCTCCCTCGCCGTGTAAAGGGTCGCCGTCTCGATGTCGTCTAGTAGTTGAATTCTTTCTTCTTTCTTTCCTGCCGTAAACCACGCCACTGCAACAAATAGCCTTATGGCCGTCTCAATCGACAAACAAATCTTTAAACTTTCAATTCTTTTTATTAAAGGCGAAGTTATCCGTCAGCTGAGAGATATTCACTACGTCGAGAGAGAGAGAAAGCAAATTACTACTTCATCGCAGTTACTTATCAAATAAGTCTTAACCATTCGTGGAGGGGGGTAAGGGATCTTTCGCCTGTATTTTCTTAAGGAAATCTTTCCCTTAATCGGTTGTAGACTACATGCTAAACTCACGTCTCATCGGTTCGCCTCCAAAACCTACCCTGGTAAAACTTGCTTCTCACAAAGAACGAGTGACGTCACGGATCCCTGTGTTTCCCATGCAAAAGCCCGTGACATCACAGAGCCTCTCGCAGGTGCAATTTGATCCTTGATCCGAGGTCTCGTCACGCGATGACCTTGTCACGTCTGTTAGCTCAGACTGTGAGAACAGGCCTTATTTTGCGCGCTGATTCGTGCAAGTCAAACCAACGACTTCCAACAGATACGTCCATTACCATACAGCCATTATCCAACATATATATATATATATATATATATATATATATATATATATATATATATATATATATATATATTTTCTGATGATTTTGTAGTGTTGCCGAGACGATATTGACATACAAATGTTGTTTGGCACAAAACAAATGACACGGACCGTTAAATATATCTAACAGAAATTTGGAATTTTTGGAAATGTGAAAAAATAAAACAAACCATGGTTATTGGAATATAATAAAAAAACTGTTATATATATATATATATATATATATATATATATATATATATATATATATATTCAGTATTTACTTTAACAGCGCTTAATAGATAAGTGGAGCCGTGTAGTAGTATGAAATTATATTTATAGAAAGTAAGCTATATTGAAACGAGCATGTTTCATTTCCGCTGTAAATAATAACTTAGCCTCATGGATTTCCTTGGTGAATGAAAGTATAGCATTTCTCTACTGCTTACTTGATATAAATATATTTGCATACTATATATATATATATATATATATATATATATATATATAATAACATAAAAATAAAATCTAAATAATGACAGACAGCCATGCACTCAAAAATTGCCGTGTTTTACATTACTTTATTTTCTTTTAACGTAAACACCTTAAAATCAACACGCTGTCATATATATTCATATTTAATTTTATTTATTTATTTACGATGAGAAATATTAATTTTAAATATATATTTATGTATATATATATTATTATTATTATTTTATTTGTAAGTAGAATGCAATTTTTAATTTTTTAATTGCTGCTATTTATATTATTTACTTATTATTTATATATTTTCATTCGTCTATAAATCTTGTTTTGGATGAATAATTAAATTATATTTAATTTAAGTTACGCGATACAAATAAATGATTAGTTATGTATTATTTTAGATAAATAGATATTGTACCCGTCTTTCCGTCCGTAACAATTTTTAAACGTAATAAATGCATTGCGGAAGTTGTCTCATTTCTTAATATTCTAGATGTTAACTACTTTTAGAACTTGAGAATATTGCATTTATAGTAAATAATAAACTCCCAACAAATAAAGCGGATGTCATGACCGGAAATAGAAAAACACTTGATACTTCAGTCTCAAGTTTTACCAACTGACCTATTTGGACTTTTTTATGCATAGAGCTTAAAACATACTTTGAGCAAAATAATTATAGCTTTGATGTGACATTATAGATAATTGATTTACATGATTTTTAAAAAGATTAATTAAAACGTAAGAATAATGATTGAGTAAACATTATGTATAATGCTGAAAATTACTTTATTTTGCTTTCATTACTTATTGTATGTAGTTCTTTCACAATTATAAAATCTTTCAATAACAGTCAAAAATATATGACCGGGCTTTGCTGATTTTGGTAGTTATATCAAATCAGATATATTTATAAAGCAAGTGTAATAGAAACACTGTAATTGTTCCGTAGTTCGTCTTTATTCAGCTATAAATCAGTGTGACGTATTTAATTAATGAATTTGAATGTGTAATTCTATTATTTAATATTCATTCATATTTACAGTTTTAATATTAATATCACATGAAGTTTCGAATTTTTAGTTTTACCAAAACATGTTGTTATAGATATTTAAGAGTTTTGATTCTATATAGATTTTAAAAAATGTAGTACTATTTTATTTTCATTTTCAAATGTTATCTTATGATAAATATATTTCCATTATTTTTCTGCGCTCCGATATGTACTTTTCTTCGGTATTAATGTTATAATATAATGTCACTTTATATTTTATGTATGATATGTTTCTCGTCTACAATTCCTCAGCGTGGCCAGACCTAGATGGATTCGAAACCGTAATCCGGGATTATATATATATATATATATATATATATATATATATATATATATATAATTTAATACAATTAATAATTTATTACACATGTATTATTTTGCAATGGGCCTTGTATTGACAGAAGTAATTTTTTTCCTCATGTGCGTATATGCTGGTTCGGCAAAAAATGTATTTGGAGTGGGTCAATTTCATTTCTGCAATATATATATATATATATATATATATATATATATATATATATATATAAAATATCCTCTTGGCCGACGAAATTCATCACTTTCCTAGCCATAGGAGTATACCTTAGTAAGCTAGTATCGAAAAAAATTGATAGGTTTATATTTCCCTTAGATTAGAATTATCCTGTAAGTGTTAGCGTTATTGTCAATATTTGTGTGACATCTTGTGATAAGTTATACATTTTCAGACTATATATCAACATTTTTCTACTATTTCTGTATTTATAATTTTACGAGATTTAAACTTCATTTCTTTGAAAAAATTATAATATAGAACATTCTGAAGCTTGTCTTACCCCACATATAGTAAAGAATGTAATATATCTTTGAGGAAAAGATACATATCCTTTAACTTTATCAACATTATTATCTTCACTTTTTTTGACATGTCATAGTGGGAAATAAAGTTTCTGATCTTCATTTTGTTTTATTTTATTTTATTTTTGTGTTTTTAATTATTGAAAAATTCAATTATATATTGCCTATATCGTATTGAAAGACAAATATTTGCCGATGAAGCGATTCACATAATTGCCAATCTTCTACTGTAATAATAAAATTAAAATTTCGAAAATATATGTACGTAACAATAAATATTGTTGGTGGTAAATGCCATTGCAAAATAATTGATAAGTCGTGAATGTTCACCCTACTTAGGTATAATATATCGGCTCTGTGTGACTATACTGCAAACCATTGTGACATATATTTATTTTAATACAAAAATGTTGTTTTAGTATCCTTTTGTGATACGATTAAAGTTATAGTTATGCAACTAAACGTGTTCTCACATATATGACTATAAATATATATTTGTATGTATTGATTTTTATACATTGTCAGAACTTCTCAAGTAAAAGCTCGGTGAATGTTATTTTTAACAAGAGAACATATGTAAATAAACAATAGGATGCTAAATTTCAATAACCATTTTTAAAAATTTATTTTTCAAAAAATTCATATAACTTCTAGGTCCGTTTCCTAAATCAACGATTTTTTTTAAATGACTAAAGGAATGTTCATTTGAATTTAGCATTGTATTGTTTATTTCTATATGTTATGTTATTAAAATTAACATTCATCGCGCCTTTACTTTAAATGTTTTGACTACTTAAAATAAGATATATACATGAATAAATATATATTTATATACATTTACTACTCCCCGTAAGAGCTGAAGTTTTAGTCAAATGTTCTAAATCTGTTTTCTAGGAAGGAAACGACTTTCTCACTTAAAAATATAGCGGTTACAACTCACTAGTCATACATAATGGGTATGATTCAGGTTGTGAACTAATTTATCAACATAATTCAATGCCAAGTCTTTCATTATCATCTCAGTAACGGACTACAATACAACAAATAAAACTAATACTTCCAATACTTATATGAAAAATGCACAAAATAAAAATCACAGAATCCTACTTAACATGTATGCTCAAGACGCCTATGAAGATGACATGATGAATATGGTAAAAACATTCCGGTCAAAAAAAATACTCAATACGCAAATCGAACCATTTATGAAATTAACCAGACAAAAAATATATATACTGTATGAATTCTGATACATATAACAATTTAATACTGAAGCAACTACACAAAACTATATGATAGCAAAAAAGAATGACCGTCACAATATTAACACTTCTGCATTGAAGATATTTTCTATAATTAATATTGATAGGAATATTAAAATAGCTAATAAGTTTAATAAAACCCCACTTTAAGATTTATTTTCACTGGTGTACTAGACATAATTCATAAAATAATTTTAGATGAAATTTTACTCAAAATCCTTCATTTTTTTTGCTTGATTGTAAAAGTAAAGAAAGAAATGAATTATTTTGTATAAAAAATATTTCTATCTGATCTGTGGTTTTAAAAGAAATGTTGCCTTTTTAAAAATTTACCTTCTTAAAAGATACTTTCAAATAAACGGAACTGCTTCTAAAATCGTGTAAATAGCAACAGATTGACACTTCAATTACACCAAGAAAAAAGTACCCAGCTAATAAAAAATAAATGAAGGTACTACCTTTATATTTGTTGTGAAACACTCTCGATCTCTTAGATGTTATTGAAAAACAATTAAGATTGAAGTGAAGAAAAATGAATAGTTTTTTTTTAAATATATTTGCATCTTATACGTGGTTTTGAAATCCACTGTGCCTATTTTCAAATTATATATATATATATATATATATATATATATATATATATATATATATATATATGTGTGTGTGTGGGTGTGTGTGTGTGTGTGTAGAGAGAGAGAGATACAATCTTATGCGGTTGAAGAATTTTGGTAGATGAAAATGGTGCTTTTCGCTTAGCCCAAAAGCAATACTTTTCTTTTGAAAGATTTTAATGTTTTTGGTTATTAGAATCGTAAGAATGTAAACAAATAAATTGTTTCATTTAAATATGTAATTTCACGATATCTGCAGTAGCAATTTCGTTTGATCAGTCAGCAGGGCAGCGGAAACCAACAACTTCGGCCTCTGTTTTCAATCTCACTGGTTTAATCACATTGATGCGTTGTAGAGACTAGGAAGCATGTGTATGTCGATAACAATATATATATATATATATGTATATATATATATATATATATATATATATATATATATATATATATATATATATATATATATATATATATATATAAAAATATATAGTTACCCTCGAGCGTGTAACACTGTAGACAGCAATGATAATTTCCCCGCCTCCCGGATAAGTGTATCTTAATTTCAACTACTGTATGTGTCGATTTCTCACAACCGCATGGTCCTGAACGTTTGTCTCCTAATTCTATCTTGAATTTACGAACTGCATTGTATCAATATGTTTACATTTATAATTGAATTCGTCAAAAGATACTATTTGCGGGCCGGTAACACAATATTTCCCCGAGTGAATTATGCATGAATTCAACTTGGTTTATTCTGTTTTATTTCATTTACATTTTGTCGTAATAAAAATGATACTTTTATTTATTATGATGATTACATGTTTTTAAGTCATCTCACATTTTATAGAATTTATCTGTTTTCTATTGTTGATTAATTATATGATCATTTTTCTTATTTTATCTTTTGAAATAAATAAAAATGTAAACTTAAATAAATAGCCCATTTTTTTATTCAAATGGAAAACAAAACAATGTTTTATAATATGCATGTATAGGTACATACAATGCATACAATTACTGGGCGCATCAACTATTACTCCGTCGCCTTTTTTTAGGTGAACGAAAGTTATCACCCAAGAATCTACGGCGTTCAATTTAATAACGAAATGAAATAAGATTGATCTTAGTTTACTGACAGTAGCCTGGGACTGGGAAGACTATTATTTTTAAAACGGATATAGAAAAAATAGGGAGAGCTGGGGCAAAACCCTGTGTAGTCAAAGGTAAGATTGCCATATAAACCATATTCAATGTTCTGAACATTCAAAATATTGGAAACAATGCCACAACAATAAGCTTTGAGGATTGTTTTTCAAACGAAATACAGATGTCTGTATTGTCCTGTTTTGCCCCATGCTTGGGGTAAAACGAGACATCAGCTAGGGAAAAACGTGACAGGTCTTGGTCTTCATAAATCAGTCTTCGGAGAACTCACAAATTAAAATTGGGGCCTTATTGCTCTAATCTATACCTACCACTAGCCATAATGTTCCCATCTCCTACAGTCCCCTTGACACGCTACCCAGCTTTCGGCACTGTCAGGGTACAGTTCACCAAAGTACAGACACTGGCTCTGGTTCGAAAAGGTGCCTTCTGGCTGAGCTGACACTTTAGTTTTTACTCTTGGCTTGAGTCGTTGGCACATTTTCCTCCTTTTCCTTCACCCAAGACTTTTAATATGGAGAAGATGTGAAAATTTCCGTCTTTTTTCTCTGCCGTGACACTTGTTTAGTAATCTTATCATGGCTACTGGGGAAATGACAATGCGGATTCTTTTTGATTTTGTGCTGTAGTGAGAGGGCTGGTTGAGGTGGTGGGCCAGCCAAGGGTTTAAGTGGTGGGAGGGCTGGAGGTTAAGGTGGTCGGACGGCTTGAAGTTGAGGAATGGCTGGAGGTTCTGATGGTTGGCTGGTAACAACGACAGGGATATCTGTTACCTTGTTGCCTCCTGCAGGATTCTTCCTAAGCTTTTCAACTCTCCGTTCTATGGCGTCTTTAGGGACCCCATTTTTTTCAAATATTTTTATCCCTATTTAAATCCATCCATCGTGGTGCACATTTTATTGAAATAAGAAGTCGATATCATTTTTAACGATAAACCCGTCCTTTATTAACAAAAATAATAACCCTAACTCCGATGAGGCAATACGGAAAAAACATCTTAAATATATTCTTTTACGAAAGAAAAGTAATTTGTGGGGTGTGTATTTTCAGCAAAAAAACAACATGCAGACAATTTATGGAAGCAATTCGCAGGGCGAGCAAGCAGAGCGTGTTTAGAGACATATCACGGTCTGTCCACCGCTGCCATGTTTAAAAACATTAAGAATTACATTACACGTCATTTAAGTGTTGGCGTAAGCAATGCCCGACCCTATACACCCTAGAAAATTACTCGGCTCCTACTGATAGTGTTCCTTTCTCTTGAAAAATACAAATTAGTCGTTTTTCTACGGTTTATGAACGCCAATACATTTGTGGCGTTCACCATTCTTTTCTTACACTGAATAAACTAATAGAACTCTGAGAAGTGGCTGAGATTTATGTAAACACTGTCAACTAACACTTTTACTTAAATTATTTCAACAAGGAATTAATTTAAGTCGTTTGTTTATTTTATAGGATCACCGGCTGTAATATTTATTTGTATATTCGGCAGCTTTTGCCTCATTTGACAGTTCCTGCCAGGAGGGGCTAGGAGACCCATATCCTCTTACTGTGACCAGCTGTCGAGCCTCAAACGACTATATGCCATATAACTTTCACTCTTCGCTGCTTCATACTCTCTGAGATATCCAGCTGACTCCAGCCAGTCTCTCTAGTTCCCACTCCTGCTCTGACTCAAGCAGCGCCTGCTCCAGCTTTCTCCAGCGGTGTCTACTCCAGCGGCCGCGACTCATAACTGCACTAGCGGTCTGGCTCTGGTTCCTTTTTGTTGCCCCATCAACAGGGGCTTGGCTCCAAAACTCCACCAACGATTATCCAGGTAACCGTGCCCTGCAACAAATATTTCCCGAACCCTATTTAACAAGGTATGTTTGAGTGACGAATTGGCTGTAAATTTATTTATATTGTCATCCAAATATTAGAGAGTTAATTAATTAGAGAATCTAATTTCATTTTAAATAGTTGTGAGCTATATGGATACAAAATCCAGAGATGTCGATTGACAAATTCCCCTGAGAAGTTCTGAAGCTGGAGACAACTGTCACTTCGTTCTGAAGGAACGTGTATATGTTCACTTGTTCGAGATTGTTAGTCAACAGCAATCATTGTATTTCTCTATCGTCTTTACGTGGATATTAGGCACTGTTATTGTGAAGGAAGTAATGGCAATCCAACGTGAAAATAAGTTTGCTATTAGAATATAAGTTTTCCTCTTAAATCCTTTTATTGCTGGAGTTGAGAATATTAATTTGTCTCATAGATTTGAACTGTTTTCCATTTTAACAATTAAATTGTTCGTAATATTTGTCATCTAAGACTTGTACATCCAATGATGTAAATGGTAAAACTTTAAACTGATAATTATAATCACAGAGGAATATCTAGATCCTGGTTAAAACGTTACTCCGTAAATAGTTATTGTCGGTGAAATTAGCATAATGAATACAGAATATGTTTTAAATAGAAAAAAGTTGTAGTCATTTTATCCGTTATATACTGGCCAATAAGTTGTGTTCGTATTTTTAATGTCATGAGAAAAAGCTACAGAAACCTGCATAAATATATGCAATGTGTATGGGGAGAATGCTGTTACAAAACGAGTGTGGCAGAAATGGTTTAGTCGATTTCCAAAAATATTTTTTTCAGTTAGAGATTCTCCAAGCTCTGGCTGGACAAAAAGGATCGACAGTGATCAAGTGAAAGTGTTAGTTAAACAAGATTGCCGTTTGACAACCAGAAAACTGCAGACATTCTCAGGATTTCCACATCGATCGTGGAAAATAAATTGTATAAACTCAAGTGTTTTTTAACTTGGTGTTTGGGTTCCAATAAACAGAAAGAGGTAAGATAACGAAAGAACTTTTAGGACAACCCAATATTTCTTTGAGATTTTGAAGATTATGAAAACAAAGTATATTAATATAGCCTTTTTTTCTTTTTAATATGGTAAATAGTATCCAAACGTCATGTTTCACCTAAGACTTTATGTCAGTTGGATTGTACTAGTGCTGTTGTCTTCAATCGGACAGAATATTTTTTTTGACTAGAAGCGTTTATTTGGTATTTTTCTAAGAGAATTGTTTGCTTTTGAAATTCGAATTAAACAGGACGCACCCTCAGTATGTTTTCAAATGTTAGAGGTAGATACGTAAATAGGGATTGAGGTGATTTTAGTTTCAAAGAGGAAGTTGTAGAGGATACTCTCATTGAGTTTAACTTTTTCCTGAGTTTTCATTTATGCTAGCAGTGGGCAATAATCATTTAAGAATTCTGTTGCTTTTCAATAAAAACATTTCATTTTTGTTTAATAAGCCACCTTTTATTTTCCGCCGCGCGAGTTATGGCAGTAATACAAATATTTGTTTTTATTGAACGTAAGTGACTTTTGTTGCATGTAAATTTGGCATATGGATAATAAAAACATTTTTTTATTTGTGAACACTAAGTCATCGGGTAATTAATCTAATTAGAGAAGCATATGCAATTCAATTTATGAAACTATCATAGAATTTCACTTTCCATGCCTAAGAACTGCAACCCTAAAAAAGTCATCTGTTGCCTATTTGTTTTTACCCCAAAACCTTATTTCTGCCGAGTTTGCTTGATTGTATGTGTCTGAAAAAAATGATATTGATTATGCAGATGATAAAACAATGCATCTTCTATCTGAAGCATGCCACAGGTTGTGATAACGCTCTGAAATACTAATCAAACTGAATGTTTCAAACGTGACTTCAACTGACGTGACTTAAACGCAAAATTCAGTCAAATCACTAGAAAAAACATAATATGAGATCTTTTTGTGTAAGTCACTGTCTTAAGTCTTTCAATGATGAATTAAAAAGTACAGATATTCTTAAAGATAAAATGATGAACGTGCTGCCGAGTAATTTTATACCAAACATTTTGCAAGTATAACTATTCAAATATATGACGATTTGTCTGTTGTGACGGTATTCTTAAAAATTACTTGAAACAAATATCTCTGATAGATTTTGTTCTTTTCGTGTGGACGAGTATTGTATAGAGTAGACCGCCATGGACTCTCCTGTAAATTTTAAGAGTTTTAATTGTAGATATAAGATATTCGGTTTAACACTGCCGGTTTTAACAGTGACAGTCTAACACTTTCTAAGCATTTTTTTTATTTGTACTTCTAATTGTTAGCGAAAACGCCGAATACTTTACTAGAATCCCTCTACGGCTATTATCATGTTGATCGTGCAACTACACTGTTTGATGTTTAGAAATGTTTTAGATAAGGGTTGACAATTTTTATTGTTTGGTTAATTCGAACTACTGTTCTCCTGTTTTTCAAGTTCGTATTTTCGAACTCAGAGATCCATTTGTCGAACTTAATAATATTTAAGGAATTTACAACGTAATCATTGGTACAATGGATAAAAGTGCTAAGTATAACCCCTGGATTAAAGCAATAGTTCCATTCGAATTTTCGTACAGATTTCTGTGTAACACAAGACACATCTAGAGAAGGTCGGAGGTTACAATGTTCAAGATATTTTGAGAATAACGTCCAAGATGCTAGAAATTGTTTACTAGATCTCGAAAAAGAACATTTTACAGTAAGAGATCCTCCTCAGTCTGGGCGGACAAATCGGATCGACAGTAACCAAGTGAAACCGTAGTTGATCAAGATTGCCGTTAGACAACCAGCTACAGTTAGACGAAAGAAAACTATACATTTAATAATCCAAGTAATAAAAATTACGCCATTTTAGTTGAAAACACTTTATTTGCCGATGGATATTACTCCCCCAAATCACAAGTAAACTCGAAGGTTTTTTAAAACCATTACTTTTTGTATGCTAGTTTAGTGAAATATTAACAGTTCCTTATTATAAAGTTAGTTATCTTGTTTATTCTGGTGTTCATATTAAAAAAATATTGTTTCTTCCTGCCAATTATCGAAGATGCGTGCACCCTAAAAAATAATTGATTTTTATTCATCCTCAATTAGTTTCAAAGAAGTTTTCCTTAATGTGAATGAAGGTAAGTATCGGTTAAATTATTCCTGTAGAGTGTTATTCCAATCATAAAAAACAATCAGTATGACAATGATTATAGATGAGTTGATATATTAGTCGTTTCGAGAACAAGTAGAATATAAAAACAAATTTGTTTATATAATCATTGAGATGAGAAATAAAGGATAAACTATGAGCTTTAACATCTGAAAAGAAATATTTTATTTTATTTATATTCAGAAATTTGAACTTAGAATCCAAGTGTCATAGTCAATTTTCTTGTCTCACAAATTATGAAAAGTAATTTGTTCGGAAGTGTCATTTACACAACGTAATTAAAAAAAACGATAATGTCACTGATCGTTGATAACTTCTATGAAGATATTTTTTTAAAGTCAAAAATATCAAAAATAACATGAATCAATACTTATAAGTTTAAAAAGAATAGTTTGCTAATGACAATATTATAAAGTTATTAACTATTGATCATCAAGGGAGGGCCTGTGGGCGAGTGGTTATAGCACTTGTCTTTGGGCTGGACTACCCGGGTTCGATTCCTCTCACGGTATGCGAATTTTCCTGTCTGAAAACTCCTTCTGTCCACCCAGCAGTAAATGGGTACCTGACTAAATCTCAAGAAAGGTTCAAGGCAGCGGAAGGAGAGGGTTGGGCTCCGCCTTCCATATTCTGTGCCCTAGACACGGTGATTCTTAACAAATCACCGCCGCTACGGCCATGGGCAGTGTGCGATGTCGGCAACGACACTCATGCGCGACCTTTACCTTTTTACTTTACCAACAATAGAAAATCACTAGTTATGATAGTAATCGCTTAACATAGTAATCAAGCAAGACTGTGTCTATACATATTGTAAGAGTATTATGAAGTGTGTATTACTTTTAAGTGTGTATTATAGATACTAAACTCAATTTTTTTTATTTAGAATATTAAAACTTGTACAAAATTGAAAAATTGGTATAATAAAATTCTAATTATTCATGACATTTTCAGGCGGATTGATAAACTACGCATAACGGATCTTATATTTTTGCAGATACGCAAGGATGTCATGGTCCGTTATAGTAAAGATACGGAGTGTTTAAGGTTTCTCAGATAGTTAATGAGCCCGGATCGAGATAAAAGAATATTGAAGCCATATGACGAAAACCTCATAACAAAGCCAAGACAAGACAACAGAACAACATATTGTTTTCCAGCTACACATTTGAAAAATATGTAGACAAATAAGATGAAATCCCGGTACTACAAATGCTTCCCTATTAGAACTACATATATTTGGTCGTTAGAAACACTTAGTACATGATACTTAAAGAGATGGCAACCATTTTTTAATACATTACCAAAACACCCTAAACAAGACTCAGCCTTGACAGATGAGACCGAATACACTCGGGATAGCCGTAACGAATGTGTTTTGGATACTATTTTTAATCTTTAGGTTACATAGTATTTTATTTAAAAGGAGCAGTGTTGATATTTTGTTTTTGGTCATAGACAATGAACTTTCGGGATATATTTGAGTGCTGAAAAATGTTAAACAACCAGCAATTTATACACTTCATCTGTGTAAGAAAAGTTTTATGTTATGTTGAGTTTCAAGCATGACTTTGCTCTATCACATTCGGCGCCAGCTACAATTGCGTACCTCGCAAATTCACCAGAAATCTCAATTAATTCTTTATTTAATTTTTATTTTACTAGTTCGCATCTGCTTTCTAATTACAATAAATCGTAATATAAATATTATTTGTTTATTGTATTGACTTGTTAATTTGTACATTAGTTGAAACACATTATATATTGTATATAGTGTACGTTACTCAACAATAAAATGGCCATTTAACTGCATACATATCTACATAGAAATGTTGTACAATATTTAACAATATAAAAATAAACAGAAATATATAGACTATACTTATATGTATATTTTATATTTACTTAAAAAAACTTTCAATATTTAAACGGATCTGGTTGATAATGGTCTTAATAACTCAAATTAAACATGAATTCAGAATGGCGAGTCGCAGACTACAGCCGGAGATGGTTTGAATTTATTGTTTGTGTTTGTAATTTGCGGAAATTAGTTGTAGGCATGTTAATAACTGGAGTGTACCTGGGGAATATAGTAAGTAATTCTAGGACATATGGTAATACTCATGTATCTATGTATATATATATATATATATATATATATATATATATATATATATATACATATATATATATATATATATATATATATATATATATATATATATATATATATATATATTGAAATACTTCTGTTACGCAACTAGGTGTTAGTCGGACTTATTTAATATACATCGAAAATGTCAATGATTGCTGGATGTCAACGATTCATAATTTCATTGGAAAAATTGACAATTATCGGTTTATGTGATGAAATATTTCAATATGTAAACACAAATCACACCAGCTTGCTTCGTTGGTGCGGAATGGAATTGTGTCGCAAGGGTGGGGTGTTTTTTGTATGACAAATTTTCTGAAGTGCGGGCTTTTTCACGCAGTTGACAGGTTGAAAAATGTTGGTATTCGTTACAACCTACAGAAGAACAAATATGATACTATAATATATACTATAGTATATATTTTTAAAGATAAAAATATATTTATAATTCATAGATACAGCCATATCTGCATTTAGCGATGTCATGGTCTGTCGGACAAAGCATAACGAAATGAACAGTCTTTGCACCAATACAACATATTCTATGAAAAAAGAGTTAAATAATTCCCACGAACCACTTACCCAAGTTCTAAGCAAGAATACTACTCTCAGTAACTTCTCAAGACACAATCGTATCACCTCTTTCTAATGAGGCCTTTACTTTAATATACCCGTTATGAGAAGGTTAGTGTTTAAAGGGTGGATAATTTCAGTGAGTAAGTTTCGATTTTATGTTTATACTAGCGGGGCTACCCGGCGTTGCTCGGGGTCATAAAAACATATAATTGAAGAGAAATCGCGTGTGTAACATCTTTATATTCAAACTTCTATTTCCCCCCTCCTCTATAGCCGTTTCTTTATCTTTCTACCTTTCTCTTCCCTGGTCGCCCCATTTCACCGCTACTTTCTCATTTTGCATTTTGCGAAAGCTGCTTCTTCCCCACCATTTCTCCTACGTTTTCCAGGGCAATAGTATGACATATTTCTATAAAAAGTACCACCTCTATCTGCGCTTTCTATATAGGTACTTATCTCCGCTCCGATATTCATACTATATACGTATGTATCGCCACAATGGTGCGCAGACTATATACGTACCTACTGTCGCCCCAGTGCACATACTATATACGTACCTATTGCCGCCCCGGTGCATATACTATAAAAGTACCTATTGCCGCCCCGGTATGCATGCTATATACGTACCTATCGCTGCCCCAGTGTGAATGATACTTACGTACCTATCGCAGCCCAAGTGCGAATGCGAAATACGCATCTATCACCGGCCCAGTGCGAATACTATACCGCAGAAGCCTCGTGGTCCTATACCGCAGAAGCACCCAACCCCTGGTTGCTATACCGCAGAAGCATCGTAATTCTATACTGCAGAAGCACCCCCCTGGGTGCCATACCGCAGAAGCAACCCCCTGGGTGCCATACTGCAGAAGCACCCCCAGGCTGCCATACCACAGAAGCAGCCTCCTGGTTGCCATACCGCAGAAGCCTCAGGTTCCTATTCTGCAAAAACACCCCCCGGGTGCCATACAAACAGAAGCACCCCCTCCCCCCCCCCCCGTTGCTATACCAGAGAAACCCCCCCTCCCCCGGTTGCTATACTGCAGAAGCCTCGTGGTCCTATACTGAGGAAGCACCCCCACCAGGTGCTATACCGCATAAACCTCGTGGTCCTATACCGCAGAAGCACCCTACCTTTAGCTGCTATACCGCAGAAGCTTCAAGTTCCTATACTGCAGAAGCAACCCCCCGGGTGCTATACCATAGAAGCACACCCCTATACCGCAGAAGAACCCCCTGAGTGCCATACCGCTGAAGCCTCAGGCTCCTATACCGCAGAAGCACCACCCTCCGGTTGCTATACCACAGAAGTACCCACCAGTTGCTATACTGCAGAAGCAACCCCCCCCCCCCGGTTTCTATACCGCAGAAGCACCCCCCGGGTGCCATACCGCAGAAGCACACCCTGGGTGCCATACCGCAAATACCTCAGGTTTCTATACCGCAGAAGCACCCCTCCCCCGCCTGCCATACTGCAGAAGCCTCAAGTTCCTATACCGCAGAAGCACTCCTCTGGTCCCCTACCGCAGAAGCCGCAGGTTCCTATACCGCAGAAGCACTCCCCAGGTTCAATACCGCAGAAGCTACTACTGAAATAACACTTACTGCCCCCCACTCCTTTTCATCTGCAAAATAGTCCAAAGGGGAACGAAGATGGTGTTAAAATATTTTCCAAACCTATCACTACAGTAGCTCTATCTACGATATTGCGCACTTTTCTCCCAGACAACGCCGAGTACTTTGAAAATAAAGGAGGCCTCCTGAGCACTACTGAAATCACTTAGGTAATCTCCCTCCTTTTCATCTGCAAAATAGTCCAAAGAGTAACGAAGATGGTGTTAAAATATTTACCAAACCTATCACTACAGTAGCTCCATCTAGGATATTCAGCACTTTTCTCCCGGACAACGCCGAGTAATTTAAAAATCAAGGGGCCTCCTGAGGACTACTGAAATTACTCTTATCGATTTCCCCTATCCTTTTCAGCGTAGATGCTGTTAAAATATTATCCAAACCTATCACTACAGTAGCTCTATCTAGGACATTGAGCACTTTTCTCCTGGACAACGCCGAGTCATTTGAAAATCAAGGAAGCCTCCTGAGAACTACTGAAATCATTTAGGTATCCTCCCTTCTTTTTCATCTGCAAAATAGTCCAAAGGGGAACAAAGATAGCGTTAAAATATTTTCCAAACCTGTCACTACAGTAGCGCTATCTAGGATATTGTACACTTTTCTCCCGGACAACGCCGAATATTTTGAAAGTCAAGGAGGCCTTCTGAGCACTACGTAAATCACTCTTATCGATTCCATATCCTTTTCAGCGTAGATGCTGTTAAAATCATATCCAACCCTATCACTATAGTAGCTCTATCTAGGACATTGAGCACTTTTATCCCGGACAATGTAGAGTACTTTGACAATTAAGAAAGCCTCCTGAGCACTACTAAAATCACTTAGGTATCCTCCCTCCTTTTCATCTGCAAAATATTCTAAAGTGGAACGAAAATGGCGTTAAAATATTTTCAAAACCTATCACTACAGTAGCTCTATCTAGGATATTGAGCACTTTTCTCCTGGACAACGCCGAACAGCCTTGTGATTCTATACCGCAGAAGCACCCGCCGTAAGTGCCATACGGCAGAAGCACCCCCTGGGTGCCATACCACCTCATGGTTCCCTATTGCAGAACCACCCTCCGGTTAATATACCACAGAAGTAGCCCCCTGGTTGCTATATTGCAGAAGAACCCCCCTGGTTTCTATACCACAGAAGCACCCCTCGTGTGCCATACCGCAGAAGCACTCCCCGGGTGCCATAGTGCAGAAACCCGAGGTTCTTATATCGCAGAAGCACCCCCCCGGTTTCTATACCGCAATAGCACCCCTGATGCCATACCGCAGAAGCCTCAAGCTTCTATCCCGCAGAAGCACTCCCCTGGTGCCATACTGCAGAAGCCTCAGGTTCCTATACCGCAGAAGACCTCCCCGAGTGCAATACTGCAGAAGTCACTCTTACTGACCCCCTCTCCTTTTCATCTGCAAAATAGATTCTGTTAAAATATTATCCAAACCTATCACTACAGTAACTCTATCTAGGACATTGAGCAATTTTCTCCCGGACAACGCCGAGTGATTTGAAAATCAAGGAGGCCTCCTGAGCACTACTGAAATCACTCTTATGGATTCCCCCATCCTTTTCAGCGTAGATGCTGTTAAAATATTATCCAAACCTATCACTACAGTAGCTCTATCTAGGACATTGAGCAATTTTCTCCCAAACAACTCCGAGTACTTTTAAAATCAAAGAGGCCTCCTGAGCACTACTGAATTCCTTTAGGTATCCTGTCTCCTTCTGATCTGCCAAATAGTCCAAAGTGGAACAGAAGATGGCGTTAAAATATTTTCCAAACCTATCACTACAGTAGCTCTATCTAGGACATTGAGCACTTTTCTCCCGGACAACGCCGAGTACTTTGATAATCAAGGAAGCCTCCTGAGCACTACTGAAATTACTTAGGTATCCACCCTTCTTTTCATCTGCCAAATAGTCCAAAGGGGAATGAAGATGGCATTTAAAAAAATTTCAAAACCTATCACTACAGTAGCTCTATTATGGATATTGAGCACTTTTCTTCCGGACAACGCCGAGTACTTTGAAAATCAAGGAGGCCTCCTGAGCACTACGTAAATTACTTAGGTATCCTCCCTCCTTTTTATCTGCAAAATAGTCTAAAGGGTAACGAAGATGGCGTTAAAATATTTTCCAAACCTATGACTACAGTAGCTCTATCTAGGATATCGAGCACTTTTCTCCCGGACAACGCCGAGTACTTTGAAAATCAAGGAGGCCTCCTGAGCACTACTGAAATTACTTAGGTATCCTCCCTCGTTTTTATCTGCAAAATAGTCCAAAGGGTAACGAAGATGGCGTTAAAATATTTTCCAAACCTATCACTACAGTAGCTCTATCTAGGATATCGAGCACTTTTCTCCCGGACAACGCCGAGTACTTTGAAAATCAAGGAGGCCTCCTGAGCACTACGTAAATTACTTAGGTATCCTCCCTCCTTTTCATCTGCAAAATAGTCCAAAGGGGACCGAAGATGGCGTTAAAATATTTTCCAAACCTATCACTACAGTAGCTCTATCTAGGACATTGAGCACTTTTCTCCCGGACAACGCCGAGTACTTTAAAAATCAAGGAGGTCTCCTGAGCACTACTGAAATCACTTAGGTATCCTCCCTCCTTTTCATCTGCAAAATAGTCCAAAGGGGAACGAAGATGGCGTTAAAATATTTTCCAAACCTATCACTACAGTAGCTCTATCTATGACATTGAGCACTTTTCTCCCGAACAACGCCGAGTACTTTAAAAATCAAGAGGGCCCTCTGAGCACTACTGAAATAACTTAGGTATTCTCCCTCCTTTTCATCTGCAAAATAGTCCAAAGGGGAAAAAGATGGCGTTAAAATATTTTCCAAACCTATCACTACAGTAGCTCTATCTAGGATATTGAGCACTTTTCTCCCGGACAACGCCGAGTACTTTGAAAATCAAGGAGGCCTCCTGAGCACTACGTAAATTACTTAGGTATCCTCCCTCCTTTTTATCTGCAAAATAGTCCAAAGGGTAACGAAGATGGCGTTAAAATATTTTCCAAACCTATCACTACAGTAGCTCTATCTAGGATATTGAGCACTTTTCTCCCGGACAACGCCGAGTACTTTGAAAATCAAGGAGGCCTCCTGAGCACTACTGAAATTACTTAGGTATCCTCCCTCGTTTTTATCTGCAAAATAGTCCAAAGGGTAACGAAGATGGCGTTAAAATATTTTCCAAACCTATCACTACAGTAGCTCTATCTAGGATATTGAGCACTTTTCTCCCGGACAACGCCGAGTACTTTGAAAATCAAGGAGGCCCTCTGAGCACAACTGAAATTACTTAGGTATCCTCCCTCCTTTTCATCTGCAAAATAGTCCAAAGTGGAACGAAGATGGCGTTAAAATATTTTCCAAACCTATCACTACAGTAGCTTCCTTGGTCTTTTGGCTAAGATCAAAGTGTAGTATCTGTTCCCCATAGACTGGTATTGTCTTGGCCTCCGGGACTTGATTTACGCCGGTCTATGGGATTGTCCTGTGCAGTTCTAGGAGGTCCACCCTCCCAGGCTTCGCCTCCCCTCTTTGGGGAGGAGTAAGTTTATTGCTTACTGTCTGAGGCGCCCCTACCGGGGAATGCCGACGGGGCTGCCCAGGCAATTTTTAAATGGCCAGAGTGCTCACCTCTCGAGCGCTGGCTTTTAACCCCACTTTCTCGACCCAATCTGTGGTCACATCTTACTTGTGGGAGTAAGATAAAACTGGCCTTGTGCCTAACTCCTGGGGAGGAGTAAATACCTTTCAATTTTGGATCCTTTCTCAGCCTTTTGGCTAAGATCAAAGTGTAGTATCTGTTCTCGGCAATTTGCCTTGAGATCAAGTGTATTATCCGATAGGTGTCGGTTTTACACTGTCGAATCAAAAATCAGATTATCATTTTATTTTTTAATCCCTTTTCCTTTTGGGAATTTCATCTCCCCTAAAGTACAGGCTAATACCCTCGGTCGGGATCTCACCGACGATTACTTATACTCCTCCCCCTCCCCTGAATTTCACCTGGGGCGTTCACACCGGCGAATGCTGACACTCCACCTCCCCAAGTTTCGCCTGAGGCGCTCATCCGGCGAATGCCGACACTCCCCCTCCCCAGATTTGGCCTGAGGCGCTCATACCGGCGAATGCCGACATTCCTCCTCCCCAGATTTCGCCTGACGCGCTCATACCGGTGAATGCCGACATTCCCCCTCCCCAGATTTGGCCTGAGGCGCTCATACCGGCGAATGCCGACATTCCTCTTCCCCAGATTTGGCCTGAGGCGCTCATACCGGCGAATGCCGAAATTCCCCCTCCCCAGATTTGGCCTGAGGCGCTCATACCGGCGAATGCCGACATTCCTCCTCCCCAGATTTCGCCTAGGGCGCTCATACCGGCGAATGCCGACATTCCCCCTCCCCAGATTTGGCCTGAGGCACCCCACCGCCGAATGCCGACATTCCCCCTCCGCAGATTTGGCCTGTGGCGCTCACATCGGTGAATGCCGACATTCCCCCCCCCCCTCCCCCCCATTTGGCCTGAGAGGAGGAGGTAATGCCTGGGAGTATTATATCAGGATAACAGAACGGCCATAGTGAGGAAGGGAGGGGGGAAGAAATATTAGCGTCTATTAATAATTAAGAAAGAAAGGGTGGGAGTGAGAGGGAAAGAAGAAAGAAAGGAAAAAAATGGTTGTAGTGTGAGTGAATTTCCTCCCGCCACTCCCTTACTCTGACGTCATATCTAGTTTATCGTGACTTTGCATTATTTTTCTTCTCAAATTAGTATAAATAACGTTGAAAAATGGAGTTAAAAGCCACCCCCCATTGGAGAAAAGTGCTCAGTCGACCCCGGAAGAGTCAATTTTTTTTTCCGGTTCCGAGATATTAGACGCGCCTGGGCTGGCCGGTCGGAATGATGTCACCCGTGTGACCGTTTGTTGGGTACTTTCGGAGGAGAAGCTTTACATACATACATACATACATACATACATCCATACAGACAGGTGGGATTTATATAATAGATTAGCAGGACTATCCGGCGTTCACGGGGTCATAAAAATACAAAATAGAAAAGAATTAACGTGTGTAACATCTTTATATTCATACTTCTATTTCTCTCCTTTTCTCTATAGCGGTCTCTTTATATTTCTCCCTTTCTCTTCTCTGGTCGCCTCATTTCACGCCCCACTTTCGCCGTTGCCATCTTCTCCTTGTTGCCTTCGGCGAAAGCTGTCTCTCCCCCACAACGCATCTTCCGTTGCCCAGGGAAAAGGTATAACATATTTCTATTAAAAGTACAACCTCTGTTTGCACCTTCTATATATGTACTTATCTTCGCCCCAGTGTGTATAATATATCGTACCTATCTCCGCCCCGGTGTACATACAATATACATACCTATCTCTGCCCCGGTGCGCATACTATATATACCTACTTCCGCCGCGATGCGCATACTATATACGTACCTATATCTCCCCCGGTGCGCATACTATATACGTACAAGTCGCCGCCAAGGTGCGCATACTATATACGTACCTATTGCCGCCTCAGTGCGCATACTAAATGCGTACCTTTTTCCTCCCCGGTGCGAATACAAAATACGTACCTTCTTCCGCCCAAGTGCGAGTACTAAGCACGTACCTTTCTCCGCCCAAGTGCGAATAGAAAATACTAGGTATCTACATCTGCCCCAGGGTGTGTGTACTATATACGTACTTATCTCTGCCACTATGCGCATATAATATACGTACCTATCTGTGCCCCGGTGCGCATTCTATATACGTACCTATCAACGCCCCGGTGCGCATACTATATATGTATCTATCTCCGCCCCGGTGCACATACTATATACGTACTCATCTCTACCCCGGTGCGCATACTATGAACGTACCTATCTCTGCCCTGGTGCGCATACTATAAACGTACCTATCGCCGCCAAGGTGCGCATACTATAGACGTACCTACTGCCGCCCCAGTGCGCATACTAAATACATACATTTTACTGCCCCTGTGCGAATACTAAATACGTACTTTTCTTTGCCCAAATGCGAATACAAAATACGTACCTATCACTGCCGCGGTGCGAATACTTTATACATACTTATTGCCTCCCCAGTGCGCATACTATATACGTACCTGCTTCCGCCCCGATGTGCATACTATATACGTACCAATCCCCGCCCTAGTATGTATACTATATACGTTCCTATCTCTGCACTGTATGCATACTATATACGTACCTACTTCAGCCGCGTTGCATATACTATAACATACGTATCTCCGACCCAGTGCACATACTATATACGTACCTATCTCAGCCTCGGTACGCATATTATATACGTACCTATCCCAACCCCAGTGCGCATACTATATACGTACCTATCTCAAGCCCGGTTTACATGTTATATATGTACCTATCTCTGCCCCGGTGCGCATACTATATACGTACCTATCTCTGCCCCGGTTCGCATACTATATACGTGCCTACTTCCGCTCTAGTGCGCGTACTATATACATACCTATCACCGCCCCGGTGCATATACTATATACTACCTATCCCCACCCTAGTGCGCGTACTATAGACGTACCTATCGCCGCCCCAGTGCACATACTATATACGTACCTATTCTCTCCTTGGTGCAAATAGAAAATACGTACCTTTCTCCGACCTGGTGCTAATAAAAAATACGTACCTATCTCCGCCCAGATGTGATTACTAAATATGTACTTATCTCCGCCCGGGTTCGCATACTATATAAGTATCTACTTCTGCCCCAGTGTGCGTAATATATATGTACTTATCTCTGCTACTATGCGGATATTATATACGTTCCTATCTCTCCCCTGGCGAGCATACTATATACGTACCTATCTACGACCGGTGCGTATACTATATATGTATCTACCTCCTCCCCGGTGCAATAACTATATTCCTACTTATCTCTGCCCTGGTGCGCATACTATATGCGTACCTATCGCCGCCAAAGTGCGCATACTATAGACATACCTACTGCCGCCCCAGTGCGCATACTAAATACGTACATTTCACTGCCCCTGTACGAATACTAAATACGTACCTATCACCGCCCCGGTGCGAATACTTGATACGTACTTATTGTCGCCTCAGTGAGCATACTATATACGTACATACTTCCGCCGCGATGTGCATACTATATACGTTCCTATCTCTGCTCGGTGTGCATACTATATACGTACCTACTTCAGCCTCGGTGCACATACTATAGCATACGTATCTCCGACCCAGTGATCATACTATATACGTTTATATCTCAGCTCCTGTGCGCATACTATATACGTACCTATCCCCACCACGGATTGCATACGATGTACGTACTTATCTCAAACTCGGTGCACATACTATATATGTACCTATCTTCCCCCCTGTTCGCATACTATATACCTACCTACTTCCGTCCTGGTATGCATACTATATATGTCTCTATCTTTGCCTTGGTGTGTATACTATATAGTACCAACCCCACCCCGGTGAGCATACTATATACGTACTTATAGCAGCCCCAGTGCGTATACTATATACATACCTGTCCCCGCCTCAGGGCGAATACTAAATACGTACCTATCTCAGCCCGGGTGCGAATTCTAGATATGTGCTTATCCTTGCCCCGGTTCGCATACTATATAGATACTTACTTCTGCTTCGGCGTGCATACTATATACGTGCCTATCTCTGCCACTATGCGCATACTATATATTTACCATACACTCCCCCAGTGTGCATACTATATACGTACGTATCTAGGCACCGGTGCGCATACTATATATGTATCTATCTCTTCCCTAGTGCGAATACTAAATACGTACTTTTCTCCGTACTGGGGATAATACAAAATACGTACCTACCATGCCCGGGTGTGAATAGTTAATATGTACCTATCTCCGCCCCAGTTGGCATACTATATACGTACCTCCTTCTGTGCCGATGTGCATATTATATACGTATCTATCTCTGCCACGGTGCGCATACTATATACGTACCTATCTCTGTTCCGACACGCATACTATATACGTACCTATCTACGCCCCGGTGAGCATACTATATATGTGTCTATCTCTGCCTTGGTGCGCATACTATATATGTACTAATCTCTGCCGCGGTTATCATACTATATACATACCTATCTAATCCCATGGCGCATACTATACACGTACCTATACTCGCCCTGGTGCGCATACTATATACGTACCTATCTCTGTTCCGGCGCGCATATTATATACGTACCTATCTACGCCCCGGTGCGTATACTACATACGTACCTATCTCTACCCTTGTGCGCATACTATGTACATACCTATCTGTGCCCCGGAACACATTCTATATATGTACCTATCGCCGCCAAGGTGCGCATACTATATACCTACCTATTGTCGCCCTCGTGCGCGTACTAAATACGTACATTTCACCGTACGGTGCGAATACTAAATACGTACCTATCTCCGCCTTACTGCGCATAATATATACGTACCTATCACCACCCGGTGCACATACTATATATGTACCTATCTCTGCCCCAGTGGGCATACTTTATACGTACCTATCTCTGCCCTGTTGCGCATACTATATAAGTAGCTACTTCCACCCTGGTGCGCATACTAATACGTACCTATCTCAGCCCTGGTGCACATATAATATACGTACTTATCTCAGGCCGGTGCGCATACTATACACGTACCTATCCTCGGTCCGGTGCACATACTATATACGTATGTATGTCCACACCGGTGCGCATACATAAGAACTCATATTAATGCGAACCTGTTGTATCAAAGAACAAAAATCAAGTTCATTCATGTAGCGTTACTATCATTAAAAAATAATTCATATTAATGCGCCTATATTGTATCAAAGAACACATATGGTACC
The DNA here is from genome assembly GCA_963556195.1 of Sepiola atlantica. Classification (NCBI taxonomy): domain Eukaryota; kingdom Metazoa; phylum Mollusca; class Cephalopoda; order Sepiida; family Sepiolidae; genus Sepiola; species Sepiola atlantica. Next base: position 112,395,371 of record OY744517.1, on the reverse strand, counting down.
TTTGTGGCCCTGTTCATGATGAAAAAGAAGAAGAAGAAGAAGAAGAAGAAGAAGAAGAAGAAGAAGAAGAGGAAGAAGAAGAAGAGAAGATAAAGAAGAAGGTGGAGAAGAAAAAGATATGAACGTATTGTATAGAGGCGCAATACTGAACACGCCATTTAAAACCGTATTTAATTTTTTAATATTAGTTTCCCGGGGTTATGCCGGTTAAAATAATACCTAATTTGGGGGTGTTTGTTGAGTATTTTAATAGTTTTTGCCTTATATACATACACACAGATTTGTGCCTTATATATATTGTGATTAAATTAAATGATCAAACGTAGCTTATATATATAAAAACTGTTTAAATTATATTTAAATGTCGTTTTTTTGTTTGCTCTCTGCTAATTTATTTATTGATGCATTCTATTCTTTGAGATTTTTTTGTGAATGTCTTTTTTGACGAGAGGTAAAGTTGAACTTATGTTTTTTTAAGTTTTTTTAAGATGGAATTTTTGAGCCATCTGATTCATTTTCATTTGAAACCTACGTAAATTAATATTTGCTGGAACATTTCATATTAAACTTCATTGAAATGTTAGATGAAACAACGATGAGCACTTATAATATGAATTTCAAGACTTATAACAATGTAATTATAAAAAAACTACCCAAGAATAACAAAATAGCTAATATTACCGATCTTCAAATTATTAACTCCTCAGCTTTCGAGATATGGTCTAAAATCAATATTGACAAAAACATCGAAGTATACACTTCTTAATACCCTAGATTTACGCTTAAAACAAGAAAGAAAATTTAAACGATCAGCTATTATCAGATTAATGTGCTCTTGTATATATAATAGAGAATTTTAAACAGGATCCTTTCTAGCATTGAATATAAGGCAGCCCATAAAGTGTTATCATCTTCCGACGAATTTATCAGTTGTTTACAGAATTGCGCAGGAGGGGGGGGGGGGGCGCAAATCAATTATGTTTGACATTAACTCTTATTTCCCCTCAATTTCCACCGCATTGTTAGATAGAACTCTTGAAAGCGCCATAACAGAAACAAACAAAACAAGACATAGACATCGTAAAATTAGCTTGAAGAACATGAATGCTATTTGACAATAAGTTAAGGACGAGGAAAAAGGGAAATGAATGTTTATATTACTATAGTGACATAGGATCCTGCTCAAGTTTCTTATTTACTTTATATTTACCTTCGAAAGAAGCTCTATGGGAAGATACCGTGTATGAGCTGGGGTGTTTATAGGGATGATGCCCTATTACTTATGAACTCTGGTGGTATAAATTTACAGAAAACCAAAATTCTATACATAAATCTACTATATAAAATTGAATGTCTGTATGTTTGTGTGTGTGTGTGTGCCCTATAGAAAAAATGGTAGAGAATATATATACAATATAAAAGTGTTTTCTAATGTAAAATGCACAGAGTAAGTTGATGGGCGTTTCCCCGAATCTATAAACCCACGGCTTAGGGGTCCACGGGGCAGATTTGATCAGGGGGGGATCCTTTTCAGTTATTTTTCATTATACTTTATAGTAATTTGTAATTGCTGAGTCATATTGTAATTTAATTACGTAATAATTTGAAATAATTTTTAATTTTATTTAATGTTTCTTAGCGTCAATTCTATTTACATGGAGGGGGTAAGAAACTACGCCAAGGTCCGCCACTAGCCGCCACTGCCCGCCACTCTGTACGTACACAAATACATGTACATTTTATAATATCTTATATGAGAAAAGTATTCAGTGTTGTCCTTCAAATAATACCGCATCCATAAAAAAGTATGTTTTTTAATGAAATTTGCTTGTTAGAGGATAGCTAAGGAAGAAAGATAACTCACGTTTAAAAACACAATTTAGGTTTTTAAAACAAGGTTAGAGAATATACATAACATATAAAAGTGTATTATTATGTAAAATTCACAGAGTAAGATGATGAGAGTATTCCCGAATCTATAAAATCACCCCTTAGGGGTCCATGGGCATATTTCATCTGGGGGGGGGGGGCTTTCAGTTATTTTTCATTATATTTTATAGTAATTTTAAATTGCTGAGTGATATTATAATTTAATTACGTAATACCTAACGTTCCTGACACAATTTATGGTTTTTAATGAAATTTATTTGTTAGAGAATAGCTAAGGAAGAACGATAACTCACGTTTAAAAACACACTTTAGGTTTTTAAAACAAGGTTAGAGAATATACATAACATATAAAAGTGTATTCTTATTTAAAATTCACAGAGTAAGATGATGAGAGTATTCCCGAATCTATAAACCCACCCCTTAGGGGTTCACGGGGCAGATTTCATCAGGTGGTGGGGAGAGGGCTATTCAGTTATTTGTCATCATATTTCATAGTAATTTGAAATTGCTGAGTCACATTGTAATTTAATTACGTAATACAATTAATGGTAATATATAAGAACAGCATTTTATTTAACGTTTCTTAGCGCCTCTAAATTTTTAGTTGTTTGGTATTGTTTTTTAAATAAGCGACAAACGCTAATCAAATTATTGCTACTATTTTATGAAAGAAAATTATAGGAATATACAACATGGCCGCCAGCGATAAAGTCATTGCATTCAAGTTCGATTTTAAAGTCTTTAAAAAATAAAATATAATTTTATGTCGGGATCAAAAATACAATGTTAGAATAATTAATAACTTTCATCATAAATGTTTGTTTGTTTACATGACATATTTCTTTGAGAAAATCCACAGTTACATAAAATGCATATTTAGTATAAAGAATTTACGTGAATTACATTATTATTAGTTTTTAACACATTTAAACAAGAGAAGAATCATATGGGAAAAAGGAAAATAGAGGGTTGAAGGAGGGAGGGAAATAATAAGGATCAGGGAAAGAGAGACGACTAGAGAAAGAAGAGAGATTGAAGTTTTTATATAAAGATGTTACACACACTCTTTAATTCATACTACTTTGTTTTTTATCGCCCCGGGCAACGCCGGGTAGCCCTGCTAGTTTTTTATAAATTTAGATCTCAGAATAACCATAAGTATGAACCATAAAGTAGTGAATTTTCTAGACATTACTCAAAACTAAAATGATAATGCGTATGAAGCCTACCATAACCCTAATCACACATCATATTACATTGAATTAATTCTAACAACACGATTCAGTAAAGAAAGCCGTTATCTCCAGCATCTCAATGTTTTAATAATAAAAAACAATAGTAAAATGAAGCATTAGCCAGGTCAAGATATAGCTAAAGAAATAAATTATATAAAAGATAAATCTGATGAGCCATGCACAGGCAGCCTTAGAAATAGTAGACCATCCCACATTATATCATATAACATTGTTATGGGCAATTTTAAGCCAACAATAAATTCTAATACAAATGGCACACGTAGAACCAATCAAAGTTCTAAACGTACCCCACTCAAATCATTTTTAAGAATATTATTAGGAAGAAAATCAGGCGTAGAAATTCGAGCTGGTTTAACCTTCTGAGAGCATGCACATTCTTAACAACATACCTAAAAAATGTTATTGAATTCGTGCGGAAGACTTCCCTTTCGGATAGTAAAATAGGTAAATTCATCAATAAAACACTGTTAATTTGTAATTTTACAATCTTTATTTACTTAGCATATACCATTGTAGGTTCTAATAATAAATAAGATAATTAGGAATAGTGAAAAGATTTCATTCAAAATCCAATGTAATTGTAAAACGTAAATGAATTTTCTTTAGAAAGGAAATGCTAAATTTCGGATATAGTGTATAAATGCAACGTTGTTAAACTAGAACTAGAACCTACATTGTATCTACTAAATGCAGTTTCGAAGATAGGTTCAGAAACCACATGACCTTATTTTAGAGTTCCGAACACTGATTCTAAAAGAACTAACTACTCTAGCTGAATGAGAATTATGTAGTAGAAACACACAATTCGACTTAAAATAGTCTATATTAGTAAGGGCAGTGAATTAAAATCCAAGTAAATCTTATAGATGCTACATTTTCACTCTGAAATAATATCATATATTAACGATAACTAACTTAACAAGAGGCAGGTAGTAGTCCAAAATTATTTGCACCGATTTAGATATGTATTTTCTCGTCTCAGGTCAGATTGAATAGTCTTAAGTATAAACATACTATGATCGAAGGTTATAATGTTATTGACACAATTTGGGATTATTAAGATGTTGCATGGGCGGAAATCTGCACATTCGAGGTTAAATAGGAATATTGGTATCAGGGTGTATTCGTTATTCTATACCATAATATTAAAGTGGATGAGCTTATTTGTAATATATAACTAGAAATGATGTAGGAATCTCTCTCATTAATGTATGGCTATCTAGCTCTGTTCACAGGTTGGCTGCAGTTTTTTACAATCTGAATCTAAACTACTTGGACTAGTAAAACACAAGCTATTGGTCGTATGGGTACAGATAAGTAACTTTTACTCCGGTGATAATGTTGTGTGGTAATTTAATATCATTTCAAATTAAAGAAACTCGTAAGATATTTTACGTACATAACAAAATCAAAACCATTTTTGTCATATGTGATTACATCACTAGACAGGTTTTCGTTGTTTGTTTCTGTCGGTTCTTATCCTGTCTTCCCTATATTTAGAAAACAGAGTTTTAGTGAGATATAGGGAATATTAATTTTTTGTTCTATGTGTTCTAGATGTTCTTTGGTCGATTGACATATTTACTATGCCTCTCATATAGACTATGAAATGTATCCTATATCCTTTATTTACTCCCACTTATAAACATTTACATTTACAAAAACTTTCAGATCTCTATATCGATTCCAAACATAAAATTCTTATATTACAAAAGATTTATTAAAAAGTCTGCTTGTTCAGATTTTTTAAAGTTTATATATTACTCTGTAATTTGAAGGTATAATTATCTCCCTGCTCGAAATTCTAAAAATACGTCCGTAAAGAGAATTATGTAGGCTAATAACTGGTGGGAAAATCAAGTAGTGTGGCTAATGTATGCTAAAGTTACATAGATAATTCTAATTCTTAAATTTGTACAACTACGTTATGAAATTATAATATAAGAATTTTGTGCTCAGTATCAAATAATTGAATAAAGAATTGTCATATATCGTTTTAACTATTAAGAACAGTGGTAGATTTATTACGATTATTTCCCGTGTGACATACCAGATACTTTTAGGATCCGTTATGCCAATTTTGCGTGATTCTATTAAAACATAAATCTATTCATGAATACGCATAACAACTTCTAATACTGATCCCATGTTTTTTGTATTCATGGAAACATTAACATGTTTATCCTTGACGTCAAGCAGTGGAAATCCGTCAGTCTATTCTGACCCAAAACCTCCAATGAGGAAGATGTCAGAAGTGAAGCATGCCGAGAGAGGAATGCGTACAGACCTTGGTTTTAAAGTGGGAGAATGTAATATATATCTTGCTATATTTAATTACACAGTATTCGATAAAAGAGATACAATACAGATAATATAGTGTCTCCCGAAATCGGCACTCATCATGAAACATTAACGAATTGATTTTATTTTCCAATATGTTTCGAATTTGTTTTTACGTAAAGCACTATGTTTAGCTCATTCTAGTATACAGTCCTAGGGAGTAAAGAGATTAAAACGATGATGCCTAAAAGGGGGTTTTATTCTTAAGAAGGAAGCCGCGTATCAGCTAAATCAAAAATGCAACGTTTTTTTCTAAATATGTAAACATCTTTATTTCAATTATATATATATATATATATATATATATATATATATATATATATATATATATATATATATAACTTCTTTGTAAAATGGTAGGAAAAATCCCAGCAGAGTGCTCGATTAATTAAGAATTAAAGTTAAAAATTAAGAGCATAATATTTATTTATTCTGGTACAGAAAAATTAGTACAATATTCGTACCGTCGGTTTCAAGCACGAACCCAAAACAATTACAAACGCAGGCTGCTCATGCCAAGACAAAAACAACTGCCCCCTGGAGGGAAATTGCAAAATCGATTCAATCATATATGAAGCAACCGTCACAGACCAGAATACCAGTAATGCAGAAAAATATATTGGGATGACGAAGGGAAACTTCAAACAAAGGCTATACGCACACAGAAACTCCTTCAGATACAAAATCAAGGCTAATACGGCACTCGCGACCCGTATATGGCAGCTTAAAGAAGAAAATACACCCTTCACCATTGATCGTGAAGAGTGTATGGAAAATAATTGAGAGAAAACCATCCTTCTCTCCAGCCATAAACAGATGTCCTCTATGTGACGCTTAAAAATACCACATTTCAAAGGCCATCATCGATCCGAATACAGCCTGTTTAAATACCCGCGATGAAATATTTAGGGGGTGTATCCACAAGAGACAAGCATTACTTATAAACTGGTCTGACCGATTCACATAATGTCTAACTACCCCCCTCTACTAATATAAACACAATAAAAACGAACACACACCTCATCAACCTATATCCACATAAATTTCAAGAGCAAAACTTCGACGTTCACAAAAATACAAAAATATTTAATTTATTTATCAGTCACTAGATTACTCTACAAATCCATTTAAACAAACTATATCCACATAAATTCCAAGAGCAAAAACTTCGACTTTCACAAAAATACAAAAATGCAAAAATATTTAATTTATTTATCAGCCACTAGATTAATCTACAAATCCATTTTAACAAACTCAAACATTTCATATTTCCAACTAAGTTACCTCCCTTAGATCCGAATTTCTTCATTAAAATCACTCCAATCTGGGTAAAAGATTTTTAACACGTTAACGGTTTTTCCTTTTAGAACGCATACCTTCAAAAATATAACGGCTAATGATACAAATTCATAATTTAGCTCACGGGAATTTCAGAGTAACCCTTACATTATTTTTGTTTTTAATTTTTAATTTTTAATTTTTAATTTATTGTTTTATTATTATTATTTTGATAATCTTTAAATTTATTTTTAATTTATTTTTATTCATTATGTCTTTTTTCTTTTTTTATTCTTTTTTTTTCTTTTTTTATTCTTTTATTCTTTCTTTCTCTCTCTTTTTTTATTCTCTATATTTTTTTATTCTTTTATATTTTTTTATTTTTTCTTCTTCTTTTTTATTCTCTCTCTTTTTTTTCATTCTTTTATTCTTAGTATTGAAATGTTTTTATATATATGTTTTTATATATATTTTTTTATATATATTTTCATATATTTTTGATTTTTTATTCCCTTTAATCTTGAATTCCCTCGTGTTTTAAATCTCAACGGTCTTATTACACTAAATTTAAATTTACACACAACACACTGAGCAAATAACGCGTCCCAACGAGAGTGTCATGTGACCTCACATTTCCAATACAGATGACAACAGAGGCTGAAGAGAGTCGGATGGATAAGACCTTCCGTGCTTGAAACCGACGGTACGAATGTTGTACTAATTTTTCTGTACCAGAATATATATATATATATATATATATATATATATATATATATATATATATATATATATATATATACGAGCAAGAAATACCTGCTCATCGGCTGGAATAAAGTACGCTATGGCTTTCTTTACACAAAAATAAAACAAACAAAAAGTTTCATTTCACATTTTGGTAATTTAAATAGAAACAACAGAAATATAATAGCCATGCTGTTATTTGATATATTCAAATGTTGAGAAAAGGCGACTTAATGCAATCTTCTTTAACGCTGAGGTAGTGGAAAAACACAAAGATAAAAGCTATACTTCTATCGCCAGTAAAAACAATAGTGAAAACTATGTAACATTATGGCGATAACAAATCGTTCATTTGTCGGGAAAAGATTATTGCTCCTGTGACAAAACGCCATAATGCAAAAAGTAAAATCGTAGGTTCGATTCTTGCCCATGGTAGTCATGCTGATGATGGCTGATACCCAGAAAGACGTGTACATGTATTCTTTTTATGGACGTAAAAGTAAGTAATTTATATTTATATAAATATATATATATACTGGAATAGCTGTTACTAAATGAATACACTTATTTTCCAGAACGCTACAGTGTGGTATCATTTTATGACCCGTTACGAAGATCCAAATCCCTATAAAAGATAATAAAGTTTAAGTTGATTTCAAGTTATATATAAATCTATGAAATAATTTTGATTCTATAAAGTGGCTGCAATTCAAATGCTATTAACAAGAAATTTAAAATCATGAAATCTAGCTTAATTATTACCTAATGATTATTGATCAAATTTAATGCTCATCTGATTGTTTGAATTTTCAAACGGGACCATGTGCACATATGTTTACCCCCTTATTACAAAATATTTTTCTTAATCTAAAAAACTGAAATTTGAAGAATATTTATTAATATATATCTGATACAGATTGTTAAAGTTCACAAAAATCGGGTGCATCTAAAATGTTATTAAACGCTTCATCCCTTTTTTTAATTAACTCAATTAAATTAAATATAGCACACATCACTCACATTGACGCCAAGCAGCTTTGTTCTAAAAGTCAGAATAATTTGTTTATTAGTTTAGACGTGAATCTTATGCATATACATATTTATGTTCATGCAAATAGAAATAAACACTTTGTGGGGTGTTATTGATCACTTTCCTATATTCACATGTGTTTATGTATCTGTTTATTAATCTAGAATTTTTTATATATATATATATATATATATATATATATATATATACATACATATATATATAGTCTAAAGAAGCTTTGAGTTATTTTAAACAAAAAGACAAAAAAAAAGGAAAATGCAGTTTAAATTCCCAGAGAAACTAACTAAATCCAAAATAGTGTAGACTTAACATTTGTTGGAAAATTCATAAATAAATAATATATAATAGTAAGTAAATGAAATAAAAAGGGGGATTAAGTATCTAACAGTGAAACAAAAGCAGGAGACCTATATATATAGAGAGAGAGAGAGAGAAAGAGAGAGAGAGAGATAATGTATTTTTATAATATGAAGATTTTTCCGCGAAAGTGTCTGTAATAGGAAAAACTATTTACCAAGTTAGGGGATGTTATTAGATAAGCATCTAAATTTAAAAAAAAATATTTAAAAGTAAATGAACAATTGTTAAAATTATCTTTTGAAAGAAAATACACATTTTGTTAGAAAAGAAAACAAACATGCGTTCGAATGATTCATCGCTACATTTTATTGTTTTTTACTTCATTTTGTTGCTATTATTTTACAGGTTTTCTAATAATCCCTTACAGCATGACAAATTATGGGAGTTTCTTACACAGTTAATATAAATTTTATATATTATATCAATTATATTTTGTGCTAATTACTGGTTGAAAAATGTTGTAACACGTTAAACTTTATTTTACATTGATATAAACGAGAATAGACACTTTTTCTAACATGCTTTGATAAGAAAGTAAACTTTTATACATGCTATATACCCTTTTTTATTGTTATTTCATTTATTCCTGTTACGGCAAATTTGTGTTTCGTTTAATTACGTTGATAGTATGTGCTTGATGTTAATGATGACACCCACAATTTCTCTCGACAACATATATCATTCCATACAGAGAACTGTCTTAATATGCATAGTACTAAACTGCTCCTAAGCTATATATATTCTAGAGAAAAAGTCACGCGAGAATACACTTTATTAGTAAAGTGTATAAGTGTGTGAAAAGTGCTATTTAAAATACACTTATAGTTTGGCCTATATTTGTTTCATGAGGCAGTTAATACCTCGGGTAACATTGTAATTGCTTCTCTTATCAGTGTCGGAAGCTCGAACTGTTCATTTTATTTAACTTAATTAACTAACTGCGACAGAAAAATAAAATAAAATAAAAGGTTTGACTGTAATTAAACTTCTAACCGATTTTTGTGCAACCCACTTTCTCTCTGCTGTTCTCTATGCAATCCAAAACGCATCTTCCTGCTTCCCAGCTGTCCTCTTTATTTATATCAGTTGATCTCCACATATTCAAATCAGACACCACCATAAAAACCTGCGCTTATGAAGAGAAGCTCTTCTTTAGCCTGCAGACACGACATGCGAAGCACCTCATTCTTTTCCTGCCAGTGAGTGTTCCTCGTTATTGTCACATTCCACCCTGATCGTATGATCATACAAGTGACAGATGGTGGCAGGTCGCTTTATCTTAGTACTTCTCTGTAGTGGGACAATTATTTATTTTTCTCTTACATCGGATGTACCAGGACTTGAATTGGCAATGGAATAAGGCAGCTAAACCAAGGAACGTCTGTCCTCTCCCTCACTTTCAGATGCAGAAGCACTACTATTTGTATCAGAATCTGGTTCTCTCCATTCAGTAGTCTCTGATGATGTGTCATCATTGTCGTCCACTACCGGTACTAAATTGAGACATCGACGCACGTCTCCTACATGTTGAGGCGTGCCATTGACGACCACCGACTGTGGACTTATCACTCCAGTGATACGTCCTAGTGGAATTTTCACCAAAACTATGTCCCCATCTTTATAAAGTGCAGAGATCTTATGGTGATTCTGATGAGGCACAACTTTGACCCTTTTAACTCTGATCTGGTATGAGTACAACACATTTGCAATAAGGCAGACAGATCATCCTTGTACCAATACACAGCCTCTATAACAGGGAAGCTTTTTTTCGTGCAGCAATCCGCTCCGTTGTCCTATGACACCTTTATATAATACCATTTCCTGAAAACCTGTATGCACCGCGTGGTTGGACGTTTACACCCCACTCGTTCATGAACTACCTGAACTGTGTAATGCAGAAGGCAGTGACATTATCAGCCAGCATTTCGGCTGGGGGACACGTTCAAAAAACACTGATTCTAATTTCCGGATCACATGTGCAGTTTCTTGCCGTTGTAGTGGCCGCCAGATTGAAAACCGTGGTTGTCAACAATCGATCAGGGTCAAAAATGGCAACCATTGTAGTGTGTGATATCCATGCCTAGCTGGTTGCATACCTCCTGCACACTGAGCATTCCCTTTTTCCGTTGCGCTGGAGCTGGGTCTATTGATTGGCATTCCTCACAATTCCGAATAACTGCCTTTACTGCCGCTTTAGACAATGACGGGTCGATTCTACGTACAAAATATGATGAAGTTTTAGATTAAATAATTCGTGAAAGGTGGCAAAGCAGAGGAATAGAAAATCAAAGACATTCTGAGAGAATGAGATTCGGGGAGAATTGCGATAGACACTACACATGGAATGCAGATTTCACTGGAACGGTAATCGTATAAAAAGCAATCAGGCAATGCTGAAGGATTGAATGAAGGTAAAAACTGATAAAAATATATTTGCCCATTACGAGTGATATAACGCGCAAAAGATTTTAATAAAAAAATATATTTATACAATATTAATCGCACGACAAAAATAAAGAACCATAAAAGAACAGAGAAAAACATAGTAAAACGCATTAACTATGTTTTAGTTAAGTAAAGCTGGCCTTCATTATATTATATATATATGTGTGTGGGGGTGCTACTTCACATGTTTTTTACATGTAATTTGAAGCTTACTATTAATATTGGCACAGTGACACCTGTAACATGAAAAAGAAGAGCAGCATTAAATAGTAAAACGTGTCACGGTTTTAGTTCTTTCTGTCAAATTCAAATATAATCGGTATTGAATAATACTTTAACCAAAACACTAACATCAAAAATAATCCTCGGCTCTATTTACTTAGGTTGTTGACAGGATGCTCATTCTTTGTTTGGAAATAATACGAATGTTTGAGGTCTATTATTATTTAAGATGTTAATGATTATTATAAAAAAAAAATTAGTATGTATAGATAATTTAAATTCGATCAACACTTCTTATAACGGTGTTCAGGGCTAAGAACAAGAGTTTCTTTGGTCCGTCAAACGTACCGAGCGATGTGTCCCCGAAGTAGAAAATTATCATAATACATGTATATAAAAAGCGACACTCATATATCTTTTTATAGATAAATTATCCAAATATGTTCACTGTTCGGTTAGTGCTATATAATATTACTATCGAATGATTAAAAAAATCTAAAGTCGATTTTTTCCGTGTATCCCTTCTTTGTGCGAATATTATGATGAACATTTAATGAAAGTGTGTTGTTTGATCATTATTCCTAACTTCAAATATTATGTAATAGCGCTAAAATAATGTTTTAATGGAATCAGACTTCAGTTACTATTATTAAAATGATAGAATATTTCATGGCTTACAAAAATAAAAACAAGATCAACTTCTATTCGCCTTGATTTAAAATGCTTCAATTTCTCTTGTAATTTATTTTGAAGATTTCTTTAGATTTCTTTTTCAACTAAGATTTATTCTATGTCTTTTTCATGTTATTCATCTATGTGAAAATTCGGAAACTCGATAAGACATTCCTGGTTTCGGCAATATTTAAACAACAACAAAGCAAGAATTAATTAACCTCGTATTTGTTTTGAAAACCGCCAGAGTTTTTAAACATAGAATTCCAATTTTAAATCTGTTTCATAAATCATAGCATGCCGATATAATATAACTTTTTTTCTTAATTAAGAAATGTTTTTCTAATTTGATTTATTTTTTATTTTTATATAAAATTTTATTCTACCGTACACGCACTAATTTAGATGAGGTGTACATTCTTATTTTCCACTCACGACAAGATGAAACAGAATAACATATATTCATGTAAGACATGGAATTAAAAAATATTAAAAGTAAAAAGGGTTATTATCTAATTTTAAAATATATTTTCCATCAAACGCTCAAAAATATTTCTCTTCTTCTGAATCTTCCTTTCTCGTTTTCTCTTTCTTTCGTTTTTTCTATCTCTATATAATATCTATCTATCTATCTATCTATCTATCTATCTATCCATATATATATATATATATATATATATATATATATATATATATATATATATATATATATATAATTACACTAAAGCTGATTTAAGAAATATTTGTTTTAAGATGCTTTAAACTTTTTTTTCGGTTACACGTGGATGGTAGCTGTTATCATAAGTCTACACAGGTACTGTTTCCTTGCAGTGGGCGTATGCTATTTGTGTCCGCTTATCTCTTGGTCTCTCTGCACCGTCATCATAATTTGCTTAATGAAGTTTTTTTTTATGCTACGAAATTCTTTTTTAAATAATATAAAGCAACTGAAAGTAAGGAAAATGTATTAATTAATTTCACATATATGTTGTTAAAATTACATAAATATCGGAGATATCTAAATATTCATGAAGGGATTCAACCCTATTTTATTTCGAATGAAAGTAGATTAAACAAAAAGTATCCCACATTTGGATACTGTACGCCACGTAAATGTATTCAAACAGTCATAATGATTCTTTAATTAGTTTTGAAGTGAATCCTGTGCATACAAAAATATAAACATATAAAAATATTTAACTTTATATAGACAGAGATAGGAATCTTTCGATAATAAATCAAATACGGTAAATATTTGTGTGAATGGGGCTATAGAATGTTATATGAGGAGCGTATTTTGAGTTACTGAGTTACTTGTGAAGATAAAGAAATTACAAGAACTATTTGTTAATATATTAAACTTCTTTATTCTCAAAATTAACATTTACCTTAATTTTAACAGCTAGCTAATTTATTTCCCGTTTATATGACGAAATTTTTGAAAAATCAAATATGGGGACATACCGTGAATTTTGAATCAATTTTGGATTTTTTTAAATATTCATTTTTCTGTGGAATTAATTTTAATAATTAATGTTTTTTACCGAGATAGTTGACACTTGATCTTCTCTTCCATTTGTTTTGATTTTTAGTGGAATTTGTACAATTGTGTAGACAATGTGTTTTTGTAGGGCACTTAAGAAACTTTCGTTGTGAAAATTGTCTCCATTTAAAAAAAAAATTGACTCATTCAATGAATTAAAAAACACTGCTTTCAAACAAATATAAACAACTATAATACATTTATCTTGGCTGTTTATTTTAGAAAATTATTTAAATGTTAAATATATATATATATATATATATATATATATATATATATTCAGTTCCATTGCACATATCAGCACATTCTAGATATGTATTTCATCAACCCAGAAAGGAATAGACTAGATTACAATTTTCAGCTCCTGTGCTTTTATAATAATACAAAAAAAACGGCTGCCTTCGAATGTTTGAAATTATTTCATAAATGTTACTAAAATCTATATTCAAGTAACATTTATAAAAAAACTTTTTTAATTGAACTGGAAATAATAAAACTGTTATACAGATGAAATAAATTATATAGAAATATGATAAAATGGTTTTAAAATAAAAAAAAGTGTAATGTTTTCCTCATACCGACAATATTTATGATGCATGAATTACAAAAGATAATGACGATAGGCGATATTTTACTTGAAATATTTCAATAGAATCTATCACAAAAATATATAAATCACACATTCTGTACTCCTAATAACCAAATTCTGTTTTCAAATTCACTAAATTTTTGATTAAATTATATGAGAAAAATACTCTGATGTATATGTGTTTAAACGCGAAAGGGGTTAAACACTATTACCGAAATTCAAAGAAAATGTTAAAATGAGTTTTATTCACTCAAATTCGACAGTTTTTTATACTGAAAATTATCATGGAACAAATACATTGAAGACATTGCCAAGGCTGCATCAAAGGATGTGGGCTCCCTCTAACGTGCTAGTAAACTCTTCACACCTGACATTATCCTGTATCTCTACAAATCCACCATCCGCCAATGCATGGAGTATTGTTGCCACATCTGGGCTGGTGCATCATCCACTAGTCTCTTCCTCCTAGACAAGGTCCAAAAAAATCGCCAACTTAATAGGTCCCTCACTATCAACCAACTTCAGCTCCTGTCCCATCGCCACAATGTGGCATCCGTGTGCTTGTTTTACAAATACTTCAATGGATTGTGCTCCGATGAGCTGGTTACTCTGTGCCCCCTCGACGTAATTTAACTAGACCAACTCGACAA
>OY744517.1:112187834-112375334 GCA_963556195.1 Sepiola atlantica | reverse complement strand
TACATTACACTTCCCTCTTTACTATTTTGTACCAAGCTCATTGTACACTATTGTTTAATAGTATAGTTTTACTTTAAACAGACACATGCATACTATCCAGTATTAATAGATGTATAAAAGTGTACAAGTTGGTGTCTGCATTTGGAAATTTACTTTCCAACGTCACTCTATCAGATATATTCGAATTAAACCAATTTTGTTCAATTAATGATTTAATAATCCAAGGAAACCGTAATAATTAAATGTAAGTTTCAAAACCATTTGAATGCTTTAACTTTGTATGCCGTCCACTGTGAAAATTGAATTAAAATAAAAAAGACTCTGAAACTATTACATTTAATTACTATTATTTGAATATTAATATATATTATACATAGTATAGCCTGAAAAGATTATTTAAAATCCTATATAAAAATAAAATAATTTCAGAAACATTAACAATATGCAAAAGCGATGCATATGGTTGTAATAATAATAATATATGCTGTGATAATAATAATTTACACTAGTATAAATAATATTCACTTTTTTAACGTGTCAAATAAGTGACGCCAGATACGTATCTGTTTAAATTAACACAGATTCTATAGGAGTTAATATTATATTATCAACAATATCCAAAATAAGAACACTCCGAAATCATACAATTAAATAGAAAAGATAATATTCTTTTCTTTGTTCTGTAATTTACTTGATGGTAAAGTAGAAAACACTCACTTATTTACCATTGTTGGCATCAAGACCATACATTTTGCGTGACCTTATTTTACAGAGGTTATAGTTGAGACGGCTGGTAGATTTTGTATATATATATATATATATATATATATATATATATATATATATATATATATATATATATATATATATATATATGTTATTTAAAATCGGTTCGCAACAAAGTAAAACACAATAGATAACATACATTTGAGACTAACTGTTTTCTTGATTTATAACGAACCGGCTTTTGATTGGAAGTCACGAAGCACATACGTATATATATATATTTCTTATTGTTCTTAGATTATATTCCATTTCATGAAGCAAGACTGAAATAGAAACTAATGTCTAGTTCTCTGTAATCTTTTTAGATGTAGCAATGTTTTAAACGGGTTGTTGAGTCAATACTAAATAACTACCTTTTTTTACTCCGCTTCCCTCAGTTAACAAATTTCGAGTGGTGAAATGCATGTAGTACACTTTATTCAGATGGTGAGTTTAAAACATATGCGTTGGGGTTAACGGACGCCTCTTTACAATTCCCAAAACGGAAAAATACTTTAACAAATAGGAGCTAGCCATGACATTGATTTCATTTTACTGTCGAAGGTCACCGAAAGTTTTCAACCCAGGAAAAAGCAGGAAACGTCATTTTACCAGAGACCCGTCACCATCTAGCAGATTAATTGCTATTCCGTCTGGAAACTGTTATTTACAAAATAATGATGAAGACGTCAGTAATCTGATGAAATTAAGATATGAACAGATGTTCGTCTGTTCATTCTTTTGATTAGAGTAATACAAAAGTTTTGATCCCATAATTTCCTAATGAGATCCGAACATTTTTATTACTTCACATGTCTGATCAAAGGATAAACATCATTAACATTTGTCAATATGTAAATTTCATCAGATTACTGACGTCTTTATTATCTTTTTTGAATAAATTAACTATTTTATTATATGTTTTTATTGTGATTATTGCAGATATATTTATTTAGAATTGGGTGTAACACATCACGCAATAAGTCCCGAGTTTGACATATAAATAGCGCAACCAATATTAAAAATATGTGTGTGTGTTTTTTTATTAGAACGAACCTTCAAATGCAACATCTCAAAATCGGCGTATTAATTTACAAATTAAAGTTATTAAAGTAGAGCCACGAGAACAAATTTTCCAAACAATAGAAAAATCTAAATTTCGTTTGTTAATAAAGCATCGCTTTCTCATGGGAAATATACTGTTCAAATGAGGCAATTACTTAATAAGTGTTATCCAGACTCCGCTCTGTCAGAAACAATCATTAAAATGGTGTATGCTGACATTATGAGCGGTTTTACAGGAAGAAATCATGCTGAACGCTGAGGTCGCCCAAAATTCAGCTGTTCTCCCGCAAATACATGTTTCGAAAGCGTTAGAATCAGTGTATTAACATAGAAGAAGACTATGTATTAAATAAGGTCCAATTTTTCGATAAAGGTCGTTGTTCTCTTGGTTAGCTTAAGGACATATTCAGTGTGGTGTTATATGGGTTTTATTTAAATAAATAGAGTATATATTCCGGTGTATGATAAACCTACTACAAAATTTGAAAATTAAGTATAAAATAAAAATAATTCAAAGTTATTTAAAGTGTTAAACAATTCGTTGGGGGAAGTGTTTATTTTCATATATAAATTGATACGTCCCAATGCATTTTAGTTGAAAGTCGTCATTATATTTCTTAATAGGTATATTTGTCAATACATACTTACATATACATACAAATAAGTATGCACATACATCTTCACGCCTGGATATGTTGCATATCAGTACTCATAACTTCAATAATATGCTCACAAAATATGTACAAAGATTCAAATTCGGAAACATTTCTGAGCACTAAGAATATATAAATACATTTTTCTGCATATTTTACACATTTATTGGGGGAATTAAACTCATAAATTAGAATAGGGTGGTGTTGGACTAATTGATCTTTCCGAAATTAATATTCGCGTTTTCAACGTATTTTCCTGTTAAGATCCGTTATTAAATATAGACACTCGTAAACAATACTGATTTGTAGTTAAAACGGGGTGTATATGATGGTGTCGTTTTGGTGCTTTATCTTATATTTAGTTAAATTAAATACTACATTTTTAAAAGGATCGGTGCATGCGCATGTGCGCCAATATGTATGTGCTTGGTAAAATCTTAGGCTATTGAATTGATCATTACGAATTATGCAATACTTATTCTAGGGAATAGAATGAATAACGTTACCACTTTATTTATTTTTTGTAAACTTTACCATTTAGAAGGGCGTAAACCAATCCGTACTATACGCCCTGAAGAAGGAAACACATAAGATTTAAAAGCTAAGATTATATTCATTAATTATACCTGGTTTAATAGGGTTGAAGTCGATTAAGTGTTTCCTTTATGTATTTAGGACGAACATATGCATATCAAAAGTGATTTATTAATATCGGCGCTAGGGGTGGGGTTTTATATTATCTTTTTCCATATATGGACTTTGATGGAAGAAACCTTTCTCACTATAATCTAATATAATACTTCTGTTATGTTTTCATTCTCCCTTGCGGTGGCTACTATCTTCTATTGTAGGGCCATAAACATTGAAATTTATTTCATTTTTCTTTCATTGTCTTAATATTATCATAACTGAGCCGATAAGCGATGCAACATTTCATCTCGTCCTATGATAAGTAAAGTATCAAATTTGACAGTAGTCGATAAAAGAACTGCAATACAGTTGACAATATATCTCCCGGGATCGACGCTCATTGTAAAACATTTACAAATCGATGTTGTTTTCCAATATGGTTCGAAGTTTTTGCACCGGAAAGTTTCTTGGTGAAACAAACATTATGTACACTTTATTTAACTAAATTGCTGAGGAGTAAGAATATTAAAGCGATTCTTAGGAACAAAGCACCGTTTTCTGTAAATATTTAAACGTTATAATTTATGAATGCATATATATATATATATATATATATATATATATATATATATATATATATATATATATATATATATATATATATATACAAACTAATCTACGTGTTCTCCGGGCCCGAATTAATGAAGCTGTGGCTTTCTTTACAGATAAATAACAAAGAAATAATTATCATCTCACATTTTCGTAATTTAGAAGATCAGCAACAAAAATATGATTGTCATGGTGTAATTTTATATATTCCAATTTTGAGAATGTTTACTGTGTATGAACAGTCACTTTAAATTAATAAGGGCAAACAAAAAAAGGTTATTTTATATAGTATATTCAATAATCGATGTCGTGAGATTTGAATTTATATAAGCATGAAATGAAAATGAATTCCTTATTAAAATTGGTTATATAATAAAATGATTAAATCTTAAAATGGGACATCGATTGGTCAAATAAAACAATTATAGAATGAAACTAGCTACCGGAACAACAGCAGAAACTCACTGTGAAGCGAGCTGACAACAGAAGATATTGTTGTTTGGAAGAAACAGCTTATCTTGTGGGCTTATATATATATATATATATATATATATATATATATATATATATATATATATATATATATATATATATATATATATATATTCTCGTCTTGTTTACTGGTGGAATACTCCATTTCAACCTCAGACAATGTCGGATCATCAGAAGAGAATACGCACCGTTTCAGGGCTTTACTCCCGACGGCTTTTTTTGCGTATCGCCCCCCCCCCTCACTGATGTGAGGGCCCATTACAAAATTAATTAACACTAATAGGAGTTATTGGACGGAGTTGTGGGAACCCATAATTTAGAAATTCCCTTTAGAGAATGCTAGAGACCATTAGAAAAAAATAATTCCGAGTAGGTATAAGATGAATTGAATAGATTAGAGGATAATATTAAATTCTAATGAATTAATCAGAAACGAAAGGAACGTTTTGTTCCGCAAATATTCATGAGAAATTAAATTATTCGTGGACACAAATGAAAGAAATATTTTATATATTCAACGCATTATATAAACGAATACAAAAACAAAATCAGAAAACCTTTGTGTGTTTCTGAAAACATTTATTTATTTATTATTATATTATTATTATTTTGATATTTGTTTACTTTTAAATTTACATTTTTCTATTGTATCTCGAATTTAATCAGTACTATTATTCATGGTTTCGATGGAATATATACTCAAATATACACACGCATTAATAAATATGTCTGTTGAAACAGCGTACAGGTTAAGTTGGATAATAAAACAGTATTTAAATGTAAAATACGTAAATCATCATTTTATCAGTACTTTATGGAAATGATTTATTTTTTTGTCAAATGCGCAGTTAGATCCAATAATTTATCTTCTGAAGTCAGGTACAAACCGGACTACCAACCTCACCACTAGACTCAACGGATACTACACGAGGTCGAGCATATTGTGGAATATGTCATTCGATCTACAAGCGATCCCATGGCTAGTACTAAGAATCCAATAACATTGAGCTAACCTATCAGTATTAGCCAGTAAGGACGCTGTAGGGCATACGCGAAAAACCAATGTCATTCTATTCGGGAATATGCGAAAATAAAGCTGTTTAATAATGTACGGGAGAAGACAAAGATTATCTACCTTTACCCTATGTAAAGAAAAGTGTCACATTATAGATGGATGTGAATAAATTGACTTCTGTTTTCTGGTTTGTTGTCGTTTTGGTTTTTGGGTTTGTTTTTACTTCGCCGGGGTCAAACCTTTCTGTTAGCAACCACATGTCAGCTAAATTAGTTTTTGAAAAAGTTCGATAAACTAGTGTACTTTATCTATGTGGTCACGGGCTTTATTTTGAGAACGGTTTATATACAGCATGACCAACGCCATTCTAATCAAATATAGTGGACTGGAAGACCACCATTACTTCTGTCGTAATTAGTCGATAAGCGAGTCCAGTTGGAAAAATAAACTTTTCACCGCCCCAGAAAGAGAAAGTAATGCCTGAGATGGTGTATTTCTAGCTGACGAGCACTACATTCTAAACCTAGCAAGAGAGTCAAAACCAAATAGCTGTAAAAGATTTATTTCTCATATTTTCCTTGTTAATAGAAACATTGGATATGTATTGCGTGGGTAAGAAACTGCAAAACATCTTGTCATGTTATTCAAAATAATTTGAAAAAATAACTATTTTAAATCAAAGAAAAAATCTGTTTTTGCACCGTCGAATTTAATTGTTGACTTTAACTGCAAGAAATATTTGTAACATTAATTCAAAATAATGTTCCCAATTTACCAACACCTTTTTTAATTACATTAATTCTGAAAAAAACAGACATGGTTTTATGTATGAACAATACTAATTCGTCTAATTGACTGCTGCTGGTTTCTGATGTCAATTGGCGGCAGAATAACATAAACACACACATTTTCTAATTACGTGGATGTTCATTTATATATATATATATATATATATATATTAATATACTTGCACAGAAACATATTGTTCAACGCATTGTTACAGAACAGCAAATTCCTGTTTCCTCTACACATGTTGGTTTCCATCTCACTTAAAAGGTTTTTAATTAGGTTCACTTGGAAAAGTAGCTCACAGATGGTTACATTACCAACAATAAATAATACTCAACCGGTAGCTGCTAGCGTTTTTTTTTTTAAATATATACTGAATAATATTCCTCAGTTTTACATGTAAACAGAAATAGCTATTTCTATGAAGAGCTATCGAAAAAGAGAGACGACACTAATTTCCAGGAAATAAAAGAGTTTATGGAACCGGAAAAAAACAGTAAGTAGAGTAATCCTATAACTATTTTGCATGTCCAACTAAACTAAATTATTAATCATTTAATGAATTCTTCAGTTAGTTATATCATAGTTATTCCCACTATAAATGTGAAATAAACGGGGGTAGGTCATGGGGAATAATCTGTAACAGGAGAATATATTTGTTTAATAACAAAGACAAAACTGTTTGCACACTATGTCTTACGATCTAAATACATGTCACTTAAAAAGTTTTTGGCAAAGTTTATCAGTACACATTTGTGAGTTAGCAGTACATAATAATATTAAAAGCCCAACGCCCAGCTACGTGAAAACTAAATAAATCTTACTGGAGAAACAGTCGACGTAAAAAGGAAATGTCAACATACATTGCAATGGTAAGTATGAAACTAATTATCAAATATTCCGACACGAATAAAATTACATAATTAAAATACATCACTAAAAATAATATTAATGACTGATGCAATAAGACAGTTCACCCAACATTATATAAAAATCATGAATGTAGAAACGTTGCTAACATTTAGTAACAAACACTTTTCACTAAAATAAATTAGCATGCGACAATTAAAACAACTGAAGAAGAAAAGACTAGAATATATAATAAAAGCATTGAAAACTTCTGAAAATATGAACTTTAAGAGGTAGTTACCAAAGTCTATGATACATCTGTGCTACTGAGTTTCTGAAGCTTTTACCTAAGAAATAACATCAATACATACTTCGAACATACAACGATATACAAATTATGGGTAGCGTATGCATTTCTCGGAAAGAGGCAAACATAATTTTCATCTAAATAATTCTGAAAATCCAACAACATTCAGAACAATAACCCTTCAAATTTGCATTTGCTAGAAAATATTATATGATGCAACGACAAACCGAATTTCAACTCTACAAACTGCATTTATGACTGAGATAAGTGCAACAGATCACCTTATTTTATTTGGGACACACAGACACACACACACATATATATATATATATATATATATATATATATATATTCAATAATCATTCGTTAAGTATTGTCACGTTATTGCAATATTCTTTTATTTGAGAAAAGCGTCTAGCAAAACATGAAATTATGGGATCATGAATGTAACTTTGGTTAAAAGGCAGACTAACAATTTTCATGAGTAACTTTTCCACAATGAGAAACATCAAACTTAAAATTGGAAACAGGCTATCTGAACTAAAGTCCCACAATGTAGATTAATCTGGGTCACAATATTGAATATTAAAATGAGCAACATTGTAAACTACATAAACTCATGTGTTAACAGTTCTATATATGTAAGTTAATCCCTGGCTGAACTACAGTTGCATAACTTCAGAAAAAAAATATATAGATATAGAAAATTGTTTGAACTTTTCTCAAACCAAAACATCTATGAATCTCGTTTTGTCAACTTCCTCAGTACACAGATACGTATGCATGTCTTCTTAAACAAAATATTGTATTATTTATGAAAAAAGAATGTTTAATCTTTTAATCTTTGCATACAAGTAAGAACTGAAACCTAGAATAAATGGCTGACTCCATTAACATTAACAGAACTGCAATATCTTACGTCCAACTCATTGATTAATCAGTTCTGCTTAGTACTGAAAACTAGCGAAATGTTTGAGTAAAGGCAAAAACACAGTCGGCCACATGTACACATCAGAAAGAGTAGAAAGTTTACCTTGGGTTTATATTCGGCAGCCTCATGTAACTAGCTTCACTTATTTTGTCCTATTGTCCTCACATTCAATGAGCAGTGTTTCTAACAAAGGGGGAAGAATTGACACTTTCTTGGTCGGAATCCAACTCCCTTACAGTTATCGTTGGATAGTTTTAGACCTTCAAGTAGTAGTTTTAGCTCTTTAGCTTCATGCCTTCGCTGGATCGGTTTCCATAGAAAAAATAAGAAGCATCCATAACTTTATTTGTGTCAATATTTATTGAGCCATTTCAAACACAGCACCGAAGACAACCCCAGCATTTGAGAATGACCCTCCTTATACAGAATGGTAATAAGAAAAGAAAAAGACCAAGATAGAATTCATATTCTTCACAGCCAAATTGCTGATTCTATTCTATTCACACATGTACAATTTCTAGAGTCTATAATAATAATCTGTAAGCTAAGTAACATGACGTTAATACAACACCGGAATCATCGAATATATCGATAGAATTCTTTTACGTAGTTGATACAAATGAATGTCAAGATAAACCAAGCTTCTTCTATGAAACAAGTTATGATTTAGACAAAATACCACTTACGTAAAGACAAAGCGTTGAAATTTTTAAAAAAACAATCTATTTATAATAATTACAAATTAAAGATTCTACCTAGAATGACTCTATAGAAAATATCTGGTCGCAACATTTTATTAAAGTTATGCATGAATTTTAGTTTTTAAAGAATAAGTTCATGGCATCTATTTAACAAGATAATTATTTGCAATGCATTTCAGTGCCAACAGTTTTACAAATAATACTTACGACCTGAAGGCATTAAATAATCGACGAGAATTGATACTTTGTTAAATAACGACAACAAAAACAAAGCAATGTTCGATTTTTTCATTTAAAATTTCCTTCGCGTGGCAGATGCTTTCTCTCCAGAATGATAAAATGTTCATCTAATGATTTGCCAGAATGTATTCTCGTGTGTATCTGACACTATGCAAATGAGTGAATGATGTGAAAATCGGAAATTCAGTTCACAATCGTTTTTCATATCAATAAATAATCTCTGTCTTTGTAAAGTAAAGTGCATGTATATGTTTACGTATTTATACGTAATGCTTCACTGCTAATATAATTAACTGATCATTATGATCTTTATAACAATGCTTCTTAACAAATGGGGTGATAGTGTGGGCTATATTTAGTTTAATTTTATTTCATAAAGAGGAGTTAAACTGGGTAGATGCTTTTCATCAAAGTTTAAATACCTCCGATTATAATGAAATTTAAAAAATATATATTAAGTATGTATTAATAAATATTCCTCTAATTTCGGTTTTATGGGGCATACCATTGACACAACCATTTGAACATTCATATACATCAGATTTTCATTGAATTTGATCTATAATTATTATACACCAATTTTACAAGATTCCATGAATTAAGATTATGTTAAAGAACCCATAAGCTTAAGACTTGAATTTCTAATATTTTTTAGAATCAAAATCATGCAATAAATTTTGATCAAAATGTGGATAAGTATTGTAGACATAAGGTTTAGTATCATTATATTGTGATTTCAATCTCCATAAGAAGGACATATTATTCCACACTTGAAATATTTAACGGTCAAATGTAATAGAAGATTACAACTACTACATGTGGTAGCCCACACGGAGCAACTATAAGATTTTAGTTCAGCTTTTTTGGCTGATATAATTGTCATTGTAGTTTCATTAATATTTTCTAATGACTTCAGAAAACGGATAATCTGCTATTACTTTTCTACTGTGCCGAATACATCTCACCGCCTTCTTTCAAATTAGGTTGTATGCACGTTCGAATTACAATAGTAGAAAATCGAATGATAGTGTAATTGGTATAAATAACGCATTGGCCCCGAAAAATATTTAGTAATAGACAGTCATCACTCATATAGAATGAACGTTTTTCAGATCACACTTTTTGTACTATCATGTAATGTTAGACACAGGCATGTTAGTCATTAGTATTCAGGTAACATGGTGTAAACAAGGATAAAGTAAAAATGTATCTATAACTTAAGATTAAATGTGAAATTAGCGCAGAGTAGCAGACAAAACGTTATTCAACTTGCCTTTTACCTTTATTAAACTACTATTTAAATAGTTATGTTCAAGTAATCGAGAGCAGTTCTGTGCTATCCACATTTCTTTATGCATTCAAACTGGCCAGCATATCGTCATGTTGAATAGAATTCTTGTATGGGAAGATCACAGATTGAACATTCTTTGGAATCTGAATTCTTCGATGTAACGTCATGATCAATTCCTCTTTAATAGTTAAAGATGAAAAGCACATTTTGAAACACGTTTTCTTTTACGTGTACGTATGTTTCGTACAAGGATATGGGAATACCAAATGAATTAGTGAATAGGAAAACGTCCCCATGTGACTCGAACTGAACGAGAAGGTTACGAATTGACCTTTTAAATCTATATTCATTCGAAGAATATAGATTTTTGGAGCATCCATTTGTATTTTTATACTCGAAAGAGTGATTAGATTTCTATTCTAGAGTAATTCTAGAGGAGGAAATTGTATCTTTCTCAATTTCTAAGCAGTTTGTCTTTAATTGTAATACGTTTTGTCGAAATTTAGCCGCGTTCAAGGCGCAGCATCTTTCTGGGAAATCATTGAATGCACATAATTTTCGTATGTTTTTTTTACCTTTCTTAAAGTAATGAAACTTTATCTCTAAAAGATTTACTTTCACAAATATAAGCTACTAGCAGGGTTACCCAGTGTTGCCCGGTTAGAGTGTAGTATAGAATCATATGCAACATCATATGCAGGAGAGTTAACTTTAACAATAACCTGGATCTTGTCAGCTAGATATATTACCCACTCAGATATTCAGATATATGTAAATAATCTCCCTCTAACACTTTAAAGATATTAATTTTATTGTGTAACCTGTTTAAAAAGTGGGAGTACCTTCTATAAGAGGCAGCTAAAGGACGCAGGTCTACTTCCCTTATGTTTACATGTAAATTGTACAGGTGAATACACTTATATATAAAGTAAACTCCATAATATGGCTTCCATTTTAAAGACAGACAGGCACACGTACATCGGGATGTTTTCTGTGCATTATATATAGTGAGAGATAGATCTACGTATATAAAAAGTGATAAAGAGAGAGAAAGATAATAATTAAGTGGCAGCCAGACAGCCAGACAAAGATACGTAACGTACTAAACATACCTGCATTATTCACTTACATTTTATTATATTAACAAAAAGAAAAATATATTATTTGATTTCACATAATTCTGCTTTTACTTTAAGGTATAGAATCGAAACTGCACACTTGATGTTTTGAGTCTGATACTTTTTATAACAAAACAATTCAGACATTTGTTTAGTAAACATTTCGAATTACACTCATAAGAAAAATTGGATATAGGTATTTGAAGTGTTAAAGGATTCTGTCCCTCTAATGAGACACTTAGAGGTGAAAGCATGTAGATATTCTGCACCTAGATAGTAACGTATAGATTTGGGGCAAATTACATTGTATTCACCGTAGAATGTTATCCACATCAACATAAGATAAACTTAAATTTTAAAGATGGTTCGGTTTACGCAACTAACTTAGGCAAAGAGGACACTTAAAGTTTTTGGGTCACTTTCATCGTTATCTTCAGAAAAGTTCATACATATAATTCAAATTTCATAAAAGATACATTTTAATTTTAAAGAGGGTATACCCTCATTACCCCTTTACAGGTACACTTAGAGGTTCGGGGGACAATGCCATGGCTTTCCCCGGTAAATTTCACACAGGAATACACTTTTAGATTGTATATACATTCTCTAACCTTTCTTTCTATAGAAAACACACTAACATCACACACTCAGGATAGAATGAGGATCATCACTATGTACTTTTTTCACTAGACTGATAACACCACATCACATTCTTTTGTTTTTACTGTCTTTTACTCCACTTTCGCCCCCTAAGGAAGCTTAATTGTTCAGAAATTCCTTGAAATTATACAGAATGTTTAAATTTCATTAAAATCGAATACATGTATTTCAAGTCTTAATAGGGTTTTGTCGCCATAGGTAAATTAAAAGTGAGTGAACGTAGATATTCAAAACATTAGGGGTAACGTAGAGATTCAACACCACTTGTCTTCCCAAGATGATTGTATACATATGATATACATTTCATCAAAATAGGATATATTTTTTTAAGTTTTAAGGGGTTTATGATCTCAGATACCCTTTACGTGTGCACTTAGAGATTCAGAAACACTTCCATTGTCTTCCCGGGCAAATTTACCTCAGTATACACTTATTTTATGTAGATTATGTAACCTTTCTTTCTATAGGAAACACCGAAACATTGTATACATACACATAGACATTGAGTTGTATATATAAAAGATATAGGATATATAGAAGATATAGAATATATACATAGATCTAGTTATATAGAGCGCGATAAAGCAAGAAAGAGAAAGAGAAAGTGAGACAGACAGCTAGAAACCAAGGCGTTGTACACTAAATGTACTAAAGTTTTATACTTACATATTATCTTTAAGAAAAAGAAAAAAACATTGATTTAATTTTATAAAGATAGGGGAGAATCAAAACCGCACACTCGATGTTTTCAGTCTGATACATTCAGAACTAAGTAATTCAAACATTATTTAAGTCGACTTTTAAAATTATCCATATAAGAAAAAATGGATATACGTATTTGAAGTGTTAAGGGGTTCTGGCACCTATGGATCCCTAGCTCATTTAGGTAAGGAAGGCGCTAAACAATTATGGGGCACTTCCATTATCTTACACAGAAAATATTTTACACATGATTTAAATTTCATAAAAAATATTTGAATCTTTAAAGTGTTTTTCTTCATAGGCCCCTGTAGGAGTGCACTTAGAGATTCGGAAATACTTCCATTTATTTCCGCGGTAAATCTAACATAGGAATACACTTTTAGATTGCATGTAAATTCGCTTACCTTTCTTTCCATATTGAACACACAAGCATAACACACACACACACACATGCATTGAATTGTATACCTATAAGAAAAGACGAAAATGCCAGATATCGAATATATACATAGATCTAGATATATAGATAGCTATAAAGAAAAAGAAAGAAAGAGAGAAATAAAGAGAGATAAAGACAAATAGACAGACAAAGAGGTGTTACGTAAATATTACATCATAAAATTCGTCACTTTAATCTTATTGTATTAAAAAAGGAAAAAAATATTTGCATTAATTTTAAAATGATTGGGTGTAGAATAATAACCACACCATCGATTTTTTTTCAATCTGATACTTTCTCAACTAAACAAGTCATTTGTTAACTTGACCTTAAAAATTACGCTAATGAGAAAAATCGGTATACGCATTTGCAGTTTTAAGGGGGATCTCTCACCATGTGAGGTGGGGGAGGTAGATATTCGGCACATATGGGGTAATGTCGAGATTCGGGACCATTTACATTGTCTTCTCCAGAGAATGTTATACATGTGATATAAAGTTCATCAAAATAGGATATATTTGAAATTGTACAGGAGGTTCGGTCCCAACAGTTCTCTTAGTTTAGAAATGCTTCGCCCTCGACCCAGCATGTATACACGTAGTCAATTAGTTATCATAGCGCTATTCTTTACGAATCATTGCAGCACCGAGGTTGCTTTCGGGAGTATGTTACTTCGAACAGGTGGACAATGTATTTTGGAACACAGATGACAATGTCAGGCCTCGTCAAATCTACCACTCTCTGCTAAGTGCTATCCCACTCTCGATTGTTTACTATCTTTTTCGTATTCATCGACAACATTTTCTGATCAGGTCGAACGAACGTGAAATTGGATCTACTTTTTCTCTTCTGTAGACCTCTTTCCTGTGTTAATGTCCTCCAATTTCATGAAAAAACATAAACAAGAATCTTTTATGTCCCGATGTATATCTGTCTAAATTCAGGGCGCAATTAGACAAGATGTGTTAAGAGTTCAAATTTTCCGCACCAACATGTATCATCATTTGATAACTTCCACATAAACATATTCATAGAAGTGGGCAAAACATCATAACTATTATTCAGTATAAAACTTGTAGGAGATGTGCTCCATTTATAAATCTTATTTTAGTCCAACTTTTTTTCGATACTTTTTGCGATTTAGCCATTTAATCTTGTTAAGCACATTGAATACAATGAAATTCTTTTTTCTCGGCGGCCTTTCTTTGTTTTGTGGTATCACTGACTGCTACTCAGTGTTCTCTCTAGAACGTTGTTTTAAATGGGTTGAATTCAATTCTATCTCTACCTCACTGTGTAGGACCAACAATATCACGGTTTTCTAGGGAAGAGATTATGTGATACACTTCCTTTTCTGTTTTCCACTCTCAAGCCGTCCTTATAGTCGAATTTGTATTGTTTATCTCTACATCAACGTATTTCATTAACATCATGACAGTCAGCACTTTCCCTGCTCAGTAGACTTCCGTTATAGCGCTCAATGGTAACTTCAGGTATCCTTTATTCCGATATATTGCTGAGTCGGCTATCATTCGTAGTAGACCAAACCATTTTCTGATATAAACGTAACAGTTCTCGTTCATGATTTCGACTGATTAACGTAACCTAATACATCAACAGGGGTAAAGCAATCCTCGGGTAAATGCAAAACTGCAAACACCAGACCTGGTAATTTGAACTCATCAATAGCTTTTAAACCAATCTCCAATAGCTTATGAATTTGAATTCCTCAGCGCCTATCCGATAAGGGTTTTTCATACCAGCGACCAAGGCTTTTACTGGCTCTTTTTTACTGTTTTAATATGTGAACCGTCAACCATACACTTCATCGGGATTTGACCATTAAGTACTGAATAGCTCTCCTCCTCTACAGACAAAGTTACCCTCAAGTGTGTTCGATGCTACTTCATTTCCTTTGTGTTATTCTTTGATCTCGCTTACTTTTCAACAGTCTGGTTTCTGGGTTCTTATTCTAAACTAAACCATACACCTGCATCCCTGTTTCGTAGATGCTGATTAGCTTTTCCTGAGTCGAACCATTCATTATGTTGATGTTATCACAACTTAAACTTTCAAGGCTTTTATACTCATCCTAATCACTTCCTGCTGGCCAGAGAACCTCTTTCTTTTTGACACGGGCTGCCTATATATATATATATATCCTCTTCCCTAATACAATTCCGTCTGTAGCATCTAACTATCCACTGTGTTTTCCCCCGGGATGCTTTGCTACATGCTTTACGATTTAATTACTTACAATGAACTTCCCTTCTTCTTAAACTATTTTTCTTTGTGTATTCTTAAAACTTCTGTGTAACAATATCTTCTGTGACACGATCAACAAATGTAACTGTTTTCTATTCCGTCCGTATTCCGTATGGGTGGTCCAAATTCCGTTTCAGGTTCTAGATCCGCTAATCATTATTTTAGTGATTTTCTACTCACCTCTCTCAGTCAATCTTTGGCTTGTTATTTCCTTTAATAGACGTTAGAAATGGTACAAGCTCATGAATTGTAAGCTTAGTGCACCCGTCGTTATTTCCCTGATGCCCATAGTTATTGCCATTGTCAGTTCGTCCTTACGTGCTGTCTATTTTATCAATGCAAGATGTCTTCCTGTCCTTCCAGCTTTACATAGATTTAATTACTTCTTTCCATTTTGTCATCGGACCTTGTTCAGCACATGTAATTAAATGAAGCTCTATTTGCTAGGCCTCCCTGTGTCTTATGGTATCACTGACTGCTACCTGGTGTTCTCGTTGTGGCATTGTTTTAAATTCCTTAAAGGGTTCGAATCCCATGCTATCAATTATGTTTTTATAAGTGGAAGTGTTTTTGCTCACTAGTTGATCGAGAACTTACTTCTAATGTTACTATGTGATTTAGTAATAATTTCCATCCACGGAAAAATATACATATACAGCATACAAATAGCAATAATGGAATATATTATATTCATTGTCCTACCTTAGTCTTTTCCGTCGTTCCTTTTCATAATAATTTTTCTGCGTTTCTTGATTTCGGCAAGGCTTGGTTTGTTTGTTTTTAAAATTTAAAACGTAATTTTCTATCGCACGCCCATACTTACATAGCCACTACTGTTTTAATAACCAGGATGGATGGAAAAGTTGTACGTTATTTTGGCCATAATTAACTATACATGTAGTGGAACTATAGACATTAATAAAAAAACGATTATATATGATGAATCTACAATCCAAACGCAATCATAATAACGATATAAGTAGCAATCAACGAGAGATAAATGGATATTTCACACATTTAGGCATAGAATAAAAACAATTTAGAGTAAGCATGATTAAATATATAACACCAAACATGTCAGATTCTTTGCCATACAAACTATTTAGATTAGTAGTACGATTCTTCTATTCATAGCGAATTACAGAATATGGTTCAGTTGCTTTACTTTTTCCCAATTATTTATTTACCAGGATTATTTACTATCTCAAAGAAGTTTAATTGTTGTTAATTTCTATAAAACATGGATATATATTCATGTGGCATGGTACACACACAGTTGAATTAATACGTTTAAACAATAGGATTAACGTATCTGTACCGATATAGTCCGATACATTATAATGTCTATGCTCAGTCATATAAATTACATTATTAAACAATTTAGCAAATTTATATGCAAATAAACAACCAGATAATAATCAGTAAAATGTATTTAAAAAAATAGAATTGATAAAATGCAGACATTGGACTGTCGCAGTAAAAATAAGTAGTTACAACGGAACTTTAATTAATTAATTGGTGGGAATACATACATATTGACAAGAAGAAGTAATAAGTTTGACATATGACTATACAGTGAAAATGCACTAATTATACCAAGAAACTAACACACAAAGAAAAAGAAACTGATAAAACTATGCACTAAATTATTAATACATGGAAACAAATATAATTCGATTAAACGTAAGAAACGAAGTCCATTTACAGACAATAATTCAGTATGGACACTTAAATTGACCCAAACTGTTATAATTAAATTCGACAAATGGCCAGCAGCAGACTTACTTACAAATTATCTAAGAATACTAATGTGCAAATTAGCATTAAATAATAGCGGGGTTATCGACAACTTAATGCGTCATGAGTCAATGTTAAACCGATCACCGACGGCTAGTCATCGTTTATTTAAAGACTCGCTGCGGTGAAAAAAATAAACAGTATTTGGGATTGTGGATAAAAACTACGTATATATATATATATATATATATATATATATATATATATATATATATATATATATATATATATATATAAAGAGAGAGAGAGAGAGTTCGGACACAATATCTGTTGCATCCAACATTAAGCTTGACTCCGTTTAATGTTACCCCTCGTTTTAATTTAATAAATGGCAATAACGTGGGTTTCATTATAAAAGTTACTTAAAACAGACGGAACATCTACTAATCAATAAAAGACATCACGAAAAAATATCGATTACTGTATTGTATATTTTATACGCGTTTATGATTAAATTAATGATGGCATAAGTAGAAGATAATGCTAGCACTTGAGTCTTAAATTATTGAATATTGAATAAAAAGACTTTCAAACTAAAACTAGACACGGTATCTTCGTGATTGCATCCGTTTTCTTGTTTTGAACTTGACTGATATTACTTTTTGAAATATCTGAAATAGTTTTGTTGACTTAAAATACTAGAGGGAATAATGCAAATATACGGTAATAAACAAGAATTTGTATTAATAGAAAGTACAAAGATAATGTGTTGACAGAGGCTACTTCATATCACTTCTGCTGATTGATCATAACGACTCTATTCTATGTGACTAATGCGACCTTAACTACAAACAGTAGTCATTCGAATGTATAAAAAAAACTAGGGGCATTTATAAATAGTAGTTTTGAGCACTCCTCGTCTGCAATTATTTCGAGATAAGCATCACTCAAATCAATGTTTTAAAATACCCCACTGCTAAGCTTTGCGAAAAGCACTTTTGTACTTGGAAAAGGGTAGTGTTAATCCCGCAATGCCTTATTCAATTATGTTCAAACATCAGCTGAAACACGGAACTCTGTACTTTTCTTTTAACGTATACCGAAACTGAATTTTACTCGCTATACTCTACTTTTGATAAAACGCCCATGACCTCGAGTCTATTTAGTTTCTCGTCAATCCAATTTCATGATGCGAATTGAGAATTCCCTTTCTTAAAAAAGAATTAGTTAAATATTTCGTTTCAATTCACACTTGGCAGAAATCTTATTACATCTCCGAAGTTTACCGAAGAAAACTTAAGAGAAAGTTTATGCTAATTCTTTTTTAGTCTCTCTGCTTCGACATTAGCATTTTAAAATGTTGTAAGAAAGAATTTATTGATAAATTCCAACCAAATAGATTGTTTGTGTTGGCCATTACAGACATTTTTTATTTCAAGTTTTTATCTTTGAACGTAATGTCTACAATTAGTTCGTCTGCGAATGTTATTCTTTCACGAGTCGTTTTTATCATTTTTTATCTGTCTAGTTTAGTCCACGTCTGATATTTATTACTGACGGATTTGTGCCGGAGTCGAGTTGTAATATCATAGTGCCATTGTATATTTTTTTTATTTCATAGATTTCCTGATATATACAGTTTCCCCACGTTTAGTTATTTATACAAAGCTAATTTTATTTATTAATTTACTGCAGTGTGTATATTTTTCTCCGATGCGTCCCCAGATCATAATTTTATATGGGCAATCTTTTTACCAATGTAATTGCCCGATGAAAAACACGGTTTCGGTGGCAAGATATTTTGGTGGTTGACTAGATTTAGTTAGCATGTTTTCCTTATTTGTGACATCCTGTTGTTCTCAATATCTCTTAAATATCTATTGAATCTCTTGAATATACCCGAACACTAAAAAACGTTGGTAGTCTTCTGCATTATATTGAATCGTTAAATTAGGTTAATTGACAAGTTTATTAAGGATTCTTTGTTGTATTTCTTAATCCATGTGTGATACTAAGCCTTGTGAAAAAAATTGAGTATTTAAATGCATTATCGATTTACTCTGATAATTTAAAGTCATCACAGTTTTTTGTTATTTTGTTAACTGTACTAGCGAAAGGTGTGTAATTATCGTCATCTTTCCTCATGGTGTTCATATATTTTCATCTTTTGTGAAAAAGAAATATTTTAAATCTGCATAATTTAGTTATTAATCGTACGACTTCAATAAATGTAAGTTTGCTGTTTTGGGGGTAAAATATAATTTACGAATGTGCTATATTCCACTGTACTAAATGTTCTTAGTAGCACAGTACGTATTATAAAGATATTTATATACGAAGCAAACGTAATGTCGTCTTCGGGCGCATAAGTGAAATTATCAATATAGCTCCAAATAGCGTTTTGAAAAAAATGTCTTCAAATTTTTTACCCCTATTCAACAATTCGTATAATTTTTCTGTTTCTTGTGGGTACGAAGAAACATTTATTCAATTTTTGCTGTCTAGCCTCGGCCGTTTGATCCAACACAATGTTTGATTTTCAAATTCCAGGCGTACAATTTTCCTCTGGTATTCTACGTTGTTCCAAGTGTTTTTCTTTAAATTTATTTTCTTGTTTCACGTGTTATTCTTGAAAGTTATGTCTTAGTTGCATTTGTGGTTTTCGTTGGTACTTCCAAAAATCTTTTTTTAATTCTTCCATTTCCGTCTTTTAAAATGAGAAACAGCTTGACGTGTTTTCTTTAGGACACGGTTGTATGTAAATTTTTAACTGGAAAATAAGTCAATGCACTTTTTATAGAAAAGAAAAAACAAAGTATAGAATCTTCAATTTATTGGTTTTTCTTTACTATTTAAAAACAACAGAGGCTGATTCCTCACTTCGCTTCTTCTCTCACCTCTGCTGTTAGGTCATTTGGACTTTATGCATAGAGTCAGTAAGAGTTCATACACATACAGAATAGGCTATCCTATCATGAAATTATATTCTTCATCTTTTAATTATTTTTAATAAAAAACAATTTATCTACTATTTTCACTAACCGTGTATTTTTATCAAAGTAAACGTAAACGTTTAATGTTATCAATCGTATAATGATAAATAATTCTAAGATATACGCGTAAAAATATTTGCATGAAAAAACCTCAAAGAATTCCTCTAAAAAAAAAATTAAAAACAGTTTATGTCATCGACATTTTCACTGTGACTACTCTTGAGCTCAGGCTAGCAAACAAAGTATAGAAACTAACAAACAAAAAACAAACAGACTGTTCTAATTTAGAAGACGTTTCACGACTTTACGCAAATGGACGTGATTTAATAACATCGATTTTATGTTAAAAAATTCAACGCGCGCCACATAGTCAGACTGCAAAACAAACTTACTTAATTAATTTCGAACAGCAAATGAAGACGTTCACTGTTTTTCGTGTAAAATATTCATGCAAACAACCTGAGGAAAAATCCAAGTTAAATAATGAATTTAGATAATGATTTAGATTATTTTGACAATTTTATTTCACCTTAATTCTTTACATTTTCGGATTCTAAAATTTCATATTAAAATAATGCATAGAAATATCCTTAATATGCAATATATAACTACATTATATAATTGGTATTATTCAGACTACTGTTCTCATCTTGAGTGTAACCTCCGGCCTCATTCAGGTGTATCTTTTCGAACTCGGGAATATTTCTGACGAACTCGGGAATATTTCTCTCCAACTTCGTATCGCCGCCGAATTGGACAATGAACCTTCAGATTACTATTACTACGAAGTGACAGCGGACATTTCTAGTATGAATTTTTGGAGACTTAAACCTATTCATGTTTCTTTTTTAATGTGTAGTCTTACTACTTATTACTATATATAATTACTTTCATTACTACATATAACTGTATAAACATATATATATATATATATATATATTATATATATATATATATATATATATATTATATATATTATAACCTTATCTATTATTTATAATTAATGGTTCCCATATTGCATAAAATATTCAATTATCTCTGCTTAGTTATTATTTGTTGCCCAACATATGCGCTGATTCGTTAAGCTGTCTTACTGTCCACCGCTCTTCTCTATCTATAATGTTTACTTCGTCTCATAAGGGTAGATAGTTTCTGTTTTCCATCTATATGTGGTCAGCAATACCTGTATTTTCGATATCCCCACGTATTACGGCTTTCTGGTCTTTTTTTAGCCTTACTTTTAGTGGGTGACATGTCTCACCTTTGTATATTTTCCAACACTTGCATGGGATCGCATGATGTCATGCTCCATGAATAGCTTTTTCGGTGTAAGGTTTCTCTCAAGCTAAAGTTTCTCTCTTGATATGTTTTGCTGTTACTACATATTGTATATTCTCGATATTGTATGCAGCGTAAAATTCCTTTTTTTACATTATATGGATAGTGGGAGTTAAAATCTAGATACTGTCCAGTGAAAGTTGGCTTTCGATATACAGATGACTTAAATACCTGATCAGTGCGAGTTACACAACACATCTAGGAAGGATGATTTGTTATTATGTTCCTTTTCCATCGTAAACTGTATAGATGGACAACTAGAGTTCAAATGGTCTACTGATGTTTGAACATCTTCCTGGTGAGGCAAAAGTATGAATGTGTCATTCAAATGCTGTAGCCACATTTTTTACTTTAGTAGGGTTGATCTTTCCGCCATTTCCCCGAAGTATTCCATATATACATAAACCATTACTGGGGACTATTGTGATCTTATAGTTAGACCTTCTTCCTGCCGCTATATATCAGATCCCATCACGAAGTATACGGTTTCTACACAGGAGGTCAAGATCTCCATTAGATTTTCAATTGTGATACGAGTATCTGAAGTCAACTTATCCCGTACAACCGTATGAGTCTCATCAGAGGTACTTTTGTGTACAGATTCTCACGATGGAATGAATTAGAGCATTGTTGAGTTTTTCCACAAAGTGAGCAAAATTCTTTACATACGATGGGGATTTTCTTGTGAGTGGACTGATTATCCTACCAGGAATCGACTCAATGGATTGTATGCTGAACCTCGTACGCTGGCAATGAGCCTTAATGGAATACCATCGTTATGAATCTTAGGAAGGCCGTATAAGTGTTGTAGCTTGCTGTAATTCTGAATTAGCTGTCTGTAATTTGCAAGTCGTATTATGTTCTTGTTGTTACGAAGGATTTGTGACAGCTTCCTCTGTTTTCAAAGTCGGAACTTTTTTTTAATTTACAGTAGTCACCAGATCCTATTAGGTCTTCCATTTTCTGGGAATATTCCGCTCTATACATGAACACTGTAGCATTGTTTTTGTCTGCTGGAAGTATTATGATATGATCATCACTGCGTAGTGACTTGATAGCCAATACTTCTTCCTTTGAAATGTTAGGTTTTTCAGGCTTTGAATTCTAGAGTGCTTTCTCATCTTCCACCTTAGCTAATCTCCTTGTGCCTTGGGTTTATTCAAGGCTGCCTCTTCTATTAGAGCTATCATGTCTAAGTATAGAATCCGTTTGAGCATTGTGGTGAAGTTAAGACCTTCGTTCAGTACTGATTTCTCAGAGGAAGTCAGCTGACGTTTACTTGTGTTGACAATGGCTCTGATTGATTAATGGTTAACGTGAGGTCTTATGTTCTTAGATTTCAGATTTTCCAACTTCTTTATTTGACGAGTTGTGACTTCCTAAAATTCATAATAAAATGATATGTCCAGATATTCTTAAATGCGCCGATACGAAAAATTGCGAATATCTAAAAACGTCTCTAACGGAACGAGAACATGCTATCTCGTGGATTAAATAAAGAGTTATGTTAATAATTCCGTGCAGATTCCCGAATTCGAAAAGATACACCTGAAGAAAGCTGCAAGATACAACGGCTGAAACGTTGTGATGATAACACTCAAGATGAGAACAGTAGTCCAAATAATAGAAATTATACAAATTATTTATCTTCATCTACCGAATTTCAGAAACATAACTACATGAAGTCAAGAGTAGCTAACGCATACGTGCACTAGTAAGGACATAGATTTGAATATCGCCTGCGTCACTCGCAAATCGAAGTACAGGAGATGTAAGGAATAATAACGAAGTTTTTAGGGGTTAGTTTTAAATTCCTCTTAAGGTTAACACTAATTAGAGTTGGAATAAATCCATGCATATCTCGTATATCTTGATTTAAGAAGATCAACATAAAATCAACATTTCCCACAGCTTAAGATCAACTATACGCTACATTTCAACACTTGATAAATAGAAGGATATCATATGATTGCTAGAATTGCAGCATCGCCAAGTTTCACATAGACAACTAATATAAGAACTATATACAGTAGCATCAACGGTAAAAGTACTCATTATCATATATTAATCCAAGACCAATCGTCAGCGACTGATACAACAGGATCTCATAAAAAGAATAATACAGATTTTAAAAATGGCACAAACTATTTAGCATTCTAATACTTACACTTCATAAAATTAAAAATTTCTAAGCCTATGATAAAAGTGGAAATTGTCTATTATATATTTTCTTTTCAATATACACTGGGCAAAGCCGGTGAATCTAGGAAAGGAGCGATTGATATATTCAAGGTTTTGAAAAGGTCTGGTACAAGGGGGTTCTCCTAAAAATTACTCATATGGTATCCTTGGACCTTTATTGTTCCTAATTTTCATAAATGCCAGCCCTGATGACATCGAGTCTGAGATATTTGCTGACGACACTACGCTCTATTCGCGCCATGTGGGCAAAACGAGCGCGTATATATTCGAGGCAATTGCTGGATCTTTAGAAAATGACCTCCAGGCTGTCGTGGATTGGAGCCATAAATGGTTGGTAACTTTTAATGCTGCAAAGAGAAAGCTCTTTTCCTTAAATGACTACAAGAAACCTATTTAACCACCGATTAATTAATTAATAACGCCCTACGCGAGAGTTCAACATTTAAACTCCTCGACCTAACATTCACAGGTAACATGAATTTGAACAAATACATTGAGGACATTGCATAATCTGCCGCAAAGAAGGTGGGCTCCTTCTACCGTGGCAGTAAACATCTCACACCTAACATTATCATGTATCTCTACAAAGCCACCATCCGCCC
This sequence comes from Sepiola atlantica, assembly GCA_963556195.1. Lineage (NCBI taxonomy): Eukaryota > Metazoa > Mollusca > Cephalopoda > Sepiida > Sepiolidae > Sepiola > Sepiola atlantica. Next base: position 112,350,941 of record OY744517.1, on the reverse strand, counting down.
ATGCATGGAGTATTCTTGCCTCATTTGGGCTGGTGCATCATCTACTAGTCTATTCCTCTTAGACAAGGACCAAAAAAGAGTCGCCAACTTAATAGGTCTCTCACTATCCACCAAGCTCCATCCCCCGTCCAATCAATACAATGTTGCAACTTTGTGTTTGTTTTACAAATACTTCACTGGATTGTGATCTGGTGAACTTGCTGCTCTAGTCCCCCCCTCAATGTAAATACATTAGAGCAACCTGACAATCAGCTAAATCCCACCTACTGTGGAGCTCCCCAGAGAGTCTTCTACTCCAATAGCTACTTTCCTCGTGCTACCGGCCTCTAGGACTCTCTCCCTTCTCCCAGTGTTCCCGACTGTACCGACATGCAGAATTATAAAACTAATGCAAAGAGACATCTCGCTGCGAAGCTCCCAACTTAGGATGTCACTCAAAACTTACACCCTAATTCTAAGTAGCCCCTTACGTCTACAGTGGCAGCCTGTCATGTTAAGGGTGAACTATGTTAATAAACGAAATAGGTAGAGTATGGTATAAATAGTATTTCCTAAGCATTTTATTCGACACCGATAGGTTAACACTATTATTAATTCGCTTTTAGATGTAACTAAAAAATCTCAAAAATGGATGCATTCTCGTTTTAATGTTAATCAACCAAAATATTGTTAAAGACAATTCACATATTTCCAAATTCTTAGAATCGAAGACTTACTTATCTATTGCGTAAATATTCATTATATATCTTATACTACGTTTTATTTGGAGCGAAAACAAATATTGCAAAAAAACTATTGAACAAGCGTATTTTAATTTTTTAAGCATTTGTAATTAATCGTCAAGAAAATACAAGCCTTAAATGAAATGTTATGCAGAATAGATTAAGAGGAGTATTAGTCTTCGAAAAAACAGTTATGACATAAAAAAATAATTCTTGCATAGAGTAAAACAAAATCATTCACTTACTTACTAAGATTTTATTAAGCTTTTCTCAATTCTTAAATGTTTAATAATTATGATAATAGTAAAAGTAAAGGTAAAGGTTGCATAGCCTGGATGCGCGCGAGTGTCGTTGCCGACATCGCACACTGCCCATGGCCGTATCGGTGGTGATTTGTTAAGAATGGAAAGCGGAGCCCATCCCTCTCCTTCCGCTGCCTTGAAACTTCCCTGAGTTTTAGTCAGGTACCCATTTACTGCTGGGTGGACAGAGGGAGTTTTCAGACCCGAAAATTCGCATGCCGTGAGTGGGATCGAACCCGGGTCGTCTAGCCCAAAGACAAGTGCTATAACCACTCGTCAACAGGCCCTCCCTCATAATAGTATTCTTAATTTAAATGAATATTTTCAGTAAATACGTTATGTGCAATTTATCGTTTGTAATAGGTATCATTGTACAGCTCCAGGTGCTTGCCGAAAACGCGGACTTAAAATTCGGCGTTTTAGAAACAAAACAGACCCGGTGGGTCTAGTGAGTTACAATGTTTGATCACATTGGTAATGATGCCACCTGAATGTACCACGGCATCTCGGAATGGTAAGTCACATAGTTTGGACGTGTAGAAACACGCATTTGAATTTGAAGTCGCCAGGAAGCGACCAAGGGGAACGCCGATTATAAGATGGACAGATGCACTACACAATGATCTAAAAATACGGCCTACATTCGGACAAATCTCATGTACGTACCAAGTGTAGTCAACTATTTATTATTGAGGACCACGCCATATTCTGGGACTGACACAAAGAAAAATCAGGATTTTTGTCTTTCAAAAGAAGGGGGTAATGCCAGATATTATCCATATTTACATATGTCCCTATAGGTCGTTTTTATGTTAAGAAAATACAACTGTCCAAAACGGGTCAATCTTCATGCGTACAAAAATGATTGTATTGTATAATTTTGTCAGCGAATTCACAATAAATGTACCCACTTAGAAACGAGTCAGTAATATGGCATATTTGATTGCATCTTTACGAGGGAAAAGTTAGATACAAATGTTATTGAGAACTGCTGAAGTAAATATTGGAAAAATATATATACGTTATACAATATTTTATAAGTATATATGAGAAAAAGGAATGAGAGATTTGCATCACTTTTCTACCCACCTACAAACATTAACATCTCAGTTTTATGATTATAAGCATTATGTCTAGAATCATTGTTCTAATTTTGATCAAAATCTATTACATGATTTTGATTCTAGAAAATGTCTAAAAATTAAGCTCTAAGATGTCTTGAAAAATGAATTCAAGGAATCTTACTTTATTTGTGTCTGGTGACTATTGGTAAACCTAATGCAATGCAAATCTGATATATTTGAAATTTCAAATGCAAAAGTTGTCCAATATAAAGTATCTTAAAACCATTTAAATTACTCCACGGAAACTGTGATTTGGGGAATTAATATTAATTGATTGTTACTCTTACTGTAAAAATTTTCCCCGAATCAGAAGTACCTGAATTTTCAAGAGATTATTCTATCTACTTTGTATTTGCTTTGCATAAAATAAATTAAACTAAATATAACCTACATTTGCCCCGTTTACGACTAGCATCTGTGATCCATATTTCATAATGATTATTCAATTATTTTATGAGTGACTACTTTACATCAAAAATATATTAATATACAAAACTTTATAAAGATAGAGATAAATGATACCACAATAAAATATCTCACTCATGGAATTGCAAATATCTACAAAAAGCATAGAAGAAGGAATCGTTGCAATGTACTGTATTCGGTTCAATTGATGAATCGTAGATTTGGACAGAAATAACTCAATGTATGAAATAAAAGCCCGTTAAAAATTCTAGAGCACTCTGCAAAGTAATAGTAATTTAACCAAAACATTGTGAAAATGGAAACTTGTTTAGATAACGACAATACTTATATTAGATATCGTTTCAAATATAAATCATTGTCTGTTTCATGGATTTCGAAGTTCTGCGTTTTGCTTTCGTATACATTTGTAAATTTGAATTTAGAAAACGATATTTTAAAACAAGAGAAAATCTTATCGTTTTATTAGCATTTAGAAAATCTTAAAAAGTTAAAAACTATTCATTCTTCATCGGTTAAGAAATTCCTTTGGGCAATTACAAATATACTTGACAATCATTAGAATTCGTCTGATGTTGTTACGCAAATCACATAAACCTTTTGACTCTAATTGTATTTGAGCATTTTAGTAAATGTTGAAATTATAAGAGAGCAAACAAAGATGTTGTACAAAGCTGTTTCAATATGTTTTATTGAATTTATTTGATATATTATGAAATAAAGAAACGGGCTCGAGTTATATCAAACCATAAATCATGTTTGACTTCAATAACAAGTTAATACACTGACGAAAGATAGATTTACATCTATCATAAAACATATAACACCGAAACATGATCAGTATTTGAAGCATTTACTTATTAATATAGTGACTCTCTGACAAATAACATCCAACGATCAATTGTGTATTGCTTATTGCATTTTTGTTTACTTCAGCCGATTCAATCTTCTATAGGATGTGCTTTAGCTTTTTCCCGAAATATTTGTTTGTATCTTATTGTAGCCACCTTCGTACAATTGTATTGTCATAGTTGAGCATAAATATTCGATCGGATTCAAAATTACAAATTTATTGAGTTCATTCTATTGTCCTCTTAACTGCAAAACGTTTTACAGTAAAAATATCTTCTTTCTCATCTTATTATGAAAGTATAGGTGGACATATTTTCTCTGAACTAAACTGTTCCAGTACAAACAATTCAAACCGGAGATAACCTTGAATAATGTGATTGATAGTTACCGCACATGAATAGACATTTTATTGTGAGACAGCGAGGCCGAGATTTACACCATCCAATAAATGACTGCTCATGCAATCGCAATATTTGGTAGATTTTATTTAAACTAATCGATATACTTCGAATGTAATTTGTTATGTCGATGTAATGCGGTAATTAATTTAAAGAAACTTTTGAATCTGAATATCACTGTTCACTATTCACCGTTCATTGCCTTCTCTCACTAATCCAACTGCTGTCTTCCCACTATGTCCCTTCTTAAAGCAGTTGTCCCCCTCATATACAAATGAATGCTACCCATGAAAAGATCTACCAAGGAGCCAATTTTTTTCTCTGAAATTTGAATGCACTCCATGCGAAACACTTCTTGTAACTCTTTATTTTTTTATTCCATTTTTACTGTAGGAACATGTATTCCTTTCTGTCTTAAATCACACGGCCCCACGATCATCAAGGATCATTTCACATCACATAATCCCGTGCCCAAATCGGCATATAAACTTTTATCAGCTGTCTGCGCGTTGCAACCGCATAACCGTCATTGTCGTCATGTTCGGTGCTTACATCTCCATCATTCACATTAACCACGCGCCTTAAATCTCAAATGTGCCGTGACATCTCATCGACGCTCAAGTTGTTTGGGGATTGCACTCCAGTAATTACTCCTCTTCCCCATTACGTCGTACCACGTGCATTCAGTGACTTCACACAAACCTCTTATCATATTTGGATTGTGGCTGGCCCTTGCTCATCGATTTCTGAGGATGTATCTTTTAAGTAAAATAATTAATTAATGCGGCACTATCTCCTCTATCTCTACGACCTTTGGTGGCATGTTGTACAAGAATGTGGCTTCTTCAGGTGACATCCCTCATCTCTCAGCTATTACTTTTAGTTTAACGTCCAGTGCCGCTCCTCCGTCCAGGTATTCTGGCGGTAGCCTAAATTCCTTAAGATGTTCCACTACTTCCTCTGTTGATACCTTTGTGACATCTACAATTATGTCATCAATGTACAAATCAGGGGCCTCTTTTGTCTTATTTCCTTTCATTAACACAGTTTTTAGAACAGCTGCCATGCTCTTTGGTTCAACATTAAGTCCAGATCCTAACTGTGTCAAGCAGTACGTTGTTCCTTTATAATAAACCAGATGGTACAGCCATAGTTCCTTTGCTACATGTAGCTGCAAGTAAGCAGACTTAAGGACCACACTCGCAGTTCTTCCTGTCAGCCACCTCAACTTTTTTATCTTTTTATAACACACATCTATTGTATCGCTCCTCGTGTGACACGCTACAAAACGGTTTGATTCCGAAAAGTCTAATACTGGCGTAACTTTACCTTTTGTGTTTGAAATACTGCCATCAATGGTAAAACGGATTTTATCTCACCCTTTTTATAGTAAAAAAAATACCGCCCGCAATCCATTCTCATCTCACTGTTCATTTCTCTCTATCAAAAGGCGATTCCACATATTTGCTTAACCTTAAATTTCCAAACTCCACAATCTCCTCTTCGGGTAGAAATAGCTTTTAATCTGGTAATGAATTTAAAGCAATTTCTCAATTTAAATATATCTGTTTACTGTTTACTGTTCACTTTCTGTTGTCACTAATCCAACGTCTGTCTTCCCAGTACGTTCCTTCTTAAAGAAGTTTGTCTTCTCATATGCAAATGAATAACAACTATAAAAGTCCTGCTTGTCCTCTGAGTGCCCTCCATGCGAACGGGTCTACAAACTTAAAAGCTGGTTATTGTTATATTTTTTATTCCATTTTTACCGTAGGCAACATTTATTTCTTTGTATCTTAAACAACAGGCGATAATTCCAATACATATCATAACAGGGTTACTTTCATACTGCTTTTTCTTTTTGGAAACTTCAAATCGGAGATGTTACATGTCTGCTTACCTTTTGCGGGTGAGTACCCGGAATTTGTCTTGTTTTTCCGTGTGTCTCCGGTTCTTAACGATAACACTGGACACCGGTCAAGTTTTAAGATTGTTTATTCAAACATGAGACAGATGACAAAGATTGGGTTCGCTTGCACGGGAGAGAGAGAAAGAGAGGGGAAATACTACGGGAAAAGGATATTCAGACCATTTGCGTCATTTTTGTTCATTGTCGCGCCCCAACCCCTTTTATTAAATGTTATATCGAAATAAATATATGAAAAAAGTGCTGTCATTCTTCACTCCTACATAATCATCAAAACGGGTTATCTTATTTAAATCAATAATACAACTTATTCTTTTGAAATACTGTATATAAAGTACAGACGATGGACCCGATCGAGATTTATAGATCTATCTAATTCGCTTAACTACTTTTTAACAATCTATAATTAATTAAAGTTTGTTGTTATTCATTAATAATTTTATGGTTGCATTTGTTCCATGCATATGCAATATTTTTGTCGCTATTTACAATAATGTATTCAAGTGATATAATAAAATAATGTACATTATATAACTTGAGTTAAAAGGAGCAGTAATTTGAATTAAACTAACTAGACAGAAAGATATACGAGGAAAGAGTTAAGAAAATTAAGGTGATTGATTGACTGACCTACCCTTCTCTCTCTCTCTCTCTTTCTCTCTCTCTCTCTCTCTCTCTGTCAGATATCCCTCTCTAATCCTCCCTCCCTCCTATTACCGACATCACGTGAAAAAAACAGGGGGTGACGCTGCGGTTAACACATCAGCGACCAACATTTCTTTTGTTGTTAAATTCAATGAATTCTGCATTTTTCAGATGAGAATTGATAATTCGGAGTATTTTGATTATTCGGACAACTGTTTTTATCTTGAATTGGATTACACTCATCAATTGAGTGTTATTAACACTCAAAATGATAACAGTATTCCGAATAATCCAAATAATACAAATAAATTTGTATAAAAATCACCAAATATATATATTTGTTTATATCAATAAATGTTAATGTTTATCTCGTGATTCTACAGATAAACCCCTATATGGAATATTGCTCTTAAAAAGAAAAGAGTACAAATAGTTTATTATGTACTTACCTGTTATGGTAAAAACAAGACAGTACACCAGAATTTGCGGAAATTCATCCAGTATTTTTTGTTTTAAAAAATAAATTCAAGTTTTATCGGTAAACGCTTTTCGGTCGCCATTTACGGCATCATTAAGGTCAAGGAAGATAATTCAAACTTAATTCATTTAGACATAGTAATAATGCCAGCATATCAAATTTATATATAAATGCTAAAGTGTTTGTCCTATATAAACAATAAGCTGATGAATAAAATGTTTATTATTTAGCATTTTGGTTTCAAGTATTTCAAGTAGCAAACTTTTCGAAGCGATAGCGAGCTGGAAAAATCAGGTAGTCTATATATATATATATATATATATATATATATATATATATATAAATTAATTATGAATCAAAACGCGATTTTAACGAGTGTGCAAAGTGACTAAAAGTAGTGTATTGAACTGCATGTAATTTGCATATGTTTAAACGGTTTTTATCTGTATTTTTAAAGTGAAACTTGATAAAATATTTTAAGTAAGAGAATTATTTTTCTGATTCCCTGTTTTATCTTGAATTTATAGGGGGGATATTTTAGCTGAACCAAACTGTTCCAGTGAGAATAATTTAATCTGAAGAAAATGGTATTCAAGCAAAACGCTACCACACTTCATATTTTCTATTCTCGGGTGGTGAAGGAGAAATCCTTCAAGACTGAGACATTATACATTTTTGTTGCAATCCACAGTACCTTTTCCGGGCAGCTGGATTATTCTCTATATTAAAAATCAACTTTGTGTCTGGTGAAAAGGGGAGTAAATAGAGACAACATGGATAGCACATGAAAACCTCTGAGCGATAATTGGTATATAGTAGAAACACGGGCTGCGCAAGACATAACTACACTTCTGCTTCTTAACAAGGATCATGCTAAGACTATCGGTCGGTATCCTAGGATACGTGCTAGTATGATTTAAGTGTTTTCTCTCCATGATTAGTTTCCGTACCAAGGCCTCAGAATATGAACTATTTTCTAGTTTACATATAGCTAGGGCTAAGCGAGGATCCACAAATGTGCAGACTTCCAAAATGATAATAATAATAAAGTAAGCCGACGTAATATCAATTTAACTTTCAAATATGCGGCACTTGTTGTTCCGTAATGGTACACATTTAAGGACTGACCAGACTCAATGTGGGTTAACCAGTGACTCGTTGAAAGCCGACGTTGTAACGAGATAGAGCTGAAATCTATTAACAATTAGCACATCTCCATGTTTCTCTCTCGCTCTCTCTTTCCCCCTCAAAAGATATCTACCTATATGTCGCTGCCTATCTATCTATCTATCTATCTATCTATCTATCTATCTATATATATATATATATATATATATATATATATATATATATAGTTAGAAATGATTAGAAAACCGGTTTCATGTGAAAACAAATAGAAGACAAAGAGAAGAAAGACAAAGAGCAAAAGACAAGAGAAAAGGGGATCATAGTGACCTCCTCAAAACATGTTAGAGTATTTTTATGTAAACGTGGTAATATGTTATCCGTCACTGAAAAATCATCAGTGAATAGTGAGTAGCATCGGCGACAAAACGTGTGTTGATGTTAAAATCTTAAGCGAAATTTGGGGAAATATTCATTTAATTATACTTGTCTTGTAATCAGCAAAAAAGTGAATTAGTACAGAACTTTAAAGTAGCTTTTTTTCTTAATTCTAAATATGTTCTTTCTCAAAAGATGATTGAATATTTGAATAGTTTTACGTATTTTACATGCTATTTATCTCCTGATTCTTGAAACATTTCCGATACCTTTAAATGTCTAGGTTTACCTGCTATAAATGTCTATTTCATAATTAGCTTATAAAATAAGGCAAATACTGAATTAACTTTTCTTACGTAGTCAGTATTTTGGTTCTCAATTACTCAAAGTGCACATCTGGACATACCATACATATAGAATACCATTAATATTTCCAATCTTGTATGTATATTTTTATTTAACGCGAATCATAATCTATAGTTATATATATAGAGAGAGAGAGAGAAAGAGAGAGATAAAGAGATATAGAGATAGAGAGGGAGAGGGAGAGATGGATAGAGATAGATAGAGAGAGGGTGTCTGATGAGTCTTGCTGCTATACGTATCGCCTTCCAAAAAACACCCTCTCTATCAGCGCTTTGATATATGTAGAGAGCAAATCAATATAGCCATCTGAATTGAGTTCGAGTCCGTATTAAAAAATGCGGGGCGAGTTGACATGGCTTCAGCTAGAAACGCGCAAAAAAGACCATCACAGTTTAAGGTAACTTAGTTTTATTGATTCGCGCATCTTTCGCCAAGGTTCAGATTTGATTGCCAGGATCTTGTCGCATTTTCGTAGCTTCATCTTTCGGGCACAGTCAAAACGCCCGCTATAATTTGCGCCCACACTTAAAGGTATTCGTGAAGCGAAGACTTTTGAATCGAACGAATTAACAATATGGAGTTCACCCGCTTTCAATATCTCGGTGCTTTCAAGTCGGCTTTGGTTTCCAAGCCGAAAAGCCACTAATAGTACATAGAACCCTCTATAATTTTTCCTATAAAATACTTCAGATATTTTTTATCTTAAAAGAATATTAAAATATATAACGAAATTGTCTCGAACATCCACTATATATATATTAAAACCTCTTAAAAATATAGATATATACACAACACGCAACGCCAAAACAATTATACATAACAAAATATTTCCACACAAACGCACACACAACACGAACATCTAAAACTAGATAGAAACAATTCTAATAATTGTACACCACAAGATACACGCTTAAAATCGAATAAAACTATTTTACAAATCAGACACAGTATAGTTATGATACAAAATGTATGCAAATTACAGCTCTGTGGCATAATGGCATCTACAATCGAATCTATATAGCCACTGAATATATTCTTGTATTCATAGTTTTACTCTGCGTTTATCCCGTACTATATTTCTCTATCCATCATACAGGCTGAAAATATTTGTCATTAGAACATACGTCCGTCTTTAGATCCTGATATTTCGCCCATTCACCTAGCCTATTCCCAGAATCCCGTTTTTGTGACATTATTGTCGTTTGCGCACAATACATACCCAGTGCAAACGATTTCTTATTATCGATATTTCGGAGTGTAGTCAAACCTGAACAACGCTTCATCTTTAAATATATGATCGATAGTTTATCTGCCTTGTTATTTGACGCTCATTGCTAGAAGTCGTACAAAGCAATGGGTTCTACATGTTCATATACATTGGACTTGATTACTAATCATGGGATGAAAGTGAACATACGTGGAAGCGATCCATTCGCCGTATATAATGCAGTCACAAATGCTGGTCTAACCGAAATATTTGCAGCCACCCGGATTCGTAAAAAGCTGCTCCTCTATCTGATGGGCCCATTGCTAATCTTTATCAATGGGCCGTCTTCCTGTTGGTTCCTAAAGATTAACCACGTAATTCGTTCGTTCCAGGGTATCACTAGCCGTTTCAGATCTGGTGTATTATTGGACACTAGCATGAGGTTGTCAGTATGTAGAAACGTCAAAGATACAGGCAACCGAATATGTCGGGGTAACGGCGTTCATAAAGATGTTAAAGAGAAGTCTCGAAAGTGCTAATCTCTAATTGACTTACCAAAGGGCGTTTGTATATATAAATAAACAATCTACATGTATGAAAGGGATCTGTTTAGATGTGTTATACTGGTGTTTTATACTGCAAGAATAGTTGGCCTGCTCAGCTTTGCGTGTTATTTTTTGCCATACTATTTCACAAAAGCGAAGCGTTAAAAATGCAAAACAAATAATACCGAATAATATGACAGAAAATTACGCTTTACATATTAACATCGATTTATTCCTATTCAACGTAGAATTTGACGAAAGTATTACCATTTTTTATATATTTTTAAACAAAGCAATTACCATTTTTAGAATGTTCTACCAGTTGAAATAAGTATGCAAGTATATGAAAATGCTTAAAATACTCTGTTGATCGGATTAAAATAAAGTACAATAAATAGATATGAATTATTGTATATACAAATTGCAAATAAGGTCTCCCGAACTATATTTTACATTTCTTACGGATATTTCATAGATTTACTAAGTAATTTCTTAGATTAGATAAATAATATGTTTTTTTTAATTATTTCTAGTGATAATAGTTCAGTTGTCCCACTTTAAATGTAAAATTTAATTTATTTAACCGTAAAAATTATTACAATATCATCTTAATCTATGCATATCCAGATTAATTAGCATTAAAAATATTCGTTTCAACTCTTAAGAATATATGTTTCTGCTTTAGTAAAAAACATATTCTGCATTTCCAGCATACATTCTACGCGAAAACTGTTTATACCTCTTATTAATGTCGAATATGTTCAGAAAGTTTCTTTTAAGAAACGAAGATACTTTTACGAGAACATAATTCATGGTCCAATTTCTTCAAGCAATTAAATTCTTATTGAGGTTGTGATCAAAAATATCCTCGCAACAAAGTCAATTAATCATCATAAAAGCTAATTACGTTATTAATAAGTACTGAACTTTTCATTGAAATCGGATAATTCCATGTATTGTAAAAGTGTTACACCGGCCGTTCTGACACAGGAGAAACAACACCAGTTGTCACTATAAATAGTGCGAGTCACCAGAGTCACCAGAGACACACAGAAGACAAAGCACAGTCTTGTAACTGTCTAGCCAAGAGCTAGTCAGTTTCTTACTTTGTTAATACACTTGTTAAACCAACCCTCGACTTGACTTCCTTTATTTATTATTTACTGTGGGACAACTTCACAACAAAAAGGAAGTAGTTACGATAATAGAGAACACACGCAGAATATTTGCTTCTTTTTGGTGTCGATATTAGTTTCTTCTATTCTCTTCTCCAGGGTAAGAGTGGTTTCTTAGTTGCAGCAGTCAGTCAGTAGACGTTTATATTTATTTGAGTCGTTGTGAGAGGCGTCAGATAAAAGGTGCGGCAGCCCAAACAAAATATTACCGACGACAATCCAAAACACACGCGAACAACGTTAGCTGCGTGGCGTCCAACAAAAATCTCTATCGAGCCCAGTGTCAGATCGAGGGGGGGGGTCGAAATCCCCGGGCCTCGGGCGCCAAAGTCAAAGGCGCAAAGTGCCCTCTGTTCGTCACCAAACCTCCATAGTACACACATAGTTTGAGATAATATATTAACTGAGCGGTAAAATGGCACTTTAATTTATTGATTCAAGATGGGCTGCAGTTTTGTTTTCGACTGTTTACAGAACGCGTTAATTAGTTGTTTGTTAATTTATCTCATTTTGTTGTGGCCTTTTGTTCGTGTCTTGGTTTTACATGGATTTACAATTTTCTATTAAACACTGTTTTAATCATCCTTGCAAACATTTATTCTTCTGGCGTTATGGAAGATGGAATAAAGTCATTTGGGGCCATCTTATATACCCACAACAATTCTTGAATCGCCTTTTCGGTAGGTGTACCTTTAGTTTCCTTTTAGCGCCTTTTTAACGTATACATGAACCGTTCTGCAGAAGTATTACTTCTTTTTAGTACTAGGGGATGGTGATATGCTTTATTTCAAAAATTATACGGAATATTTTCAATTCACAGGACGTGTATTGTCCAATACAATACATTCAACAACCCGGAACCGGGCGAGCAATTCATGTAAAAACTAATAGTTACTTCCGTAGTTGTTTTTCTTACATTTTTGTCCGGCTGTTTCCAGAAACTGTGTGGTTTAGTTGGCCACTGAGTGATCCTCCCTTTGCAGATTAGCTGTTTGGAGTCTTACGAGACTAGATGGATCTGGTTGGTAGTCAATTTGCATAGGTGGTGGGTTGATTAGTGTAAGAATTGTTCTCTTTGGATTGAAGAGTTGATAGCAAAATAAAGAGCAGAGAGAAAGTAGTGGAGCGGAGAATCGGTTGAACATTGGATATGTGAAGTTTCTGATAAACATTCTCTTACGGATAGACCGCACTGTCAACCACTATTAGTTAATAGAAACCATCCAGAGAACCAACAAAATCTATGTTGATCATAGACTATCGTTCGTTTGTTTACGGGAAGTGTCTGAACTTTACAGGATGTATCTTCGTAGCCAAATTATAACCTTTGTTTATTTCTCTCAATTTTCAGTGTATTTGCCTATGCTTGTTCAATACACACAAGTTTTGATGATAATTTTCATTCACGAAATTCCAGGGATACCGACTTGGAATTTTGTTATTATTCTTTTGTGTAATGCTGCGAGAGTAACCACTCGATTATCGTACGTAACTACTTTATCACAGATTTGGCGGTTTTTGTCTTTTATTTCGTTTTTTATTTTTATGTTCTTCAAGAAATCGTGATCTAGCGTCTTTTCTTATGGATTGTTCTAATATGCGAAACTCTGCTTTGCTCAAAGTCTTTTGAATCTGGGCGAACACCAATGAAACGTTGGCAGTTGTTGCGATATGTTGGAGTGTGAAATTCTCTAGTTTATTAAGAACCTTTCTTCTGATTTCTGTATCTGTATTCGATACTATGACCTGTGTAACGATTAGGCATTTAAGATTTTTACCGCTCAACTACAACAATTGATATCATGGCAGTGTTTATTCGCTACGCTAGCGAAAATAATGTAGTTTTCGTCTTTTCTCTTTTGTGAGATTCTGTATTTCCACATTTTCTGAACAAGACACGTTTTAGGGCTAAACAATTTAGTTAATAACTGTATCGCTTCAACAAATTTACATCCATGCTTTATTTGTGGCAATATATAATTAGCGAATGTGGTATCTTTAACCGTACCTAATTTTCTTAATAGCTAACGCACCTTTTAAAATCTGTACAATTTGCACAGTCTGTATTATAAAGATCTACGTATTGTATGAACTATGAAGCCAACGTAATTTCGTTTTCAGGGTCGTAGTTCAAATTATCGATAGCGCTTTAAATAGCGTTACGTAATGTTGCATTTTCACCATTTTTACCTTTATTCATTATTCGTATAATTTTTCTGTTTCTGTTGTGGATAAAGAAACATTTCCTCACTTTTGTTTTAATTTGTACCAATTGATTCTCTACAATTTTTTATTCTTTCTTAATTTTGGTCTATTTTTACTCGGGATTTCTCTTCTTGTCTAAGGTGCCTAATAATTTTCACAATTCCACTTTTCTCACTAGAGAATAAATTCTTTATTTCCTGGCGAGAGAAAAAGTAAGCTCGTTCAAACTTATTCTCGTGTTCCTGATTAAACAATAAAAAAAACAAAATCGACAGACTTTTTTTATTGACTTTCTTTTTCATTTATATCCGTGGTTGAACGATTTTACTTTCAAATCTTCCACCTGAAATCTTTGTCGTCTTACTTAAGAACGTAAACTTTTTTTCTGAGGGTTTCTCTGTCGCAGCTCTAGCACAACTTGTGTGTTATAAATCCAGTACTGATTTAAGTTCTTGCTGTAAGTTTTATAATTTAAAAGATTTCCGAGCACAACAAATAAGTCTTTTTTCAAAAATTCAATATTTCAGTTCTAGTAATTGTTATGTTGTATATGACATAAATACAGATTTTCGTAGCAAGTGTTGTGTCTTACAGATGACCGGTTAAGTTTGTGTCTGAATCATTCAAAGTTATTGTCGCCAGTGTTTTAACCTTGGTGGGTCGATAATAAATAAGATAATACGGTAGTATATTTACAAGAGGATATATTTATAGACGTACACAATAGTACGTTACAGCAAGACGCTTACCACACTGCCTGGAGACTTTGTCGTAAACCTCTCTATACATCGTGTCTAGAAGAGTCCATATAGTAACGAAATAGAGTGGGTATATAACAATCACATCGTAACAGAGATATATTGTTTTTACATGATTTACTTTAGAAGTATTCTAGAATATATAAGTGTATCAATTACTGCTTGCAAATAAAACAAAAGTTTGGCGACATTCATAACGAAATGTAAAAAATAAATAATAATTTTGGTGACGAAATTAGGAAATTACTCTGTTGTCGTACATCTTTGCCGGAATTACTGATTGATTATGAATTGTCAAAGGAAAGTCGAATTTATTATATAGATTAACAATATCTGTACTTCGCTTCTTAATTAGAAAATTTTGGTGTGCGCTTTTTACATTTTCCCTTAAACAATTATAGACTCAAGCTTGTAGTTAAAGCTGGAGCCCGGAATTTCTTCATTAAACAAAAAAAACCAAATCGGTGGCTATTCTACATCACCAACGTCTTGTGAACTAGTACTTGGGTTGTAAGCTCTCCTGAGGTCCCGCAAAGATGCGTTAGCCGTTTTGGGGCACCATTTCCGCATCTTAGCTGCTCATATATCTGCGTTTGCCGTGATGTGTCTACATGATAGTTAAGTTCATAATAACTGGGCGCATCTCATATTCTTATCGAATTACTGCAGCATCCCGATATTCTATCACTCTATTCCGTCGTCTTTCAGGTGAGCGGTTATCTGATCACTTTTACGCCATGATCTACGCTAGTCACCGATGGACGAAGGTAGCGTTAAAGTCAAGTTCACTGATGGAGATGGTCGGACACGTGGCGACTTTTCTATCGCCGATCCGAATCGCAACTGTTGGCTCAATAGTGATTATACTCACTGCCTTTATCGCATCGATGCATCGATCCCCAAAAACAAATTAAATCCGAGTAGTGTAGCACGCACAACCAAAACACCGATCTTAGTTAGTGAAAATGGTGACACTCCACTACGCCGGATAGTGAAGATGTCATCGTATCATCCTGGTATGGAAGAAGGCTGGCGTTTATCTCTCGTCCTCTAGCGTGCCACATAAGTCACTTTCTGAAGTCTCAGGATCAACCTTAATTCCTTCAGTAACGCCACTTAGTTTCCCTCGTCAGTAAATTGCTTTGCTGCATTGGTAGCAATGTGTCTCATGTATTTAGCAGTCTATACTTATGTGGCCTTTGCCGCTGCACTTGTAGCAGGTTACACCGATGTTAGGACCGTTCTTGGGAACTGCGGCTTTACTGCGGGTTGAACGCATGGCTATGACCATCTGTTAGCTTTGGTTCCCAGTCGCTGTCAGCATACTTGATCTCGCTATTACGTATCCTATAGTCAGGGTTTCGGGTTTTTGCCTGGTGGAGTCCAATGGATATTGCATCAGGAAAATCCGTATAAAACGCCAGTTTTGCGTGCTTTTCCAGTCAAACTCCCTCGAACCCGGCCGATCCGACCAACCGCCTGATGTTGTTCGCGTAAACGTCCACCTGCTCGCCAGCCCATTTTTCCACGGTTAACTCCCTATATGATATTAACCCACCATCTATGAATGTCTCCTTTAACTGAGGACCTATCTATTCTACGCCCAGTTGGTCGCTCTTGTTCATCTACAAGTAGAGGGCATTTTTCCTACAAATACAACGGAAGCAAACTCGCCACATTATTCACCTTCTGAAGTCTCAGGATCAACCTTAATTCTTTCAGTAAGGCCACCTAGTTTCCCTCGCCAGAAAATGGCTTTGCCATATTGCTTGTAGGCTAGTAGTTATGATACCTGAGAACACACATAAAATTACAGCTTTCAGTGTGGTTTTATGGCGTCCGACTCTTAGTAGCAACAACAGTAAGTAATCGTTTCAATTCAATTGGTTAGTGGTGTGAAACCGCACATAAATGAATTTGAAGCCCAAAAACAAAATAATATTACAAACGACAGTCTAAAACACACGCGTGAAAATGGCACTTCTTTTATTGAGCTCTGTTGGACTGAAAAAAGCGCCTATTTTGCATTACCAGGCGCTTACCACCTCGCCTCGAAGCCTTAGGTTCGCTCCCGCTCGTAGTCACTTTATTTTGCAGCGGACGCACGCTGGTCATGGCAGCTTATCTCTCGGTTTCTCAGCAACGTCACCACGTTTTGTTAACGGTTAAATATCGGACACTGTTTTAATATTTTAATGGCTTATCGTAACAAATATGATGTCTAATTTCTATGAGTGACAATTTGGAAATATGTTAAATCTTATATTATATTAATGCAATACCAGGTACTTATTTATTTTATAGATGATTTTATTTTATATTATTAATTTATATAATTTATATATATTATTATATATTTACGGTTATTTTCCACACATTTCACTGCATTCGTCTAATTAATAACAATACAAGCTATAATTTGTATTCGAAACAACTGCGCATCGTGTATGCAATTCGTTCATGTAATTAATCGGTGCAGATACGTGAGCTTTCCTTCGATTTGCATTTATTTTTACATTGTTTTCAATAAATCGCTAAACACGTCATTCACAAGCCTCTTATTGTATGTTGTCAGAAATACGTCAGAAAACGTATTTTTGCAATTAATTCTATCATGAGAAATTTTAGACTGAAATTGAGGCAAAGAAAAATGAACAAAACTCTAAGCAGAACATCTCGGTTCGCATTTATCTGTTTCTAGATCCACTAAATTGAGTAATGAGACGGGTTTATTCTTTATTTATGTTCATTTTTAAGAGTTGTGTTTTCTTTATTCTACTATTTCTTGCCTTTTGCCCTTTTTTCACAATTTGTTCGCATGTTTTTCTTGGTTATTTTCTCTTTTATGTGATGGGTATTTTTCTGACACGATGTTTTCTTTTCTTCGTTGTATTCATTTTCGCGATTAATTCTCGTGATACAAGCGTTTCCTATATATTAGCAATCTTTCTATTGCCGCGTAATGTTATTTGTGATCCGATGCTCGACTAACTGCATGAACTGGTTGATCTGTCAATCGTTCTACATCTAGACATTGTTAAAAAATCCACAACTTAATCATGAACTTGGGTAAGTTGTCGGTTCTGTCAAGAACCCTAGAAGAAAGAAAACACGCCGTGAACAATAAGCAATATTTAAGGTAAACATATGTCTGTAACAATAATAAAAACGGAAAGTTATATTGTTCTTTTTAAAAAGGAGCACAAATTAAGGAGTTTTACAGGTGATAAGTTTTCGTTGGGGAATTTTAAATTTACTTCATGATTTTGTCTTCTAGACAAGGTAAAACGTCAACAGAATTATTCTTATTGTTTTGTATTTCTGTTATCAATAGCTGCAAACCCCGGTCGCAGTAACCGACTGTCTTTTGGTGCGTACTTTCATTACTAACTCTCAGTCTAGACGAGTTGTGTGATTCGCTAAACAATCACAAATCCTATCGCATATTCTGCTCTCTTAAGATCGGTCGGGCAATGAGAGTCCTTGGTTAATCCCAAACGTGTACCTTAAATCACACCACAAAATATAAGCTGGGTCTTATTTCAATAATTACTATTTATTTATACGTGTATCATCGTAATCTTTCAAATCGTAAACAAATTTTCTTTCTTTGAATTATTTAAATTCATGATTTCAATATATCTTTCCAATATTATCGTTAATGTATTCCAGTCTTTGAAACAAATGGGTTATATTATATTTTTATTCACCAAGACTATGTCTATTCGTAACGAGAATAGTTTTATAGTTTGGTTTAGTCAAAGCAATCATTTCCATCAGTTGTCAAATTCAACCTATCAATTTGTAATTTAAATTATAACAATTTTTATTTTGACTAGCTTATAATCTAGACACTTCTAAAATTACGATTAAAATATCACCTTTTTAAATTCCTTATTCATAACAAAAAAGTTCTTTGATGTCGCTCAAATAAAATTAATATAAACTTTTCAATTAATCGTTTCTAAAAATAAAATTCATGACATTTTTCGAGACCCCAAAGTGTATTATTTAATTAATTATTTAACAATTATGTTAACTCAATTTTTCAATTAATATTTCACCAGCACAGTGGCGTACTGAGGCTAATACCGCCCAGGTCTCTGGTCATCCGATCCGACTTTTTTTACAAATAACTTAAGGCAACATAGAAACATCCAAGTCCCTAACGTATTATTTGCCAAGACTATTAAATTGTGTTGCAACCTCTCCTCGGTATCCTCCAGGATTGCTGGTAACGATGATCCAGTGAAGATAGTTCTCAAGTGAGACATGGAATCAAATCCTGCTTCTAGTTCAGTAACACCCTGATCGTTATATTCGTATCAGCCTCTTTTAACTTCTTTTTTAAGTATTTAACATCACTATCTTCAGTTTTCCCAATTAGCGTCATTTTTCTTCTAATGCGCTTTTCTACTATAATTCCTATTTTATTTCATACTGATTTTTCTTAGATTTATCGTTTCAGAATCCAGAGAGTCCCAGTTTAAAGAAAAGTTTAGCTGCTTCCATGTGAGTAACACAGACATCCAAACTAATGCTCAGTTCTTGGACTTGCTTTTGGATCAGATTTATTTCTCGAAGTTTGTCTCTCAGAAATGCAAATTCGACATTAAGGAAAAATGTTCAATTGACTGCAAAAGAATTTGCTCATCCTTTTCCTTTGGAGCAAATGTTAATTAAACGAGTTCTTGAATTACTCCTTCAAATGCTATTTTCAGTGAAAGAATAGTTTCATAAGCGCGCTCGAGCGGGTATTTAATAATCGCATCATGATCACATTCACATACGAAGATAAAATGTCCCACCTGTGAGTAGAAGACCCCAAAAAAGTTGATTCTTTCAATCTTCGTGAAAAGTATTACTGCACTTGTATGCATAGCTGATGCATGAACACAGGATAAATAAATATTATGACTAGAACATAGTACGAATGTAGCCTTTTTATTTACGCTTCTTAAGAGATGTTGAACACCACGATGAACTCCAGCCATAGTAGCCGCATTGTCAAACCCAATCTCTCGATATTTATCAAAATCAAGGTTAACTTCTTTCACTCGATCACAAGATCGACTTCTTGATATCACAAGCTTTCTTTTCTTGCACAGGAAGAAAACTCATGGGTCTGACCAATTCTATAAAGTTTCCTGTATTGGAAAAGTCTACATCTTCTCTACGTATTCTAAAAGGTCGGTTCTGCCTTGCCAGAATATTTACACCATCAAATAACTGTGTTAATATCTGTCTCTAATTTTCTTTTTCTCTCTTAATTTGTTTTTAGAATTTATTGTCGAAGGTTTTACATTTATCGCGAATCATTACCAAGAATTTCAACAATTGAACGCTATTTAATGGTCAGGCGAGATTTCGTGATTAAAATGTTTTCAATTCCATATCCAGAATTTATTGAATTCAAAATTTCTTATAGGCTTGATTCGCGTTGCTGTGTCTTCATGAATTAGCCGGCAATAAGGACACAGTATAGCGATTTATTCGCCTTTGAATACAGCAGCCATGATCTCAAAACATTTTTCCTTTTTGATAGTCATGTAAAACCAGTATGTGGCATTGCCTTTTATGTACGTTTGAGTCACCGTCTTACAGTCGAAACAAACATCTTTGTTAGAAACGTTTAAGGTCTTAAGGTTACAAGAACGACAAGCACTGTCTTGAGTAAGTTACAGTACAGAATGCGATGTCTACGTTTGTCGCATTCTCTGCTTTTACTTCTCTCATTTCGTTTTTCAAAGAACTTACTCAGTTTTTCATATTATTACCTGTCTCTACAACGTCTTTCGAAGCTCTCTTCTATTGGCAGATCATCTGTGTCATTTTCTATTTCTTTAACAACGTTAATTTGTTCTGGAAACTCCTCTCCATCTTTTTCTTCTATATTTTTCCATTTGACTCCATCATGATTGTATTGTCTCTATCTACACTAGTTCTAGAACTTTTGGCTAAGATCAAAGTGTAGTATCTGTTCCGATGGATACTGCACCCCATACTGGTGTTGTCTTGGCCTTCGGGCCTTGATTCACGCCGGTAAATGGGTCTGTCCTGTGCAGTTCTGGGAGGTCCACCTTCCCAGGCTTTGTCTCCCCTCTTTGGGGAGGAGTAAGTTTATTGCTTACTGCCTGAGGCGCCTCTACCGGGGAATGCCGACGGGGCTGGCCAGGCAATTTTTAAACCCCACTTTCCCGACCCGACCTTGGGTCACATCTTACTTGTGGGAATAAGATTAAAACTGGCCTTGTGCCTAACTCCTGGAGAGGAGTAAATCAATACACTAGTTCTAGAACCTTAGCATACTCGTCGCTACATTTTTCTAAGATACATATTTATTCTTGAAAGTTCTCATCAAATACTAATTCTGATGGAAAAAAGTAAGAAATATATAAAGAATAGCATAGGGAAGTGGTACATGTAAGAAATAAATATCTAGAATAAGTGAATCTTGTTAAAAATAATCTAGATATACACATCTAAGAAAATGACCCCGTATCGGTTTTTAGCATGATCCAAATAATTCCGCAATTCAAGAGTAGAGATTTCAATCTCGAGATTATATTCTCAATTACAAGATTCCATATTCAGTTTTGACATCTCGAAGTCGTGACTTACAGAACTGACAATCATTGATCGATTACTAGGCCTATTTCGTTTATATATATATACATATATATATATATATAGAGAGAGAGAGAGAGAGAGAGAGATAGAAGAAAAAAGAGTGATAAATAAATAAATAAATCTCTACTATTGCTCTATCTCGTATATTGAGCTAATCCTTTTCACAATAGGTTACATCTACTAAAAGTTTTCACTTTGGTTTATTTTGATCCTATATATATATATATATATATATATATATATATATATATATATATATATATATATATATATATATATATATATATTTGATATTATTAAATACATGTACATTTCTGTGATTTATGTATAACTAAGACAACCCGTGGCCCGGCGTTGTCCGGAAAAGTACATGTAATCAAGAATTATTTTACGCCCGAACATTAAACTATCGGAGTGAATCGAAGTACGGGTAGTGTTAATGTTGTTATATTTATGTATTTATGAATACTCTGTAAGTTATTAGATAAGCGCAATATATTATGTTTAAGGTATATGCTAAACTAATTAATCACTGTAAACTTTAAAATAAATGCGTGTGTTGGCGTGTTTTGTTTCGTATTTCTACAGCATTAGAACCGAACTGTTTTTTTTTTCATTTTTATTCTGCCGAGAGTGAATCTGTATATTTTTTTTGTTGGTGATGTAGAATAGTCCTGTTTGTTTTTGTGCAATGTAGAAATTATGGGTCCCTAACATTTAACTATGGGAGTTAGTGTATAATTGGTTAAAAGAAAAAGTGAAAAGAAAACCCGACACATTTCATTAGATTAAAAATAAAGTAATGTCGATTTAGAATCAATCAGTAATTCCGTCTCAAATATACCACCGAAATTATTATGAGTTCAGATGTCACTGTTATTGTCGCCAAACTATTTTTTGTTTTTTTTTTGTAATCAGTAATGGATATAATTATGCGTTCTGTAAGTAAAAAATCAATTAAACTTAAGCAACAATAACAAACAATATATGTTTCCTGTGCGCCGGCGAAAATAAAACAGCAGGGCTTTTTTAGTCAATAATTAAAAATGCCAATTTACCTGAAACTACTCTGTAAGTAAATCGAGAACATGGGTTATGGACGAGATGTTTTACTTCCTCGCGCCGGAGAGAAATTGAATTTTCAATGGTAAACATTTAATATAATTTCAATCTGTAAAATTTCATATCAACAAGGGCAGTTAATATGTTATTTCAAACTATGTGTGCGCTTTTGATGTTTGGTCACGAGCAGCGGGCACTTTGCCGCACCTAAACATTGGTGACTTGGGCCAGCCGCCCGGACACTCCGTGCATCCGCTACTGCATCATCAATCCATGATTGTGTCATCTATTGGCGCTGTTCTTCCTTTTGTCTCATTCAGACATTTTATCTATTTTTATTTTTATTTCTCGGTTTTTATTTTGTTGCATTTCTTATTATAAAACTGGATAATTTAACACACACTTTCAGTCCTTGTCGACTCTCTGTAAAATGTATATCTTCTAGGAATATTAATGGATGTATCCTTTAACCAGAGATACATAATCTGACAAATCCCTAAAAAATACACAGCTCGCAATGAAAATCATTTTTACCCCACGAAATTTGGTTCATAAAAATATGTAAGTAGTTGTACTTTTTAAAATATTAAGAGAAATAATTGAGAAATACAAAATAAATTGCTTTATTAAATATAGATCAAATATCAACTGCTATTTGAATTCTCACGACTACACATTGAAAGTATATGTAACCCTTTTTGTTTTTATATAGGTACGTCAACATACTTTATGAAAAACATTCTTTAAAACACATTAGAATAATGAACATATTTTGTTTTAAGTTTAATCGCGGGTTTATTCAAAAGAAGTATATCTGAAAAAAGGAAACTGATGCTACATATCAAAGTATATGTTGAAATATGTCTAAAGTTTAAGAGATTTGGTTTTAACCAGCATAAATAAGAGTAAATGTGTTCTTATCAGATTTTTTTAAAGTCCAGTTGAGGCTGTAAGAACCTTTTTAAAGTGGATTATGCCAAATATCGCACATATTTAAAGATAACGGGAAATACAATGTATTACAAATGATTGTCGCCCAGTAATCACTACTTGAACTTTATTTTTAATCATAGCAATATCTTAGCAGATAAACACTATGATATGTTTAGCTATTCCTTTATTAAACTTAGGAAATAACGAATTTAAACATGTGAACTTGATTTTATTTAGTTATATTGTATATATTTTAAATATTTGGTTCAATTCCTGAATTCCCGACTTTTACAAAAAACTGAAAAATCGGCGAATAATAATTGTGAACCCATACTCGACCATGCAAAAAAACTAATCCTAATAATAGAATCGCAAGGAAAGGTAATACCTGTCTTCAGTGGTTAATATTTGTTAAATTCTTTCCAGTTATATACCAGGTTTTGTAGCTCATTTACAACGAGTTCACATTAATAAAATACTTTTAGCTTTTTTATTCAATACATCGCATTCATTTCTAAATACTACATAATAATTAAAGGTCAATTGTCGTAGAATCAACGCTACAAACACAACTGATCTGCTAAAAAATGCCACATGATATTAAATCCACACATTTATTGGTAAAGAATAAACGTATGAGCCAATTCTGTGAGTTCTATTGAAATAAGACAATTACTATATGTTTACTGATCTTAAACAAAATATGATCATGTGTTTAAATTTTAAAGTGTGACGATTTTCAAATAAGTACGATCTTATATTCATGGCAATGCGATAAAATGTATATATATACTCATTTTAGAGCATCGCAATTTGATTGCATTACAGAAATTAAAGTTTTATCTGGTAAAGAATATATTTAATGAAATATAATCTTTCAAAATCTTTTAATAAGTCATTGTTTGGAAACAGAAATTTAAATGGAATATAACAATTATTGTTATTCAGAAAAAACTATCAATTTTCATCTATTATTGCTGAATGTGTTATAAACACATTCAACAATAATTTGTTATTTCGGCGTAAATTAGTTGACTTTTGTTTTATTTATGCCAATAAATCAGCTATCATAGAAGAATTTATAATATAGGACGATTAGTATAATTTGTATAAATTGTGTTGGTTTTCATCTGCACAGAGGAAGAATGACAAGTTGTTAATTCGAACGCATCAAGTAATTAATTAACGGTATTTTTCTCAATGTTCATTTCGTATGATAGGTTTTTATTATACTAGAAATTTGTAAACTTAATAGATTTACTTAGTTTCAAGAAACATCCATCTTCTATTTCACTGTTTACTTTTTAAATACAATTCCAAAAACACTATTAATCTCTAAAGAATTTCATCTTGAAAATTTCCAATGATAATTGCATATTACTGATAAATAAGTTCCACTATAATTTATAATTTTAAATTTTGGATAATCTGAAATTGCTGACATAGTAAAATATTTCAATTAAAGACGAAAAGTGTCGTTGTGAAACTTATTCTCTCTCCATAATTCTATTATAAAGAATATAATTCAACTGATTTAAATGGAAAACCGTTTGAATGCCGCATTGGCGCAGCTGAAAGAAAATTGCCGTCATTGGCAACAAACAGAAATCCTATATATGCACACAACGCACAATATTTATGCAATAATTTAAAATAGAATCCAATATTTGAGTTTTCTTTAGCAGAAACGACGAAAAAGAACCGTTATTTCATTCTCAGTCTACTACGAATGTTCTACTGATTCTTCCTTTTCCGTCGATTGTGTGCCATGTTTTATTCATATACAATAAATGATAGAGAGAAACATTGATTAAAACGGATTATGAAGTTAGAAAATCAGTTAAGTTAAGTTAAGTTACGTATCTAACTCATACTACAGAATAAATTGAAGTAAAAGCCAAATCTGAAGAAACAAAACTCAATAAAAATAACTCGCATATCAAATACTAAGCACATGAAACAGACAAATACATTATAATCAACACATAAATGTGTCAAAAAATTAAAATTCTTGCTTAAATACTTTCATCACAAAATATGATACACGCTTTAAAGAAATCGAGATGAATTTGAAAATGTCTCTTATATTATTTGTCCAATGTTCTCATACATCAAATATACACCTAACATTTCAAACATATGTGACTAAAGATGTATATTTCAAAATGTTCAAATATAATATTCACTCAAGTGTTTCTATTAAATATCTATATCTTTTTCAAAAGTAACGTCCTGAATTTTACATATATATTTTTGAAGCAATTGTGTCGTTAACATTTCTACATGTTGAAATCATGTGAGATAAGAGGAAAGTTATCGCATTGGTGTTGGCTAATATCGAAGTTTAGTATATGTTTGTATCGTTAGGTGACCATCCAAGTCATTACCTCCACCATTCTGAAGTGAATAGGACTACCAGTGCATGGGCTCAATAAACAATCGACAGATAAATAGATCATGATTAAAATCACCAAGTTTTCTTACTTTATCGTTGATGTGTAGATATTGGCAGATTAGAAACACTTGTATGCAGCTGTGCGCTTTATACACAGTAACTAATTGTATGTTTTTAAATTACGCAGTATTATCAATGTGTAATACTAATGCGAGTCAATTGTAAATATTAACATTTTGTAACGGGTGCATAAAATAACTAGCAAAAGAATCATAAAGAGATCACTCATTTTGCAACTTGCATATTGGAAAATTAATTGATGAATCCCAATGGACTGTTTCCCGAGTAGTTAACAGATAAACGAAACGGAAATATTAACGAACTAGTTATGAGATGTTTTTATAGTTAGTTCACATAAACAAAACAGAAAAGTTAACAAACTAGTTATGAGATGTTTTAATAGTTAGTTCACATAAAGAAAGAAGAGTTCAAGTGCATGAGAAAAACATTCGCTGAAAAGGGTTAAACACATGCTTTCTCCGGTAGTTAGGTAATAAACCCACGTGTTGAAGAATTAGAGACTAAGAAAGTTTGAAATATCAATAAACAGACGAATAATTGTATGAATACGATTCTTCTAGACTTGTTTGCAAACTATTACAGCACATAAAACAAAAGGCCATTTACTAAGATCGAGTTTGTCTGGTTTTAAATCACAATAGCCAGACATTCTGCGAGAGTGCATCTCAGTTGAATAATTAAGCTGTCATCAAGAAAAGCCTGCTTGTCATCGCATTTCAAAAAAACAATTTCTCCCATAACCGTTTTTATTTCCTATTGTATTCTATCTTAAAAGCGGATGAATAAAATAATGCAATGTGACTTAGTGTCTCCTCGATAATTATAAAACTTCCGAAAAAATCATAACATATAAAGAGATAACATACACTATCCTAATAATCCTTTGTAAATTGTCATGCATATCTTGCATAAAATCTCTGCCGCTTACTTAAAAACATTGTATTTTGTAAGGTTTCTTTGTAATGACAGTTGGGAAACGTGAGTATCATCTGACAAATACACGTAAAAGTAATGTTTTTTGATGAGTAAAATCATGTCTTCGTTTTGGCCAGGTAAAAGATAACGAGAAAAGGATTTTTCTCGCAATAATTATGTAGATTTCGTAAATGATTATTAAAGAGTTCGTAATGCCTTGGAAGGAATTTCTTCTATTATTAACCTAGTATCGGTAATTGATCAGGCATCTACTAATATTAGCAACAGTTCTATTTTTATTTATTTTACAGATGAGAAAATGCATTTCCTCTGCCTTATAAGCGATTAAAGAGATTTGTGCTGCTTTCAAATCTAAAATAGCAATTTTCTATTATTTTAATATAGAAAAGCACTTGCTTTATATTATAATCCACAAAAGTTATTTTTTAACTTTTGAATTAGAGAGAAGCTATTTGTTCTGCTTCAACATCGGGAAACTACATTTGTTTCACCCTAAAATCTATAAAAAAACAGTTGTTCCCTTTAAAGATCAAGAAAAGTAATTATGTATATGCAATTAAATTCATAGTAAAAAATACGGATTGGAAAAAAGTGTATTGTAAATTATCAAATATATCAAATTTTAAAACAATTTGGTATTATTATGATTTTTCACTTTTTTATAATAGTTTACCCCAAACAAGGCAGGACGCCACTATAGACGTATGGGGCTACTGAAAATTAGGGAGTAAGTTTTAAAGGTATTCCTTAGTTGTGAGCTGTGCAGCTAGATGAAGGTTTAGATTAGTTTTACATTTCTGCATGTCAGTACAGTCGGGGAAACAGAGAGCAGGAAAGAAGTTCCAGATGCCGGAAACATGAGGAAATAAGCAATTCGAGTAAAATGCTATTTGGTATATGAAGACCTCCACAGCTGATTGTCGGGTTCATCTAGTATATTTACGTCGATGGGGCACCAGACAAGAAAGTTCATCGGCGCAAAATCCATTGAAGTACTTGTAAAACAGGCACAAGGATGCAACATTGCGGCGATAGGACAGGGGTTGGAGCTTGGTGGATCGTGAAGGATCCATTAAGTTGGCGATTTTTTTTACCTTGTTTAAGAGGTAGAGACTAGTGTATGATGCACCAGCTCAGATGTAGCAACAATACTCCATGCATACGCGGATAGTGGCTTTGTAGAAATATTTAATAATGTCAGGTGTAAGAAGTTTACTAGCTCGATAAAGGGAGCCCACCATTCTTTGCAGCAGCCTTGACAATGTCTTCAATGTATTTGTTCCAATTCATGTTACATGGGAATGTTAGGCCGAGGAGTTTGGATGTCGGACTCTCAGGTAAGTTGTTATTTGCCAATCGTTAATCGGTGGGAATGCTTGACAAGAGATGAGCGTTATTGTTTGATTTTAAGCTATTATAAGAAATGTAGAATTTAGTTTTGTTTAACATATTTATAATTTTAAATAAATCAAAGATATTTGCAGTAAATAATCGCGATTATGTCTCATATACAAGAATGTGCTAAGTCATTAATTTATAATTTGTCATTCTTTTAACAAGATATTAAAAAAAATGATGCAGTTGATCGACAAAATATTATTTATTTAATGTGTTTAGAGAAAAGCAAATAACACAAATACAACGTATAATAGAGAATACCTAAAAACTGGATAAACTGCGCTCGCACATGCACACACACACACACACACACACATATATATATATATATATATATATATATATAATTGTTTAAGCTATTTTGATGTAATTATTTTCATGGGTGATTGCAGCGTTCGTTGTTGTTTTTTTTTGCTCACTATTATTTCGATTGTCTCACTTCCTAAGTGATTAAGATGCAGAAAAGTGATACATTAAGTATTTAGGTGATAAAAATCGTACATATTTATAGACAAGAGTCTTGGTCCAGTGGTACAGACGTTTGACTATAGACATCAATATCGAAGGTTCGATCCTTGTCTAAGTTAGCCATGTACGTATAAAATTATTAAACACATATATCCCCTCAAGTAGAATCTGCGGTAGAATCCGGCTGTTAGAGACTAGATCGATTCATCAGCATCTTTCAACAGGCGAAGGCCCAGAGAAAGAAGGGAATAAACCCTGAATTTGTATATATATAATGAAATGAATATTGAGAATAAAAGGTTTCATTCTCATCATTCATTTCATTTCATTTTATAATTGCTCTATGTCGTATATTGAGCATTGTCTTTTCTTAATATGATTATTTTAAAGATAATATTTTATCTTTTTAATCTCACAAATCATTAATATATATATATATATATATATATATATATATATATATATATATATATATATATATATATATATATATATTCAAACAAGGACAACTACTTCTTCTATTCAAGACTCATGAGTCATACAAGAAAAAGCGAGCGTATCCAACCGGTGGATTTCTGACAATTCGACGCCTAAACTTATGAGCTTACAAGCCAACTACGCTTAAAACAAACAATCGTTTTTAAATAAATTGTTTAATTAATTTGTTTACATTTTTATGATAGTACAGTCGTTGAGCATTCAGTTTTTACGAAAAATATCTTGCTTTATGATTAAGTAGAAATAATCATTTTTTCTGCATACATTAACACACACACACACACATATATATATATATATATATATATATATATATATATATAGAGAGAGAGAGAGAGAGAGAGAGAGAGAGAGAGAAAGAAAGAGAGAGAGAGAGGGACAGAGATAGATAGATAGATAGATAGATAGATAGATAGATAGATAGATAGATTTATATGTGAGTATACATATGATAAAGAATAGAAATAAGTTTCCGACGTAATAGAAACTAAAAAAAGGAAAACCAAAAAATATTATTTATGTATTTATGAACATTTCGTCTTTATTTCAAGACTTTCTCAAGATTATTGTGTGACGAAAATAGCACACATGTTTCAAACATTCTGTACTTGTGTATTATTCTCTTCAGACAATCATATATATATATATATATATGTTAAATATACTAGCGCAAAATAAATTGATTATTAATAGACTTGTAAAGAGATTAATATTTTAAAGATATAAAATTTTACAATTGATTTTCACAGTAAATGTGCATATTTTTGTTTAGATTTTACTCTACAACTGAAATTAAATGATGACAGATGCCCGCACGGTCGTGATTATTATAAACTACGTAAGTGACTTTAATCATGATCGATAAATTGCTTGGTTGTGTACACTGTATTCCTTGCATTCCTTGTGTTTTTACCCTTGAGTTGTCAGTGTTTCCGGTTTTTTAAAGGCCCAGACCTTTCAATCAAAATTCAATGTAAAATTTACGTGTCTAAATTTAAAATATGCTAACTAATTTATATTCATTGAACATTTATGTCATTATTACGGTATTACAAGTAGATAAACAATTTAAATGATTCCGCACTATGAATTATTAAGAAATAATACATAACGTTGTGTCTACACAAACAAACAGATAAATGACCCACATAAGTGTAGTTATATATATGTATATATAGAGAGAGATGTCTGTGTGAGTAAAGTTTACGTGCATATTAAACATATGTGTATACATACATCTTAAACATGTATATATATATACATAGATTGCATGTTTGTCTGTATATATGTACGTGCATAATGTATATATATATATATATATATATTATGACAGTGCGGAAAGTACTTATGTGCGAGATGTTTTTCTCTGATGATGGTGCACCCTTGGCTCATTCTAAAGAAACATTGCAACGATTAATAAACAGCATGCTTATCGTTTGTCATAACCTTCATCCAAGATGTGGGACGTACCCGAAACGTCACCGTGTGCGATACACTCCCGTGGTTGTCGATAATTTCACATACCTCTCCTTGGACGCTGTATTCTACAAACGTAGGCAAGGCAGCAGCAGCCATGATTCGCTTAGTAAAGAGATTATGAAACAAGACGTTATCCACGATAGATGAAAGTGTACCAGACCTGTGCTCTACGGCAGTGAATCATGTACCCTCTACTCCCGCCAAGATAACAGGCTCAACACCTTCAACCGGTGCAACATCAGGAAAATGCGGAGAACCCCGGCTGGACCACATGTCAAATAAGAACGTCCTTGTCCAGGTGGACATTCCAAGCCTATTCGCACTGCTCACCCAGCGTCGACTCTGGTGGCTTCGCGTTACCAGGCGAATGGATAATGAAAGTATCCCGAAGGACATTCTGCTTGGTGAGTTAGCAGCCCTACAGAGAAACATATACTACGCCACAGCTATGTTTGCTAGCGAAACTTGAAGGTAGCTGGTATCGATCCAGCAGGCTGAGACTCTGTGAATAAAGACGGCAGAAGCTGGGTATGTGCCCGAAGGCATGTTCCAAGAGGAGTGGTGAGAGGAGAGCTCACAAACGGCAAAGGACTGCGTTAAAACTATTAGAATAAGGCGCCATTGTATCTGGAGCAACTGCAATAGAACCTGTGGATCTAAGATAAGACTGCACTGTCACAGCCGACGCTACGATTAAACAACGGACTAATCTAAGGCGCACATTGAAACAACGGTCGATATGTGTGTTTATGTATACATTCTCATAGAATTGGCGTCGTCTGGTGGATAAAGCGCAGACACTGAAGTCTGTGTGCCCGGTTAGAGTTTTGTCGGACTACTTAATTATTTTAACTAATACAATCGTATGAATAGAGTTATAGATTAAATAATAGGGTAGCCTACACCCTTAAGTATGAGTTGTGCAGTTAGTTTATAAGAAAGTAAATCATATATAACAGCGTTCCTTCTCTACATAGGCGGCCATTTTTCCAGTTTTCCTTGCAACTAGACTCAAGCATGACCAGTTCAATGGAAGTGCAGGTTGGGATTGGTCTTATTTTGCTTAAGTAAACACTTCTTACAATAGTATATATTGTCTCTTCAAATGTAAAGACGACAAATACATGTATACATATATATTATTTACATATGTGTATATATATACACGTATATGTATGAATACATAACTATGTGGATGTGTATATATATGCAGTACATGTATATATGTGTGTATATATATATATATATATGTCTATATTTGTATATTTAGACTTTATATGTTGGTATAGCAATACATATGTGTGTATATATGAATACATATGAAGATTTTGAATCCAACGCGCGATAAATCCAAGTTAATCGAGACATTAAACAATAAAGAAACAAATATATTACATTTAGACTTTTACTAAAAGCTTGTTTAGCTTGAAAAAGAATTATACTGATATCATATTATGTAAAACATGATTTGGGTGTGAGGTCGAGTTTTGTAAGGCAACATCTTTTGTAATGATAGCTACGTAATTTAAAAAATGGTGTTCATCGTGTTTTACATTGTAACTCATTACTTATTACATGTGCATATGTGTGTAGATATTTATACATACATAGTATATATTTATATATGTATAAATTTATAGTATACATATGTGTATATATATACATACATATATTGCATATATATATATATACATATTATATGTATGCATATATACATAAATACTATATATATATATATTTGTATACTTACATATTATTATCTGTACATAAGTATACACATTGTATTTAAACATATATACGGATATGTATGCGAAGTATATATCAAAATAATTTACCTCAGACAGAAACATACATATGTCTTGTTACCTGGACAATGTTAGTCATTTGCAGGACTAAAAATACCTTTATTCTACTACATAAGTTTAATAAAAATATTAACACGAATATACAGGAGCCGTGGAAATTCAACAGTTGTATCCATTATTTGTTGTACATTGATAGCGTGCTAAAAATGATTTCCATTTTATAGACATCCGGTGGTAACGTAGACTGCCGATATTCATGTACCATATTAGATCTAAATGAAACACACTCTGAATTCTCCTAACTCCAACTGATCATGTAGATCAGTTGGAATTTGCCCTTGAGAAAGATGATGTACAATTAAATATGTCGTTTACGAAGACAATGTTATTTCAAACACAGCCACCAACAAAAACAAAATCTACATCGTTATAACGCAGGGAACTTTCAAACAAAGACTCTCCACTCATAATACCACCTCTATATACCCGGGCGTACAAAGCATTACCTCTGTAGAAACTACTACATGGAACCTCAAAAACTCCAACACACATTACAGAATCAAATGGAGGATTTTTTATTAAATCAATCTGCAACCACATATCGAAGAGATGCCTACTATGAACCACAGATAAACTCACAATACTACAAGCGATCAACCACTTACCTATTGCATCAATGTTAACTCATAAATTTTCAGAATGTGCCTTAACACGAAGAATAATTCTACTTGTCCAGTGGTTTCCTTATTGTAAGGCATAACACACTGGGAACAATAAGATATTTTGTTACTCAAACCATCCACGAATAAAATTATAACACACTGCGAAAGATGAAAAATATAAGACGTATATATATACACCTAAAACCTCATCATTTAAATAATTTTCAAAAATATATAATATAAGCTTTTTTACACCTCCTCACAGATACATTATTACATATACAACTATAATACCTCCAAACTCCTCCACTAACTTCATAAACGCTCTACACTCCAACATATTAGACCCACACACTTTCAAACAAAATACATTTTGTTTATTTTCAAAATATTTCACTTTTATACATTCTGATGTGTGCTTCAAAGATGTTGTCAATTTCCTTACTTAAAAAAAGCGCCAATCTGCGCATAACATCGCTAGGACTACACTTCTCCTAACGTCTTTAAGAACTTGACGTCTCTTTCTGCTCATATCGTGATTCGATCTCTCGGGGTTAATATCATCAAAAAGAGAAGGAAGAAAAGAAAGAAAAACTATAAGACAGTCTCGCCTGAAATAGTTTTTCTACAACGAAAGCTTGTACAAAAAAATAATAAATTAATTTTTCATTTGAATTGCACGATTGTTTATTTTCAAAATAGTTCACTCACGTATATATATATATAAATATATATATATATATAGAGAGAGAGAGAGAGAGAGAGAGAGAGAGAGAGAGAGGAAGAGAGAGCGCACGCGCGTCAAGTTAAGTTGAAAATAAATCAATAATGTGTTCGATCGCAACAAAATGAGAGCTAAATAAAACTGATTTATTAAAAAAACTATACGTTACATATTTCCGACCGTATCGCAGTTTCATAAAGATTGACTGACGTTTTAAACTTTTAAAAGCCGTTTACTGACCGTAAGGAATCTTCAGCGACTCGAAATAAAAGCACAAGGAGGAATGGCTGTTGGATTCAGCGTTTAACTGTGTATTTTATGTTAACTTGTTTTATTTGTTCATTTATTTATAGTTTTATCTTTTTAAATGTATATTTATAGGTGGCGTTACTTAGTGTCAAATATAGCATTGGCAAATAGTTATTCCAATTAATAGACAAACACTTCTCATCATCAAATAGGCTTCATAATGTTTTTAATAGAAATGCGATCAAAACGAGTTATTCCTGCGTTCCATCCGTAGGACTCATTAGAGCCTCAAAACAAGCAACATCAATCATTCCCCCTAACCCCTTCTGCTCATGCAAAAGAGGAGAAGTCTTCCCCTTAGAAAGAGGCTGCACATTCAGTTCCATAGTATAAGAAGCCAAAGTCATATCCGGTATAGATACCAAGAAGCAATAAATCTACATCGGAATGACTCAAGGAACTTTTAAACAAAGGCTCTACGTTCACAATAAAATATTCAGATATTTGGGAAAATACTACATCACCGCACTCGCAACATATATATGGGCACTCAAGAGGTCAAACACTCCCTATGAAATAGAATGGAGGATCATCGATAAACTAAAATCTTATAGCTATACATATCGAAATTTACCACTATGCATCACTGAAAAATTCGGGATTCATCAGGCTATCAATAACCCGTCTATAAACTGTATGAACATGAAAACTGAGGTCTTCAAAAAATATCCACACAAATAAAAATGTTCTACTAGCCTAATAGACTAGCAACGAAAATACATAACTCACTAATAGCCCCATATGACCGAGGATCTCCAGATTATATACCCCCAAACCTTTTTAAAATTTATCAATTTTTTTAATATACAACATAACAACCCCTCGTTCCCAGATATATTGCACATGGCACAACCACATTCCGACTACAAACCTCAATATATCCTACACTCACATCCATTTTAACCCCATCTATCACTAAGATAACATAAATCATTAGATGCCTCATCATATTCCATTAAATTTAAGGAATAATATATGACTAAGACTTAACACTTTCCGCCTCACACAGACCCTACAATAGACTCGTAAACATCACTAGATACAACTAACATAATTAACTAAATACAAGAATCCAACACAAATACATATTGCAATGATAGTTAACACATTTCGATATCCCTTAGATAAACCCTTTCACTGAAAAGATATACCTTTCTTCCACACATAAAAATTAACCACTCGAATATAGACCACTAAAAATATACATTTAAAATACAATACTATAAATAAATATACTGTGCACATATATTATCAGAATATCAGTTTGATTTTACCTCGCTAATCTATTATTTTTTTCCTGTCAGCAAGCTACTATTTGGCTAAACGAGATGCATGACTAGGAGCATTATCCTGTTTAAATATAAGGTTATTTCGAAGGTCTTTATTCCCTGAATTTTACTAAGAAATTAAATTGTTGTCTAGAAACTTTCAATAGTAATGAGAGTTCACTTTTACATCTTCAGGCACCCTGAATAGTCACATTAAGGCATCACAAACAGTATGTGCCCAGTACATTAGCCTCCGCTTTTATCGATAACTTCAATCTGCAATGCGACAACCCCCATTCATCCATGTCTGCTTATTCTATTTTCTTTTTCTGAATAGTCTTTCTCAACACGGTACAACCAGTACGTGATCGTTGATTTGCCATCTACTCGACAATACGATTCTGTGTTGCTTTGATATTTCTAAGCCGTCAGTTTGATTAAAAAGTTATAAAGCTTTACTGTTAGGATTCTTGGAGAGACTTCATTTAATTTTCCTTTCATCTCTGCTCGATAATTTACGTGGACGACATCTATTATGCTTTTTGCGCTGCGTTTTTCTCTCACTTACATGTCTCTTCATTGTGCGATGATCTCGCTTGATGACCTTTACGATTTCAATAGTATTTTTACAGTCAACAAGTTATTGTGCAAATTTAGCTTTCTCTTCTGTCGTTAACATTTTTCCACAAACAATTTTCACACCATTTAATACATTGCAAGAATGTTAAGTTTACTTAATAAAAATCGAATAACAAAATTTAAACTCGACATTAGTTCTCAGCTAAATGATGTAATAAACTAGCTGACCCGCGTCCATGTGTTGTCCGGGAAAGTAAATTAACTCAAGTAATTCCATGCCTAAACTTGAACTATTCAAATTTTCACAACTATTCACAATGTTTACAAGCAGATCCATAGAATGTTCTGTATTTTTTGGTCGCTGTTATATATTATTAGTAGTAGTATTTTCAAAAATATCATAGTTATTAAACGGCTGAAACAGTTTTCCCTTATCTCGTTCATATGTCTCCGAAGCGTGACTTTCCGTTTCGCTGAAGCATGCAGCCAAACGCTCTTCTTGAGACTGCTTATTGCTTTCTGCTTGTCAACTTCTCTTTTGAGAGCTTCAAATATTTGCCGATCTTACAATTTTTTTTTTCTTTTCGGTTTATTTTTTTTAATTTCATATGAATAGAAGTTAGCTGGGTTTTTTTTGTTTTAACTTAGATAAACTAACTGAAAGACATTTAACTTCAAGTGTAATATATAACGACAGTGTTATTTCTTTGTTTATTCACCAAAATATTTTGCCGTAAAAATAACTAGAGAGATAACTGAAGATGAAGAAACTAATCAACACAAACAAATAAACTGTGACTTATTTGCGTTCATAAAAAACATATGTAATATATGTTCTGATCTTACATATCATCTGTTCTGTCCTCGGTTAGGAAAGGATAAATAAATATTAGGGTATCAATTCTGAAGAAACTTCCCGAAAAGAACGTATATGTTTGTAAATAAGTAAATAAAAGTTAATAGCACCCCATCTTTGGCAGTTTCTGAACACAAATAGTTCGAATGAATTATTTATTAAGATAAGTAACTGTAAAAATAACAATCGAAAAACTTATCAATGAAGACGTCTCAAGTCTTTGCAGACATTTGTTGCTTTTCAGAGTAGGCGAATGTAAAGTGTTCGTAAATACGCCTGTTTTACTATTCTAGAACTAAATCCAAGTTCTAAATAAGTAATCTGTATTCTTTTTTTTTCGATGGAGAGCTTGGATACTGATAGTATTTAGTTATTACATAAATCTTATGATGTATAACATGCTAAGTGAATGTAAAAAAAGCAGTCAGTATGTATATGCAGTAATATTAAAGCGAGTATGTTTGTATTCTGGAATCAACAATATTCGTATCATTAGTATACCATGTACAATTAGTACTAGGTGATTCTGCTGGCGAAAGAAGTAGACAATAATATGTTATTAAAATTGTAGCCACCTTCTCTTCGAAAGTCGTATTTGGGAGAAGCAAGTAATCTGAATGAAATGTAATTTTTTTAAAGAAGAAGAAATGAATGCATAATTTCTGGAAAAACGCATGGTGGCTGATGCTGATTGGATTGCAGAACAGATCAGATAATGTTTATTTGTTATGAAGCTATTATATTTGAAGATAGAGGGGAAAATCGACTTTTTTATAATATAGATAAACATGCTTTGGAGATTAAAACCTGTGGTAAAATTGCCATTGAAACATAACAATTCTTACCTGCAGAAAAAGCATATATTTATTAATTTTTAAATGCCAGAAATTGTCCAAGATTGACTGTGGATAGGAAAAAGAAAAAATGAAAACCGTGATTTAGGCTATTCCGTTATCAGTAGCAGTCTGTGCAGTTCAAGAGAAGCAAGAATGAATAGGGTGACGGTTTGAATTATTAGTTCCCATATCTCTATTTAGCTAGAGAGTCTATCTGGGTCAAAATATGTCATAGCCGAGCTTGGCCGATAGTGGATGTGGAACGGGGGGCAAATAGCAAATAATACCCTACCTGAGAGTTAAACGTTCAAACTCTTTCGCATAAAATTCACAGGTAACATAGATTGGAACAATACATATAAGACAGTGCCAAGGCTTCTGCAAAAATGTGGACTCCCTCTGCCGTGCTAGAAAACTTCTCACACCTGACAGTATCATATATCTCTACAAAGCCATCATCCGCCCATATTTGGAGTGTTGCTGTCACATCTTGGCTGGTGCACCATCCACCAGTCTCTCTCTCTTATACAAGGTACAGAAAAGTGTCTCCAGCCCCTGTTTCATCGCGGCAATGCTGCGTCCTTATGCTTGTTTAACAAGTACTTTAATGAAATGTGCTCCGATGGACTTACTGTTTTTGTACCCCATCGACGTAAATCGGCTAAATCCATCCACTGACTGTAGTGGTCTCCAGATGTCAGAGAACGTTCTACTCTAATAGATTCTTTTCACGAGCTGCCGGCCTTTGCAACTCCCTTCCTGCTCTCTGTTTCCCCGATTGTCTCGACATGCAGAAATTTAAAACAAATGTGAACAAGCATTTCGCTGCATAGCTCCCAATTTAAGAAAGAACTCCTAATTTTTCACTCTGATTCTCAGTAGCCCCATACGTCTACAGTAGAAACTTGCTTTGTTTGACGTGAACTAAGTTTTAAGAAATGGTATAAATTCTCAATCTAATAATGACGAATCTGCTAAACAAACATACAGTTTCTAGATTTCTACAGAATTACTGCGACAGCAACAAAGTGACTGTCGAACTGATATATATCATAAGCAGTGGCGTAGCTAGACCTTTTGCCGCCCGGGGCGGTAGTAAAATTTGCCGCCCCCCCCCCCCCCCGGCATTTGGGTGCCCGGAAAATTCGTCCATGGATAATTCGCCATGGATAATTCATCCATGGAAAATTTTTTGCTAGGTAGGAAAACTGGTCCATTATTATTAAGTTAACATTATTCTTAATTTTCATACCTTGCGAAAATTAGTTCTACGGTATCTAATTTTCCTAAATTCAATTAAATTAAAATTAAAATATGAAAACTGATTTTTAATATTTTTTATTCATTTGAGATGTTATCTGTTTTTCTTTTGTTTTAAGTAGATGGTGGGGGTTGCCCGGGGTGATTTTGTCCGATCCCCCAGCTAGCAATTGTAAAGTTTACAAGGAGTTATAAAAAGTATGCTACAAAAACAAACGTTTGGACAGTAATAAAATTAATGAATTCAAACTTTCGCATCTAATGTTATTTCCTCTTTGATGTCGGTGTATATACACCCAAATATCCAACTTTCTTTTCGCACCTATTCGATAAAAATTTATATGAAAGCTTGTGTACATGCAGCTTCAGTAGCGGTTCACTCTGTTACATTTTCTGGCACACTGGACCGGTTATTCTCGTTCTTTTCTGCATCTACACATCGCTGGGACATCTTGATTCAGTTGACCGGTCTAAGTATCAAACGGACTGTGGATACTAGATGGAGTAGTCGAGCAGATGCTGTAGATGTTGTGATAAAAACAATATTGGAAGTCGTCATTGCCCTGGAACAGCTCACAGAAGAAGGAGAAAATGCAACCACAAGATCAGATGCATCTTTAATTCTCAACTCGGTACTATCGTTTCCGTTTCTTTTATTTCTGAACCTTTGGAAAACTATTCTCCCAGAAATCAATGATGCCCAGAAATATCTTTAAAAAAAAGGGCTGGATCTGCAACAAAGTTCTGTCAGGCTGACGGCGTTGAAAGATTTCCTTCTTCAGAATAGAGAAAAGATAGTGGACACTGCAATAGACGAGTCAAAAACACTCTGCTCTGAAATGGGGATAAGCATGGAGCGTCGTATTCGCAAAAAGAAACGAATGGATGGTGAAGGATTGACTGATGCAGCGCTGAGTTTTGATACTGAGTTAAGACGGGAAATGCTGTCTGTCATAGACAGATTGACTGAAGAAATATCTTGCAGATTTCAACAAGTTCACAATCTTGCAAATAAATACGCTTTTCTTATACCGTCAAATCTGCTTGATGATAATTATGATTGTCAGCTTGGTGGATTTGACGAAGATATAGAAAAAGAGAAATTCTTTGCTGAAAAGAAGAGGTTACAGTATGTTGTAAAAGCTTCAGAAAAAGACAAAATCAATGGACCTCTTGAACTTTTGAACTTTATACAAAGATACCAACTTGGGGATTCCGTCCCTAATATTGTGATCTTGCTGAGAATTTTCCTCACCAGAGCTATTAGCGTTGCTAGCTGTGAGCGCTCTTTCTCAAAACTGAAGCTCATAAAAAACTACCTTAGATCAGCAATGAGCCACAAGACTTACAGACTTGGCAATCCTCTCAATAGAGAGGGAACTTGTCGAGGAAGTGAATTTTGATAGAGTCATTGATAACTTTGCCGAAAAAAAGGCGCGAAAAATCTGTTTGTAAATGTTCAACCGACTTGATGCCTTGCGACAGTTCTCTCACAAAAAATAAATTTATAGCCTTATTTGCCATTCATAAATACATTTGTTTAAAATATATTAAAACTATTTTTAAAAGAGTTGAAACGTTATTAACAACAACAAATTTCTGAAAACCGAGCGATTACACACACGGATTTAAAAAAGCACCGATACAAGACGTTTTTTCTCTTCGGAGGGCTCGCCCTCTTAATAATAACATTATGAAAACAAAGAAAAGAAAACTACATCGGACTATTCTCTCCTTGATACATCCATGTTATTTGGCGAAAATTCGGACTTTAACAACAACGACAAAAAAGTAAATAAAAATGATTTTATCATTTCATAACATTTTCAGGTTTTCAAATGTTCTCATTTAAATGTATTATTATATAAAATTATAGTATAAAATTTCATATTTTTTGTTAACTTTTGTTTTTTTTAATTTTTTTCTCTACTTTCTATTTTTACCCTCCTAAAATGCCGCCCCCTCAGGTGTGCCGCCCGTAAATTTTAGTAGCACTTATCTTCGAAAAATACCCAATTATTTGCCTATTATTTTCAGTCAACAAAACAAACTCATTTCCAACCATATATAATTCTGAATCAATTTAAATCCAAAATGTATTTGATTGGCTATTAAAAACGGCAGTTTAACGGTTGTTCACATCGAAGCTATGATACCGACTATGTAGTTTTTGGCAGTATACTATACATGGTGAAGACTAGCGGTTTTGAAAACGGCTGTGTTTGTTAGTCTGTGATCCCCACGTAATTTACGGCTAATGTCCCTTCAATCTCTAGCAGATACAGTCTTAAATCATCCAGAATAGGGTCATTTCTTTCTTAGTGAAAGTTCTCTCAGGAATCCCCTAATCGTATCCACATGACGAGGTAACTCCTACACAGTTATAGGAATAGAGATGTTGTTAGCACTTTCTTTGACGCTAACATAATTGTCTTCACCGTAAAGGCTATTTCAACTTTCGATTGTACTGAAAGAGAAGAAAAGGTATTTGTGTGGGTCACTTACAAAACATCGAATATGAAATAAGAATTAAAGGAAATTACATAGAATAATAATATCCTAAGAATTGTGTACTAGATTTTTGTAAACCATCCGGAAAAATCTTATAAGAATCAATTTACAAAAATCCGTCTGTGAGTAGATTTCCATTATGTCTGAAGAAATAAGGAATTAATACGTAGCTTTGAATGAATAACTAAAAAATGAATAAAATGTACGAAAGCGATTAACTGTCTATCTGCCAAAATAACATTTCACTATTTCGGCTGTACTGTATACAGATCTCCATAGGATTAAAGAGCATTGCTTGTTTGTGGTTTTTAGCTTGTTTGAAGAGGGACACTACTTCACACATTATCAACTTATTTGTATGTTAAAATAAGCAATTAGATGTGTGGGAACTCTTATTTGCATTTGACAGGATTGACAATGACACATATTACGACGAATACAGTGGTATATTGCGTCATTATGTGTACGTCTGCAGACATCTTATGGAGATTATAAGTCATATAACTTGTTTTACTAATATAAATCGAATCGACCCGTTTCCCACAGTAATCGCTTCTCATCGCCTACGATAATCCAGTGCGACAATGAAAACATGTCAACGTTCATTTATAGTCCCTTTGTTTTGTTATAGGGCAACCTATTGATGAACCCGGTTTGCAACAGATCTCATATAAAAGTAAAATGTATTTTCCATCAATGGGGCATTTGTCAGTCAGTTTGCCATCAGACACCTGGTTCGCCAACTCAGGTAAGGACAGCTATTATATTATACCTGAAGTGAGACAACGTTTTCAGCATTTACTTTTTTAAGATGGATAA
This sequence comes from Sepiola atlantica, assembly GCA_963556195.1. NCBI lineage: Eukaryota > Metazoa > Mollusca > Cephalopoda > Sepiida > Sepiolidae > Sepiola > Sepiola atlantica. The sequence continues at coordinate 112,308,802 of OY744517.1, read as the reverse complement.
AAACGGAAAGTAAATGTAATTTTTCAAATTAAAATTCTTACTTTAAAAAAAATATATTTTTTTTTAATATAAACATTTGTTTACATCAAAGACCGGAACTGTTTTTAATTGATATTATTACGTTTGATGACCGTCCATCTAAATTATAAATCATCGCATTACTATACAAATGCTTATTCTGTGTAAATTTGAAATCAAATATTGACCTTGCAGTTTCCATTCTTATATCTGTTTGTGTATATTTTCCATGCATTTAAATGTTGATTTTTAATTCATATGTGAAGTTTCATAAACATGTTTTATTAAGAAAAATTCATAGTATATTGTATTTTACTTCAATCTCATTCTAAACTTTGTTTACATATAGATATGATAATATTCTCGGTGTAATTTTCTTTCTGGTTGTATATTCGAAATTACTCAGTCTTATATTGTTTATAGCATCAGATAGAAGGTATCATTGTTCAACTTCAATGTACATTGTGTTAACGGAAGTTCACTACATAATAGCACGTTAAAATGGATGTCAGAAACTTTAAAATTATTTTTCCTAAAATGAAGTAATTGATTTATCAATAAATAAATTGTTCAATCAAATCAAAATAGAGTCTTTCATGAAACCAATCTCATTAATATTTTATAAGGAAACCATTTTTCACATGATTTACTTTTGTAAATTTTAAATCTTACTTTCGTTTGATTCTACATATGTCTTATAGTAAATAAAGTATGTACTTAATATATCCTTTTCGTACATATATTGTTTCAATTAATACTCTCGTGTTAACATATATGAAATATGAACAAATATATAACAAATTTACAGATCCATAATTTCCATGTCTTTCATGACCTTGTATATTCTTGTTATTCATCCAATTTATAATACAATTATTGCTTTACCTGATTAGATAATATGTATCAAAGTATATGACGTCATAAGCAGGACTCTATTTTGAGGGAAGATATATACAAAAATGATTTGCATATCTTTTTTTATTTTGAATGTCTCAATTAAGACACATGTCATAAGTCAAGTAGTTAAACTTGAGGATTTTACCTATCCTTGTAGCTGGGCTCATTTAATGCGTTTATTAGTTTATTCAGTATTCCTCATACACCTTCTATTTTTATATGATATAACAATTCATAATACTAACATTAACTTATGCTTGAATATGGTTACATACTGCAATTAAAAAAATTTAGCCAATATTAATAAAATAATTGTAAACATTTTAACACTATCATTATTTCGGTATGATTTCTAACGCCGGGCAGATTACAAGTATAATTGAATATTAGTGCTGCCTTCTCGTGCATTGACAGACGACATTTGGGTAACACCGTAATAAATATAAATAGTCCTATCCGTTGAATATGTTCACTAATCAAACCTAATAAGCGTTCACAAAATAAGTATGAATTATTACTAAAAATAATGCCAAAACAACATTGGCCTTTTAAAATAATTAAAACGTTATAAAGCCGTTGTTTGTTTCAATTTATTTATCATCAGCAATATATGTAGGCGAGATTATATGTCCGATATATTTGAATTGCGATGTTTCAAGTTCTATAAATGTTAAAGAATGTTATCACTGATTGAATATTTTCATTTCTTTCAGTGAACGTTGACTATAAGGTTTGAATTAATTAATTTCACTCTTTGTAACTAAATGCTATTCTTTTTCTTTACCGCAAAAAAACGACAACCTTTCAAACAACCCTTCGTAAAAAGTGTATCATCTTTTAAAATATACCTTGTAAGTTTCTTCAAAATTTAGTGAATAATTCTAGTTAATATGTTACTTTAAAACCTACAGAAAATCATAGTTCAGGACAACGAGTGTCTTATTAATGTTATTAAGTGTCAATTAGTGTAAAATAATTTAATTTCAAGTATGTAAATGGTAAATAGAACGGGGTTTTAATGCTCGAGCCTTATCTTTAGCAAATATTTCAGTGGAGTCCATATTTTTTAATAATTCCACATATATACACCTTGCGAATATTTATTAAAGCTACGACTATTAGAATTCATGACTTGAATTGTCAGTTATTCCTTTTCAATAATATACAATATTCCCAGAAAGTTTTTCGGGTATCTCCCAGTTATGTTTGTGATTTTCAATTATTTTAAATGTATTCAATGAGTTACGCCTATAGAAATTATAGTCAATTTAAGAAATACACTATCAGAATATGAACGTAATAACTAAAATACAGTAAATATGTTTTGTATTTCTGTATAAATTCTGTTTTATTTTTGTACTTATTAATGATTGCATTGATATCTTCAGTTCCATAAAGGTTAAATGTAATACTATTTTTTAATAATGTTACGTATTAAATGTCATTCAGAAAACGAGTTTATCTACATTTTAGCTTATACATGTACTGCAATAATAAAAAGACAATTGACTCAACAGAAATTGCAACTTCATGAGTCAAAGACTGTTTTTATAAACCAGCATTTTTTAAAAATCTTCTTTGAACCACGCTGTATTGGTTTTCATGGCAAACTCAGGGTTTATCAAATTACACTCTTTACATGCACTCGTCTATCAGCGACGGATAACCGGGTTGTTACATGTAAGTGTATATGATAATGGGCTCAGCCACATAGTGTCGCGATTTCCACAATCACACCAAATATGCCAGCACGCATAACAGCTGTGTTTTGTTGACACGCGTCGTAGTAAGCTCAGTCAACTGTGACGCCTCTCTGCTTCTATCTGTAGCAGTAGCAACAGAGACGTTCTCTCTCGTATCTTTTTGTTTATTTACTGTAATAGTTGAAGCAATTAAAAACAAAACACAACACTTTTTTTATTCTCGGCTTCCATATAATTCTCTTGCGTTTTTTTTCTTTTAATTCAATATTATCTTTTTTTACAAAAAACAAATCTACAAAGACTTGCATTTTGCCAGTTAAAATTAAGTAATATTAAAAGGAATGAAGTTAAATGAGATTTGAATTTCATTAAATAAAATATATCGACTTTAAAATATTTTTTAATTTAATTGCACTTTCGACAAACTTAAAATATTGTGTTTACATTTACAAAATTTTAAATAAATATTTAAATACGTAGTATAATTTTATGATTTATACTGACAACTATATAAACACATGTACCTTATTTGGATAGTTATAAATTCTAAACTAGAACATATTAAACGCATTAATTACTCCTTTTCAATTTCATATTTGAGTGGAATAGCTGTCTTTGAAATAGCGTGCCTTTTCTGAAATGTGTACACTTCCCATGTAAAGTAATTTAGTAACATACGATAATAGAGATGACTCTGTTGTAGTTCCCTGACTCATTAGTAAATCATAATGATTTAATGTTTTTCATTTAAAATCTTCAGATTACAAAATGGCTGGTGCATACCGCGTTTTCGCGGTACTAATTGCAGGTATGTTCATGTTGAGCGTTTATTTGTTTTCTCAGAATACATTAAAATGTATTTAACTTTTCGAGACTTGTGAATAATTATCTTTGAATAAGTGTTTATGTCAAATGCTTTGCATTTACTTACTATAAATATACATTGATCTTGATCAAAAATTATCTTTGAATAATTGTTTATGTCAAATGCTTTGCATTTACTTACTATAAATATACATTGATCTTGATGAAAAATTATCTTTGAATAATTGTTTATGTCAAATGCTTTGCATTTACTTACTATAAATATACATTGATCTTGATGAAAAATTATCTTTGAATAATTGTTTATGTCAAATGCTTTGCATTTACTTACTATAAATATACATTGATCTTGATCAAAAATTATCTTTGAATAATTGTTTATGTCAAATGCTTTGCATTTACTTACTATAAATATACATTGATCTTGATGAAAAATTATCTTTGAATAATTGTTTATGTCAAATGCTTTGCATTTACTTACTATAAATATACATTGATCTTGATGAAAAATTATCTTTGAATAATTGTTTATGTCAAATGCTTTGCATTTACTTACTATAAATATACATTGATCTTGATGAAAAATTATCTTTGAATAATTGTTTATGTCAAATGCTTTGCATTTACTTACTATAAATATACATTGATCTTGATGAAAAATTATCTTTGAATAATTGTTTATGTCAAATGCTTTGCATTTACTTACTATAAATATACATTGATCTTGATGAAAAATTATCTTTGAATAATTGTTTATGTCAAATGCTTTGCATTTACTTACTATAAATATACATTGATCTTGATGAAAAATTATCTTTGAATAATTGTTTATGTCAAATGCTTTGCATTTACTTACTATAAATATACATTGATCTTGATGAAAAATTATCTTTGAATAATTGTTTATGTCAAATGCTTTGCATTTACTTACTATAAATATACATTGATCTTGATGAAAAATTATCTTTGAATAATTGTTTATGTCAAATGCTTTGCATTTACTTACTATAAATATACATTGATCTTGATGAAAAATTATCTTTGAATAATTGTTTATGTCAAATGCTTTGCATTTACTTACTATAAATATACATTGATCTTGATGAAAAATTATCTTTGAATAATTGTTTATGTCAAATGCTTTGCATTTACTTACTATAAATATACATTGATCTTGATGAAAAATTATCTTTGAATAATTGTTTATGTCAAATGCTTTGCATTTACTTACTATAAATATACATTGATCTTGATGAAAAATTATCTTTGAATAATTGTTTATGTCAAATGCTTTGCATTTACTTACTATAAATATACATTGATCTTGATGAAAAATTATCTTTGAATTATTGTTTATGTCAAATGCTTTGCATTTACTTACTATAAATTGATTTTTATGAAAAATAAAGTTAGTAACCGGTTGTCTCTATTAGTATTAAAACCAAAACATGTCATTTTATTTCGCAAAGCGAATGCAAATCAGCGATTTACTTCATATCCTCAAAGATATACATTACATAGAATCACACAGATATTCAAATAATAAGAAAGATTTAAGATTTATATATGTTGAGAATGTTGCGTATCTTTTCCCTTTTTCAACATTATTTACTGGCAAATAAGCCTTTCATTCGAATTGCTATTAAACATTGTGGAAATACCAAAATCATACTAATTTACAAATATACTTTATATATAACTATAATGCATGTATTATTCATACTACAACCTGTATATATTTCCAGAATAATATCATTGGTATTTGGCATCACTAAACACATCTCTTATGTATATAATAAATGTATACAAATCTGACTTTTTGCATTTATTTATATAAATAGATAAATATTAACATGTTGATAAGTTAGATACAAATTTATTTATCTTTTAAATAAAACCGTAAGGAAATGAAAAAAGGAGAAATAAATTCGCCTGAACTATGATGTATTAACAACATTTACAAATTGAACTCCTCCTAAAAAAGAACCCTAGAAAGAACCATTTAAACACAAATGCGAAACGTTTTCTCACCGGATCAAAACCATCAATTTATTTAAAAACAATTAAACAGAAAATCTTTTTCGGTATACTTTTTTTATAGCTTACGATGATTGTTTAGTTTAAATAATCACTCTTTAAAATTAATCACCACATATTTTAAGAAAGTTTTAGTAATTGTTTCTTATATGACTTTAATGAACTCTCGAGCGCTGGTTCTTTCCCACTTTCCCGACCTTGTGTCACATCTTACCTTGTGGGAGGAAGATAAATAGAAGACATCTATTGCATATATAAAGAAATACTAGAATAACTTTACAAATTAACAAAAACAAACATTAATTCATTATAAACTGTTAAAATATTTATGAAAATTAGGAATTTAAATATGATTATTTTGTATGAACTGTATATACAGTAGTCATAAAAATAGTATGTTGTATTATTGATTTAAATAACAATAAGCTGTGTTAATGAGTATATAGCAATGATAAATGTAAAATCATTCGCATTTGTTCATTTAAATACTAATTTATATTATATATATATATATATATATATATATATATATATATATATATATATATATATAGTATGGTCTAGCCGCACTGATGATCTGTGAAACAGCGAAACAGTCTGTATGTGGATGACTATATGAAGCTCCCTCCGGGTAGAGCTTATTTTGTAAGGGTATCGTCAACGGCTTTAAGGCAATGCTCATTAGGTAAAAACTAATTCGAGCTCAGGCAATTGCAATGTTTACATTTCGTTACATTGAAATATTTCTTACATGATAGCGTAGGGGTTAACAACGCCGACTGTCAGCTCGACGGTTGCGTTTCGATCCCGGCTTGAGGCACTAACTGGTCTAGCAGCACTGATGAGCTTCGAAACAGTCTGTATGTGGATGACTATATATATATATATATTATATATATATCTATATATATTTGTGTTATAATGAAATAATTCCAGGAGGAAATCCGGGTATGAGAGCTCAATGTAATAAACAGAGCAAGAATAACATAAAATATAGTAACACGAAATTACATAATCATCGATGCAATAATTTATTTCAACCTTGTGGTATTTTGAATTGTCGAGTGTGAATTTAACCTTTTTTTTCAGTTTCAAAAATGTAATCGTCTGGATCGGATGCTTGAAAATACCACAAGGTTGAAATAAATTATTGCATCGATGATTATGTAATTTCGTGTTACTATATTTATTATATATATATATATATATATATATATATATATATATATTGCCATGAATATATTCTCATAACTAACTATATATATATGCATATATATTATTTATATAGGTTTTTGAACACTTTTAATAAACCACCCATTCAATAGGAGTAAAAATAAAAATATAATTTACACAATAAACAATAATCGACTCGCATGTCGGTGGTTTATTGTTTTTTGAACTTTAAATGGAAAACTTATAACCAAGTGAAATCCGGAGCAAATTACCGCCGAAATTGCGCCAAGATAAAAGAAAATTCAATATAAAAATAGCATGATGCGTTGCACCATCTAGAACAATAACCAAACCACATTTCGGGTTTGAGGTTTTATTTTGGAGATGTGTTTTTTTATTGCTTTTCCTTGTTTTTTTTTTAGGGGATTGATTCCAAAACTACCCTTCAGATGAAAATTCCTAAATTTAATTCACAACTATATCTCGGTACTAAAAAAAAACGACCCGGATACTTTCAAATCAAAGCAACAAGTGAGATGATACGCTTGTGTTAAGACTAGACAGTGAAAAACAAGATTTCAAAATTGAATCTAATGATTCATTGAAAATTGTTAATTGGTATGACCTAATCCAATAAGTAAATATCTTATTTTATATATATATATATATATATATATATATATATATATATATATATATATATATATATATATATATAGGCTAAATGTAGCTTGATTGCCATATATATTTTCATTGCTTACTACCTAGCTCTACTTACGTATCGAGCACTGTTGAAGTAAATACTGAAAACTGACACATAAAAAATTATATCTCCTTATAATATTTTATGTGGATACATGAAGTACTAATATATATATATATATATATATATATATAATTACATAAACACTATTATAGTCTACGCCAATCAACCAGCGTTTCAATGTTATCACATCTATACATATATATATATATATATATATATATATATATATATATATATATATATATATATATATATATATATATGGGAAATGAAAAAGGAAAAACTAGGAGATATTCTTTATATATTCATCAACGTTGCGTCTTTATTGTAAGACTTCATAAGGATGACAATTTTAAGAAAAATGTCACAACTGACCACAACAAAATCTCCCCTCTCACCTATCCCACCCTTTCGACTACTTCTTTCATACTCTTACCCACCACCGCCCATTTTCAAGTTTTCTTCATTTCTTCATTTCTTCAAATCTTTTTCTAAAACTATGATACCACCTATATACAATACACACAGAGTTTCCCACTTGCCTACTCTTTTCCCAGCCCTTCAAAATCCATGCCACACCTCACCACGACAAAAACCTCAGACCTCCTTTCCTCTCTCCCATCTTAAGTCAAATTCACTAATACTCTCACCCCTCCCCTTTTTCACTGCTGCCTTAATGGTACCCACTCAAAGCTTTCCATATACATTTCACTCTTTGCCACTACTGACTTCTCGCAGCCTTGACCCTCGTCCAGCGCTCTTAGTAGCCACAGCTACTACTTTTCCTTATCAACCCATCATGTCAACCCAATATTTTGATGTACGTGCATGACTATTTCTTAAAATTATCATCCTGAAAAAGTCTTACAGACGAACCGTTGATGAATATATAAAAAATATCTCTTGTGTTTCCTGTTTTTATTTCCCATTACGTCGGATTACTCTCATTCTTCCTTTCTGATATATATATATATATATATATATATATATATATATATATATTAATTAGTATTATCATTATCATCATTATTATTATTATTATTATTATTATTATTATTATTATTATTATTATAAATGTTAGTTAATCAACCGTTTACCCGAGGTTTTTTCATATATTTACTTATAAAGTACATGCTAAGTTATATATTGATTGATATATAAAATTTAGGTGCGGCACGCATGCGCAGAGCTTTGCCGGAAGCGTGACACACGAACACACACGCTATCGTATTAATATATAGATAATAATAATACGAAGAAAAAGAAGAAGAATATAAAGAAGAATATAAAATTAAAAAATTAAAGAACCTAAACATATGTCACAACATAAGAATTTTGGAATTAAACAAAGCAGAATAAATATGTGCAATTTGACCCAGTACGTTTCGTATATATATATATATATATATATATATATATATATATATATATATATATATATATATTTATATATATATATATATATATATATTTATATATATATATATATATATATATTTATATATATATATATATATATATATATATATATATATATAGTTAACTCTATATACATGTATGGATATGTGTCTTTAGTATGTGTGTGTACTCATACTTTGAACGTTAAATCATGTGTTAAATTGTGTGCTCATTCTTTCAATTACTTTCATGTCTTGTCGGATTATACGTGATATATATTTTTCTATTTTTTAAGAACTTAGCTTAACGTTGGCGCAGTTACCCCAAGAGCTTTTCCCTGGCAATGTTCCTAATTTAAACCTGCAACTCAATGCACCACCTTATCCGTCTGGATTTCCGGGTTATCCTGAAGGATATACTGAAATGTCACCCGCTAACTCTTTATTTCCAAGCCGTTTTGGATTTCCAGCATTTTCTGATCCTTTAATTGATCAGAGATTACTACCAATTCCTCCAAGTTCGACAACAACATCTGTTTCTCACGCTGATAATCACCTACCTATACCAGAAATCAAAAATGATATACACGATATCGCAGGATACCAGACCGTTCTCGACCAACCAATACCAGGCGTTTTTTCCGAACCAGTTCAACATCCATACTTTCCTAATAATTTAGGATTTCCTTCTCCATTTGGTATTCCAGGTCCACTAGGCTTGGAAAATCCATTTGTTACACCAAGCATACTCAGTAATCAGAATGTGTCAAACCAACCCGACGTTTTTAGTCTGCCAATGCCATTTGGATTATCTAATACATTTGAAGCACCACTTCAAATAAATAATCAAGGTGGTTATCCACTAAAGCAAAGTCCATCTGCTTTGCATGATTTTAATAATTTTCCCGGTACAATTTCATACCCACCTGCAACTTATGCACCCAATGAAACATCATATGAAAGTTTTACACTTTCAGGTAGAAATTCAGAAATTTCCCCCAAGAGAACCGGCACAAATTTTAAAGATGGCTTCCCCAATATTCTTGGTATTTTCCATAACTTCTCTCCATTATCTCGTGTCGAATCCGAAACGACTTTTAAAAAGATTCCGTCATTGGATGTAACTGCTGAGAATTTTGAACAAACCCATCCCGGTTTTTTTCCTCCTGGATTTCCGATTGAATCTGGAATAAATATTGAAAGTCGATTTCCATTTGTTCCAAATGCATTTTCAGGGCCTATGTCGATAACATCTAATTTGCCTCATAACTTTAACGCTAATCCATGGTATATTCCTGATTTGGCTACAGAACCTTTTGCGAATTTACAGAATCCCGTCGCGTGGACCTCGCCTCCTTCTTTTGTTGAATTTCCTTTTTCAAAGGAGAAAAATATCAAAGAAAACGTCGATAAGAACCATGAAAATCTCCCTCCTGCGGCAGACATGAACACCAAGAAAAATATTCCTAATGTTTATCCTTATATTCCGGGACTACCATTTCCATCTGATTTACACCTTTACAATGAAGGCCCAATGTCTGCAGATGCATTCTACATGTCTCCATTAAATAGTTTAATGACTGAGAAACGCAATGAAAACAAAACTACATCACAGATAATGGCTGGCCTTTTTCAGCCTCCGCCTTTAGGAATACCGTTAGAAAACTATTTAAATGGTCCGGTTAACATGAACCACGAACAAAATATTCCGAGTCTCTATCCTAATATTCCCGGGTTACCATTTCCATCTGATTTACATCTTTACAATGAAGGCCCAATGTCTGCAGATGCATTCTACATGTCTCCATTAAATAGTTTAATGACTGAGAAAGGCAATGAAAACAAGACTACATCACAGATGATGCCTGGCCTTTTTCAGCTTCCTCTTTTGGGAATGCCATTAGAAAACTATTTAAATGGTCCGGTTAATATGAACCGCGACAAAAATATTCCGACTTCTTATCCTAATATTATGGGGTTGCCATTTCCATCCCAGATAGATCTTAACAATGAAGGTCCGATGTTTCAAGATTCATTAAACAATTTCCTTCCATTTAAGAGTTTAATGACTGAGAAACGCAATGAAAACAAAACTACATCACAGATAATGCCTGGCCTTTTTCAGCCTCCGCCTTTAGGAATACCGTTAGAAAACTATTTAAATGGTCCGGTTAACATGAACTACGAACAAAATATTCCGAGTCTTTATCCTAATATTCCCGGGATACCATTTCCATCTGGTTTACACCTTTACAATGAAGGCCCAATGTCTGCAGATGCATTCTACATGTCTCCATTAAATAGTTTAATGACTGAGAAAGGCAATGAAAACAAGACTACATCACAGATGATGCCTGGCCTTTTTCAGCTTCCTCTTTTGGGAATGCCATTAGAAAACTATTTAAATGGTCCGGTTAATATAAACCGCGACAAAAATATTCCTACTTTTTATCCTAATATTCCGGGGTTGCCATTTCCATCCCAGATAGATCTTAACAATGAAGGTCCGATGTTTGAAGATTCATTGCACAACTTCCCTCCATTTAAGAGAGTAATGACCGAGAAACGAAATGACAACAAGACTACATCACAGATCATGTCTGGGCTATTTCAACTTCCGCCTGTAGGAATACCGTTAGAAAACTATTCTCCAATTCATCCTTACGGAATTGGACCGTGGCCTCTTTTTCCACAAGGTAATTTACTCTTTTTTTTCAATCTATATTAAATGTGTATTTCACGTATGATCTATGAATACATATGTAAGCATAAAGATATTACGACTAAATGATATTAATACTTTTTCATATACGAGGCTTGCCTAAAACGTTTCCGACCTTAGTCCAGAAAAAATATTTCAAATACGTGACGGGGTTGGGACCGCAATCCCCTTCAAAGTAGGCCTCTTGTGCTTGCACACACTTAGCTCACCGATCCATCCACTGCTGGGATCACCTCTGGAGGTCTTTTTTTTAATGGTGTTCATCTCCGCCGTCGCGTTCCGCATTATTTATCTTTTCGCACTCTCTCTACAACAGCTGTACTCCGAACATTTTGGGGCCTGTCAGAATGCTGGTCACTCTCCGTTGATGTGCGGCCAATTCTGAATCGGTTGAACCATTTCTTAATTTGTATTACACATCGTATCATCTCGAAACACCTGCTGAATCTAACACGACGGTGGAGATGACAACCATTCCAAAAGAAGACTTCCAGAGGTGTTTCCGGCAGTGGATGGATCGGTAGACTAAGTGTGTGCAAGCAGAAAGAGACTACTTTGAAGGGGATAAGGGGCCCAACCACGTCACATATATGAAATATTTTTTCTGGCTTAAGGGCCGATACTTTTTAAACAAACCTCGTATATATGAACCTTATGGTCGGATATTTTTGCTAGTTAAGATATATTTACATACATATTTAACTTTGTAAATAGTATTGTAAATTTGTGTTAACTGAAGAAAAGGAAAATCCTCAAACTCTATCGATAAAGGGACGAGAATTGTTAATGGAAATTAATTTCACCGAAAACCATCTTTCAGAAGACTACATAGCAAAGATTGTAAAATTTCGCATAGTTCAGACAACACACAAAACAATAAACGCTACAATTGTCCGACTACACGTAGGCAGATTGATGAAATATCTGAAACATAGTCATGAAAACCAACGATACAATTATAACTTACTAGACTTTACCGACTTTCTTATATAACTTCATCACTGGCTTCCTCGCTAGCAAGTTTTTCCATGCACTACTATGTACAGAAGGTGGTGTAAAACGCGGTTGTTTCATTCACTTGTATTTTATTGTAAACCGTAATTAATTTTACTATCTAAGAAAATAAGAAAGTAAACAACAAATTACAATAATTTACATTACTTAATTATTTTTTAAAGTTTATTTACGAATTTCCTTTGAATCCTCATTAAAATTAATTTTAACCATAATAAAAGAATAGTATATGTAAAATATTTATTAAAAGCAGATATTCTTCATGTAAATATATTAACGATTCATTACCATTCACTGTGTTCATTTTTATTTTGTTGAATATATAAGGTTAATTGGATATTAAAGTAAAGTAAATAAGTCAAAGATGTAACTGAGATGATACTTAATCTCATGATGATTAAGAATTCTAAATAAAAAACGTCAGAAATATTAGGTAAATATTTAGGAGCAATTGTGACATGGAAAGTCATTCAAGTGATAACATACGTATTTAAATACATAAAAGTAAATGTTATGGCAAAATATGAAAAAGTTGGATTAATTTAACCTAATCAAAAGTCCTTAGGAAAACGGAAAATGTATACACATGACCGACTATTTTCTTGTAAAAATGTTTCAAATGTTTTCAAAATAAATCGGGAAATAATCAAACATTGTCTCTCATTTATCTGTAATATGTTTCTTAATAGAAACTTTCTAATTAAAGTATAAAATAAGAATGTCCCATCGTCTTTTCACACGCACACACATTAATAGATAGATTATATATACGCTGTATAGATTTCTGGAAAACATATCGTGAGAGTTGCTATTCATAAGAATATGTTTTAATATGAGAATATATACCTAGCTAGCTAGTTAGCTAGATAAATAGATAGATAGATATTCTCATATTAACAAAATATTCTAGCTAGCTACGTATTTATATATATATAGCTATCTCTTTATATATGTATATTTCTGTCTCTCACATCTCTGTCTGTATATATATATATATATATATATATATATATATATATATATATATATATATATATATATATATATATACATTACAGTGATCAAACAATTAAATCTTTATTGAGCTGACATAGATATATATTTTAGATGGCTGTGGGATATATATATATATATATATATATATATATATATATATATATATATATATATATATATATATATATATATATATATATATATATATATATATATAGTAATCCAGGTAAAGTAAACATCCACAGGATCAAAATCCGAAGAATTTCAACCTGGTTTATAGGGAGTGCTCAACATCATGTAGAGCTTTTATATATATAGGTATTTTTATTTATACAGATATGTACATATCTGTATAAATAAGAATAATTATATATATATATATATATATATATATATATTGTATGATTAAAATGACATAGTGACTGTTAGTTCGGCGTACCGTGTTCGACTTTTGCCGGTGTTACTGCATCACTTTAACTAATATCATTCAAAAAGTTATTAATTCATATATTCTTCATCCAGCTATAGATAAAATAATGGAATAGACTAGACTCTCAAGCATAGGTTGTGCAATTAGTTTAGGAGAATAAACCTTCAGAAATAACACCAGTCGTTCACTGTGTATCCCGGCATTGGTTCCAGCCGTGCTGGACTTTTTTCTTGCAACTGGATTAAAGTTATGCTGATTCCTAAGATGTTCGGTTAGTTATTCTCTATCCTCGCCTTACTATAGATTCACTGCGCGGTCACTCTTACAGTTTGAAGTTATTGTATATTGCGATTAAAAAGATGTTATATATGTTTGCGATGTGCGAACGGATTGATTGGCGTTTCCTATTTACTGATATTAATCCTTGTTAATCTTCATAATATTGATCTATATGTAAATATATATTATAATTTAATATTTTTTTTTATCCAACAGGTGTCTTCGAATATTTACATACTTTAACGCCTGAAAATGGCGTTACCCCTATCCAAGTTCCATATACACCAGACAACTTTTTAAATTTTTTTCCTGATTTACGAACACCATTCCCACGTTTCAAGCAGCCTACATGGAACGAAAGAATAACTCCAAGCGTCACTAATCGTGTGGTCGACAGCACTACGACAGCTACGAATATAGCTACAAAACCGCCTGCATTGATATATATTACGCCTTCAACTACTGTGGTCCCACAAACAACATATGTTTCACCTACAACTGTGACACAAGCAATAACAACATCATCTTCGCCGTCAACTGTGGCACAAACAACAACATCTCCTTTGCCTTCAACTGCGGCACCAACAACAACAACCTTTATTCCTTCAACTGCGGCACCAACAACAACAACCTTTATTCCTTCAACTGCGGCACCAACAACAACAACCTTTATTCCTTCAACTGTGGCACCACCAAAAACAACATCGGTTTCAACTTCAACGACCAAATCTCTTCCGCCATCAACCGAGGCACCACCAACATCTACATCTTCAACTGTGGCACCACCACCAACAACAACAGCAACAACACCACCGCCGACAACAATAATTACTCTTCTGACGTCAACATATAACTCTTTGTCTTCAACTGCGACGAGAAATACAACTGTTTCAAATTAAATAAAGTACGGATGAAGGATACATAATACACACATTATAAAAAGGCATCACAGAACGTCCAGAAAAAGCAAGCGAAACAGACAAAATAATAAAAATAAAATTATTTGCTTTATTGGCTAAAAGTTCAATGAAGTTAAACAATGTAAATTGGGTCATTTTGTTTATTTGTCTTAGAAATCATTTTGACTAACAAATAATATTAAAAATTATATCTCTTTTAATCGTACATATAACTTCATATATATCGATTTCAATATTAATCCCTTTATTTTTTCGGATTGCCCCTATGCTTTACTCTATAAATTAGCGTAAAATCTGGTAATACTCACTTATCATTTTTCAATTCCGTAATATTTGTAGTTATATTAAGGTTAGTTTTTATTTAATTATATTTCGAACTCTATATAATGTTATGTATTTAAACATGTCAAACAATATTTAGCTGTCTATTATTAGATAGTAATGTGGATAAAAAATGTTGTTTAATTTTGTATCCATCAAGAACAATGATAATAGTTTTGCAGGAAATTTACGAATTTCTCGGATTTCTGTGAATTGATTTTTATGTTTTCTTTTAGAGTTTGTATATTATGACAACATTCTATTATTCTGGGTAACGCCAATCATTTTTTATTTGAGATATGATTGTTGTTTCGTGGATCACACTAATAACTTTTCTGCTCCTTAGGTGCAAAGGAACATTAAAAGGTTTTAACGATAATGGCGAAAATGTTAGGTTTTCATATGGATACTGTGAAACGATTTCCCAAGAAACATCCACCAAAGAAGAAATCATCCCGATACGGATCTTTAAGACTTTAACTACTAGGGATTTAAGAAACATTAACCGAAAAATACTTTCGAATCGCAGATAAACAAGCAAAACAATTTCCCCGTTGTTATAATACGAACACCGCATCTTTGTGAAAATGTCTTCAATTCGATCTCTTATTGAACTACCACATTTAATGCATAATCACAAAGATATGAAACTGTAATAAGTTCGAAGATACATAATATTGGATATGAACTGAATGTTGTTTACTGACGAGACCAGAGCGATATTGGACAGACTTCATTGATGTTAAAATTTGTGGGTCTATTTCGGAAATGATAACAATAATTATAACAGTTCAGAAGTTATGCTATTGTTTAGTATCAATCAAAACTTGTTGGTTCAATTAGGCTGCCTGAAGGTGTTTAACAGATCACAAACGGCCTACTGCAATAAGCTAAAGAGGTATTGAATACTTTGATTGGTGCCATGCAACTGTCATTTCTAAGGGCTCTAATATTCAAGCATAACATAGCTCCTCTCACACAGTGACTAAAATATGCATAGACTCTTACGGCATACAGAATGAAAGTTTGATGGTTTTCTCACGAGTCTCATAGGATTCCCTATCAGAACATCTTTGATCTATTATTATAGAAGTCGTTTATGCCAATAGACGTCAATTCTTACCAAACGATATTTGATGAATATCAAAGCTAGAGTAGAGACAGCACAGCGTAATACTATACGCATTCGATTACTATGAGGACTTTTGAAGTTATCCGTCAGAATTCCACTCACGTGGCCAAAAACCTCTATTATGTCAATACATCTTTTAATATTATGATGATGTTCTGTTCAATATGTACTCAAGTTAAGCTCAATAAGAAAAATTATCTTTCATTTTCTCCAAACTATATCTAGATGGCTATTGCAGTTTAAACCTGTTATAATGGTTCACCCAAAATATTGAATTTCAAAAAAAATAAAACCACATCATAATAAAACCCCGGCAATATGTTTACTATATTTTGCAAACCATATAAGAATGTCGTAGTTAAACTGATTCTCGGAAAACCGATGACTCATAAGTTCAAGTACTAAGCTATTAAAGTACTTCTGGGTATATATTCATATAGTAACTTATTTATTTACTAATGAGTCACCACATATCAAGACTATGACCTACTTGGTGCTCAGATTTATGAAATGGATATATTGGCGAGTAAAAGCTGATAAATACGATGAAAGGATTAAGAAAACTTCCATATTACTACCTACAAAACAACAGCCGACGCAAAACACATCAATTATTCCACCTTTGTTAGAACATCCCTCACTGGTTGTAAAGACAACATAGAAGGGGTTAGAGTTAATAGGCTGCTTAAAGTAAGTTTTTACTATGCGTTGTGATAATAATGCCAGCAAATAATCTTCTTTCTCGAAGACAAGCAAGTTATCTTGTCATATGAACCCCAATTTGTAATTAAGTTCGCTATGTTAGCGTTTTTTAAATGGTGTGATAATTATGCTATCAAAGTATATTATATGTATAAATAAATCAGGTGATGTTGTCGTATGAGTTACAATTACAAAGTTATCTACCTAATCTATATCCATGTTGTAGCGTTGTTATGGATATGGAAAAAATAATCCTATGCCGAGGACCCGTATATAAGATAATACTATGAGTAATGATTTGTTATTTAGTTCCCCTTTTGATCATATGTTAGCGATGTATAAATCTGTAATTCCGGTCTCTGTATGTTTATATATGTTAGTGTATTATTAATGATGTTATAATCATTCAGATGAATAGAACAAATATGAAATATGGCCATACAATGCGAACCTCGTAATTTACCGCCCCAACTCTTTTTACGTAAACGTGTCTATGACATTGGGATATCTATGCTGACATATTATCTCTTGCGTATAACATAAACTATTAGATTGTTATTTCGGACACCTTCTCTAATTTAGCTATTTACATATGCATATGTATCAATCTTGTATATAACTAAGTATAAAACTAAGCTTACAAATTAAATAATACCAATAATCAAAAAACTTCCGAAACATGACGAAGCTATTTTTTTCGACTATTGTGAACTGTAACCGAATGTTAAACTGTTACACTCATTATAACTGATATATATTTAAATTACTTATTTAGAAAGGTTATTTATTTTCCTGATCTATTACCCAATAGATATGTCAGAGAGTGCTTAAAAATGTTGTAACGCTGCTGTATTCTCGGAGGACCGTGAATTTGGTATATTCTCTCAGCGAATCTGTTTTATAGATAATCCAAAGCTAGGATTATATTTGCGACTTAAGCACAATGGGTTCGAAAAGTAGGTGAGATAAAGATGACGGAAAAATAGATTGCTTTACAAAATGATCTTTTCGATAACAATTACCGTTTGAGTTGAAACCGATAATATCGTCAGTTTTGAAATCCAGGTGAAGGTAGGGAAGTTCATTTTAGAGATACGCGGACTTACATTGTTTTCACTGTGGCGCCATATCGATAAGAGAAGAAAGTATAGATGTTTGAACAGTCGTCTAAGGGGCGAATAAGTTGTTGATGAGTCGGAGAAAAATGTGAAAATAAAATATATCTGTGAACGTATATATGAAACAAACAAAGATAGTTTACAAGTATGTAAATAGCAAGAGATTGAAATGTATTGTACATTTCAAGAATAATATTGCGATAAGAGTGCAATTTGGGTTTGGCTGAAGAATAGTGGGCACTTACGAGTCTACGTGACGTGTTCGATTTCTCGTGGATCGATATCACAAGTTAAACTAAGGATGTTGACAAACTTACGTGGTCTCTCCTGTACGTATCTCTGTATGAAATGAGTTGGGAATCACAAATACAACGAAATATAATTAAGCGGATGCAAAGCACGTCCTATGCTGATTAATGCGATTTATAGTTTCAAAAGAATAGAGTAACGTAATAAGGCGTCTTAAAATACTGGTCGAGATCTGGGAGCAAAAGTTCATAGTAAGACGATGTTTGCTCTTGTAAAAATTAAAAATAAAAGTAATATAGTATCATTTTAGAAGTTTCTAATATATAATTTTTATATTTACATATTTCTAACTGCTCTATTTATATTGATTATTTTAACAGAGTTTAGACATTTATACTCTATAGCCTTCTTAATAAAAGTTCCGTTAGAGTTGGTAATCTTCTGAATTTTAGAATTAAACCCTTTATTTAATAAACTCTTAATCTGCACCTTATGCCCTTTAGATATAAGGTATAAGTTTATTTGTAATTCCTTTACCAAACATTGAATTAATAATCTCGAGATATAACTCACTCTAGAAACTATCTGAACAACGAAGCTGTCTTCAAATTAAATAATTGCGTTATTTTATGAAGAAAATGTAGTAAAGATATTTATCGACCATATAACATATGTAATATGCTTATAATGTAATACATTAGCTGTTATTTCTCTCGTTATTATTTCGACTGCTGGAATTATCTGCCGCTTTTACCTAATTAGTGAGTCCTCAATTAGTCTCCTGCAGAGATCACTGTCGTCTGGCATATGCGCTGATTCTTTGCGATTTCTCATATTCCTCTGTTGTTACCACCTTGAATATATCAATCTAATTACACAAGAATCAGTAGTCTCGCATTTTGTACAAGCATGATAGACGATATATGAGTTTTAATCACACTGTGGAATGTTGATGTTTATGAGAGTACTCTATACTCATAATAGCTCCGTTCGAAATTCTCAGACACTTAACGACTACGGGAAAAGGTAACTGAAGAAAGTCAGAAATAGCAACCACCAAAACCTTGCAAACATGACAACAATCAAGTTGTAAATATAAATGATATGAATTACAATAGCTTATTTATTAGTCATGCTACATTTGTTTGTTGGCGTGAGTTGGAAGTAAGGAAATACAACTAGCAAACTTAGTTTTCAGCCACCAAGACTGAGCTATTACTAAACACTAAAAACTATAATTAACGAAAAATGCAACAGCTAGTTAGATATTTCCGATACAACTCTTGATATCAATTACAAGTAGGTTTTTGAACCGCGGACTTCTTATACCTCTAAGTTCATTGCATCAACATAATACTTAAATATATCAAACAAATATGTTACATCCGTATTCATATGAACGAGAAACTCGAGAATCTTTTAATGATTAAAATTACACAATATTCATCTATATCTTATTACATCCAAATTAAGGGAAAATGAAATCTAGTTAATTTTTCCTTACTAATATGATATTACTCCCGTGAACAAACTGGAATTTATTTCTATTCCAGGAGATTGTGTTGAACGTAAATATTTTTAATATAAAAAATAAAGAGTAAATATGAACACTTCATAACGGATGTTGATCATTCAGAGCAAATTTTATATGCAAATTTCGTAACAATTCCAAAATGATTAACACATCTAATTTGCCATATGCTTCGATTTTGCAGATAATAAAGATAAGAAAAGAAATAGAGAGTGTTAATATTGTAAGACATGAACTTTGGAAACATAATTAAAATAAGAAATAAATTATAATATTGATACTTGAACAATGAGAACATAGAATGCGGATTTTAGTTGTAAGCACAATATTAACATTATTAGTAGTATGTCGAATTAAGAAAACGTTTAGAGTAATACATTAATAGAAACTAAGTAAGGCACGTTATACTATAAATCTTTGATATACATCAATACAAGTATGTAACATTATTGGTGATCTGTAGGAACTGACACACGATAGCGACGCATCGTTTTTGCACTTCGTTTCGAGCTTTCTTTTACTTTTGTGCTTTACTAAATCCAAGTAGGGCATTGCTATGTTGAGACATATGAATAAAACGTGTTAGCATTTTTGATTTTAAATACAGCAAGCTATTTCGACGAACTATCGCAGAGATACGTATAAGCAACTAAATTATCGAGTCATTTACTGACGAGGAATGACGTAGTAGCGTGCCTTACAAAGTTAGTTTAGAGCCGTTACTTCAGAATTGTGATGATGTAACCAGTCTACTCCTATTATATCTTGACTAGTAAATAAACGACAACAACCAATGATGATAGGGGCTCGATTTGAAAAAAAAGTACCCGGGTTGGGTATTCCCTGCATATAAGAAGTTGACCGTTGTCAGGTGAGCCGGCGAACAGGTGGACGTTTTCGCGAACAAGATTAAGCAGTTGGGCGGATTGCCCGGCTTCGAGAGAGTTGGGCTGGAAAGGTGATTCTTGTTACGTTACCACCTGATGCCATATCGATCAGACTCAATCAATTGCGCAAACTTGAGACCTTGGCCATGGGGGAAGTTGGTGGTAGAAGATAAGGGTACTTATAAAGACTGGAGACCAAAGAAACTGCAGTGAAAAGGATAAACTTGGCTCTCAACTGCATGTAAATACGGAATCTACATGCGTGCACAACTGGCTATTGTACACTCTCCCTTGTAATGCGCGAATTCGCATCAATACAACTAGTAAAATGCTTATCAGGAGATACGGGGATGGGAAAATGCCTATTAAGAGATCCAACGAGAGTTCACTGATATTAAGGAGATATAGGGGTGAAGAACAACTTACAGAGAATATATTGACGGCGTCTGTCATATTCTGACTCTCATGGAATGTACCCGTCGTGTTTTTACGTTTGCAAGACAGGTCTCGGCAAACGTTATTCTACTATTTGATGAAAGCTTCTTTAAACGTTGCTTGTTTCAAGAGCTGTTTACAGATTATGACACGGCCTTCTGTGGCAAGAGTTAAGAAATGGTGCATATGAAGGTATCTATTACAACAATATTACGCAAAAGATGGTGATTCGCATTTGACCGCACCAGGTGAAAGGGATTGATCTCGTTCTACTATCATCAGGTTCATCACATAGGCTTTACCGGGTTCAAGATCGTGCGTGAGTAAAGGCGCTGCAGACTCGCTGTTTCGGAAAATTTAGCCGGGCTTGCGAACTGAGATGTTCAGGAAATGTCTCACAACAGTTTCCCTTTGCTAAAGGAAGATCAACGTGTTCGGAGATCAAGTTAGAGCGTCTGATACATTATCATGAAAATATTCGGAATCGAAGAATTTACCTGAGTACAAAAAAGAAGAGGTGGATACCCACGCCCCGAAGAGACCCCACTTTCTAAAGGAACACTTCACATAAACTACAATGGTTAGGACATCTCTTTGTGAGTATGATATCAGAGGGGAGTGTGTTGTCGGTGAAAGTTACGCGTTATAAGCGTTCACAGCTGACGGATGCCATTCATAAAGAACCAGTTGCTACATGAGGAGGTACCTAGGAGTTTGATTTCAAAGCAATGATCCAAGCCGTGTGACTATGCAAAGTACAACAACCGAGAAAACCTGATTAAAAAAAGATACATCGTGATGAGAGGAGAGTTGTTTTTGAAGACAGACAGCTAGAGTAGTTTGTGTCTGTTTTTTTTTCGTCGGTGAATGTAATGTTTCGTCATTTACTATCGAAATTCGGGAGTCGTGTTTCTTTTTCAGGTGCATGTGTTTGACTAATAATACAACGTTAACCTTTAAGATTTGAAGGAAGAAGCCAATCTATTTTGATGACACCAGTAACATCGTCTTT
Organism: Sepiola atlantica; assembly: GCA_963556195.1. Classification (NCBI taxonomy): domain Eukaryota; kingdom Metazoa; phylum Mollusca; class Cephalopoda; order Sepiida; family Sepiolidae; genus Sepiola; species Sepiola atlantica. The sequence continues at coordinate 112,286,238 of OY744517.1, read as the reverse complement.
AGAGTTGTACTACAATTCACATCTTGTTATTATATTTAAAACCGAACAAGAAAAACATTGTTCATAATCGCATTGCATTCGCAAAAAAAAATCGTGTTTCGAAAGGTTACTCAAATTCTATACTGATATGGTTAATCAAGATACTTCATGTTCAGAAGTAAAGCGACGTGAGCGGAAACCGTAACAAAATAAAATTACAGGATATTTCAAGCTGAAACCGAATGGATGACTTATTCATTTAACTATTTTTATGGTGATGGAAATATGTATGTGCTGCATGTAATGCGTGTAAAGGAAAAATAATCGAGCTGGCTAAAATAGGAAATAGCGTTTAGCATTAAATTATAATATTGATACTTGAACAATGTATGCAAAAGAGTAACAGTTTTGGACAAAATAAAAATTAACAACCATTGCTGCAATAAATATACTATACTTATGATGGTAATAGAACAAACAAATATGGCAGACGTCATAATCACAGTTTATACTACATTCAGAATTTCAAATATCGATCTATTAAATCGTGAGACTGATGGTAAGTCAATTAGTTTTGCAGCGTGTTTGCAGCTCGTTTTAGACATTTAATTTTAGAAACGATTCTTACACACCTACTAGTATCTAATCACGTATTAAATTCTCATACCATTATAAATACACTTGACAGAAACCTACACAGAAAACAGGCTAGTTCTGACCAGGATTTTCAACAAATTGACCACGTTCAAGTTGTAAACCAACTCCAAGAGAAAGCTAACGAGCACGTTATACACTTTGTTGCGTCTTTGTCGATTATGAAAAAGCATTTGATTCCATCGAATTCACTCGTATGTTCACAGCTTTAAAAAGTCAAGGAATTGACCGTGTTTACATCAACATGTATCAGGATCTTTACGACGGAGCGACAGCAACTTTAAAATATAATAGGATAGTGAAAAGATCAACATGGAAAAAGGTGTCAGACAAGTGGACGACAGTCAACTCAACTTCTCTACATCCTGCCTGCAAGATTCGATAATCAATAAAATTGACTGGGAAGGCAGAGGTATCAATATAAACGAATAATAGCTTGCTCATCTAGAATTTGCCGACGATATCATTGTCACAAGGCTACACACCTCAGGAATAAGAAGGGATTCTTAACGACTTCTAAATGGTAACTATATAGTTGGTCTTTAAATGCACACTGGAAAAAACTAGGTCATTTTCAACAAATATGCCACAAAAGCCCTTGTCATAGTGAAAGGCCGAGGAAGTTGACGCTGATATAATGCCTGAAATGAAACGGCTAATTGCGCTTGAATGGATAGCCTTTTCCAAAATAGATCACAGTCCACGATGAACATTAAGTGTTTAATGAACACAGTATGCCTGTGATGACATATTGTAGCGAAACTTTGACACTTAATAATGCAGCAATAGAAAAGATAAAAGTGGCACGGTACAGAATGGAACGCATTATGCTCGTCATCAGTTTACATGATAAAAAAGAAACATCTGGATCAGACAGCAAACTGGAGTAAACGACATAACTACCATACGAATGGCAAAACGTAGATAGACATGTCACCTTTCGAGATGGACAGACAACAAGTGAGCATATAGAGCGACAGAATGGACTCTCAGACAATATAAAAGACCTAGAAGAAGGCCAGAAACACGGTGGATAGACAAGCTCGATGGTCAACTACTTGGCCACGCCTAGCCAGGAATAGAAACGAAGGATGGGTTCCTCCACTAAGAGTTAAATGAAAAACACCCTGATAATGATGATGACTATTATAAAATTTGTAAGATGATGGTTATTGCGGTAGTATTGTCAAATTATAAAAACTATTGCAAGATAATTTTACATATGCTTTAAACACAAACTTGTTTGAGTTTTGGGAAATGTACTATATGGAATCATAATCATCAGCAATTTGAATTATAGTATTTCAAATAAAACCTTACTAAATACATTTATGAATTCTTTTTTTATTAATTTCCTACTTCAAAAATATTATTTTGCGATGAGTCATATGACTTTTACTATTTTCACCAGTACAAATTATCTTAGTTTTGAAAACTTTTATATTAAAGGATATTTAAAATATAAATTGGCTTTCTAATATGTATGAATTGCATCATCTCGTGTGACTGGTTTGAATATAATGTACATTAAGTAATAGTTTCTACGCAGAAATCCACAATACATAAAACTCTACTAGGTTTAACAGAGCACAACGTTGAATTAAAGTAAAGTACAATTATGAAAGAGAAATATACACTCTTTTGTTTTAAAGAAACTACGATGAAATTTGTGACCTCTAATTAAAATAGAATCCGCGGCTTTTCGGCAAGATAAACGGATGTGTGAGCCATTACTACCCATTTCAGTGATATTAGTTTTCGTTATCTCAATCAGATTATGTAACTAAGCGCCTTTCTTCATGGAAACATACAAATATACATATAATCTAGGTTTATAGCATTCGTAATTGTGCATTAGTTACTTCTTCAGAATTATGGAATAAAATTCCTCATATTTTGTTACATTGTTACATCTAAATCTAAAATTCGTGTATTATCTGATCTCATTGTATGTCTTCCTCTTTATTTTCTCTTTGTAATTGTAATGACTTTTAACGGGCCTAAAATTAATAAGACAAACACTAATGTTGAAAAGACGAATAAGGTTATATTCCAGTAATACAATGTCGCCAGTGTAACTTCTGGTACTTGACTTGCTGTTTGGACTACAGTCAAAATATTACGAGGGGGTGTTCAATAAGTAATGCCCCTGACCCACTTCCAGTTGTCTGATCTAGATGAACTTTTGCATGTGTAATGATTCATATCTGTATGGGTTATGTTGTAAAGTCAGCTCTAAACTAATTCTGGTTTCTGATTTACAGGTGTTTGAACTTAGTCAGGTGTGAAATGGAGACAGTTGAGTGTCGCGCAGTGATCCGGTTTTTGAATTTTAAAGGACGCACACCAAAGGAGACTTTTGATGAAATGAAATAAACTTATGGTAATGATGCCCCATCATATGGCCTTGTAATATGCTGGCATTGTGAATTCAAACATGACTGGAAGTCTGTGGAAACAGCTCCCAGACCTGGTCGTCCCTCTTCTTCCATTGATGTGGCATCTGTCCGTCAAGTTGAGGCTGCCATTTTGGAAGATCGACGTATTACTATTCGCCAAATAGCCCAAGAGGTCAAGATTAGTACAGGGTCTGTGGAAACTATCATTCATGGGCATTTACATATGCATAAGGTGTCTGCCAGATGGATTACCAGGTTGCTCACACTTTTCCAGAAACAAGAACTCGTCGAGTGCTCGAGGATGAATTTGGATATGTGCCAAGAAGATGAGTAAATGTTTTTCAAAAGACTAATTACACAGGATGAAACTTGGGTGCATCACTATGATCCCGAGACCAAAACCCAGTCAATGCAGTGGAAGCACTTTGACTCACCACCTCCAAAACAGGCAAGCGTGCAGCCCTCCGCTGGCAAGGTAATGCTCACAGTCTTCTGGGACCAGGACGGAGTAGCGATGACAGATTTCCTGGCAAAGGGAACCACAATTACAGGAGCCTATTATGCTTCACTTTTGATAGAAATTAAGAGAAGCTATCAAAATCAAGAGGCGGGGCAAGATTAGCAAAGGGATCCTCCTCCTGCAGGACAACGCTCCGGTCCACAACTCGCATGTCGCCAGATCAGAAGCACGGGCGCGTGGCTATGAAATCCTCCTCCATCCCCCTTACTCTGCTGACTTTGCACTTTCTGACTTTTATCTCTTCCAACCATGAAGTTGTTTTTGAAAAGAAAGCATTTCCCAGATGATGCAGCCTTGATTTCTGAAGTTACGACGTGGTTGGAGGACCAACCTCGGGTGTTCTACAAAAACGGTGTCCAGAGCTGAAGCAAACGATTGGAGAAATGCATTACTCTGGGTGGTTTCTATGTAGAGAAAGACTAATAACTGTGCCAAGTTTAATTAATCTACTGCTATGGGAAATGGGTCAGGGGCATTACTTATTGAACGCCCTTCGTATATACTTGTCGACAGGATCCATCGTCTGCGTTATTATGGATGCTACCACTATTGTTTTATATGTGCCATCTTTATAGAATGTCATTTAAATACAAGAATAAATAATGTTATTTGTGTTTCAAAGGTGTCATTTATTTTTACGAACCTTCTCCATAAATAATAGCTTATTTATCATTCATCGAAAATTAGTTCCACTGATACTTTTAAGATTGGAAATCTAACAAACACCTGATAACAAATAGTTTCCGACAACTGCACTGAAGCTAATCCATGTGAATATAAAAATACTCTAAAGGACATTGCAATTTTTGATGATCCTATTTCAAGATCTGTGTGAGTTTTAAACAAGCAAAATTTATTCTCCATCCGGCGGCTAGAAATCAAGTTCCACTTATTATTTTTAAATGTATAACTTACATTACATATCTTTAATATAAATCTATTGGCATTTTTTAAAATATAATTTTATTTTTATTTTTATTAGTTCTTGAAAATTATAGACCTAGTATGTCAAGAACAGTTTTTTTTTATTATTAAATTACTTTAATTACTTACTTTGTAATCTCAACAAAACTATTGCATACATATAGGGAAAATGGACAGATAAAATTACAAATGAATAGCACCAAATATAAATTTGTTTCGAAAAGGTTATACTAATTAGGCGTACACTTATATGAATTTAAGGTTTGCTCTGTATTATAGAAACCGTATTTTAAAGACTGTAATGTTGTATCACCGATTTAAATAACAGTGAACTGTTAGATTGGTAATATAGGTGTCATGACTTAGAATTTATTTACATGTGTTCATTTAAACATATAATTAGAAAATATCTACTGTCTATTCTTAAAGTTCGCGTTCAGGAAGGAATCTATAGTCTGGACATATTATCTTACATATTTTCATGTTTTGAAGATATTCCGAAGAGTTTAAGTGTTCTTTACGAGTATACATATTTGCATTTGCGAATTCTCATTTCAGTACAAAAGTGTTAAGATACAACCTCAATGTTTCATAAAATAGTTATTAAGACATTCCATTATTTCTCTAAATAGGCGATCTAAAATAGTCAAAGGGAAAAGTATAATCACTCGTAATTATTAATGCTACAAAGAAAATAAAAACAATGCCAAATTAAATCAATATTTAACTTCCAGTTTATACCACATTAAACACGGACAAATGGGTGTGTTCCTATCAGCATCAATAGCTCGTCCTTTGTAACATGGTATAGCAGTCAAATGACGACTAAAGTTGCCGAATATAATTAGCATAAAACATTAGCCTTTCAAAATTGGTATAAAATGGAAATCAACGTAAATAGTATGAACAGGTCGGTATACACTTTTGCAATGACACATAAGCCCTTGGCGATAAGCCATCATTACCTCTTTGTTTCGCACATATTAAAAGATTAGATATATACGTACAAATTATTATCCTTGTTCTCTCACTCAAAAAGTAGGTAAATGCGCGTGATTCCGGAATTATTTAAAACAATCATCTGCTTTATACAATTATTTGTAACACAAGGTATATGGTAAAACTAATCTTGGCGTAGGCTCCCAGGGTCCAACTTATTTGTTTAATACTTGCTTTAATAAAAGTGTGCGGTCATATATTGGGTCAAAATAAAAAATCACCAAAAAATTGCAATTCCTTGTCCAGGATTCGAATCTGCTTCGCTAGAATGTTGTCCGCTAGTTGTTTATATGATCGATACATTTATCATCCCCAATATGCACGTATAGCTGATATGAAAAACTAGCCGGGTTACCCGGCGTTGCCAGGGCTCTTTCCTCTCCCCCGCGTTCCCTCTACTTCTCTGCAGCATAGTCAATTTCATCTCTCTGGATATACAAAAAGACAACTGAAGAATAAATCGGCATATTCTCTCAAAATTAGTACATAAGAACATTAGAAAGAGTACTTAGCGTTGACCGGAGCAATAAAAAATAGAAGATGTCAAAAAGTATGTGTAACATCTTTCTATCAAAACGTCTCGCTACCCCTCTCAATCCGTGTCTCTGCCTTTCTCTCTTACCCGTTTTTCTACTTGCCTATCACCCCATCCCGCTAATACAATTAGGGTGTGGGTTTTCATTATGTTTGGTAGCTCGGAAATAGGTAATCATTTTACGTAAAATTTATATACGAAACTGATGCCCCATCGAAAATAATTGTTTGGTTTTTACATACCGAGAGTATGTACATGAAATTGTCTAAATAAATCTTTTCCTTGGAATACACTGATATATTTGTTTTATAAAGTTTCACGTACGGCTGTACTTTGAAATGGCAGAATTAAAATATATGTATACTAACAGAACGTTTAAACAACGTTGCACGGACACATTGCGTGTATATATAAATATTGAAATAAATGAAATACGTAAGAAAACAGTTAGTAAACTCAAGGTTAAAACGTCACGATAACAATTAAATATCACCATATTTTAGGTAAATGGTAATTTTAGTTTATGTATTCATAGTGTGAATAAGTGGAAGTATTGAATAACAATAGAAGCTGAGTTTTATTGTCAATTTCTTTCACGTTGAAAGTGAGAATATGCAGAAAACATGTCACTTTTGCTAATATGTATAAACGATGGTAATAAGTTGCTTATCAACATCAGTACGTGTTTAAAATAAAATGCAGAAAGCTTAAGTTTTATTTTAATTTGTATAAGGCGAAGTAGCTAAATAAATGAATAAACAGTGCGACCGTTTTCAAAATGCATTTCATTAATACTTCAGTAAAAGCATGTAGAGCTCACCTTGATGTAGTATCTAGTGAAATATTTTAACAGAATGGATAAAAGATACACACGCACACGAAATACTACATAGCGTATAAATATCGACAACTAGTGTTGTCATGGTAATTTGATATCAAAATCCTAAATAATTCTAAAAAAGAAAGTATTGTTATATGTTCATCTTTTAGGAATATAGTAGTTTTAATTTTTGAAGGTATAGGAAATATTCAGTAACACATGCAAGGCTATTACGTAAACATTAATACTAGAAATGAGATATGTTAAATGAATCTAAAACTTTAAATTATATGAAAAGAAATAGAAAGGAAAAGAAATGTCAGAAAACCATTTGAGCGTTTCGAAATTTAAGTATTAAGATAAGATACGATATCTCAACTTGAAATATTTATCCGAGGATTTGAATGATACATAACGTGCATGAAAGAATTTTATTTAAGGTGAATTAAAGACTTTCAGGTTTCAGAAAGAAAATTAAGAAGGCATTAAATTATTTGCTAGGAATCTGAAATCCAAAATCCAAATTAGATTTTGTTATTTCAATTGATTCGTTCTTTGGAAAATCATTATGCGATTTCAGTAGAAAATAGGAGATGCGATTCAATTTTGTAGGAAATAATCCCTCTATACAAGTATGTTTAATTAAAAAAGTGATAAGAACAAAACCTGTGGGTACTTTTGTAAATGTGTTGATAATATTAAAACGTTATTTTATAATACATGTGCTGGTAAAATGGGTGGAAGAGAATGATGGATGTTGCCCCGTCGGCATCAAAAAAGAAAGTTTTTTTCTCAACTGTAAAATCGTCAGCATTAGTAGTACGCCTAGCAATCTGATTGGTCAACATTCGACGAATTACATCTCAGTATCCAAGTTTCCGCAGAAGAATAGCCTGTCACTGCTACAAGTTTACAATAGCGTTAAAGATCGGTAAGTAGTAATAACTTTTCCTAACAACTAATTATATTGGATGTTGACAAATAATTAACTCATTATGATTAATCTGAAAACAAACATGGATGCATTTTTTTCTATTTCTTGTTTCACGATTTAACACATATAGACGACGCCACCGATGAAAAATGCATATGATTTTTATTAATTTGTTCATAAAAATTGCATGTGTCAAGACTTTGCTCTAATTGGATTATTACTTTACAAATTACAATTATTTAAGTTAAGCTACTGTATAAAATTTTCTAAACGATGGACAAATCGAAATGTCGTGTGTTTATAAAGGATTGCTTTCTGGTTGAAAAATACTGTTCAAGCAAAGCAATCGCTTGATTAGTATTATTCCTATTTTGCAACGTCAGAAACAATGGTTAAGAGTTAAGAGGTGGTATGCTGACTTTAAATGCGGTAGTACAGACACAGATGTCGCTGAATCTACAGATCGACAACATTCGACAGTTGTCCGAAAAACATTAACAAACTGGTGTGTCCACTCGTAAGTTGAAGTTGCGTCAAATTGAAGAGGAGTTGAAGATATCAGAAGGTAGTTTATTCACCATTTTGCCTATGTATAACCTGTATTTAAAGTTGCTACCGCGTTTTCTCAGTCTCGACCAAAAGCAAAAAAGCGTCGACGATCTAGAATGCTGTTTGCACCCTTTTTTGAACGTGATATGGGTGTTTTGCGTCAATATGCATGTTACATAGATCAACAACTTCACACAAGAGACAAATAGGCAGTCAGCTGAGTGGACAACAGCAGGTGAAAACCGTCCAAAGTAACAAAAGTGGCAAACGTGATTTCGGATGCGCAAGTTATTTTGTCCATAAATTACTTTGAGAAAGAAGAACCATCAATAGCGAATATTATATAGCAGTATAAGATCGTTTAAACGAATAAACCATTCAAAACAGCCACAAATGAGAATGGAAAAGATACCCTTTCACCGAGACAATGAACCGCGTCACAAATCTACACATACTTTTCTTCAAAAGACGTGTTTTTGTTCATTGCTATTCGTTTACCGTACGAATATGTGAGTGACTATTTCTGACAGTAGAACTAATATACATTCCTCCTATTTTCTAACATATCGATTCTGATGTAGTAATTATTATACAAACATTATTTCGTAATCAAAATGAGATTTTGTTTCGAAAATGTTCACATAAAAATAGATATTGTTTACTTGGACTATACTGACGACTGTTCTCATATTAGGTGTTATTCTAACAACGTTTCGATCGGTGTAACCTCTGATGTTCTTCAAGTGTGTCTTTCCAAACTAGGAAATCTGTACGGAATTTCGAACGGAATGGAACGTAATGAGAATAAAACTCAATATAGGACAGTAGTCCGAATTATCCAAGTAATAAAATCAGATTTTGTTCACAACACATAAAAATATCAGCATCAAGTTGTTTTAATGGTTTCTGCTGTATTAAGTATATATGATATAAGTACAAAAAGTCAGTTTCCTTGTTTTACATAATATAATGCTAAAAGGTTACACACATTGAATTATGTTTCGCTCATATATATCTCAAGGCCATTAATATGTAGTAATAATTTATAACCTTAAGCCCATCTACTGTCTCTTTCTACAATCGTATTCGTTGAATGTATTAATTTATTCATTTACGTATATATTCATTCCTCATACAGCAATTTAGATCATTCGTGTAAACAGGTCGACATTTATACAAGAACACAAAATAAAAGAAGTATATATTGAAGAACATATAAAACTATGTTTAAGATAGCTTGAACAAAAATATTTTAATGTCGTTTCATGGGCTATAATAACATTTAAATTAAGTATTTCTTTTACGTTTTTTATATATTTTTTGAAACCAGGTTTAGAAATAATATCATATCTTAATGGATAGGAGAAAATACATGTAGTGACATGTGATATCAAACTATATATATAATTATGAGACTATTAGAAAAATATCCGTCTCAGTACAGGTAAAATAAATTCCTCGGGCATAATATTTTTGCACAACTTTATGCCCCTTACAAAGTATAAAATGAAGATGATATGATACTAAACCTTATGTGTATAATCCTTATACACATTTTAGTAAATATCTATTACACGATTTTGATCTTGAAAAATGTTTCAAATTTTAGAGGTCTTAAGAAGAAATTGAAATTAAAGAAATCTTGCTACATCCAGGTCTAATGTCTATGAATAAAATTCAATGCAAATCCGAAATATGTGAATGTTCTAATGGAGGTTATGCACATATTGTCCCTCGTAAAACCCTTTCAAAATACTTTGATCAAACTAAGATTTCGGAATTGTTTATTAATATCTAATATGTATTGCAAAAATTGCACGAGAATCAGAGTTATCTAAATTTTCATGAAGTGCTCAACACCTTTTTACACCATTTGCATAAAACTAAATAAAACTAAATATAGCCTGCATTTGAACTCTTTGCAGTTCTGTTCGAAACTTCATAATAATATGTTAATCATCTTAGGAGAAAATCATCTACATAGGAATATATAAACATATATGTATACTAAACTTCATATAGATAGGGATAGTAAGTTTTGTAACTTAAAAAACAGGTCCTTACGCCGACGTGGATTGTTTAAATATGCATAAATTTATAATCTCTTATGATCTCATGAAAGAGACCGAGTATATATTAGAACTTTTCCAATTTGGGAGAGACAGATTCGCAGGATATATTTTAGAACGCGGGGCAAATAAAGGGATGGATTTTTTCGAAGCGGCAAGTAGGTTGATGGTTTTCGAAAATCTGACAGGTAAGGCGACTGTCTCGAAAAAATGGATCAAGTAGATAACGATTTCGCGTAGGAGACGATTTAGGAAAAGAGTGACTTTCATCAGAGGGTATAAGTAACGTAATCGTTTCGGGAAAGAGAGCAGGATTTAACCAAATACTTTTACTTTAAATAAATAATAACTTATCCAGGAGATTCTACTTTACAGTAGATAGCATCAAGGCGGTTTTTAGAATATACTTTTCTTTTTAATGAAGTGTTTATGGTAGCCCGTACCCGCCGAGACATTGCCTAGAGGTCGGACTGGAGGTCTGATTTAGGCTAGTTCTGTTTTTGTATTTTTGAAATAGCAATAATGTGGTTAACTTGAAAGGAACCGACAGACACGCGTACATTCAACCGCTTTCCCACATGCAACCCAGACTTGAGCACACTTGTCTTTCCGACGGGTGTAACAAGTGTGTGCTTCATAAACGGTCTTTTGCGTTTCCATGAGAAAACATCATGTGTATGGGCGACGTTAGTTGTCTGGCACATAACGTTTAGCAGAACAACATTACTACCCCGTGCTTTCAATTTACAATATAACCACCGCAATCTTTACATTGCTTGAATTATTTTATTCCACATAATCATTGTTTTTATTTTGTTTCATTAATTTGTATATATGAGTTAATCTAGATTCCCTAAAATGATTATATTTAAAATCATATATTATTTTTATATATTGTATCCTACATATATTTCTCAACAAGGTTGCTTTAGATTTAGCAACATATCTTGCTACTTTAGAGATTAAGAACTATAATATATACAGATGTATCTGTACACTACAAATTAACTTGTATATTGATATTATCATATTTATTGTTACCATGTATGACGCTTTGAATATTTTACTCGTCATATAAATTGTACTGTCAGATAATTATATACCGTTCCTTAAACTTTAATAGATTTTTAAAAGAAATGCTAAAAGTAATTGGTGGCCACATTAATGAAAATTACTTACTTAAGATGTGGGAGGACAACAGTAACAAATTGAGGAAGCGACAATGACCAGAACAAATTCTAGGGATATGATTTTTAGTCCAACTTATGCGATAGTAAAGATCTTTGGGAACGCGTTACTTATATCTTCGGAAATGGTTACATATAAAAGCAAAAGTCAACACAATTTAATCACTAACGAGTTTCCAAAGTGCGGGTATGAGTGGGGGATTATTGTATAGTCTGAATAATGCTACCATGGTAATGACTTATGAAAAGAATTGTATAAATGTGTTTTCACGTTTTTTTATAAAAACAGTGATAACATCAAGTTAGAAAAAATATCAAATCTCATGTTTCATTATTTTCTCTTAAAAATTCCAATGTCAAGAAAACAAAAGTGTTCATGAAAAAAAAAGCTAATGGGCGCTGTGACTACTATATAAATAGTAAGACATTTTACCTCGACAATAGGTGTCTAAAAATGTTTGGCTTCATAACCTTGAATTATACACTAGAACGGAAATTGAGAAATCTAAAAAAATATAAAAGTCTCATTTGATTGTTTGAATGACAAATCGGAATACTCTAGGAAAACGAGAAGACATGAATCTTACATAAATAGAACTGTTTAAAACGGACTGAAAACAGAGACAGCTTTGAGAAGAAGAAATTTAGAATTATCGGTTCGGCACATACGCAACTTTACAAACTTATTTTACAAATTTGACAATTAAAGAAATTCTAATCGTTGCTACCCCCACACATCAGTTTAAACCCAATTGAACTTTTATTCTTCTTCTATAGCTATTTGCAATTTATGGGGCCAAAATCTTGAATAAAGAAAGGATTTCATCTGTCAGTAGGCGAAGCGCATCTTTATTCGTCCACAGTCGACAAAGTTATAACAACTGACTTAAAAGAAAATATTTACTTTTGTTATCAGTAAGAAGCACAAATATCTACCACCAAAAAATCGATAGACGGCGATTTAAACTGCCATTAACAGTTCGAACTATGAAGAAGATTAACGGAGAATCGCGGTCATCCAGGGATTACTATATATATATATATATATATATATATATATATATATATATATATATATATATATATATATATATATATATGAGTGATGGAGTCAAAATACCATGGGCCGTGTTATTTTTTTAATAATAATGCAATTAAACAATTTCTGTTGAGCTCGGGAAAAGGCTGAACGAGGATCACAAATCATCAACAGATGAAAAATATTTACACATCAGAGATTGAAGTGGAATCGCTGACAGAGAGTTTACGTACCCTCCATGAAGAACATAAGATACGAAACAAAATAGAGTATTGCCGATGGACCTAATCCTCTATAAAAATGAACATAGTGAGTATTCTATTTTCAATTTAAGTCTGACAGACTGGCTGTGTCTCTGAAATAGTAAACATGACGAAAATCACATTTAAAATGTATGTATGACTGACTAACCAAAGTACTGAGTGTCTTATCGGACCATAACAAAAATCGTATTCCACATTTAATTGGTACAGACTAAATGAAGGTTTGGGTCTCTTGACTCATGATAAAAATCTATTAAAATTGTCTTTGTAACAGACTGACCGAAGGAGCAATACTGTTATAAAATTGAAAGAATTCGAACATCATATGTTTAATTTCTGTATAAAAGAATAACACCCAAATAACCATATTATTTATAAAAGTTAACATGATATAAATCTTATTTATATTAAATTGCGATAGGTTTGCGGAAGAGCCGAGCCGCTTATACAAATCAACATGAGGTGAATCCTATTTAAATTAGAGGGTGGCCGACTGACCGTGAATAGAATCCGTTATAAAAATCTTGCTTCAAATTGGCATGTTACAGACAGCGCGAACGACAGAATTTATGTTACGAAAATGAATTTGATAAACGTACTATTTCAAATTGAAGGTGATTTTATGCAGAATAATACTGTTAAGAAACGCATTTTCGTAATGTCGACCTGCAGGATAATTTTACGTTAAACTTACATATAGAACAAACCCCATTAATGAAACTGATTACGCATGTTTTATTAATTCTTTATTCTATGAACTCTCGTGAAATTTTAGTGTGATCATTTTCGTTGAGTGCTATGACGGAAACCAATGGCAACATAACGGGGCGTTTACAAAATTGGCGTTTAGTTAGAAATATTCACATAATGTTCTATTTGCTTACACAGTTTTGAATTTTAGTAGATATTTATATAAGTGTTGATAGCTTTTCAATTTTTTCGAGGTATTTTATTTACTTTTTGGACTAAAATAAATAATTATGTGCGTTTGATGACGCATAGTAGGAGTTCTGTAATTCTTCTTGAAAGCGTGCAAAACTAACTGTAATTATCTCTAGTGACATTTACTCTTGTTTGATATCACACGAGTTTTCTTCCCCTCAGCGCCATTGTATCGGCTTTGACGAATGAGGAAAGTGGTGGATTAATCTGGTAATGGGATTTCTCATTAGTATGTGTGAACAAATGAAAGAGTTTATAAAAACTTATCGTGAACAAAGCGAAATTCCTGTTACAAGGGAAAAAAAGAAAAACATGCACCCACGTAATGAGCTTCTCCCAATATGGATCTTTAAGAGATGACAATAATTTCTAGATCATTTCAAACAAAAACAACAGAAATGTTTAGGAAACATTGAAAGATCTTCCTTCGAGTCATTTTAAATAATAGTATATAAAGACAAGATAAAGAAAACAGAAGCAATACGAAAAGAGAGATTATGAATGTGTGATATGTTATTTCTGGTGAATACTAAAATAATTGATGTTTGTTTTTAATGAAAGGATCAAGGTCAATTTGTAACCTCATAACAGTATTCAGTTCGTGTTGGTTGTCCGAGAAAGTTTTGCAGAATCAGCATCTGATCATAGATATGAAAATCAAATGTTAATACGAAGTACAACAAAAAATCGGTAATATGTGTGGTGTATGTCAAAACGGAGACTTAGTAAACAAATGGAAAATATAATCAATATTTAAATATTGCTCTTTTAACGGTATTGCTTACTTATAGTGCATGTATAGAAATTCTATAGCATCCAAAGGTCATCTGTCTGATCAGACTGTTCGGATTATAAGCCAAAACTATTGGAAGAAGTATTTATCTTCTATTTAGAGATTTATTTTATAAGAGTTACTGTTAACATTGTAGAAGTCAAGATTGTGTTTGAATTTTTACATGAACACTTCTAAATTAGTTTTAATTAGCATCGTATTAGTGAAAATGTATTGATCAGTGCTATAAACCACTATTAGAATATATGTCCCATGTTCTTTGTATCAGTTAGTCGTTATTTCCCTGTATTATTTGTCCATTTTGAAATGCGTTATAGATTATTAAATAGTAGCAGTGGAATTTATGAAAAGGTTAGTAGTCGGAGTGAATGGCGCCGAGCGAATGTTAGGCAAATAAACCGGCGAGATTAGAACGAGAGAAGACGTGTATTTTGGTGTGTTGCCCCAAATCAGAGACAGCACGCGAAGACGACTGATGTATGTGAAAACCTCATCTCTCTCATTTTCTCTCCCACACACGCAAGTTATGTGCTGTATTATGTGCTGTATTTTAATAAATCATTGCTGTAAACTACATAACGATTATCGGCGTGTTCTGTATCCAATTTTAATGCCACTGAGAATATATCTCTATGGAGAATATCGGGAACAAACAACCTCAGTCATGGAAGGAGAAAACAGCCACGTGTAAGGAGTTAATTGTGCTGTTTGGATTTGCGATTGCATTGATAACCATCTATGTTGTTTGTTTGGTCGTGACATGTGAGACTGTTAAACCTCCCCTCGGAGGGTAAGTAATGTAACATAAAGAAACATATATATAGATATATAAGTATTTATATTGTGTGTATCTAGGCAGCATTTTTCATTTAGGCAAACATTGTTAAAATATCAGAAGTCTTCTGTTTAATTATATCTATTTTATTCTTACAATTTTTCTAAGGAAGGTAATGTAACATAAAGAATGCATATTTATATAAATATATATTCTCTTTTAAAATGTGAACAATACGGTAAAATAACAACTCAGTTATATAATGATTAGATATGTCTCAACTGGAATTATATAACACCATTTGTGTAATTATTTTAAAAGACAAGTACGTCAGTTTTCACAGAATATAAATTTTGAAGAAGCGTAGTGATTCTCTTCGTTCACAACACTCAGGCTTAAAAGCATCTAAGGTGAAGACGTCAATAGCATGTCAAAGTTGTTCGGGTAAAATCAATAGATATTAGGCCCTTTTTGCAACCATGCTTACCCTTCATGACGTCGTCTCGCTTCAGACGAATGTATGTAATGATTCTCGTTCAATTGGTCGAGTTTTCAATATTCTTCTTTATGACATGGCTCAGAAATAGCAACAGTTTCAGAATGTTGTGGCAATTCCATTACGTCATCTACAATTTTACTAGAAAATTCCGTCTACCTATCTAAAAGAGAGTTTATTCTTGCAGGGGCGAGTCGCAAATTACATCCAGCGTTTCCTGACTCTATTATAGCCCTTATACAAGAAAGACGTGGCGAGACGAGACGAAGCGAGGCTGAGTAGATTGTAGTAGTGGAAAGGTTGCCATTGTAAACTGAATTCGAGTTCAGGTGTTCATGAGCTGGACAGTGTCATCTGTCATTTTCCTTAACCCTTCTGTTTGTAATGCTTTTGTCGTTTTTGTAGTCTTTGCCTGACACTTCAGACCTATTTTCTTTCTCTTCCCTTCCGTTTTGAAATAAGGAACCGCGTGTGTTCATTTCATCTCAGTCGATATAGTTGAGTGTGGCGCTGTTATTGACTGCGGCTTTTCACTCTGTTGCTGCTCCATCAAAGCTAATTGTAGTTGTTCCTTTGTTGGCCTCCATGGCTGCAGTGATTTTCGAGCAGCAAGTCCGACTGGATGGTTTTGTAGATTCTTAGTTGGTTTGTTGGATGAAAGTGGAGTTTATATTTTCTTGCGTCGGGGTGCTTTCTCTTATGATCGCCTTTGCGAGAAAACATAGATCATTTTCTTTCTCAAAAGAATGTTGTGACACATCCCACGTTAACGACTCGGCACTTCTAACAAAACCGAATATTTGATCTTTGATCATCTTGGTTAGTGTGGCGGAAACCAACATAAGTTCACCCTTTCTTCGCATATTGTCATTCCAGCCGACCAATCAGTTCTCATCAAAGCATCTTATCAGCAGGATCTCACCCAGCAGTATATAGAGAATGTATCTCTTCACTCAGCCCGACTTCGGGGGCCTTGTTCTCTGTTCGACGTTCGACCTGACTTCGCCTCCGTCAAAGAATCTTAATATTGAAATCTTTGTATCACGACGATTACAGTCAACAGCAAATACAGCAGTTGCGACCTTTTATTTTCTACACTCTCCCTCCAGCCACACCAAGAATGACTGTCATCATCATGCCACAAGCAGATATAGTTCTTAAAAAAACACAGTGGCTCAATCTTGCTGTCATCATCTTTACAACAACCATCAACCGATCCGTGCATCGGAGTTATTGCCTACAGCTTGCCTCCTGCCAGTAAAACATATTTAGCAACGAAGGACACAACCGGAGATAAGTAGAACACGCTAAAACTCTTAATGAAAAGACCAAAGAAAAATTCAACTAGGATCATCATCATCATCATCAGCAGCAGCAGCAGCAGCATCATCATCATCATCATCATCTAACGATCCCGTCTTTGCTGTCGGCTGATTGGCTGATGAACTATTTGCGAAATGTCGTATATATTTATATATTCGAAATAAATACTGCTTTTACTTCTTGCTACACATACAAGTTTGTTTCTTTTTTATCGTTGTCACGTTACTCACACGTCTTTTTCATTTATTTTAATTTTATTTCTTGTTAGTGGGCGTCGTGGTACACTAGACGATTGAGCCGTCGTCCTTATGGGTTATCTCCCAGCTACTGACTTTTCGCCATGTTTTAGTTCAGCCCCTCATTGATAATGGTGGGGTTGCTGGTAATGCAGCGGTAACACTTTTGTTCATTGTTTGACTAGCATCAGGAAGTTGTTTTGGCATTACCTTTTTAGGACTGAACCTGACTATGTGTCCTTGCTCCTCGCATTACCAGCAATACATAGACGGTCTCACACATTTAGAGACATTTGCCAGTTTCCATAATTGAACAGAAGGACTGATAGAATCACTCTTGCGTAGTCTAAATCAATCTAAATGTTGTAGTCGAGAAATGAGTAGGGCAGATCCCACCAGGCGATGAAAATTTTGCATATTAAATATCATAAGAGGGCACTTCAAAGAATTGCACTGCGTCTTAAGTGACTAGTTAAAAACGATCAGATGATATTCATGTTTATTCTTTGACTCGTTTGGCTCAGATAAGTATTATAGTTGGTTATATTTGGTAGCAATAACTTTGTCATCTAATAATCTTCAATTACAGTGAATACATTCTAATGAAGAATTTATATTTTAATAATTTCTCCTTTGAGACAATTAAATAATATGAAAGGTATAAATAAAGCCGAATATCGATACGAATTCCTATGTAACAAGATGTGTTTCTTTACTAAACAGAAAATAGCCCGTCGATTACGAATGCTCTACAAAGGTAACTTAATAGAATTGGTGTCACTTTTATATTCTTCGACGCATTAGAGAATGATATTTCTTTAAGCCATAGACAGTATAATTTCATCCTAAAATAATCCATGTATCGTCTGATATCTTGATTAATATTTTGGATAATTATATTTCAAATGAATATTTACTCAATTTCCTACTGAATGTGTCTGGCAAGTATTTACAAGAATTCGATCAAATGCGATTTGATTTTGACTATATTGCAATGATAGTAAAACATAGTTTAACCCATGCGTTTTTATATATGACTGCTGCCTATCACTTGGAAGTTAAATGTGAACGGTCATACGCTGCGGGATATACTGTAGGATAGACAGAATCAGCTGAATCCGCATATCTGGCGTAGATAACTGATTAATTAGCTTATTCATGCAATATTATTCACTCATACTCCAGAACTCAACAAAACATGTCTGCTAACGCACCATAAATGCTCTCTCTATATGTCTCCCCGTCTCCTTCTTCTCTATTTCTTCGGGTTTACTTTTCTTATTCCTTCCTCTATTTTCTTTTGTCTTCGTTGTTGTTCACCGGTGTAACCTAGTTTTCATCGTAATTCATGTGAAATTCTCATAGTTGCAGACACCAATGCGACAAATTGTATATAATTGTGTGTAGTTTAATACCTCGATTGTTCGCTCGTCTGGTCCGTGGTTTCGGCTTCCATTCAACGTCGAGTCTTGACCTTAAAGTGGGGCAAAACATTGATAATCTGATATGAAGTTTTCAAGAGATTATCTCTCCTGAATTAAAAAAACGAAAAACACAAACATCAATATTTTGGTGTAAAGAGATGTTCTGCTGTTTGGGTTATGAAATTGCATTCACTACGCAACGGCTGTGAAGGAACACTATTTATTAATGGGTTTTAATCTAGATGTGTGTGCGTCTATCAGCATCGCCTCTGTGTCGTTATTTGTCGTTTTATTTCAACAATTACTCTTTTTTCCTATCGCATTCTATATCGGTTGTCTTTCTTTTCCCTTATTTACCCTACTTGACACTGTTCGCTTTGATGTTGCCAGTACGGTCGAACGACAAATAACCCCTTAATTACCCACCATAATCTACTACAATACACCGTTGTGGGTATGGCATGAGTAGTTGATAGTCTTAACAAATAAGGTAGGCAGAAAAAAGGTCGAATAGGTTAAGAGAAATGGCTTACGAAGTTGTGACAGAAACTTAAAGGCGAATAGCTTTACGATTGTGTTTGAAGCACTTCAGTTTTGTGCCGGCATACATAATATTTCATGCATAGATGGGAGTTGACAGGTAATGCCACTCCGGATCAAGGTTGACGTGATAGTAATTGCAACGAACGGGTGACTCCACACTCCTGAAAACTTCGTAATTGTGAATTCACCGCCGGATATCAAGAACCAAGCCGCCAATAATTCACTTCATCTGAGTCTGAAAATCTTGTTTTCTTTCGTTCATAGAATACAAATGTTGTGAGTCAGACTTACGGCTGATGATTTCATTGTCCTGTGGCTGTGTCCCAGAGTTCTACATATTGTATGCATATTGTCCATGTTCTATCTCTAAAGATTGTTCCGGCTTTTGACATTTGATGGTGCTTCCGCATCCCATGTAATGTGTTCAAATATTTTCGCATTGATTGTGTTCATTTATGTGCTAATTCCTTTTGTTAAATTAGTTCAGCTTAATCAAGGCAAGTTGCCACTGGAAACGTAAGAGGCAACTGAAAATTAGGGTGAAAGTTTAGGGGTTTATCCTAAATTGGGAGCGGTGTAGTTAGATTCTTATTCACATTAGTTTTAAATTGCTGCATATCGTTTAAGTCGGGAAACAGGGAGCAGGAAGGGAGTTACAAAGGTCGGCAGCTCGAGAAAAGAAGCTAATGGAGCAGAAGGTTCTACGGCATCTGGGAACTTTTCCAGTGAATAAATGGGATTTACCTGATTGTCGGGTTTGTCGAGTGTATTTACGTCGAGGAGGAACCAGAGCAGCAAGTTCACCGGAGCACATTCCATTGAAGTACTTGTAAAACAAGCACAAGGATGCAACATTGCGGCGAAAGGACAGGGGATTGGGCTTCGGTGGATAGTAAGAGACATATTAGATTAGAAGCTCTTTTTTTTACCTTGTCTAAAATGGAATGACTAGTGGATGATGCACCGGCCCAGATGTGACAACAATACTCCATGAATAGGCAAATGGTGGTTTCGTAGAGATATAGGATAGTTCCAGGTGTGAGAAGTGTTCTAGCTTGATAGAGGGTTCCCACACTATTATAGAACGCATGCAGCCCAATCCCCCACAGTTACGAGTAAAATGTTTACTTGTGTTCCATGAATCGTTTACAATTAAAGGATTCTAATATTATTGTGTATTTTCATTAAATTCCTATCAAAGGGTTGGACTGCCACCGTCTTCTCTCGGCCCGAACCTAGATCCTGTGCTCCCAGTAGTGGCTACTACTTCTCCTCATTAACCCATCATGTCAACCTAATATTTTCATGTATTTGCATGACATTTTTCTTTAAATTATCATCCGGACGAAGTCTTACAAATAAAGACGAAACGATGATGAATAGATAAAACAACATCTTTTGGTTTTTCCTTTTTCATTTCCCATAAATATATATATATATATATATATATATATATATATATATATATATATATATATATATATACATAAGAGTAACAATATTAGATATGAACGCACACACAACGTTTACATCATAAAACAGAAAGACATGAATCAAATGACAATTACATTTATCATAAAAAATGTAACGTATGGACGCCCGTTAAAGACGAATCAATAATCGTTTATTTATTGTTTTGTTATAAAAGTAAATGATGCTTAAAAAAGCGTATAGGAACATTTTATTTCTAGTACGGTCCTTTCTGAACGTTTCGGGTAATATTTGATGTAATTGTTATATACTATCGAAATGGTAAGCTTTAATTTCTTGAATTTATATTTCTTAGATATCTTAAAATAAACAAATATATTCAATTGTGGGAAAGGATTTAGTCAGTTATGGACACGCCGGTTCCATCTACAGCTTGAGTATCCATGAGGTGTATTACTGATGAGAGAATTATTCGCTGAAAATAATACATTATCAAATGACAAAAATAGAAAGTTAATCCATTAAAAAATAATTAATTTATTAAAAGCTTGTTCAGATAACGAAAAATAAATAGTTCGAGATGAATGACAGTTCAGTATGTGAGGAGTTGTTTAACGTATAAGAGGGAATTGAGCAAACATTTCTATCTCTACTCTCAACTGACGAGTGTCAGTGTATTTTAAATGCGTAGGCACTGTAAGTGTGTGTTTATACTAGCGTGTCTTTTTGTTAGTGAAAGAGTGCATGTATGAACTGTGTACATGCATTCGTTTAGAAGTTTCTATATTCTATCGCTATGTTTAGTAGTCCGTGAAAGTCTCTTGTTGAGTCTGAAGATGGCGTTCGATCTAAAAAGTGCTAAACCTATGTGTGCTACACACGTGTATTGCTTCAGAAAGAAACAAAACAGGAAAAGGGCGAATAAATATGTGTGTCTGGGTTTCTATAGTACCTGCCAATGATCGAGAGTGATTATTCTATCTTCTGTGGTTAGCTAAAAGAATATGTTGATTATACTTTTTGTCTAATCGAGTATCGATACACGAAAAAATCGTTGCTGTGCATGCTTCTAACATGCATTTTGTTTTGTAGTGTAATTGGATCTTTAGTTTCATTGTAACGTTTTGTGTTTACTGACATGCTTGATGCAATAACAATACTAAATATGTGATATGCTTAGATTTAACAACACTATTGATATGCTATAATGCTGGTTTTTGATAGACAGTTTAAACACATGTATTCCATCCAATAGAGACATAATTTCTTCTTTGCATAGCAAAGAAAACGTGTTCTTTCTATACCGAAATTCAACATATTTGTGAATATAATGTGATTATATAAACAGGATGGATGCTCATATATAGCTTTACAATTCGTAATAAGTGCATATACATTGAAAACTTTGAGTAAATTACATAGGATTCTACACCAGTAAAGTTTACTCTGTGCGCAGATGACATCTTCATACACTAGCCAGGAAGAAGTACGTTGGCAAGTAGATTTAATAAGATCAATGTAAACGAAGATAAGCAGGTGGCTTTTCTAAATGTGTTATAAACTCTCAGAGCACAAACGGTCGATAGCATCTTAATATCCTATAGCAATCTCCAGCAGATAAATACTATTTTCAATCATCGCCATTTCTATTATTCACATAAATGGATCGTCTTTGCTGACTAAAGAGCCGATGCTAGTACAGCTGGAGGGACTGAACGCAAAGTGTGAGTATGGGCCATCAATAGTCAATAACACACATCTAAGCGAGTCAATCGTAGATTGTTAATTCATAAACATTATGTCTTTCATCTGCACAGTTATTCGTGATGACCAACGCATATACCAACAGAACATAATTTGCGATGGCAAAAAACGGGATGGTAACATAAGCTCCTATTAAGAGAAATAGATAGCTAGAGTATAATAAGCCACTCCCATCCTCTCAAAATGTAACGGTATATCGGTAATTATATAATATATCAGTTGTTTATATAATAGTAAAAAAAAAATATTAAGAAGTAGTTCAACCTCAAAGACATATCTCCCGAGCCAGGGCGCCCGGAGAAGAGAGCATTACAAGTGCGTATTTTGTCAAGGACTATGAAACTTACATGTTGTGCCCTGTAAATAATTCTGGATATATTGTTTATCTATTAAAAGATGTTGAATTAAGTCATATCTTATCATATACGTAGAAAACAGTACTTATCTAGAGAAAGTAATAATAATAATAATAAGAAGAAGAAGAAGAAGAAGAAGAAGAAGAAGAAGAAGAAAAAGAAGAAGAAGAAGAAGAAGGAGAATAGGGAGAGGGGAAATAACGATTCTCATTCTATAAGTACTTATAGATATGACGATTATGATACTATTTGCTCTATATTAGAAAAGTGGCTTACACTAAACATATATTGAAGTTTAGGTTATACTCTTTTGACAGATCTTGAATAAAACAATGTGATAGATGGATCAAATTAAATAATCAAAAAATAATTGTTGAATAAAGAATTGGAGATGTGAAACAAATTTTGATAAATACGACGAGTTTATCAAAAAACAGGGAAGATGTTTTTTTTTTATTTCGACAAGAAAGGCGGACGAGTTCTTTGCTCGTCTCCCCATGCGATTACAAATACCGCTGGAGATAGATAAAGCTGTTCAAGATGGTGTTCACATAAGAATAGTAAAAGGTAAATTCTGTTTGTTTCGAGTATCTTTTTTATCTGACCTGCTAAAGAAAATGATGCCCAAAATGTTACAGAAAAAAATTTAAATTAAAATCCAGGGATCACAATATAAAGCCAGGACTTAAATAGAACAAACTCCAAGTGAAAACGAAAAAATTAAAAATTAAAATTAAAATCCAGGGATCACAATATAAAACCAGGACTTAAATAGAACACACTCCAAGTGAAAACGAAAAAATAAAAAATAAGAAAATGAAAGAAACGTAAAAGGAAATACACATATATGTAAGTAAAATACATGTGTCGAAAAAAGAAGAAAAGCAAAAAGAAAGAAAAAAGCATACGTTGGAATTACACACTCTCACGTTTGGAACATTTTGAGAAAATCGATCATTTTTAAGTACAAAACAGTAACTAAAAACTCACACAATCAAAAATAGAAATAATAACACATTTATTGAACTGATTAAAAAAGAGAGTAAAACTTAAAAACAACAAAATATAAACTAACTAAAAAAGCCACACGTACAACAGTAGGATGAAAATATGAACAACTTTTCTAACGAATAATAATTGTGAATATTAACATTGTATCTTTATTTGATAAAGTTAATCCATTAGATTATATTTGCATTATGTTGTGATGGGGATATACTCTATTTTTAGAATAGATAGACTCTTTTATACACTATGAATAGAGTTACGACAAAGTGTTGTAGCCGTCACGGGGACAATCGTTAGTGGTAGTCATAGCCACAGTATCAGATGCAGACTTTCTGTAACATATTATCAGGTACTTCTGATTATACACTTTTGTATGAATACTACCGCTTTTTTAAGTTATTAT
This sequence comes from Sepiola atlantica, assembly GCA_963556195.1. Taxonomy (NCBI): domain Eukaryota; kingdom Metazoa; phylum Mollusca; class Cephalopoda; order Sepiida; family Sepiolidae; genus Sepiola; species Sepiola atlantica. Next base: position 112,261,873 of record OY744517.1, on the reverse strand, counting down.
CGGCCCTTCAAGTTCACAACACTCCGACGAGGATTCGAACCTATGTTACACAACACTTGCGACGAGGTACTCGGACTGATTCGAACCAACATAACCCGGACGTATGTTGCACAACACTGGCGACAATAACTTCGGACTTATTGGGACACGAAAATAACCCGAATATGTTACACACAACACTGGCAACGAAAACTCGCGAGTATGTCAGATAAAACATAACCATTACTACTGAAATGTTGAATTTTTGGAAAAAGACTTTAGTGGTATGATCTGGATAATTGTTAATTATAACAATAGAGCGATAAGGTGAAATCAAATTGAATTTTTGACTAGCAAAGTGTGTCAAATCTGAAAAAAAAACACTTCAGCGTCGGGAAGTACGATTGAAGAAAAGATTGTCGTTTCTGATTAAGACGAAACAGTTTTCAAACAAAAGTGCTAAATTTAAGTAATACGACTGCGAAGAAAAAAAGCTTATATTTTTCTCTCGCTGAGACGGGAAGAATTTATCTCCTAGTATGAAAAGCTACAACCGTGTAATTATATATATATATATATATATATATATATATATATATATATATATATATATATATATATATATATATATATATATATATATATATATATATATATATATATATATATATATATATATATATATATATATACGCGAAAAAATCAGCCTATATAAAGTTACAAAAAATGGTGAAATTTGAAAATGCTATTTTAGAAATTTTCAAGCACCCCCAAGATCAGGAATTGCAATTGCAGAAAGAAAAAGTGGAATATCCGAAAAGAAATAGATAAATAAGGAAAATATCAGAAGAAAATGATAACAGAACAAATGATGTATCAGAATAAAATGGTAACGAAAAAGCTGGAATAAATGAAAAGATTTGAAGCAAATCTTTTATGATACCAAACAAGAAGAGAAGAAAATGTAAGAATTATGTAACGAGGGGTCAACATGGTGAAGATTAAAGTGCATTTTCACAAACACTATTTGGAGAAATATTGATAATTTTAATTACGATCCTGAAAACAAGATTACATTTGCCTCGTATTTCAGACTATACGAGATATTTATAATACGGACTGTGTGTATTCGACCGATTTTGAGAAGGTTCGTTGGCTATTAAGAAAATTGGGTACGGTTAAACATACATAACGTGTCAAGTATATATTGCCACAAAATACTAGCGATCTTGCATTTGTTGAAACGATACAAATATTGACCAAATCGTTCTTCCCTAAAACGTCTTATATTCACAAGAGGTGAAAATGCATGAATCTCACAGAGAAAGACGACGAAAACTGAAAAACCTTTGCTAGCATAGTTAACAAACACTGTGATAGATTTAACTTGTCGAAGTTGAGTGCTAAAAATTTTAAATGTGTTATATTTGTGCAAGGATTAGATGCTAAAATCAAAATAAAGATTCTTAATAAACTAGAGAATGAACCTATCGTAGTGAACTGCCAACATTTTATTAGCCTTTGCAAAGATTTAAAAAAAACATTGAAAAAGTTAATTGTTAACATCTACAGTGCTTTATTTTCATTAAGAAATAAAAAGAATATATGCGTTTTTATTAATACTTAAAAATATAACTTTTGTAAGGTGTATTTTATTTACATGAAATAATACATTTTGACTAAGATTTACAGAAAAATAATAGTTTCATTATATTCGGTGATCGTTGCTTAATAAATTCTGAAGATTACATTAAAATGAGCTGATTTTCTGAATTTCAGTGAATTATTAAGTGTAGCAAGGGTCAAAATGTTTTTTATATTTGGGGGATCAGCTATTGATTTTGCGCGTACTTAATGTATACTATACAAGGAAAAACACGAAACAGTAAACCACATCGTTAGGGAATGCAGCAAACTAGTAAAAGGGAATATAAAAAGAGGCATGACTCGGTTAACAAGGTAGTCCTTTCAGAACTCTTAAAACAACTGTCTTTCAATATACAGACACAAAGTGTAGAGGAAAAAGGAACATGAAAATACAAAAAAACAACCACATTCAAGCAGGAAAACCAGTAATGGTAATAATGAACAAGAATGAAAAAACCTGCCTACTAGTAGATTTGTCTATCCCAATATTTCTCACGGTGAACATCAGAGACACATAAAAACTAAGCAAATGCGTGGAGCGTGTGAGAGAAAAAAAGGTATATAAAACATGTAAATAATCGTAACACCAATAGTTGAACGAGTATTAGTGAAAGTTTTGAAAAAAAATGGGAAAGTTCTCGGATAAATTAGAATCAAAAAGTGGATTGAGGCCATACAAATGACGGCAGATCTGAACATTTTAGGACAAATCCTCGGGTGCAGAAGTCGACTAAAATACCCATGTGACAGACCAACCAATGTAAATTAAAATAGGATACCGCTGCGTAAATACAAATAAAATATGGATTGAACTTCTTGGCCTTTTGGCTAAGATCAAAGTGTAGTATCTGTTCCGATGGATACTGCACCCCATAGACTGGTATTGTCTTGGCCTTCGGGGCTTGATTCCGCCGGTCTATGGGTCTGTCCTGTGCAGTTCTAGGAAATCCACCCTCCCAGGCTTTGCCTCCCCTCTTTGGGGAGGAGTAAGTTTATTGCTTACTGTCTGAGGCGCCCCTACCGGGGAATGCCGACGGGGCTACCCAGGCAATTTTTAAATGGCCGGAGTGCTCACCTCTCGAGCGCTGGCTTATCTAATCCCACTTTCCCGATCTTGTGTCACATCTTTCCTTGTGGGAGGTAGATAAATAAAATATGGATTGAACATACTGATACGAACTCAAGAGAAAAAATTGTCACGGTTGATATAACATATATAAATGAATAAAAATAGGTGGATGGTACAAATAGTAGCTACCACAAAAAAGTAGTAATGAAACGTCGGAGACGATGGAAAGCACAATGGAGACTTTCACTGGAATAATCCGAACGGTCTTAGAATCAAGAGTAAGATAATTGTAACACAAATTCGAGAGAAAAGCATCTGCTGTTATCAGCGGGAATTACATAATAAACGTTTTTGCGACAAGGATGATCAGGAGAAGTAGAGATTAATCGAAATGTATCGAGACTTGTTGTTATTCGAACTCCAGTCACAACAACTAAGTTTGTCAGTAATCGATTAATTATTTGTGTGAGTAAGAAACACTAATAACCTTAAGAAAATAGCAAACTAGAACGCACCTGAGCAGAAAAAATACATAACGGATTCTGGTTCAATAAATTCATTACTCGACATAAAAGACTCGTAACAAAACCAAAGAGATGTATATGTAAAAACAGACATACCGTTGTTAGCTGCGAGCGAATAACATCATTTATTAACCGATAACAGTTACTATTTAGGTATATGTATATAAATATGTTATCATCTAATCGTATAAATAATTGTACGTATGGCGTGTCGAGTTGAACGCTATTTCCTCAAATACGACAACGTTTGAAATATAAAAAAAAACATTTATTAATTATTTGCAATATCTTATTATAAGAGAATGTAAGTAAATAAGTATTAGTAACGCATCAATTGATATCCACGTGTGCACTTACTAATGCTACTAAAGACACAATATTTATGATAGTGAACGGCAATCCTTTTGATTATGCGGATTAGCTAGCAAATGAACAAAATGTAAGATAATATGCATGCTAAAATCAACAATATTATAATTATGAAATATTTCACTGGAATTATAACGAGATATTTATTAAACCATCCAATTTTCTAGGAAACAACACGTTTACTTACATTCTCTTATAATAAGATATTAACGCTGATTGCATGCTTATCATGAAATACTGGTAATATCAGATTTAAGAATATGTGATGGATTTCCTATATAAATTTAACTTCAATTGATATCCTATTTCCTGACTTTCACCAATTCCCAGAAACTTATTGTAGAAAAAAATGTAACCAATTTTTTTTTTTCGTTTTTATTGTTATTTCTTTAAAACGGTTACAATTTAAAAAGAAAATATGTTTTTTTTTTAGCAACCGAGTTTGAAAACAACCAATTTCCCGACCTTATTACTGCTCACCACCACCACACACAAAATATGTTTACCGCCCCCCCCCCCGCCCCCAGAAGAAGACAAATTAGTTACTATATAATAAGCTATAATCACTTGTGCCATATTCTGTCCGGAACTTGGTGATAGTCAGAGATTGGTGATAATTTACGTTGAATGTATATAGGAAAGTTATTCAGACTCTAAAACCGAGAATATTTGATAAAAAATAAATACAAAATGCAATTCTGTAGCGACATGATCGATAACAAATGAACTTTTACGCTCTTCACGGTAAAATGTATTTATTTGAGACTGACGCAGAATAGGTTTTTTAGTCCTATCAAATATTATTCAACTCGACAGAATATGGATAACATATATATATATATATGTATATATATATATTTGTATGTATATATACGTGTATATATATATATATATATATATATATATATATATATATATATATATATATATATATATATATTTGTGATCGAGGTTCGCGCCTACCGACCGTTGAGAATTAGTCCCTACACTGAAGATTGCGTTAGCATGAAACATCGATGTCTGTAGGTATTTAAATAATTAATGTTTATTTATAAAAATATTATTGTTTATCAGCCCCCTCCCACAAAGGCTGGGCACTCTCGAGTAGCTTTAATAACAAGCAGTACAATTAGCTATATGCACGATCCGAACGCCGTTTCGTAGATCACTCTATATTGCCTGGTACATAGCCGCCGATTTCGCTATTTACATTTAAAGTTCCTCTATATTTACTAACTAATTGGCTATGGCCGATGGGTAAGATTTCGACCGTTGAGAATTAGTTCCTTCACTTAAGATTGCGTTAGCATGAAACATCGATGTCTGTAGGTATTTAAATAATTAATATTTATTTATGAAAATATTATTGTGTATATCTCTCTCTCTCTCTCTATATATATATATATATATATATATATATAGAGAGAGAGAGAGAGAGAGAGAGAGAGGGTGAGAGAGAGAGAGAGAAATGAACAAAGAGAAATAAAAATGTAAAAATGACAAATCTGTTTCATCTTCAAAGCCTAATGCAAAGTGTATTCAATAAAACCATGTGTATTCTTCCTTCCTTAAGCCAGGCTTTTCAACGATTGGAATCTTATCACCAGAGGAGTTACATAGCAGCCAAAATTTAAAATTTGAAAAATATGAGAAGATAATAGAAATGTATGTAAGTGTGTAAGAAGGGTGTCAAAAATGCAAAATATGTCCAGTTAGAAAAGGGTCAAGTGACAAAAGTTCCAGTGAGAAAAAGGTTAAGAATAGAAAGATAAAAAAGTCACGGTTAGGAGTTTGTTAATACTTCGTCAAATGTTTATTCAGTCTCTAGTAGCCACCGGATAAACATGGCATCTCCACTGAACCTGCCTTCCTATTATCATCATAATTATTTTGAACTAAATTCCTTAGCAATTTATTTACTTAGGTCCTTGGAGGATTTTAAGATGGCCTCAAATCTCGAACCCATGTCCTTACCAGATTTTTTTCTATACGGCACAACCGCTTATCATTCTATTGGATAAATTCCTCCTTAATTTACAATATTTTGACAACATTTGACGCAGTTTTCCACGAATTCTTTACGGAAAAAAAATTCTCTACCAAGTGACAACAAGGCTGAAGATAGCCGGGGGAACGCTTTCTGAGTTTGAAACCAATGGTACTGATGTTGTACTGATTTTCTGTACCGAATAATAAATGAATATTACGCTCTAAATTTTGAATTGTTTTCAATTAATTGAGAATTATGAAAATATACTTATAGCAATTGAGCTACAAACTACACAGAGGAATTTGTGTTTCATCCTAATATAGAACTGTCAGGCAAAGTGTACATATATATTGTTTATGTTTGTTTTTACTACTTTACTACTAAACTCTTCCATCGTATTGAGCTATGTTGAATTAAATACTTAAAATCTATACACAATATATAATATCACACTATAATATGATACGTGTATACAGGAAATAATAATTATATATATATATATACAGGGTGGGCCAAAATAAGGGTCCTATCTTTAAATTTGAATAATTTGAATTTGAATAACTTCCACAAAATAAAAGTTAAACTCACCAAACTTTATGTGTGTGTAGACTGACCCTTCCGAGATTTTTTGAAATAAACAAAACAAATTTTAGCCGAAAAACACTTCTTAAAACTTACAAAAACTAAAGTATTGTTTTTTACACTGTTTTGAGTTTTTTAAGCGAAAATAATTTTTTCTAAATGAGTGTACGTTCCTTAGGGCTAATACGGCTCATGCTTGCTTCGGAAGGGGTCCTTCACTTATTCTAAAAAAAAAAATTAAAAAATCAATAAATAAAAAAGTTATGAATTTTTAAAAATAGGACCCTTATTTTTGCCCACCCTATATATATATATATATATATATATATATATACCTATTATTTGTTTTTTAAAATGTTATTTATCTCCTTGTCTTGATTTTAGACAAAACATCAAGTGTAGTTTTAAGAAGCCAGTGTATTAGGATAAGCAAACTCTGGCCAAATAAAAACAGCTGAGCCAGTATTTTTTGGTAGGAGCCGATAGGACGATTAGCAATAAAGTAAGCATTTTTCAGAGATACGGTAAAGCCTGGGAGGGTTTAGCTCCTAGAACAATTCCTCTGCCCGACAGCACCAAAGCAACTGTCGAAAATATACATATATTCAGCGGCGAAGTTTACCCTTAGGTTCACAAAATGAAAGTGCTCAAATGAATTATGTGTTAACTAACTGTACCAGAAAGATCAAAGAATAAAAAAAAAGTTTTGACTGTAATTCAGTTTCGTGCAACCCACTTTCTGTCTACCTTTCTCTCAAAAAGCTTTGACTATCATTCAATTTCCAACAAAATTTCGTACAACCCACTTCTCCCCTGCCTTCCTCTCTTCAACCCAACTGCTCCCCCTTCCTTTCCAGCTGTCCTCTTCATTTCTATCAGCTGATATCCACATATGCAAATAAGAGACCACCATAAACACCTGCACCTATGAAGAGAAGCTCTTTTTTTAATCTGCAGACACGATATGCGAAGCACCTCATTCTTTTTCCTGACGGTGAGTGTTCCTCTTTATTGTCACATTATGCGCTCACGGCTCCATGCATGCATTAATCTGAATTAATAAAAACATAGAACAACATTTTGAACCAATCAAATACATCTCTCTAAATTTGTCGAAATTACCTTTTTTTATCCTCCTCGACATTAGAACACGAGTTTTCCTTCAATAAACAGTTGAGTAAAAAATCTAAGACAGTTCTAACATTTATATTAAACTTTGTTTCTCTCCTTCAGTCCTAGCTAAAAACAATGCTCAACTCAAGCACATATTAGCATAAGCATACGCACACTTACAACCGATGACCCACACACACACACACAATGCTAAAATCTTCTTTCACTGTCTTTTTATTTACACTGATTATTAACAAACATATACACACATCATTTTAAAACTCAGATCATTTCTCACTGAAATTTTCGACAATCAAAATATACGCATTTAATCAGCAATATTTGTATCATTTACTTGTAATCAAATGTAAATTTTATAACTGAGTGCGTCAGGTTTTATTACGACTTTCTTAACTGTTGATAATTCACCGCTCTTAAATAATCGACTCAGACTTTTTAATCGGCGTAAACTGTCTCTAATGTTTATTTAATTTTACTTATATATATAGGATATACATGTGGTCGATATAGTGCTGTTTTAAGAATAAGTATAAGAACCATATTTTCTTTCAACTAAAGCCTAACTTGGATCTTCAAGAAATTCAAACATCGTTAGCAAATTGTGTGAGAAAATTACGGAATATAACGTTCAATTTCAATTGAAATGATCTATATTTGGTAATGCAAATAGATACACTCCTGGTAAGGTTTAAAATGTAATATATTTAACCTTAAATGTTATCATATAATAACTTCCAATGATAATTTAATTAATCAGTCACATGAAATTCTGCAAAATTGCATGCACAAATCTAGATATGAACTCCAACATTTTAGCCTGACTAATAAGTACACATAGAATTAAGCATTTTATACTATTGAGTAGATTAGCACATACATTAGATACATTGTTAAATATATCATTTTCATTCATAAACATTTTTTACTATAAATGTATCATAATTAAGTCATATAATCGTTCATTCTTAAGTACTGCTGTATAAATAGATAGTTAATTCATACTTATAGTAGCTTTTTAGATAGTTAATTTAGTCATTCGAAGTGAGTGGGCATTATTTAACTAAGTAATTAATGCATTGATTCAATTGATTTTATTAATTACATTCCCTGCCCATGGATTGCAGCATATAAATAGATTTGGGCTATTTTTATTTTTAATAGGATTATGCAGTAGTAACTTATCGGAGATTGCTGCGGTAAGTGTTTTAAGATGTACACGGGGTATCAATAGAAGTCTTTTATAAATAAATTTACTGCACGGATTTGTTGAGGGGTTGTCTGTTATTATTAGCCTCATTAGTAAAGGCATAAGTTTCGGAGTAAAACAATAGAATTTTTAAATAATTTATTATTTTAGCTAAACTACACAATCCTTAAATCATTTATGTGCGTATAAGATTTAGAATAGTTGAAACCTATCGTTATGAATCAATTAATTCAGATTAGTTTTAGACATACTGAAACTTGCTCAAGTAAATGGTTAAGAACTGAATGTCATTTGTACGGTTTTCGAATCAATACGATCTTTGGGACTGATTAAGTATTCGAAGCTATTCACGGAAAGCCATGGTAAGGTAAGTCTGTTTACATAAACTTTTAAAAAGTTTTCAGAAACTATAAATACAGCTTATTAGTTTTAATTCAGTACGTATGACAATTGTTTGTTAATTTCTCTATATTTTCCTTCCTATATACTCATTGGTAATATTTTATGAAGAAACAATTTCTTCAAATTGGTTAAAGAAATCAAATAAATTATAATTCAATTTTTAATTATGACAAGGGAGATAACCCTTTACAAAATGAGCGGCGACATTACGGCCTTTAGATTTGAGGATAGACTCGTCTTAAAATTTTATTCATATTTTAAATCTGCAACTTAGTTTTTACCTTTACTTTTAATTATTTTTTAAAATTATTTGTATTTATTAATATACCTAATAGATAATGTCGATGTATACACTTTATTGATTATTAAATAATAGAACATAAGACGTAAAAAAATTATTGATATGTCAGCGAATGACAACTTTAAAAATCAATTAGGGACGATTTAAGTTTACAAACTTTTGTATACATGGGTATAAATAATTGTATGTCTTATCTAAACTGAGCAATGTCCTTATAATAGCTTATTTGATATTCATAATGAGATTAAACGTATTTTTTACTCTGAATTATAATTCCAATATGGCTGACTGACTATGATAAAATTTGTGTTTCTTTTGAAAAACTAGGTCTTATGTAAGATATAAGTTAAATATTGTTCTGCATATTTTGTTCGAGGATTTTTTTTTTGGGGGGGGTAAATCCTTTGTTTTCTGAAAGGCTGCACAAATGAAAGATCCTGGCAATTGCATGTTTATTCAAGGTTGTTTTTTTTGCGCGAGCGATTATCAATTTACACCGAATTGTTCTGTCATTTCGGTGAGAAAATAATCAATAAACACTTAATTAGAATTTAAGAGAATTTGTTTTACTTATATAGAGACATGTGTATATGTATATATTTATATACATTTTTGTAATCGAAGTAAAATCGTTCTCACGTACATTAACATGTGCATTTGCTAACATATTATTAGCATTATTTCGCAGACCATATGCTTCTGGCATTAGATTTATGAGGAAACATAGTCAGGTTTATTTTTCCAGATTGAAACAGAATTGCTCGTTTCATTTCATAAAACTTCTGAGCGATATGTGTATTCTATTTGTTGGTAAGAACGAGAGAAGAGACATACAAGCATCAACAAGCTCATAGAAAACTGGTTAAATTATAGTTTTAAAATATTAGAGTGTGTGCTTTATTTATTAGTATACTATAAAACTTATGATCAGATTAGAACCCGTAAAATATATATACCGCATATTTTGTATTATAATGTTAGGAAAGCAAAACTGATACACAGTATTGTAGAGTATTATTCTTTAAAAAATGTATATTATAAAATATGAGGCGCACAAGTCGATTACCATAATAGTTACATTGTTTATGTTGGATGCTAAATTGAAATTTAAAAAATAACTTCTTCAATGGTGCAAATGTTTTTATGAAATTAAAATGTCGGTCGATTTTTAAAGCGGTCAAATGAAATATTAAAAAGCTAGCCATAACAAATATGAGAATAATCATTTCTTCTGAAGGGTCAATTCGATTCCATATTATACGATTAAAACTTCGTCGACATAATTTTATGAATGTTGCATCATTTTTAATAAATTAATGCAAAACTTTAAAATAAATAAGGACAATAAGGTAAGACAATCCAATAGAAATAATTTAATTTAAATATGTTAAAGTAGAATATAGTAAGGACAAATAACAAAGCGAGAGTTTGCGGCTTTAATTCTGTGCAATGCAACTGTTTAATAGTATAAACCAGAATTCATTTGAACATCGAATTCTCAAATGGAAATGCTTTACAGACCAAGAAGAATGCTGTAACATAACAATGAAGGATAACATCGTAGACGTTATATCAGAACCTTTTCGGTTTATGCAATGCCAAAATACAATATATTCGGTAACTGATGTATCTAGTTAGAATGAATAAGTTGCTCGATAATAGATATACACTCGAGATGAAATGTTTTTACTTGATCCTTAGACACAAAATAGATTTACTCCATCAGTTGTCAACGACAATGATATTTTTTATGATATTCAATTATTCGTTAAATTTATTAATTAAATCAGGGAATCAACTTTTTGATTATATTATACTTGAAGTGTGCTTATGATTTGTTAAATCAAGTGAGATTTCTTTGTCATTAGATTAGAATACAACAGATTGTATACAACACGGAAAAAATACAAAAGCCAACTTTTTCAGATTAAATGTACTTTTTGTTTGATTGTTTTCATTTGACACTTCGGCACAAGAGAAAATAAGAAAAGACGATTTTTCCGTGGGTTATCGGAAAATCGAACATATTAAGGATATTGGATTTTTGACGTAGATCTTACAGATTCTAAATCTGACAGAAGACTAATTATCGACGATATTACTGATATATCACACATTGATTATTAAAGAAAGGTATTGGTTAAGCGATATTCTAGAAGGAATTTAACATACAGCGTGTATGTTCAATCCTAGGTGAAATAAATCAACTGATATTCAATACTTAAAATGCATGGAACACTGAATGAGAGCAGGTAATTATTCAAATAATTAATTTCAAGATTACCGGAAGATGTTTTACTACGACGACAGCCGATTGAAGAAAACTGTTGGGTACAACGATCGGGCATTTTGAAAATATACACTACGAACTACGTTAATAAGAAATAAGATCACTTCCAAGTAATATAAACTAAACGAGATTCAGCAATAAGTGAATTAAAGCAACAATAATCATACAACTGCGGAGAGACAATTTTCAAGCAGATTTTTTGAACAGCGTGTAAGTAATATTTCATCTTGCCATATTGTTAGAACTTGTCAAGAATAGATTTAGCAACTATTTATTATTATTTATAATATTTAATATCGTGTCTAGTTCTCTAAATTGTCTATTTGTCTTGATACTTTGGTTAATTTAAAAAATTAAATTTCTACTATAAACAAAGTGAATATCACAAACATTACTTCATTATCAAATATCTAGATATTTAATTCGAGGTATGTTTGTAAAGCAGTGATTAAACTGAACTGCGTTTTCTGTTAACGTATTATTTGGTCTTAATTTAGTTACCTTAGTTATTAAACAGCATAAACTGGTGTTCATGTAGATAAGGTAGTAATTTTTGGAGATTTTATTTTAGAGCAACTTTCACTTATAGAAGTTTTATACACGATCGCTAAAATGTCTAAACCAAAGTATTTCTTTTTAAATTCATGTTTGTTTTTCTTTTAAATTTTACTCTGTATTTTTTTGTAAAATTAAAAGAAACATTTATAACGAGGGATACTTTTATCTACGTTTGCTTTCTTAATGTTTTAATTGTTAATAAACTAAAGGCTAGGCACACAACAGGATTTGTATGGAAAATAGGTAGTTATAAGAAAAATCACTTAATTTGTAGTAAAAATATTATAATTGTGACTAAATATTTAAGTGTGTTATTTTCTACGAGTAAATAATAAATAAAAATTAACAAAATATCAAAAAAAGTTCATTTCCACTATAAACAAAGTGAAAATCAGAATAATTAAATAATTGTTGAAATCCATAGATATTTAATTACGGATGCGTTTGTAAAACAGTGATTTAACTTAACTGTGTTTTCTGTTTACATATTATTTTGTGTTAATTAAGTTACATTTCTTATTAAACAACGTAAACTGGTTTTAACGTGGATATGGTTGGAACTTAATATAATGAGGATAAGTAGATGAAATAAACGATTATTTATCCTCTGAGGCTGAATATAGCACATGTCGGCTCTTTTGAAGATGTTAGTCAGAAGAATATTCTAAATAAACTTTCACTCTAATAAGCCTTATATATTCGAAATATCCTTTTCTACTTAATATTGCACAGACGAGAGTGGAGAATTTACGTTGCCCTCCTGGACGAGGGATTGTCTTGTTTCGCGGCATTTTTTTAACGTAAAAAGTGAGCTAAGGCAGATCCATTTCCGTTACAAGAAACGGCTTGTAAAAGTATTTTTTTCGCTGGCCAAAAATAGAATATCTGTTCAAGAAATTTCGTTATTATGATTTAATTATTATGATCACTTGTCAGCAAGTTTATAAATAAATTATACAATGTCGTTCAAAATCTATTAATCAAAATATTTCTCTTTAATTTATATATATTTTTAAATGTTACTATGTATGCTTATAAAAGTAAAAACATTTATAACGAGGAATGCTTTTATCTACGTTTATTTACTTTATTTTGTTATTGTTAATGTTTCATAAACTAATAGCACAAGGTTTACTCATACACAGTTTTCAATTTAAATTGTTTCATTTGTGCTAAAACACTAGGCACAAAGCAGGCTTTGTGTGTAAATAAGAAGGTGATAAGAAGTATCACCTCATTTTTATAGAAAATATTATATCACACAGTTGAATACATTTTATGTGAAAATACTGACTAAATATGAAGGTGTGTTATTTTGTACGAGTAAATTTTACACGAATGATCATTTCATTTTAATGCATTATTTTAGTTAATTTTTTATCATTACATGTATTATCGAATAACTGTCATTTTTAAAGTTTGTTTCCTTTTCATTATGAAATAATATATTACGATAGAAAATTAATTTTACGATTTTCAAGAAAACAAATGTAGACAAACAGAAACTGCAATCGATATGCACAATACATAGAATAGCTACAATGTCCGTTTAAAATTGTTAAAATACATAGGAGCATGAAACAATCAGATTTAATCAAATTCATATAGTTCAAATATACATAGTATATTTCAATTAAAAAATAATTTGGTATTATTCTCTAAATATATTCTAAAATACTTTTATAAATGTTCTATTTTTAAATCGTTTTAACTTTCAAAAAATTAGGCAACCTATTTCGTTATATTTTAATTGATCTAGCATTTTAATGTACTTATCATTATAGATATTTAAATACAATAATAAGATAAGACTACTTATATTGATACTTATTAACAACACTAATTAATCTGTATATTTATAAAGTTGGGTATGTTTATATATTTGTGTGTACATCAGTCACTTTTAAAACAATCAACCGTTCATTATGCATTAGGGAACAGAGCTTTATTGCTGCTATATTTAATTCAATTTAGTTTTATTCAAACGGTATAAAGAGGGTTGAAGTTCTTGATGACAATTCGTATATCTCCTATATTTGTGAAACTTTAATAATCATTCTTCACATTGCTATTTCTTTGGAGTATGTTACAGATATTTAGGGAGTGGAACCTCTCATTAAGACCCATTAAGCCTTAAATTTTAGACATTTTATAAAATCAGAATGATGTTATGTTTTATGATCAGAATTCGGAAAAGGATTCTAGACATAAGGCTTAATAAAATGATATATATGTTTTAATCATCCTAACTGTGTTGCAAAACTCTTCTTTTCGAGAAATCAATTAATGTTACCTCTCCCGGGATGGGTATTCTTATATATCTATATATAATCACCTCACAATATTTCCACTATTATAAAAACATGTTGACGTATTTCTAGTGAAAAGAACCCGGACATTTGCTTCAACACTGACATCCAACCAATTTATAAGGCTATTTTTGTGTGCTGTTTAATGTGTACACTTACCTACACATATATGTGTGTATATGAATGTGTGCGTATGATTGCGAGAAGGTCAATATGTGTATGTTAGATTTTTTTTTAATGGAAACCTTTAAATAGTATTTTGTATTAATCTACACTCGTTTATCGCACAGTGATATTGTTTCATATACTGTCTAGCGTGGATTTTAAATAGGTACAATGACGGTCAATCGAAGGAACTGATGAAGGCATAAAGAATAATGATGCAAACATCATCATATTTGATTGCGTGTTACCAGAAAGTAGTATCACAGTGTTCGTTAGAAATAGTTTGCTTTGGTTTGCTTTGAGTATTGATTTACTCCTCTCCAGGAGTTAGGCACAAGGCCAGTTTTCATCTTATTCCCACAAGTAAGATGTGACCCAAGGTCGGGTCGGGAAAGTGGGGTTTAAAAATTGCCTGAGCAGCCCCGTCGGCATTCCCCGACAGGGGCGCCTCAGGCAGTAAACAATAAACTTACTCCTCCCCAAAGAGGGGAGGCGACGCCTGGGAAGGTGGACCTCCTAGAACTGCACAGGACAGACCCATAGACCGGCGTAAATCAAGCCCCGAAGGCCAAGACAATACCAGTCTATAGGGTGCAGTATCCATCGGAACAGATACTACACTTTACTCTTAGCCAAAAGGCCAAGAACTTAGCGGCATATCCATTCTTTTTGGATTGATTGTTTCCCAGGAAAACTACCCCGTGTACAGGATTCATGCCATGCTATTTCCTTGATAAATGTTGCTATTCTACAAATATACTTAAGGTGCGGAATCATAAAGTCCTAAATATTAGTTCCAATAGGAGTTGAACTCGACGTGACCGATTTAAGTCTTCGACAGTAAGAAATCTGCTTTGCCACTTGCCTGCTGACAAAATGTAACAAAATGCTTACATAGACGTGTGACATCACACTCAATCTATCCTTTTAAACACTAAATACAATTCATTACCAGAGTATAACAATCTAAAATTGACCTTAGTAGTAGTTGATAATCTTCATTTACTCAGGGCAAAACTATGGCTTACCATGGATTTGAAATTGATCAATTATTGGGGAAATTTAAAATTTGTATATTTCCTTTTAAGTTTATGTGAGCTTAACAGCGTGAGAAAGAGCTATGCGATTTATTTGCACGTACATTTTTCACGAACTTCATCAATTCATTTTCACATATAACAGAATAAAAGTGGACAACATAAATTAGTGAGTGGAATTAATCTTTTTGTAAACTGATCGCAAATCCCTTACACTGTTAAAATGTTTAGTTACTTTTTAAATACAATTTCCTGTTAATAAGTATCCGTGGAGATTTAAAATAGGCTTAGTTAGGAGACTGCATTTAAATAAATCAGTATAAACTAATAATAATCCCAAGCATAAATATAAACGAATCTGATCGTAATGAGTTGGAGTTTGATATTTAATTCATCTACGTTTACCATTTTCCCACGCTGCCCATTATATTTTTTAATTTATTTATAAGTTAATCTCGTAAATAAAAACATATTATATTATAGTTAATAAAAACATTAAAATTTGATTTAAATAACATTTTATTTTAAACTAGCAGAACCTGTACCCGGGCGTTGCCTGTGAATCACTGTGTGTGTATGGTAGGGGTTCAGTAATTTTTTATGTGCTTTTTTGGAATAGGTATCTAGAAATGTGCGGTCGTGAAGTAAGCAGTTTCGACTTTACGGAAAAAAACGAATCAAGTTCCAATGCTTCTTAACAATACGGACCGAACTAAACCGACTTTGCAAACTAAAAATAAAACGTTAGTTAGGGTTAGGTTGGCCTCTCCCATTCTTTGTGTGGGTGGAAGGTGGGGGAGGATTAATTTTGTGGTGCTTTTTAGGAATAGGTAACTAAAACTAAAACTTAGTTTGGCGTTTATGTCCCCCATTTTTTATGTGTTGATGAAAAAAGAGGGTTAATTTTTATGATGCTTTTTAAGAATAAGTATCCAGAAATTTGCAGTCGTTACGTAAGTAGTTTCGACTTTCCGGGTATAGCCGAATTAAATTCCGATGCTTCTACACAATACTAACCTTACTAAGCTTACTTTGCAAACTAAAACTTAGTTTAGAGATAGGTTAGGGTTTGTTTTGGGTTAGGTTAGGATTAGCTTATGGTTAAGTTTGTGGTAAGTTAGGGTAAAAATTTGTTTTTAAAGTTCGGTTCGTATTGTGTAGATTGTTCGTAAGCGTTCGTCATCATCACTTTACTAAAACATGGGTATTTTCCATCACGGTTGATAATCTTGCCAAGTTGTCGCTAATTTCAGAATCTTAAAAATGCATACACCTCCACCCCGAAAAAATTTTTAAAAATTGAAAATGTTTATAAACTAAAATTCACCCCTCATTTATATTTAGGACAGTAGAAAAGTAATTTGGATGATAAAAAAATGCCCCCACATCAGTTCCTATTTGAATCACGTAAATTACTGACAGTGGATTCCTTTTATTATTTTTTTAGAAGTGTTACTCTAATATGGATTTTTTCTATAAAGTTTTTGTCGGTGATGTTGTCTTCTTAATGTGAGAATAACATTAACCGATATCCTCGAGTGGTTTTTAGTCTTTATAAGCGAGAAACGCCGGAATGAAAACGTTTATGGTATCATTTTTAGAATGTCTATTCGAATCATCAAAGACGAAAAAGTCAAATATATTTAAAAGTTAAAATATTTACTTCTAACTCAAGTGTGACGTTTTACTTACGACATTTAAATGAATGAAGATGAAACTTGCTAGAATTCTCTTAGTATAGTATTATTATTTTTTAGTGTTGTTCAAAGATTTGGTGCGTGTTCTGGACGTCGTGTCGTCGCGTGCTTAAAGCCTCACGTAACAACCAAAAAAAGGGCAAAGGGAAAAAAGAGATACAGATAATGAGAGAGATAGAGACAGAGAATGATAGAAAGGGAGGAAGGAAGTGTCAACTGTATTATTGAAATATATGTCGTATTTCATTGTTGTTTTTGATTGTTTGTTAAATTCTAAATGGGGATACTATATAGCACTCGCTTTTAAAGTCTTACAGTTGCAAGAGATAAATCGAGTTTACTTTATTAATCAATCTAGTATATTAATAAACTACGTGATTACGTACGAATATGGATATTTAAAGATTTTTTATAAATTTCTATTACATTATGTATTTTAGTTCTCGCTATAAATAATTATATAAATATCATAGTTTCTTTTAAAAAATAGATATACAACATATACATAACGTATATCAAGTGTCGTATTTTAATGTACCTGTATTTGAAATTTCACGAATTATCAATTATACTTTTTATGATTACAATAGAAATTGATAAAAAAGATGAAAAAATTTAGTCCCTGAAAAAATGTGAGGAATGTAAGTTTTCGAACAATAACCATCGTATATCATCGAGGTATAAGATTACGTACATGTACGAATATACGGGTATTGACATTTATTTGCGAAACTTAATATACATGTAGCTTCAATTGCTTCCGAATTTGCTATAATCATTCGCATTCAATTGGATTCATTTGTAATTATTTTACAGCAATAAAATATTTTTATTGGATGAAAAAAAAATTTTCAAATGTCAACACATTACTTGGTATGAATTATCCGAATAATTATTTTTTATTTGATCATTTAAAACTTAAAATTTCATTTATTATTTGATATTTTTTTTAAATTGTCGTTTTAATTCTAAAACTATTATTCAACAATCAAGCCGTAAAAAAATAATCACAAACAGTCAATTCGAACAGAGTACAGCCAGTCATGTATTAAGTTACTCTCGATCAACATCTATCGAACTATGCATTTCGATTTTCATATCCAACAAGTAAAACTTAATTATTTACTAAGTCTATTTCAGTATCATAACACGCCCATAATTAGTTAAATTTAGAGGTCGAAATTGCTTTGCACAATGAAAGCATTGGGATCATTAAACATTTTAAATAATGAAACACGTGTTCATCGTTAGCTAATTCGGAATAGAAAATGCAGGGTAAATATTTAATATGAATGTAAGAAAATCACCTCTCAATATTCTGCTGCCTCGTCTAGGTAGCTTATGCCCAAAAGTCATTCTTAGAGACTCATTATAGAATCGTAAAAATAATGTGTCTATAAGTTTCGGATGTTTACCATCATGCCACATTAAAAGATGGGATATTGATTAAGCTGATTATAAAGCATGATTGTAAAATCAGTGACTTTTGCCCGGTGTCCGCTGTGTTTCCCTAATGTAATAATTTATGCAAATACCGCAAGGCATGTTATAACTGGCAGATAGTGTGGTAGTAGTGTCAATGTTTTTACATTATAGAAACGCAGCGAACAGTAGATGAGCGGATATGGAAGCATAACGGATCTATTAAACTCGATAATGAAAAGATGCTTTGTTGCACATACGTTTGATTTAAACAATCCACTTGATTTTTAGAGCCTCTATTATCTAAAATGAGTACAGCCTCCACCGCATCCACTGCTTGCATCACTGACACCTACAATGCGATAAGCAAAGAATGTGCTTTTATTCAAGTTATTTCCATCGTGTTTAAACAGATTGTTAAAGAGATTCCACTAATCGATACAGAGTTTGAGAATTAACGATTTCTCTCATTGTTTATTCACATTTTTTTAAAGTTCTGCACGCAACTTTCCATGCCTTTTGGTTTACGCCCTTTCAGCTATACATCTTTACATTTTAGCTATCACGTTCCTTTCCCTCCCTGTAATCGACACATTTTTATATGAATAAGGACTCAGTTTCTTCTCCCTTTTTACCATCGAGTTTAACCACTCACGTTGCCTATATGCATTTCCCCTCCTTTGATAATGACTTCTCAAATACCAACATCCACCCAACATCCACCCGCTTTTCTCACTCGCAACCTCATCAAATCTCTTCTTTACATTCTCGACTCATACATATTTATGTTAAAATATGTATCAGCCATGCTTTTCATTGTAGTATTTAACCCGTGATGACAAATCCTGAATAAAATAAAGCATCATAATCCTTCTCTGTAAAGCTCTTTCATGTGATCGTGTATTTTATGTTTCGTTATTTTGTCATTTTTTTCATCTTGTGTATAGATTTATTAATGTTTATGTTATATAAACTAATTATTCATCTCGTAACATATGTTTCAATTATATTGCAAATATACCTTGACTCTGAACATGACATTCGTTCCGATCCATAATTGAAAATATTTTCACATTTATCTCAGATTCTATATATTATTTATTAGTTTTACATTTGATATTGTGTAACGAAACGTTATTTTATGAATTTAACACCGTATGATATATTGAGTGATTTATCGGTGAACGTTTAATGCTGAATAGAAACAATAATTATTTGCTTAATATGTTAAAGAGAGAGAAGGACGGGAAGATGGAAACCTGTTGGTAAATAATGCACTCTTTAACACAGAATGCAGACTAATATGTGCATACTGCAAATCGAACGCAGTGTCAGTTACCAATCGCATCTAAGCAATCTCAATAGTCCAGCTTATAAGTGCTACTCTAATTGTATCTACTATCGTCAAATATCTCTGTAATAAGTCTGACGCTATTTTCCGTCTTTCGTGGCTGACGCTGTTCCCTTGATCATCTGTTATAGATGCTGTTATGCATATTTAATTTTGTATTATGAATCTCCCACTATGGAGTTTAGTATATAAACAAAGAAGGAAATTGGCGTAAAATATGTATTAATCATAGAAATAAAGTTGTTTGTGTCTGCACCATCGATGCAAGCGAACGAAGTGCCAGCATGGTCTAGTACCTTACAATAGTTGTAGAGAGGCTATAAATATGGCAACAATGAAATTTACCTTCAAATCAATCCTTTCTTATGTGATTAAACTAATCATTCGACGATCAATCTGTCATACAGAAATGTGTTTACACTCAGGACACTACAGAAAATAAGAAAGATTTTCAAAGTAAGACACATACATATACTAGACTCATACAACTCAGTAATAACTACCTGTCATTTGTTATTAATTGCAAATAATCAAAATACGTGATCTTAGTGTAAGATTTCTTTAAATAATTATATTTAAAAAAACGCTAATGTACATGAAGTCCAATAACATTATGATATGGTTTGGTATTAATAACATTGGGGAAAGATTAGAAACAGTGTCTGAGTTGCGAACATTCGTTCACCAATCTACCGGATTTCTGGTTGTATGGATTCTTAACGAATGGCGTCTATTGGATATTATAAGTCTTCTTATCAGATATCGTCTCTTATAACACTTATTTGTACCATATCTGGTCTTTAAGAGTTAAATAGAATACAAAACTGAATATTGATTATGGTCAATATGCTATTAATAACGAATTATCGATTATGCTAGGTAAATTCCGATTTCGAAGTGTTTCAAAGCATTTCATTAGCTGCATCCTCGGTATTAATTTTCTGATATCGCCATTGTTTAAATGTATTCTTTTAAATTATAAGTTTTCGATATCCAATCTTTATATTTGCAACGTTTATGATTGTAGCGTACTATTTCTTTAGTTAAAGTTTAATACAAGACACATAACACATGATTAGATACTTCGGCGAAATGTACTTTCGTCTCTTTCGTGTACATTAATGTGTCGATGCTGTTAATACATCTTTATTTTTAAATTTATTGAAAAAGATATATTATAATATAGGTTTCTTCCAAATATGTATGTTTTACGAAAGGTTAACTGCTGTTTTATGCCATGCTAGATATTCTAGACATATTTGACGCCACCTTCTTGTGAGTATCTAGAAATACAGCTTGTAGTGTTTCCTCATTGTTTAAACTGTGTCGCTTAGTGAAACTATTCAGGTGGCAGGAGTACGCAAAACAGTTTACCTTCTTTATGTTAGATGGAGTACGTATTTCAGAAAATCTTCTTCTCTTAATATTAGATCATTGCTCGATCCATAAAATAAACGTTACACATAAAAACAATCTACAATTTTAGAAACGCTCGATGTACTGTTGAGGAGTGTTTTTAACGGTACCGCTTTTTGTATTTGAAATAAAAAATAAAGGAAAATGTATTAGAAAGTATTAACCGTTAGAAAAATTGTTATTCTAGTATTAGAATATAGGGCTTATCTAATGGATATAATGGTACTTTAAGTGTTGTAAATTTAATTTAGTGAGTGTTCATATCGAGCAAAGTTGACCAAAAATCAATCTTCAAAGAGCCCATATTCTATCTGTACAAGAAACAGATGGTGTGGATGGTGAATGACAGAAAGCTGCGATAAGCGAAAACTTCCGCTATGATTATTATATCATACTAGAAGAATACCCGTCTCAGAACACGTCAAATACATTTCCACGAAAAGAGCCGTTTAGGACAACTTTTATTTTCTCTTTACAGAGGTTAAATTCAAGATATAATGATACTTAACCTTATGTCTAAAATATTAATCAAAATTTTGATAAAAATTCATAACATGATTTTGATACCAGAAAGGTTTTAAAAGTAAGACTTAGGTGTCTTTAAAAGAAATTGAAATTCATTTAATAGTGCTTAATTGGTGTATAATGGCTATGCAGCAAATTTAATGCACATCTGATATATTTGATTTTTTAAATTGGAGTTTGTCCTCCTATTACCCCACAGAAAATCGCTTTAAAATACTCTAGAGAAACTTAAATTTTAAGAGTATTTATGTCTAATACCTATCGTTAAAATTTCACAAATATTGAAGCTCTCTGAAATTTCACGAAATGCTTCCACACGCTTTTAACGCCCTCGGAATGAAATTAAATAAACATAAATATATTTCGACATTTGTACCCCTTTCCGCTCATCAAATGTTTTCAAAAATTCATAATTATAGGTAAATCAGTTTCTGAGTGAATCCTGTACTTACAAATACATACATACCAAACGTTATATAGCTAGAGATTCTTCTCTTCTTTAATTTATTTAATTCATTATCGACTTGTCTTAAACGTATCTTGCGAACTTTTACTCCATTATAAGCTAAACACTAAGCAAGTCATTTTGAAGTTGTAGACTTTTTACTCGTCGTCCCATCAAGTATGATGTAAACACTTGCAAAGGAGGAATTAGCTATACGGAGATTCTTATCAACTCTATTGTGTTCCATGTACACAATTACGACCAGGAAACTATAACTAAAACTATGAAATAAATATCAACTTGGGTTCAATGATTCGTATGAAAATGAATTGTTTACCATAGGTATCAGCATTAAATATTATAACGCCAGCAATTATCTTAAAATATTACATTGGATTCGTCGATTTCGTAAGTGGTTTAGGTTTTCCTGAAAGAATTTCTGCTAGAGTAAACTTGTATTCGAATATGTTAGAATGCCGAAAAAATACTCCAGTGAATTGAAGATTACTTGATGAAGAATGGGGTGTCACGGTGAGCAGTAAAATTACTCTCAATCTAACAACAATTTGCGGAATTTTATGAAACCTGATGTCAATACCTTTTACTTTTTGTACATTTCATTGACTTTTAACTATTCTATGTTAGTCGGTAACGAATTTTCAAATCGCCCGTAAACTGGCTGTGCATTTTTGTTATTATATTTCCCACGAGTATCGCTGTCTCTATCCGGCGCCAATTCGATCTGTGAGTACGAGGAAACTAGTTTCCTTGATTTATATGCGGCTATTATCTAGCCAACACCGCTGTCGAGAAATTAAAGAGAATTATGGGAATTTCACAGGCGACTGAATAACAGACCTGGGGAAAGTTCAATGATTCAGCCTTAAATACAAATATAAATAGAGCTACTCATACTTATATAAAGTATATTTTCTCTAAATATATCCATGGGGACATGCACATATAATTTGTGTGTATGTATGTCGGCGTGTTATTGTGTGCACGCACCAACATAGTAGCGTATGTATTATGTTGATTGCTTGCATATTTTCCTCAACTAATATGGCGTAATCGTTTTTTGATTTAAGGGAATATTTTAAGGAAAAGAAAAAGATGTTTATATTTATCGAATTCATAGGAATATTATGAGTCGATTGCTTAAAACATACACATTATATTCCTATATAACAGATGCATCACTATATATATGTAGCTGCATATATATATATTCATTTTACTTCGATATATTTTCAGAGATAAAAGAGCTTGTTCCTTGGGTAACACTTTATTTCTTATTAGATACAAACAGATCCTGAGTGTTTATTTAAGGCTTTTCTGTACTTTCACACCTTGAGTATGTAAAGCAGTGAAGAATAACCATTTTCTCTCTTCCTCAATGGAGCTATTAACTATGTTATAATTTAGTTATCTTGTGGTCTTGCTTGCTTTTACTGGATTTCAGAATAAAAATTTATCTGGACTGATAGAGTATTAATCTTAGTAGTGTAACTTGTAGTAGCATCATTAGAAGAACTAGTAAATATATGCACCCTCCGGTCGCATATTTTTGCTAGGCTGCCGCGTCAGAAATGAATGTTGACGTGTAAACCGATGGAGCCTTAGTAATATTTCTCTGTTGGTTATACGTTGATATTCTTTGTTTATGACCAAGAATATTTTTAGATGAAAATAAAGAAAAAAAAATATTACCTCACCCCGATGTTTGTATTAATCTTCCCCATAAATAGAAATATTTTGAGTTTAGAAAATTCACAGTTGGGAAAAATGATTTAATTCTTAACGATTGAAAAACGTCTTGCTACTGCCGTCATTATTTGCAGAATGCTCGTTCCAAAGTTATCGTCTGCTCGTATTTCTTTCAACCCAATCGTGTTGTGCCGAATCCACGGAAGAATTTACGAAATAATGAATAATAATAGTTTTAGTTTTTCAAAGAGAAGAAAGAAAAGTGTACCGAAAATAAAAGTAACAATAAAAAGTACAGCGAATACGATTCTAAAAACAGTTATTTACTTGCCCAGTAATAGGTGCCCCCCCCCAAAGTATCGTATGCTCGCATTTGTTTACACCCAATAGTTTTGCGACAAATCCACGTAATATTTTATGTTTTTCAAAGCGGAAAAAAGTGTGCGTAAATTAAAATCAACAATTTAAAAAACAAAATACTGACCCTATCCGTAACGACGGGGTAAAAGTTTGCGCGGGTCCTAAAGTAAAAAACTAAATTTTGTTATAATGTGTGTGCGCGTGTTTTTTAATAGTAATTTTTAAATCAATTATTATTTTAATTAAAAAATTTGATTCAGTGAATTTGTGTTTTAAAACATAATGGCTAATAAGATTAAGAAAATAAACAAACTTAGAACGGTTTTAAAAATGAAAAAATAAGCACGGTGAATGCCAGCGTTTTTGTTTACATTTTATTTAACGCGCCGTATTATCGCTGGCTGTTTAATTAGATCGCCATATTTAATTACCGGAGGGCGCGAGGAAACCACTGATTAAACAGTCAGCGTTGTTAACTACGTAACACATTACATGTAAATAAAATAAATCGATTAATAATGGAGTTTATGTATCTGTCTAAATTATAATTGATAAGTAAGATTATTAGCGTGCAAAATAGCGTATATATATATATATATATATATATATATATATATATATATATATATATATATATATATGGAAATCTCAAGAGAACAATCATGAGTGTATATTTGCGAATAGTAATTTATTAGAAGTTGATAAGCAATTGATTATGTAAATTGAGAAACGCGCATAGTGTTTCCGGTGGTTTTTCTAGCAGTATATTAGGAAGCTGGCGGACTTAGTAAATTACCATGCTACCTTGATGGGGTTTCGGCTTCAGACAGACATACACACAGACAGACAGACAGACAGATACATAAACTCCATTATTAATAGATGTGCACCATTCCTCGTATTAATCAGCGTGTGTAGGCATTCCGATGGGATTTTTTTAGCTTCAAATACCATGATAATTTGATATTCAGTCAGGATTTACTTGTAGGATGAATTATCTTCATGTCAGGTTGTCCTGGAATACCCCATGTGCAGAGAGACAAACAACACTCGAAGATAGTGTCTAGTAGGCATTAAAACTCTATCTCTATATATACATATATATTTTTTATAAAACTAATTCACATACACATGCCTTTCACGATCTACCGATCTTCAACTCTGTAGTCTAGCATGTTACTTCCGGGCCAGAAGAGCTTCATGAAATATGTGCGATATTTTATCGTTTTGAAATAGTTGAAATTTTTGTTGTTTTTGTTAGCGATAACCGCTGTCGTATTTTTCACGTCCGAAGTGAAGAGATTTTAATCACCTTACATATATTATATGGTATACCTATGAAATGAGTCACCCCTATTAAGCGGTGTATTTATTTATTTATTTTATTTATTCATCTATAAAAGAAATCCACGTACACATGTGTTTCATGGTCTGCCGATATCAAGCGTGGCTTTTGGCAAGATTCAAACCCGTGTTACCCCCGGATTAGAAGAGCCTGCACGAAATATGTCCAATTTTTATCGCTTTTAAATAGTTGAGATTTTTGTTGTGGTTTTTGTTAGCGAGAACCGTTGCCCTCGTACAAAACTTTGCGTCAGTCGAAATAGTGGCCATTACTGAACGCCACGATCATCAACGATATTGGGGTGTATAATAATCAAGACTGTTCTTATTTTTTGTTGGAATTTACACCATCGTAATTTATACGTGAAATTTCGCTGATTTCTGTTAAATTGAAAACAGACATTAACATTATCTTCTTCTTGTGTGTACATTTCGAAATATGTATATTCACAATTGGTTACGGGTAGAGATGTGTATAGTAAATTATAGTAAGTAGAGATGTGTATAGTAAATTATAGTAAGTAGATATGTGTATAGTAAATTATAGTAAGTAGATATGTGTATAGTAAATTATAGTAAACTAATGTTGATCCAACTGGTTGCGGTTGGTCTATAACAATATGTAAATTAATGACATTAAAATCATAATTTACATTTTGTTCTTACATTTTCGAAATTTATAATCCAATGGATATTAATGTTTGCTCATTATGACTTGCGTGTTTCAATCAATTAAGTCTGACAACAACATTAAAGTGTGTTAGGCATTTCTTAGACGGGCTATAATTTTTTTATAACCGTAAGGGACATCACTTCTTCCTCTATTTTTGTTATGTGTATCCTTTTACAGATCTGACGTCATTATATCCCGTCATCTTGTGACGATATCACCTGGTTTTAACAGAATTATTTTTTAAGCGTGTTTTGCTTTGTCCATTGTTCTTTTGATCAATACTGAATGTTGTCAACTCATTTTCGTCAGAATTCCTAATCTGATTCTATTTCAAACATTCCTTTGGCTCCCTCCCGTGGAATTGTTCATCTTTCATTTTTGTGGTTACATTTGTTTTTAAAAGAAAACTAAAAGTTTATTTTAGCAAACGTATCTAAACGAATAAGGTTTTGGTCACATTATTCCGACATTTCTGTGTGAAATACCTCGAACGCAGATACTGGCGACAATTAAACCTCCCTTCTTAACCGTTGCGCCGCAGATACTAATTGAAAAATGCATGTGAAAATATGCCACTTAACGTAAGCTTGTTTACTGGCAGCTTCTGGCAGTGAAAAGTAAAGTTCAACAATGACACGGTTTATGTCATTTATTTGTGAAGGGTTAAAGGTATATGATTTTGAAAATATAAATGTGTCGGGGTCTAACAGCATCTTGGCGGCTATTGAATTAAGTAGGAAGTCGATTCAATGAACGAATTGTAGCCGTCATATTTGAAGAATAAATGTTGCAGGAACTGTGTTCGTTAATGTCATTCGCTTGATTCCGGAATGAATGTAAATGTGGAAATATAACGTAATCTGATATTCGCGGAATATCATAGGATTCAACGGGAGCGGTCATTATTTGTTTGCGTATTGTTTTATATTATGTAGTAAATTAATACCAGGCAAATAATAAATAAGGACGGACTGTTTTGTGAAAAGTAAACTGTGTTATTACTTCCCGGTGTCGATGAGTGTAGTCACAGTACACAAATGTTAGGGGGAAAAGTATTTGCTACCACCTATATGGAGTTGGTTTTTCGGAGAGACGTTGATGGTGGGCCAAATGTAATATTGAGTGTTAGGTTGGGAAAAATAATAACAACTTTACTAAAACACGCTCGAGTGAATAAGTGTAGTATAGGGGTGAGTTTAGTAGCCTGCTTTGTGTATAGTTATTTTCCTATACTCCGAGAAGGTACAGGGGAAAAAACGTCTCTACTTTATATATTAGATGATCGAATCTCACTACATGATGTAAGGTTTCCATACCAGGAGTTATCGGAAGCATTTGTCTAAAGGTGCATAACACAGCAGCAATGATCGAGTTAGGTTAAAACAATTTGCTCCTAGTCTTCCAGTTCTGTTTGATCTCTGAAGAACCTTATTCATACTTATATTACAAAATAGCATATATTTTTCTCGCGAAGAGCAAATGTGATTTATAGATGCTTATTTATTATTGGGATGTTCTCCGTTTAAATAAAGGACGAAATTTCGCGTCCGTTCTATAGGAAAAAAAAAGGTTCAAATAGTGACTTAACAAGAAAGAGAAAAAACAACAGTGAGGTTTTATATAAAGGAAGAAATATGTTGCTTGCGAAAAAGGTGGTATTTTTGCGGACTTAACTGGTGGCTAGTCCGGTAACTTCCCTCTAGGTTCCTGTGGTCTTACTTGAAAGAAGTAGATTCAAATTATTTTGAATAAGAGCTTTCGGCATCGCCAATGCGCATAAAATACACATAGAAATACATGCTTGCTGGTACGGGTAATGAGTTGTTCGAACACAGAAAGTGTGCGTCTGATTCGGTCAACAGCCAAGGAAGAAAAGAGACCGATGTATTGTTAACCCCGCTTACGTGGGTTCGACAGAGGTGGGGAAAGGTGGTCCGTGATTGGTTGTTTTTCATCCAATTACAGGGCAAATAAAAACAACTACTGCGTTATCGTACTTTTCAATATTATATAGGGCAGAAATTACACATTGTACCACGGACTATTTATGAAAGGAATGTGTCAGTGTGTAATGTGATAATTGTCGACAAAACACTAATTGTTTTAGTCTTTAAATTCTCATCCGAACTTATGTTACTAAAATTTGCATCATTAAAAACAAATTACATTTAAAGAAAATCTCGTCGAGTTGTTGAGTTCGTTTGGTTGTTTCTATCTGCAACGTATTTGTTGTGTGCGTACGTTTATTATAAGAAACAAATATATTTTATTTTAAATACATATAGGTTTTATACTTTATATGCAGATACATCTTTCATATTAAGAAAAGTAAAGAGTCACAGTTTACAAGTGCCTCTCTCTCACTCATTTCCAGCATTCGCTGCCAATATATATATATATATATATATATATATATATATATATATATATATATATATATATATATATATATATATATATATATATATATATATGCCGTTAACACTTCTTCCATCCGTTCGTTTCTACTATGGCCATGGTATTACAACATTCATCATCTAATAACACTTCTGTTCATTTCTTTCTCGCGACGATGATAAATGATGAAACAAAACTCAGCTGTTCGTTCATCAGCCGAGGGCGAAACACACAGTGCCATCGACCAACACATATAACATCTGCACCGGTCCTGTTTGGATTAAGTTCATTCAATATTTTACACGTGGCCTTTAATAAAACATAGCTGGAAAATCTCCACAGTTATTGTGTTTTTCATAAAAATGAGCTTTTATTATTATTATTATTATTATTATTATTATTATTATTATTATTTGTACTCACTAAGAGTTCTCACACAAATCATTATCAGTGATTGCTCACTGGTTATAATTATTATTATTATTATTATTATTATTATTATTATTATTAATAATAATAATAATAATAATAATAATAATAATAATAATAATAATAATAATAACAACAATAATTGTTGCATAGCAACTACTTGGGCCGCGGCAGTTCTCGTTATGTATACTCTTCCCAGAATGGGCCGTGACAGTTCTCGTTTAATCACCCGTCATTTTTAAAACATAAATCATATAGTTTCATACCTTTAAATTTCTCGCACCTTCAATCTTTCCTCGTCGCATGGAGGGGTGTGTCGTCTAGTGGTTGAATTCTTTCTTCTTTCTTTCTGCCGTGACCCACGCGGAGCAACACAAAATCCATGACCGACTCAGAAGACAAACAATTTTTTAAACTTTTAATTCTTTTTAATTGCAAGCGTTAGTTATCTATCGGCTTGGAGATATTCACCAACGTCGAGAGAGAGAGCAAATTACTGCTTTCGTAATTACTCATCAATTAAGTCCTTAACCATTCGTGTATTGATTTACTCCTCTCCAGGAGTTAGGCACAAGGCCAGAAGTTATTTTACTCCCACAAGTAAGATGTGACCCAAGGTCGGGTCGGGAAAGTGGGGTTTAAAAATTGCCTGGGCAGCCCCGTCGGCATTTCCCGGTAGGGGCGCCTCAGGCAGTAAGAAATAAACTTACTCCTCCCCAAAGAGGGGAAGCAAAGCCTGGAAGGGTGGACCTCCTAGAACTGCACAGGACAGCCTTAACCATTCATGTAGGGGGGGAGATATCTTTCACCTGTATTTTCTTATGGAATCAATTCCCTTATGTATGTTGCAGACTACATGGTAAAAATCACGTCTGATAGGTTCGCCTCCAAAACCCAGACTGGCAAAAACTCTGCTTCCTACACAAAAGCCCGTGACGTCACAGAGCCTCTATGCGCAGGTGCCCATTGACCCTTGATCTGGGGTTTCGTCAATGCGGTGACCCTGTCACGTCTGTGAGCTCCGACTGTGAGAACAGCCCTATTTTTCACTCGACTGCACGAGTCCACCCGCACTAAATCGCGCAAGTCAAACCAACAATTTCCAACAGATACGCCCATCTTAAGATGCGTCCGTTCTCATAGGGCCATTATCCAACATAATAATGATAATAATAATAGGACGCCATGAAGTGAGAATAAAGTCACTATTTACGACTGAAATTTTAGAATTATACTTTAATTTAAGATTTACATTTTAATGTTGGTATCGTTTTTTTTAATTCAATCAATAATAAAAAGCGTAGCGTCTTTCTTGTTTTTAAATAAATAGAATGTATACATAAGAAAATTAATATACTTATACAAAATACATCAAGTGATAACACTGCCTTAACTTTTTAGCTGTGTCTTTTTTCTTTTTTTCTTTTCTTTTTTAAATAATTATTTATCCAAGGCAAATTGAATAAATCGTTTTTGATGAAATACTAGGGCAAACTGATGTCAAGCCATAATAGAGCAACTAACCAAACACGAATGGAAATTGAACTGTATGTTACGACTGCAGTCGAGGCTCCAGAAGCAAACACGTAATATTTGAACAGTTACCCACGATATTATGCAACTGTAGATGGAGCAGTCATTCTTTGCGCTACATAAGAGTTAGGACTCCTAACTACCAGTCGGAAACAGCAGCCATACAAGCTGTCTAACCTGTACCCTCAGTTGCCCAGATAGAGAGAAAGAGAGAACTGCATTAATTGCCCTAGTCAGGAAACAAGAACAAGCACTAGGCGTATTTAGAGGCATTCCAGTGCTTGTACCTCTACGCCTGGCTAATAGACAAAGAAGGAGTGCGAAGACCGGGCGATAGGCAGAGCCCATCTACTCCTTAAGCAATTATAGGTTTGCAAACCGGATACTTTGTTCGAGATTCCAGCTCTAGGAAAGTTGTCGACCAAGACTAAGGATGCCCCCCCCCAACGGTTTGCTGCCAATACGTAAGTATTTAATAGTAAGGGTTTATTGTCAAAGTTTTCATTCTCTTCGATGGATGACCTGACAAGATCTTCGGGTCTAACACACTGAGAGAGGATAGCCTGCGCCTGTTTACTAATCGGGTATTTCCGAGCCCCCGCAGGTAAAATTGTGTTTCCTCCACACATGCTCATGTATATAACATGAATTGGAATAAATACATTTAGGACATTACCAAGGCTGTTGCAAAGAAGGTGGGCTTTCTCTACTGTGCCAGTTAACTTCTCACACATATCATTATCCTATATCTCTACAAAGCCACCATCCTCTCATGAATGCAGTATTGTTGCCACATCTGGGCTGGGGCATCATCCACTAGTCTCTCTATCTTAGACAACGTTCAAAAAAGAGTTGCCAACTTGATAGATTCCTGACTATCCACCAAGCTTCAGCTCCTGTCCTATCGCCGCAATGTTGTTTCCGTTTGCCTGTTTTACAAGTACATTAATGGATTGTGTTCTGATGAGCTTGCTACTCTGGTACCCCCACGACGTAAATTAACTAGACTAACCCGACAATCTGCCAAATCCCATCTATTTACTGTGGAAGCCCCAATATGTCGAAAGGGCTTTCTACTCCAAAAGCTTCTTTCCTCGTTCCACTGAACTCTGGAACTCCTACCCTGCGCCCTGATTTCTTGACGGTACTGGCATGCAGAAATTTAAAACTAATGTAAACAGACCTCTAGCTTCGCAGCTCCCAATTTAAGTTGACCCCCCCCCCCCCAAAAAAAAAAACAAAATGATATATTTTCAGTAGCCCCTTACGTCTACAGTAGCGGCCTGCCTTATTTGGGTTGAACAATGTTAAAAAATTAAGAAATTTTTTTTTAAATCAGCAAAACCGGATATTATGAGGTAAGTACTTCTCTACTATTAAGGACTCAATTTTTGCAATTACAAGGATTTTATGATAATTTTTTGAATTTCAATTTATAATAAACCACGTGGTGTCTTTTTTTAAATAATACTTCAATTTTAAAATAATTAAAAAATTATGCCAACAAGTGATACTTCCTACATAACTCTTTTATCAAAGAAATAAGATAAAACGAAATATTCAGAAGACTCAGTAGTCATTAGAATGACATACCTATTAAGGACTCAAATTTGTAATAGCAATGGTATTTTTACTTGTTTTATTTCAATTGATAATGGAAGTAGCACCGTATTTTCCAACCTCTCTATGTCTCACTTACACTTTCAATCTGTGTCTATTTTGTTATAAATGTCCCTTCTTCTTTGTGTGCGAGTGATAGTGTATCTTATATCACACGGAAGTCAGAGATGAACATAATAAGAGGTAAATTAAGCCTGAGTCTTCTATTGCCACATAACAAAACATATGACGTATGAAACAAAATAATATTATAAGCTGTGTCGGTCAGAAGAAACGTTATCGAGTTCATGATCGGAACGTTCTCTTTCTATGGTAAACATTGGGTGGGGGCCTGGTTGGCATCATGCGAGTGTTGACCCTTCTAATTCTAGGGACAAGAAAAGGTAGAAACAACCATACTTTCAAGGTGCCCAATAATATGAGACTAATAAATGTTAGTAGAAATTATCACTAAAGCAAATCACAACCCTAATGAATAAATGAAACACAAAGAAAAATAGTCCGGTAATAGAATGTCTTTTCTATTGATATAATTATTATTCTTAATTATTATCTCGTCCATAATTTTTCTTAGACGAGTGTATGCGTTCATATTTACTTGGTTCGGAAAATTTTTATGCGATTATCTTTCAAAATTGGCTGCAGTTTTGGGTCTGTACCAAATGCTGTTGAAACGTTTTAAATGTATCAATACATATATATTTAACAGAATATATAATCTATCGGATTAGATTCTATTCATTATTAAATCGTATGGAGACGTAAAATTCAAGTGTGCGTTCATTTTTACTCTTATTTTTTAATTCCTTCAACTTATCCAGCACGTCTTGTTTACCAGTGTTTTAACTTAATCATCATTTCTTCTGTTCCAAACATAGATTACTTTATTAGGAAAAATCTCACTCTCTAATACATTTAGCTTTTGTGTTCGCATCAATAAATAAAACATTTTTTTCTTTCACACTGAAAAGGAAAATATTCTATAATGATTATTTTTCTGAAGATTTACTTTTTACGTAATTTTTTGTTTCTTCCTTTAGCTCTGTCGAAAATACTAAAAGAAATGTGTGTAGAATCAAATTATGTGCAGTTTAATGATCATTAAGAAGCGACACACATTTTAAAAAATGTTATCTATATAACTCTTAATGATTTTGCGACGGAATGGCATCGATAGATCTGTACAATAAAAACGAAATTAACATGAATTCTCTCTTTTGTGGCGAAACATTTTTTTCTTTCTAAAGCAGATCATCGATTTTCGAGAATAAATTCCAAACAATTCGTGCCAGTCGTGCGTCAACATTTCTTTGATGTTTTACAGCCAATGTTAAATAATTACGCACATTTCTTATCAGTTAATTATTATCATAATTATTCTGTTATTTTTTCAGCATAAATTTTCATCATGTTGTTAAGAATTTCTTCATTATACAAAGTGATCGAAAATTCCCTATGATCTTATTTTTTTATGAATAAAATCCTGTGTAACTGTTTTTATTATTTCTCCGGTTTTATTATTTTCTTGTCGCTTATTGATAATAAAATTTGTAAATATTAATAAATTGCATTTTTTTATATTTTAGATCATAATTAAGGGTAATAAATATGCTCAATATAAAGTTAAATAAAATAAAAAATCTGGGAGAATATTCTCACAGCGTGAAACACATATTTAAACACAAATTTCTTAATGTCTATTCCACATCAAAAGACAGTTCAACGACTTATAGAAAATTTTAAAGAAACGGGTTTAGTAGTTGATGCTCTAAGAATCGGTTGGCCAAAGTTGCTAACCGAAGAAAGATAACACGAAGTGCATTGATAATGGAATGGGAACCGTAAAACGTCTATTCAATTGTTGTCCTATCAATCCTATAGACCATTGTTGGTAAAATGTTAACTATCAAACATGATAATGTAGTAAGCCAATTTAAAGAACCGAACCAATACAAAAGAATACGATATTTTCAGTGACTCTGAACATGGTTAATACATATTTCACCATACTTTTCTCACATATGAGGCGTGGTTCTATTTATTTGGATATGTGAAGAATCAAAATAGTCGAATATAATTCGTCAAAAATCTTTATTCTCTGTATAAAATTTGACTTCATGATCAAATGACTTGAGTTTAGTGTGGAATCCCGCGTTCACATATTTTTGACCAAATCTTTTTACTGACACAATACATTCTGATCACTTTATTAACGACATTATGAAACCATTTGTAACAAGATTTACTGACAAAATAATCGGTTTCTTTCAGCTACTGAAAATACCTCAAGTGCTTTACTGGGACGTTGAAGGGAAATTTGATGGAAACCGCATTATCTTTAAGTGTCTTCCGCTATTCATATCTCTA
This sequence comes from Sepiola atlantica, assembly GCA_963556195.1. Lineage (NCBI taxonomy): Eukaryota > Metazoa > Mollusca > Cephalopoda > Sepiida > Sepiolidae > Sepiola > Sepiola atlantica. The sequence continues at coordinate 112,227,024 of OY744517.1, read as the reverse complement.
ACTTTCGCCTCCAGACTTTTACTCATTGGACGCTATGATAAACAATAGTTATCGAAGTAATCATTACACAATAAATAAAGTTAAAGGAATCATTCCAAATTATATCGAAGCGTTTGTTAAAATTGTGGTGAAACAACTTTTTTAGAAACATGACACCAATGCATTACGGTAGATGGTGCTCATTACCAGCACCAGCTGTAATGTTCAGCAAATAAAATTAAACGGTATGCGATGTTTACTTAGGAAGAGTAAATATCCATTTTTCACTTCCTGTAATAATCTAATAAATAAAAACTGCATGCACAAAATATTTTTTGGTTATTCGTAATCGCAATCTATTCGTTCGTAGTCTGAAAAAGAAATACATTGCAATCGTTTATTTTTTCATTTTTATATATTTAGTTCAGTAGTTTCTGTATTAATGAATAACGTTAAAGGCGTAGTCGGGGAAGATAACCCTCCCTCAGTCATAGGTTCTCTTGCTGCTACCAGAATCACTAAGTTCAAATATTTCGTATAGTACATAAGTTTTGTCTAAATCATTTGTTAAATATAATGATTTTTTAAATATATAGCAATTATTCATATTTTCTTACATCAATGTTATTTCTTTACATTAAAGTGAACATCGAATATTTATTAGTCGTAGTTTTTTATTAGAGTTATACATATAACAATCACATATAAGAAAAGCCACAGAAAATACGTTCATACAGGTCTTAAATTGTTTTACGCTAGGCACACGCATACGTTCCATTTCGTTTTATAGTAGAGAAATAGTGCATCGTTTGACAGACTCATAAATACTTTGTGTTTCGCTATTATTAGAAGATTTTTTTATTAATTTATTTGCAAACGAGTCATTGCTTATCAAGTCCCACATGCCATTCGAGGATAAGGGTTATTGAGTTTGACGGTAAACTACCGAGAGGATTAGTAATAGTGAGTGTAACTTATAAGAAAGTGATTATTTTAAGGGGACGGCTCAACAATAATTTGTTTACATTGAACTTGAAAATAGCAATGTCATAGTTAGACGGGAAGCAACCCAGTGGTAATGTGTTCCACAGAATGGCAGTTCTAGGAAAGAAACTTTGCTCACGGAATTTCTGCATAGTTCGAGGCACAGAGAGAGAGAGATAGAAAGGGAATTTATTTATTGTAGCTAGACTACTCTTTGTTGTGAATGTTTTACAGGGGCATGACCATTGCACCTGTCATAAAAATAACAATAGAGTAGAGTAAGACTAGCATCATCTGCAAGTTCATACTTCTATATATTTTATTGTTATTTTTGGAAACGTCCATTAAATTGATGCAAACAAAGATTTAAAAAATATCTCTGGCTTTTTTTGTTTTCTATTTTGTGATGAGAAAAATCGAATATTCTTTCATTGATTTGAAAAGACATTATATGTGATGGATAAATGAACGATTTGCTTTTATTAAGCACTGTTACATTATTAATACTATTACTTGTGATCACAGATCAATTGAAGAAATGTAATTGTAGTAAGTTTCTTCAATTTTTCTGGACTTACAAATGCATACTACTAAACTATTGATAATAAAATAAACATTTCTTATTTTCATATTCATGACATTGCGTAGTTAATTTGATAATCGCACTGTTAAGAGGTAGGGCGAGTGAGCAAACGTTATTTTTATCTTTCGGTCCAAACAGTTGCATGTTAAAACAAATGGATTTATATCGTACTTTAATTCTTATCTACAAGATTAACTCCTAAACTACCTAAAAGACCATTATGAATTAAAGAACACAGCTGCTAGATGTAAATGTTCTGAATGTAGGATATGTTTTGTTTAATGTAGTTTTATGCAAATGGGATATAGTGGGTGGAAGCCCTTCATGAAAATTCAAATATCTTCGATTTTTGTTGAAATTTAACATAAATAGGTATTATACATAAATTATTAGACATCAATGACTAAATATTCTATAATTTCAGTTTCATTGGAGCATTTTAAAGCTTTTGTAGGGGGATACAATGCGCGCAACATCATATTTTATAATATATCAGATTCCCATTGAATTCCATCCATAATTATTTACCCCTTTAATTAAGCAAGATTACCCGGAATGGCAATTTCTTCTTAAGACCTATTAAGCTTCAGCCTTAAATTTCAGAAATTATATAGAATACAAATAATGTAATGAAGGTGGATAACTAACATTAGAATAAATATTCTCGACATAAGGTTTTTAAAGGGACATTAAGGTGGTGCAAAGTATTCTGTTCGGGGAATTTATTTTACCCGTCCTGGGACGTGTATGTTTGTAGTATTTACATAATACTAATACTTATCGATAAAGTAACTTATTTGGACATATAATTGATTTTAGAAGAGATTTGTAAATGCTGGAAAATATCTACTTTTATTTACTTCCGGTCACACAATGATGATTATAAACCCTGTCAATTCTGCAATAAAAAAGCTCAAGTAAAACTATTTTTCAATTTGTTCGACTTTGCTTTAAGCTATTATCTTTCCAATGAAATAAAGTACATTTTACATTCTTATTTCGAAAGGGTTTTTTGTTCGATAGAATTTGGCGGTATCTATGTATATTTTCACATTCAACATTATGCTGCAGAAACTATTTCTCTTCTCAACTCACATTCATACCTTTAAGCAAAATCGTCAGAAGTTTTCCTACGCTTTTTTTATTGTTTTGTGCAAATCAAACGCTTCAGTCATATTTCCCTTTCAGAACAAATATCAATGCATTTTCCCTCGCTTTTTTCTATCGTTCTAAACAACAATGACTTTTTAATGAAATGCTTACAGGCATATCGTTGTAAATCAAACACTTCAATATCTATTCATTTTCAATATGTATTCATTTCGGGGAGAAACAATTTGAAAAAATATGGGAAATAAAATAACAGAATTGCATCAAGAATTAACCTTGCATCCAAGCTTGTAGCTGTTTTTTCTCTATCTTCGGAACACCAACTTATTTTGATAGTCTTTGCTGTACATCACACATGTATTATTCAGAATACTACTCTCACCATGGTTGTTATTTTCTACAACGTTTCGTCCGTTATACCCTCCTATCTTCTTCACTTGAATCTTTTTGAACTTGAAAACCGTCTATTTGAGCGTGTAAATCTTTATGGCGTACCTGGGAACCCGGAGGAAATTTCTAACTTAACGTTTCCTCCCGTCATTCCCAATTTAAAATAAGGATTCCCAATATTGACGAGAAAATTCCTATGTTCGCAAATATGTACCTAAAGATGTTGGGACGGTTATATTGGTCAAAAAGTTTTGAATGTAACAAACTAGATTAGAATACTTGTCGTAATACTCTAAATGATATAAATTATCACTCCCCATTTTCCAAATTCCGAAACATAACACTCATATATAATCTGATTGTCTATTAAATTTAATTTCCACAATACGTTTGATATTTTTATCAAGACGTGGCAAATCGAATTCTGCTACTAATGAGTTGACCAAGAGAAGAATAACAAAAAAAAACAGTTTCTTCTAATATTTAAAAAGTGTAAAATTACTGTTTTTCTACATTTGCAAATGTCAACAGAAGACGATCGTTAAAAGACAGTTATCTTTCGTGGCACGGTCTTGCCGAAACGCTTTTTAAAAGATAACACTTCAAATCAAATTGAGTTCACTGTCAAAGACGTTACAATAGGTTATATATCACTGAGAATGAAAATTGAAGCTTTTATATTTTTACGCCTTTATTCATTTTCCAGATGTATTGTTTAACCTTCTGTGCCTTGTTTTCTTCAAATGAAGAGTTTCAAAGATTAAATATCAAACCATAATATGTTATTTTTTTAAATTCTTTTCTTAAAATAAATATTCATTCGGTTCTTTTTACTTTTTATTACGTCAATAGAGAAAACAGTAGAATACCTCCCTTTGTAACAAATGATTAAATCTTTAGATTTTTTGTCAAATATAGTTTTAAGCCAAAGGGCAATGGAGAAACAACAGAGCCCCGTGATATAAATCCGCGATTGTTGAAATTTCAAATGTAGTAAGATCTTAATTAAATGTTAACTTCTTTTTCAAATATATTTAGCAGTTGTACTTATATTTCAGTCTACATCTCTTGAAGATTGAAATCGGCTGACTTAATAGAGTGTGATTTTATTCATTTTGTCTTAAAGAAGCCTGAATCAGCCTCAATAGAAAATCGTATGTTACATGTATTATTGGAAACCTTTTAGCAGTTTTTATGTAACGTACGTGAGTATATTGAACGTTAATATTAAAAAAGGCTTGAAAAATAGTTATACATCGTTTCATTAATAGCAATTCACTTGTAAATATGCCGCCCATGTACATGTGTTCTTATCTCGACGCGATCCTCGGTGCACGCAAGATGTTACAATGTTATTTTATCTTAACGAAGAAAATGTAGCATATTTATTTTGTTTAAAGACAAAGAAGGACCCTACAACAGAACCCCAACTAATCTATTTTACTACTAAAATTCCCTTATTTATTTATACATTCGTAGTAAGTTGGACAGTAAACATCCCAGGGTGATATTTTTAAAAGCAGATTATGTTATGTACAGAAGGAATATTCACCAACCATATCATTTTGATTAAAACCTAGCAGTCCTTTTCCTGTAAGCAGAGAGAGAGAGAGAGAGAGGGGGGAGAGAAAGAGAGAGAGAAAGAAAAAAAGAGCGAGTGTGCTTGTTCAAAATTACTGCCGTTTCTTTTTTAATTCTTATAAAGTTTCTCTTTGTCACCATTGATTAGTACGTCCAGTAATATTGATAGTCGTATTTCCCTGATAATTGTCTGAAGATAACAAAAATGATAACCAGTCAGCATTCGTATTTTTAAGTTATTTTTAATTGGTCTGACAAGCGTAAGAGTGAGTGTATCAAGAAGTAATGACAGCCTCTTTAAACTGCCGCCTCCAAGCTAAGACCAAAGTGCGGAAGGTACTTATACGTGAGATACTCCTCGCTGATGATGCAGCACTGACGGCATACTCTAAATAAGTATTGCAGCCACTCATCAGTTGCTTTGCGCACGTATGAAGAAAGGTTGGCATGGCCGTCAGCCCCCAAAAGATTAACATACACGACCAAGATGTAAGTAGTACCTCAAACATCACAATTCGCGACTACAATTTCGAGGTTGTCGAAAACTTCATATGACTCGGCTCAACTATATCCGATAGTCTCAACCTGAACGCAGAACTTTACAAACTTATCGGCAAGACGGCAAAAGCCATGGATCACTTGGCGAATAGAGTCTGTAACAACAAGATGCTGACGACCAATACCTAAATGAAAGTTGTATTAGGCCTGCGTGCTCAGCATGCTTCTCTAAGGCAGAGAATCACGGGCTACTACAAGCAAGAGAACAGACTCAACACACTTCACTTGCACACTTTCAGGAGAATATTGGGGATCACCTAGAAAGACCACTTCTAGAAAAAGATCATTCTTGATCATGTGGACATGCCAAGCATGTTCGCTCTGCTCACCAAACGACGACTCCGGTTGGTTGGCCATGCCAGGCAAATGGACGATTGGAGGATCCCAATCGACATTCTATACAGAGAGCTCGCAACCAGCTCCAGACCAGCAGTAAGACTTGCCATACACTACAAGGATGTCTGCGAGCGAGGCTTAAGAGCAGGTAGAATCGACCCAACAGGCTGAAAATCCATGGTTAAAGACTGCAGCTGCTGGAGACGTGCTGTGAAGGCATGCTCCAAAATGATTAAGGAGAGGAAAGACTTGCAGTCGAGGGAGAAGAGAGAGAACAAATAACATAAGGCATGCGGCTTCATAACCAGACAACATCTACGTCTATAGAAACTGAAACAGAGACTTCCGATCGAAGATAGACTTGCACAGTGACAACAGACGCTGCAATTCGGTAACGCAATGCAATCTTAGGCACAGAACTCCGTTGTCTCCTAAGAAAGACGGATGGCCACCAATATATATATATATATATATATATATATATATATATATATACAATGAGACTTGCATGTATATATATACATATATATATATAATGACGCTTGCATAGAAAATGACTTGCTGCCGAACTATACTTATATATATATATATATATATATATATATATATATATATATCTTAAAGCCTATTCAATCAGTGTTTGTTTTCAAAAGGCGTTTCTTCTATTTATTCTAATTAGTAAAATATACATGTTACAAAATTCTTTGATATTGGGATTGAGTTATATTTAAAACAAGTCTATTTTACATGTTATGTCTATTACTGTCACCGTCTCTCATTTCTGTGTGGCCATCTCTGCTCTCATTGTATACATTTTTTATCACTTTTACATCTGCCAGCAGCTCTATTGTTCTCTCTCTCTCTCTGTCTGTCTCTCTCTCTCTCTCTCTCTCTCTCCGTCTCTATCTCTATCCTCGCTCTCATTGTTTATTTAAAATCAACGGTAGTAAAACTGACAATAAACATAAGATTTTAATAGTCAATTATAAACATACGGAAATATCACCACTGACATAATACTATTTAACCCATTGCTAGGGAAAAATGATAACGACAGAGAAAGAGTGAAATGTTGAGATATGGCGCTTTTTAAAAAATCTATCTGGTTTCACAAACTCACTTTTTCCTGATTCAAACAGTCTAAGCTAGTCTCAATAAACTGATACAGTAATTCCTTACTTTCATTCCTTAATAAAAAAAAAGTCAACAGATAGTGCAAAGAAAAGGAGGAATGAATTCTAAAGTACTGAGTAAGCTCGAATATCTATTATTATTTTGTAGGTGTATAAATCACTTGGCGTTTTCTCTCTAAGTTGTTTTATTATGTTACCGTGGCGATGTTATTTACAATTTCTCTTTTAAAATATTATTATTATTATTATTGTTAACTAATATTAGGTTGGATTTGGGGGTGGGGCGCTTTTTCGTTAGTTTTTATTGTTCTGGGCTGAATATGAACGATACATTACACGATTATATCCAAGGTTGAGTCGGGCGGATCAAGACTACTGTTTTGATCGTAGATGGAGTCATTCACATGGACGGGCCAGATTTTTTTTGTATATATATATATATATATATATATATATATATATATATATATATATATATATATATATATATATGTATATATATGTGTGTGTGTAAGTTTAGTTGGAAAGAAGTCTAGCAGAGTGCTCGATTATTAAGAAAAATAAAAAATAAGAGCGTAATAATTATTTATTAATGTTTATATTACAGTAGATCAGAATGGATGTTAATCTGATCTTCTGTAATGTAAATATTAATATATGTATATATATATATATATATATATATATATATATATATATATATATATATATATATATATATATATATATGTATATATATATACATATATATATACATGTATATATATGTATGTATATATATATATATATATATATATATATATATGCGGGTATATATACATATTTATATATATATATATGTATTTATATATATATGAATATTTATATATATATATATATATATATATGTATATATATATATATATATATATATATATATATATATATATATATATATATATATATATGCTTTCAAATTTGAACAGCCCAAAATCACCAAATACATTCACAACAAAGTTCGGCGTAGACTACTGGAAACTGCACTAATGACAGCCTCCAACACAATCAGACAACGGAATGGCTTCTACAATCTATCCCCCTTAATAAGCAAAATTATCCTGACCGAACAGGAACTAAACCTAGATCATGGCTAACCTTTCTTCTCTTCGCTCTCAATTGTACTTATATACAAGTTCCCGCATACACACTCACGTAGAAACCCCTCCCCACATACATTTCCATTCACCACGAGTCAAAACCACTTAACCACAAATAACAGTTTCACTAATGAACGCAATCTAGACATCCTCACAAGTATTTAGATATTTAAACCCCTTTTGCCTTCAATTTAATTTCAAACCATCAAAACTGCCTGCTCAAAACTACATTTCACCTATTTCTCGCCAACATTTTCCATCTAACTTACTTATATTCACACATTCCTAACATAGCCAGCTGGTCGATACTCCTACCCTACAAAAATGTCACACCTAACCACAACACAATCTCCCCTCTCCCCCCTCACCATTTTGACTACTTCTTTCACACTCTTACTCAACAACCCCACCCACTTTCAAATCATCTTTATTTCTTAAAATCTTTTTTTCTAAACCTATGATACTACCTACACACCAAAGACACAGAGCCCCCTTCCCTCCTCTTTCCCCACGACAAAACCTCAGCACCCATCCCCTCTCTCCCACCCTAAGACAAATTCACTAACACTCCCACCTCTCCCCTTTTTTCACTCACAGCATTCAACATTCATTTCACTCTCCGCCACCGACTTCCCTCAGCCCGGACCTTGGCCCTGCGCTCCCAGTAGTGGCTACTACTTCTTCTCATCAACCCATCATGTCAACCCAATATTTCTATGTACTTGCATTACATTTTTCCCCAAATTATCATCCTGAGACAGTCTTACATATAAAGGAGAAACGTTGATGAATACATAAAAAAACATCTTTTGGTTTTTCCTTTTTCATTTCCCATTACGTCGGATTACTCTCATCCTTTTTTCTCATATATATATATATATATATATATATATATATATATATATATATATATATATATATATATATATATATATATATATAGCTTTAATACATAGCTCATTGTGGATGACTATATGAAGCTCCCTTTCTTGGGCTTATTTCTAGAGCTTATCAGTAAGGATATCGCCAACTGCTATTAGTTTTAAAGCATAGCTCATTAAATCACTTAAATTTAGTCAGTTTCGTATTATAGCGCAGGGGTGGAGGCGCCGACTGTCAGCTAAACGGTTGAGTTTCAATCCCGGCTTGAGGCACTAACTGCTTTAGCTACACTGAAGATCTGTGATACAGCGAAACAGTATCTATGTTGATGACTATATATATATATATATATATATATATATATATATATATATATATAAGTGTGTGTGTAACAAGTCATAAGCCAACGTTGACCAGCAGACGAAACGGTATTATATAAGCGCCGTTGAGTCTGATTCCACCCCGTTATCAACTTTTATAGGAGGTGACAGTGGTCAATGAACTGAAGACCTGGGTGCGCCAAGTTCGAACTTTTAGTTAAGGGTGTTGGCAACCATTACGTGGAAGAATGCCAACAACAGAATGAAGTTGGTTAATAAAGTTACACGAATTTACTTTATACCCAATTTCAAAACAGCTGCTTTACCATTCAAAATTGAGCTAGTATAAACTTACATGGCGCTAAATATTTGCTATTTTATAAGTCCTTCTTTTTATGTTGTTTTAATGTTGCTCTCATGTTGTGTTCATGTAGTTTTAATGTGGTTATTATGTTGTTATTATTTTGTTTTCATGTTTCCCTTATGTTTATGTTGTTTTAAGTTGTTTTATGCTGTTTATGTTGTCCGTGCGTTGTTTTTATATTGTTTTTATTTTGTTTTTATGTTGCCCTTACGTTGGTTTATGTTGCCCTTATGTTATTTTGTGTTGCACTTATTCTGTTTTGTGTTGTTTTATGTTGTTTTAAATTGTTCTTATGGTTTTTTTTAAAGTTGTTATTGTTTTTATGAAGTTTCTTTTCGTTTATAGTATAAACACAGTTAGACATAAAGTTAATCTTTATTATAATACATTCAAATTCTATTTCAGAAAATGACTTTCAGTCAAAACTGATGTTACAGGGGCTGGTCACCCGGATGATCTATCTTACAACTAAGAAAGCAGATATAAGCAAAAATACGGCGATGACAAAAAAGAGGAGAGATACGCCAATGAACAGTGTAAAAGAATCGTTGTTTTTATTGAACCATAGGTACAAGAGAAAGTAAACGGAGACGAACTGGAAGAAGAGGATTGAGGATAATATCTCTGGAAGCAGGAAGACTGGAACGACAGCAATAGTGTAGCTGGACAGCAGTAGAAGCTGAGTCGACAGGAATAACGGAAGTTGGAAGCTGGACATCGGAAATGGCGTTTCTAAAACCAAGACAGCAAGACAGGAAGGATAGACAGGGACGGAGTAACTGGAACCTGAACAGCATGGGATGACGCCATACGGAGTCTGATGTTGATGTCCCTGATGTGTAATGTGATGCCCCAGGTAGGTCCGGTTTGTGTGTGCGTGGCTAAGGGCTAGATCGCTAAGAATAGGAGCTGCTGAAACAAAGAACAAGAGATGGAGCAGTGGTAGCAAGAAAGGATCTGGAGTAGGAGCAGCTGGAAGTAACTCGGATAGGAACCGCTAGAGCTGGTGCAGGTGCTGGAAAGAGCTGGTGCATGGGCTGCTGGAAGGAGCTGGAGCAGGCGTTTCTGGAATAAGCTGGTGCAGGTGGGAGCTTAAGCAATAGCTGCTACAAAGAGCTCGATCAGGCGCTGCTGAAGTCAGAGCAGGAGTAGGAACTGGAGTAGCAGACTGAAGTCAGGTGTGGATGTCTCAAGGAATCAGACAGCAGCAAAGAGTGAGAGTTAGATCGCATTAGTAGTTTGAGTGTCCCTGAAAAGGGCTGTTTGATTGTTTCTGCTTCTGAGCTCGACGACTGGTCACACAGTCAGGGCTTTAATCAAACGTAAATCGGTGATATTTATGCAAGACAACGCGCCAAGTCTCACTTTAAAGTTTACTAAAACATGGTTAAAATAAAGGGTATTTGCAGGGGGTTCGTACATTGATTGATCACCCAATAGCTGTGACTGAAATCCAATTGAGAATCTGTGAAGTACACTTAAGAGAACTATGTATTCAAATCGTAGAAAATTATCTAATGTATAAACTGCTTAGCAGTAGAAAATGCTGCAATTGACATATCAGTTGCTACGATAGCAAATCTGACATCAGGTGTCAAGTTAGTTAAAAGAATGGATCATCAGTACAGTAAATGGTGCAACACTTTCCTTTACATTTCTGTGTATTTTTTGTTTTTCTTCAATCCAATTTTGTTATATTCTCAGTGTATAGCATTGTGAAGTTTGTTAGTTATATTTTTTTATATTTATATTTTAATCAACAAATAAGTCAAATCTATTTTAGAAAACTTGTATTTACAAATGAAATATTGACAGTAAATTTATTTCATTTTGTCAATAATATCAAAAGTGTATAATAACAAAAACAATACTTTATCACTTTGCAGATATGCTAAACATCTTATAAAAGATGTAAACAGTTAAATAAAAGTTAAATCCAATTAATTTTAAAAGACTTTATGTTTTATGATTTTCATGTAATCAGGAGACGCACTTTATATGAATGTACGTATATAGATGCACACACATATATATATATATATATATATATATATATATATATATATATATGCATGTATCTGCGTATAGATGCATAGATATGCGTAAATGTTATAATATTATTCGTATATATGGGTGTGTGTGCGTTCTATGTATGTTATTCTCTCTCTCTATATATATATATTTATATACTGTTCCAAATAAAATATTTACTATTGAGAATGTTGCATAGGCTCATTTTTCTAGGAAAGATTTACGCTAGTTTTGTTTCTATTCGTTGAATCAGTTGCGTTTTCCTTTTACATATCACATGTCAGTTCCAGCGAACGCGAGGTTTCAGGTTAAGCGAGGAGTGAGAGAATAATTGGATTTAACGCGTCGAATAATTCATCAGATGTCGACATTTGGAGCCTGATGTAAGTACATCTGAAAATTGTCTTGGAAAATCACTCATCTGGCCAAATTAAGAGGGATGCCTAATGACCCCGAAGTTCAGCAGCAAGTGATACGCTACAAGTTGTCGTATGTGTGGAGATGGGGCAGAAACAATTATGACTGGTAAAAAGGTCAGCTGACATGTCACTTGAAAGATCAATAGTTAGTAAAAGACGGGCCCATTTGCATAAATATGTTTTATAATGTGAGTCAGATACACTCGTGTCATAAAACGCATTTATGTAAACGTCGTCCCTCAAATTAGTGACATTCTGAGGTCAACTCAGTTTACATTTTTTAATGGTTTGGAGAGTTTTAGTGTTAGTGCAGTCAGAAATATGTGAAGTACTGCTTTGTGAAAGTCACGTGTGTTTCTGTAATCTTCCAATTGTCTCTACAACTACTTCTGTTTCAATTATTTCAGTTATTCAGAAGAATGACATGATATATATATATATATATATATATATATATATATATATATATATATATATATATATATATATATATATATACCGTATTTCTTAATTGGAAGAGTTTCCCAGCAGAGTGCTCAATTATTAATGCAAAAGTAAAATTAACTAGATAATTAATAAGAGCATGATATTTATTAATATTAAACAAAAAGTTACAACAACATATATGAGGAAAAAAGAAACAATGTTTCAGACAAAATGTAAAAATAAAAATGGAATAAAGGATAAGCAAATCAACACTAGCAAAAATAAACTCAAAAACACATATTGAATAGTTCTACCGAAATATTTCGATTGTCAACATACAATCATCATCGATCGGAAGCAGAAATTTAATTAAAAACAGAAAAGTTTTCAAATTTATACAAAGAACGCAATTTGAAAAAAAAATAGTCACGTGTAATAAACAGTAGAAAGGGAGAAAGAAATGTTAAAAAAGAAGAAGAAGAAGAAGAAGAAGAAAAAGAAGGAAAGAGAAAATCGGCAGTTGGTGAATAAACGCCGATTGGAAAACGCTGTAAGCTAATGCAGTGGGCAAGTAGTAATTTAAAATTAATGACGACAAGGAATTAAACAACAAAGGGGGAAGAGGAAGAGGAGGAGGAAGAGGGGGAAGAGGAGGGAGAGGAGGAAAAAGGACTAAAAAAGTTATCCGTTATCATATTGATTTAGGTTCATTTTGATTAGAATCGATCTTGCAGAAGAAGTAGAAATGTTATAGAATCCTGGTCTTTGAATAATTGTGTTATTATGACGTAGGATAAAGCATGATTCTATGAGACGACGGAGTTTAGTGTCGTGTATATGTTTTATTGAAATTGCCCCCTGTGTATTAAAGTGATGACGAAAAGAAATCATGTGGGTGCATAACGCGCTTGAGGTGTCACAGTTTTTTATAGCACGATTGTGTTCGTAGATGCGTTTCTTTAACGGACGTTGTGTCTCGCAAAAATATATTTTTCCACAATCGGCGCATGGTATAGTATAAATTCCAGCTGAAGTGGGAGATGTAAGGACTTTATTTTTGTTTTTATGTTTTTTTAAAATGTTTTTAATTGTGAGTGAGGTAGCTTGGATAATTCTGAAACCATGTTGGGAAAGAGAAGAGAAGAGATGTTTATTGCGAGAATTGGTAGGGAGGAAAACATTTCTTGATATGGGTTGTGTAGTATTAGGAGTTGTTTTCGTATTTTTGATATTTTTAGATGTATTTGGATAGCTTTATTTTTAGCGGAGAGAATGATATGTTTGGGGTATTTTAAAGTTGTGTGAGAATATTCTATTTTACTATATTCCTGAGAGAATTAATTCCTTGTCGTCATTAATTTTAAATTACTACTTGCCCACTGAAATAACTTACAGCGTTTTCCAATCGGCGTTCATTCACCAACTGCCGATTTTTTCTTTCCTTCTTTTTCTTCTTCTTCTTCTTCTTCTTCTTCTTTAACATTTCTTTCTTTCTTTCTCCCTTTCTATTGTTTATTACACGTGACTATTTTTTTTTCAAATTGCGTTCTTTGTATAAATTTGAAAACTTTTCTGTTTTTAATAAAAGTTCTGCTTCCGATCGATGATGATTGTATGTTGACAATCGAAATATTTCGGTAGAACTATTCAATATGTGTTTTTGAGTTTATTTTTGCTAGTGTTGGTTTGCTTATCCTTTATTCCATTTTTATTTTTACATATATATATATATATAAATATGTGTGTGTACATATATTTATGATATATTATAATTATTATAATAAACTATTACTAGCCGTCGTCCGATTGTATATATCCGTCTTACAACGTACGGATTGGCCAAAGTCTTATCTGTGCCTAACTTCTTCATATTGTTTGAAGAATTATCGCAGTGATGACATAGACACTTTGATAACTCAAAAAATATTTAACTGATCAGAAAACAAGTTTGCATAGCAGGTAGAGTTATAAATGTAATATAAGATGCGAGACTTTATAGGCTATAATATTGGCCAAATAGCCTGTCTCGTCGATGAACATATCGAGGTTATCGCCAAAAGAGCGACTTGCACTTTTACGATGGCTTTGCAATTGACTTTTGATCAAATTAAATCAGTTCTTAGTTAAATGATGACATGTTTTGACCAAGTTTGGTCTCCATTTGTTAAGCGATGTGAACACTAAGCTTACTATAAAGACAAACAAACACACAAACTCGATCGAACACATAACGTCCTTAGCGAAGGTAATTATCATAAGTTGTGTAATGTGTCTAGATATTTCACACGTTTCATGGCCCCTTCATCCTTTGTCCAAAATAAAGTGTAGATATATCTGTACGTTCCTCTAACTCTTCTTAACACTCGTCATATCTAATAATGATTTTAAACGAATAGTGAAAATGAAATATATGTGTATTCTACTCTGATATATTTTCAACGTCTTCTAATCAACGCTCACTACTTTTCTGTATTTATCAAACTCATTTACGGAGGTCTTACGTTCACCTCTTTCAACCTATATGTCATGTTCTACGAATATATTTTCTTTAAAAAATTTTAGTATTGTAATATTCCATGGAAAATGCCAGTATACTGAAATCATATGCCCTTAATATGGTTAAGATGAAAATCCATATACACTAAATGTACAAAAGCAAGGAAATTCCCAAATTTTTACACTTTTAATGTCATTAAGGGTATGACTACATATCAACCAAACCATTTCATTATCACATCACTACAGTATAAATCTCTATGCATGAGTGGATGAAGTGTGTGAGGTTCACTGAAGAATAATTCCTACCAGAAAATACATAGCCCTGTTGTGCTCGCATACCCTTAATGACAATAAAAGTGTAAAAATTTGGGAATTTCCTTGTTTTTGTACACTTAGTGTATATGAATTTTTATCTTAACCCTATTAAGGGCATATGATTTCAGTATACTGACATTTTTCATGGAATGTCACTACTTTTGTAAAGGCTATGCCTCAATACAATGCCTTCTCATAACTGATATAGTTGGTAGTTTGACTAATCAAGGTATATGGTAAACTGAAATTAAAATGCCATCAACTAGACACTAGAACCTCTATCTTTGCCAAAAATCAGCTGAATCCATCAAATGGTCGATGAGATATAGAATAAAGTGTATGAATACTGGTCATTTTAAGGTTTTTTTTTCTGGAAAACTAACATCTATGGTAAACTGAAATTAAAATTCCATCAACTAGACCCTAGAACCTCTATCTCTGCCAAAGATCAGCTGAATCTATCAAATAGTTGATGAGATACAGGGTGGCACATACGTACGTACGTAGGTACGTACACACAGATAACATGATTGAATTTTCTGGATCTCTAAGTTGCTTTGACTAATGATGCGGAAATTATACACACTTATGGAACCTATCAAATAAAAATGTTGTGCAAAGTTTTAACTAATGTAGTTTATTGGTTTTTGAGTTATGATTGATCAAAGAAATAAGATTTCCAGCATATGCCATTCGTGTTCTATTAAGGGATAGAGAACTCTCGCGCCTCCCTTGATTTAACTGAGAAATTGTTGTAGAGCGATAATTAAAACATACAAGTTATTTATGCAATTCGTTTCTATAACAGCTTAAGTATATATATATATATATATATATATATATATATATATATATATATATATATATAATAATATTCATAAATAAATATTAAATTATATTTTACCCACACACGACGTTCGTTCGAAATTTTCTGTAACAAATGCAGTGAAATGATAATTTTAGACGATCATAAGGCGCGAACCCGGTTCATAAGGCTACTTTTAGCTTAGCACGCTTTTACTCTATGAGCACAGCCATAGGAAATCATCACGTGTTTCGGGGGAATTAAGTTATATCTTTGCTGATTACAGCGTAAACATCAAGACAGACTAGAGAACTCAACGAACTTACTCGGAGTCTCGCTTTGCAGCTTAAGTAAATGTCTATTTTTAAATATCTCTTAACAGTGCTCAACTTTCTAAATTTTCTTAAAGGGACTTTATAATAATATTTATAAATAAATATTAAATTGTAGTTTACCTACAGACGACGTCGTTTCGAGCTTTTTCTCTTATCAGTACAGAATATATATATATATATATATATATATATATATATATATATGTGTGTGTGTGTGTGTGTGTGTGTGTGTGTGTGTGTGTGTGTGTGTGTGCGTGTGTGTATGTGTGTGAGAGAGAGAGTGTAGAGAGAGAGAGAGAGGGATTTTTGATATAGAATAGTTACGTTTTATCAATATGCAGTTTTTGCATTTGTCTGGGTAAAATTTAGCAATAATACATTTTAAAGAAATAAACCACTGAACAAATTAAATTGACACGGTTCAAAATACGGACATTTTCTTGTTACTCTTATTACTATTATGTTTCTCTACCTTAAAAGTAGATTTAAATACGCCTAAGTATCACTTTATTAGACAGTTGGGCATGTTACATTTTGAAATAGCAATTTACTCGATCATGATTTAATATATAACGTGTAGATATTTCCATATATATCTACGAGACACGTTGTCCGTCCGGACGTTGGTTCCTTGGTTTGTCATTCTTAAGCTTGAGATACCATTTCCATTGCTCAAAATGCAAATTGAACGAACGAATTTAAAGAATACCCGGACGCTTGTCTAATATTGAGCGCTTGATGTTAAAACAATACAGAAATAAGGACAGACATCTTATATAGAAAGTAGAGAAATATTGTCTCCTTATTTTGATTTAAATTACTTTGTAATGTGTTTACATGTGTGTCTTCAATCGTATAAAGCAAATATTAGTATGCGTTCTAAAATATTAAAATTTGTATTTCAAATCGATTTTAATATCGAATCCTGAACGATATTTTATTATTGATTAGTCATACATAAAAGAAAGATGGGATGCTTTTACCCTCACAATCAGATGTCTTCCAATTCTCATCCATAACGCTTGGAAGAAATCCAATACATATTTTTCAACATTCACTAGTACAATAAAACATTTTCTTTTGATTTCTTAGGATCCTGATTACCTGTAAAATAATAATATAAGATTGAAAGAACACATTTTGGCTTCATTTCCCCAAATGAAAACTTACAAACTTCGGTGTTGCTAAGTCTTGAAATATTACAGTATAATTCGATTATTACATTTGGAACAGTTATTTCCTAAAAGTAATTAATCTCCGAAAATTAAACTTAAACCAGGCCGAATAACTACAAAAATGATCAAAATTGATTGTCCTTTTTAATTCGTAGAATCAGGATTACCAGTATATTCTAGATTAAAAGAATAATAAAAAGTGAATGCTAATTCGTGAACACCATTTTTTTAGTTTTATCCAAACGTAAACCACTTCCACCGAAATGAAAGAATTTAAAATGTTGTTTCTTTTCAAATTAATTACTATCTTAAAAATTAATGGTTTTCTTATTTTTAAATTGAAACTAAATAAATCTACCAATATATTGGTTCATTTTAATTCGTAAAATCAGGATTTAACATATATATAAGTTTTATTTTTGTCCGAATGTATGGTGTCTTGTTTTGGAGAGATTGGATTACACCACTGTACTTTATGTCTAGCTCGTGTCTCGTGAGGAGGCAAATAAATAGAGACTGGTCTCTTATTGTATGCCTTTTCTGCACTTTCCAGGTACGATCAAAGTGCATACAATTAGCTTCATTATTTATTATAAAACATTAAACCTATTAGGTAACAATAGCTCTTTCAGGCCCAAAACACAGAAGAAAAAAAACAATCTATACATGGGTTTCAGTGCCCTTTGTAGATTTTATATCCGGCAGCTATAAAAAAAATTGTTACATCGGCTCAGTATAAAAACACTTTCCCGTAGATTTATCATGCAGCTCAATTTGCCAACATTTAAAAAATCGAAGCCGTTTACATTAAAACTAGACTTCCTGGGTTCATTGCCTTTCTATTCCTTAATTTTGAATTGCTCGAAGTTGGATTCATACGGAGAACATTTCTGTTTTTAACTTGGAACTAGTAACATTCACATTTTGTGCCTCTCTTATTTTTCGTTTTTGGCTGTTTCTTTTGTGTTTCTATTTTTATCTTTCGTATGTTTTTTTTTATATTTTTTTATTTTGATTGTTATACAAAATGCTTTTTATATAAATAATCATGTTACTTCCTCTGATGTGTTATCGCATTTGTGAATTTTGTATCTATTTTCTCCACTGTTTTTTATACTGAATATTTTTCCTATCCTATTATTGTTCTAGTTAAAATATCCTTAGTAGTAGTAGTAGTAGTAGTAGTAGTAGTATATTAAATAATATGTATTATTACTATGATTATTATAATTTACTTATTCCCTAATATGTAATGTTTGGGTTCTAATCTTATATATGTGTTCAATATTTATTTCATTTTATTATCATTAATAGAAGGATACGTGTCCCATCGCTGCCCGGGGAAAATAGAATATAATTATTTAACTTGAAAAAAAAACTAAATATTACAGGTTGTTATTTTGATTTATATTTTGACTACTTCAATCTAATATATACTAATACATTGGTTATTCAAACATGTTTTCTCAGTCTAGAAGGATTACTATTTCGCTGACCTAGGAAATAAAAGATAAAGTATCTTTTCGGTGTATTTTTATTTTACATTTAAAATCGAAGTAACGTTAAAGTCTTGTACCTGTTCAGATACAATACTTAATTTGTTATTTAGTCGCTCATGGGAGATTGCGGCAATTTTTTTTTTTTTGTCTCAATCCGGAGTGCCCTTGATTAGGGAGATGGATTTTTCCCCACATTAAAAACCGACAATGTATTTTAATCTGGCCTTTTGGGTATGGAAATTAATAGGAACAAAATAATGGTAAAATACAGAATAGTTAACAAATGCCTTATATCAATCAGCAAATATTTAAATCGATGGCAGAGGTAGACGAAAGGTCGGTTTATAATGATAATTCTATTCTGAAAAGTAAAAAAAAATAGAAATAAAAATAAACCGACAAAAAATAGTGTAAAATCGGGAATTATTTAAACCGAGAGTAGAGTTAGTCACAAAGTCGGCTTTTAATGTGGGAAAATCCATCTCCTTAACAAAGGGTCACCCAGGATTGGGACAAAAGTAAACATTACCGCAAACTAGAAGGATTTCTCCGCACCTGAATACATTTTTTAAAAGTTTTGAAACAGAAAGCCTATGCAGATCGATAGAAGATAAACCGGTGTCAGTTTTTGGTGATATATGTTTTTGCACAAACTAAAACACGACCTATTTTCAAATTGATAGAAATTTCAAAAGGTTTATTTAAGTCAAGGAAGGCAAACCATGTATTGTGATTGGAGCGGACAATGGTGGCAATAAAAAGTGCCACCTTTACGTTACTGACTTGTAGATAGTAATACAAAATCTGAAAAAAACAAAATAAATATATTTTAAAAAGTTCCTAAACATAAAATCTATGCCGATCGATAGAAGATAAAAACGATTGACTGAAATAGGATATCGGCATCATTTAGCGAGATAAGTCATTTTAGAAAGAGTCATTTGTTGGGGTAAAACTCTAGTTCTTGTTTTGCGGAAAATGTGTTTTTTCCGCACACTATAAAACGACATATTATGTTATTTATGGAATTTAAAAAGCATAGAGAAAACATTTGAAAAATGTGAAATCCGTGAGCAAAAAAAACAATGGGCTAAGTTTAAAATCGAACAGGAACAAAGAATTTAAATCAAAACTCAGAAAAAAATGCTTGTATATATTGTAAATAACATAATTCTGAAAAAAAACGAACGTCATTTTGCTTCGTCGTAAACTTTTACTTACAAGTTTGTGACGATGTTATTTATAAATTTCAAAAGCAAAAACACATCTCGATATGATGTGGCCTCGGTCAATAAAAAAATAACTATTTCTAGACTAAGGTATTTTTAATCATGAAGCCAATTCATGAAACAATTTTAAAATTGAGTGATTGTTCGAACGTAAAAAGATACTTACTTATAAAAGTATCACGTAAATACTTGGCATTTGCAAGCGGTTATGTGTCCGATAATTCTTATACTTGTTAATCGGTATATTTACAGATACTAATAAGAAATGTCATTCAGAATAGTTTAACGAATGGAGTCCGCTATTCCTATGGTTATTTTGATTTGAAAGCTTGTGTATCATGTAAAACATCTTAAGAAAGTCAAAATGAAATAATGTCGCTGATTTAACAGAAATTCATTTATTTTTAAGAACGGGCTCCGTGAATCTGAGAATGGTGAGAGTGTAGTGAGTAAAAAGGGATGTAACTTTTTCTTTGGAAAGTTCTTTGGTGAGAGACTGTTAATCCGGAAAAATGTAATAAATATGGACAGAAGAACAAATGTATGCATAATATCTCGAGGGTTAAAGCTAATTGGATTGTGGAACAGATTATCATGTGTAGATTTAGTTTCGAAATCTATAATATCCAAAGTGGCGGCGTAACTACTTTACTTTACTATAGAGATTAGTGTCATCATTATTATTAGAAGTATTATAAATTTATGTGCATCTGTTTTCCTTGTTACCTGTAATGAGCTGATATATATTTCTCTTAAATAAAAAGGAAATGGTTATGTACTTTTCTTGACTTCTATTTGTGATCTTTTGTAAATGTCACTGCAGAAAACACATATTTGAATTAAAATGTAAATAAAAACATATATAAAAGTATTCCTAATCGTCTTAGAAAAGAACCGTATGCCTAATCATTGGTTATCCTTAATTCTTGGTACTTAAATGGATAATGTTATAAATTTATTTGTCTCAATTTACTTTAAAATGTTATATATATATATATATATATATATATATATATATATACATATATATATATATATATATATTTATTTATAAAAAACAGAAATTCAATGTAACATCTGTACCGTCGGTTTCAAAGCGGGAGGTTGATCCCGATTATCGTCAGCTGATAAACATATTCAGAGAATTAATATGTTTATCAGCTGACGATAATCGGGATCAACCTCCCGCTTTGAAACCGACGGTACTGATGTTACATTGAATTTCTGTGTTTTATAAATAAATATTTACGCTCTTACTCCTTCGAAATCTCGGATTTCTTAATTAATCGAGCACTCTGCTGGATTTTCCCTGCCCTACCACACAGTAATTATATATATATATATATATATATATATATATATATATATATATATATATATATATATATATATATATATATATATATATATATATAAAGTGCGGTTCCGATTAGGTTCATTGAGTCCCATAGATTGTCTTGGTGTTATAGTTCGCCGCAATTAGCATTAATATAACTTAATTTCTCTGTATCAACTGATAATTTCCTATGGCCGAGAGCATAAAGCGAAAGCGTGCGAAGTCAAATGTAATTCTTTGAACAAGGTTCGCGCTTTGTGACTGTCTGAAATTCTCTCCCCCCTGCACTAATGAGACTCGAAACGACATCGTCTGTAGGTAAATATCATATAATATTTATTTATGACTATTATTGTAAAAGTCCATTTAAGAAAATTAAAGTGTAGCAAATGTGTCAGAACTTTAAAAGTTTAAACGCTTAAAATGATATGAATAAAATCTGTTACTGAATAATAGGAGGAAACAAACTTCTATGAGTCAATCAAAATGCAAAACGCGCAAACATGTAAACGGGAAACGTGATTTTTGTCTATTTTATTAGAAGTTCAATTGACCATATTCATTTGATGACATAATTACTAATAGAAAGTGATCATTAAAAGTAATAATGTGTATCATTGGACAATACGTGTGCATCGTTATAAAAAACTCATGTCAGAGATACAAATTTGGACGGCTGTAAAATATGCAGAATGTACGGTTGAAATAAAATAAAAGTTTATGAATCATATCATGACGTATTACTTGGAAACTTTTAAAAATAACGTAACAAATAGATTAGAATACCTGAATATTTACATGAAACATTATGATGACCACACAAGAGAGAAAAGTGCATAGTTATTTAGTGTAGGCGCGTGACCGCTGAAATAGATTATGTCACAAAACGTTGTTAGGAATGTAGGATGAGAAAAATAGCAACTTGTATTCATTTAATAGTACAGAATAAATTTTCTACAATAAATATTTTACTTCGGTATTACATACGCCAGAAAAAGATCGATGTACCATTTAAAAAGACAAATCACGAGTATCAAAACAACTGGCGCTACATTTCTGAGATAACTATCATATTTCCGCGCCAGTATATTTCATTATAAAGTTAAGAAGAAAAAAGAAGAATAAGAAGAAGGTGAAGAAAATGAACCCGAACGACAAGAAAATAAGAGGAAAAATAGAAAACGCATATTTTGCCACATAAAAAAGACTGTCATGTATTTTCGTTTAGATACATTGTTATGTTCTATGGTTATTATATGACATATTATTATTTCGAGGAAATAATAAAAACGAGTCTGCTCTACCTTTATCGTTACATTTGACACATAGATAATAAATTTTAGCGAGACTAGAAGAAATATGACAACGAAAATGTATACTAAATTATTAGCATATTCTTACTATTTTTATTGTTTAAAATCCATAAAAATATATATTATACCCTTACAAACTTTCCAGAATATTTTTCTAATGGCGAAGATTTACGTATTTTTACACAGGCTATGGCTAGCAATCTATGAATGTATTTCTGCGTATATTGTACAGTTGTGGAGTCTTAATAGAAATACAAGCTGCACGGGGCGTTGTGTGGAGGAGATAAGGAAGACATTTTGAAAATAAGTGGACATGAAAAGGAATAAAGTTCTTTTACAACATGGACAGAACAAAACATCGCATTCTTCAAATGTATTCGAATTCATTATCAATTGTTGTCAGTAATAATCGTCGTTCGATTAAAAGATATTTCCTTTATCAAAAATGGCAGAATTGGTTGCATTGAATTTGAATTTGAATAACTTATTGATTTCAATGTGTCATGACATAAATGCATATCCTTATAATGTATACATGTCATTATTTGGATCTTTGTGAATCGTGGAATTAAATAAATGCAAGAAAAAGATCAGTTTTGCCTTTTGCATACTGCACGTTCAACTGTTAGGCACAGAAATATTAATAGGCGATTGTATATTCGAGCAAATATATGCACGCTCTGTTTGCTTATTCTTGCTAGTTGTGCTAAAGTAGAGAGTACATGAATATTATTTTGAGTTAATAATAATTTGAACTCATTTCATAACCGAATAAATGTGTTTTACGTGACCAGTATGATATGAACTCTTTAAATTATCTCCGATATGTGTGTCTATGTTTTGCTTTAATAGATTTGTGACTTGTGATGGATGTAAGTCGGAGAGTCGTTATATTAGTTAGTATTAGTTGTAACATGTGTGAACCAGTGCAAGTTGAAGTGACACGGATTTTGGTAGATAAACCAGTTGCTACGAAATGTAAGAGGAAGAGATGACCTGTAACCCTAAGTTCGAGGCATGAGGTTAAATAGGTCAAAGTAGGATAAAAACGAAGGGATATAAGTCATCATGACGTCACATATATCGAGTTTGTTCGAGGAAAGTTTTATTTATCAAGCTACACTGAAGAGACTATCAATAAGCCTACCACGAAGCACAGGAAGACATAAGAATCAACATGGTAGCGGTGGTCAAGGAGAAGGAAGTGACGAAGAGAAACTAGGAAATTACACACGACGAACAGCCAGCAATCGAGAAGAAGAAGAAGAAGAAGAAGAAGAAGAAAAAAAAAATGAAAAAGAAGCAGAAAAAGAAGAAGAAGAAAAAAGAAGCAGAAGAAGAAGAAGAAGAAGAAGAAGAAGAAGAAGAAGAAGAAGAAGAAAGGCAGTGATAAAAAGGCATATATCAAACACTATAGTTTCACTGAGTAGTGGCCAGAAAAAGTTACGTAAATACTTTTTTTGTAACAAAAACGTTACATATGGCGATTTTGCACCGTTTCAGACGTTGACTGTCCTACATGTGAGCATCACGACTACGGGGTACCACGGGGACAACGTACGGGTCCTAAGAGAAATACTCAAAAAATGAAAATAAAAAAGTTGGGAGACGTAAAAGAAAGAGCAAAGAAATACAACAGAGCACCGGCTGAGAGAAAGTTTAGAAAACAGGGAAAAGAAGAAAAATGCAAGAAAGACAGACAGAACGACAATGTTAATATTAAGTAGCTTTTTATAATTTATAAATTGTTAATCACGATTACGTACGAAAAAGTATTATCAATGTGCTGTGTAAGTAAAACACTGAGAAAAAGAGAAGTAAAAAAAGAAAAAAGTTAGAAAAAGAGAAACCAACAGAAAAAAAAAAGAAATATAAAATCATTGTTTTAACTGTAGTGTATAGAGTATTGATGAACGTACTTGGAAGAGAAAAAAGAAATATAAAATACAAGGGAAAAGAGATAATAGAAAGACGAATTGACTTTTTAAAAAAGACTAAAAAGGAATGAAAAAGAAAAAATGGAAAAATGAAGAAAAAAAACGAAGAAACAGAAAATGGACGATTTGCAAAAGAACGAGAAAAAACAATAGAAGCGAACAGTAGAAAAAATGGGTCGATCTCGCAATTGGTTTTAAATATGCTCTCACACTCACACACACACATGCAATCTCAAAGGTGACAATTTTTATGATTAGACATTTCTGTTGCTTTTTTTTTAATTATTTGCATTTGATTGTTCGCCAAGTATTTTTAGATACTAACTGAGGATTGGTGTATGTGACAGACAGAGAGAGGAGCAAAGAGAGAAAAGAGAATTCGTTTGGTTTGGAGAGCTTTTTTCGTTGAATGTAGTTTGTTTTCGAGAATGAAAGACGAAAGAGAAAGAGAAAGAGGGAAAGAAAAGTGTGTGAAAATGAATCTTGTTTTACAATCGAAAATAAGAACTAGTAAAATACGGATGTTGTTATGAGATAGAAAAGGGAATTATGTTATGCCTGATTTGTAAATTACAATAGTGTGGCGAAGTGAAAGAGAGAGAGAGCTGAGGGAAAGGACAGGATTATGAATATATGTGTGAACGTTATATATGTTTCTCCTTTCAACATTTGTGGAATAGGAGAGTTGAATCTGCTATGTATTATTAACAGTAAAAGGTTTGCTTCGAAATGTGAGTTCATCTGCTTGTTGAACTTCTCAACTTTCTAAAAGTGAAAAAAAATTAAAATTAAAATGTGTAATTTAAAAATTTTGTAGAAGGAAGAAAAGTTCTTTCGGATCATTTTTGTAACAGTTTTTTAAAACTTTGCAAATGTTTTAATTTTCCGATTTTTTTTACTTTCGTAATTTTAGTTAATTCGAAATGGGGTTACTTATGTTATGTCAAATATCGCATTGATGTCTGTATGTGATCGTATTTTGTACCAAAGAGAGAAAGAGTAAGAGAGAGAGAGACTACGATTTTGTTATTTTTCAGTTTAACCAGAACTTTTTCTTAGTGTTTGAATAATTATTTAAGAAAAATGAAATAAATAAGGTTCTTTGTATATTTAAATTAGTGGTCGACAAAGTAATGCATTCAAAAAGAGGTATTTAGTGTGTGCTTCGATCTTATATGTTCTGTGTGGTATTTTTTTCTTTTCGAAATGAGATTGAATTGTGTTGGGGTCAAATTTGGATTTGTGGAGACCCCGATGTGCGTATGGAAAAGCTCGTGGAGCTAAAAGGATATCGATGTTCGCAGTGCGACTTCGGGCATGGACAATAGTTCTCCTCTCATGCCGTAAAAGGAACGGGATAGGTGATGACTAAAAAGTCATTGTTGTTTTGTGAGTAAGTAGAACCTAGATAAATACCATAGTTTCGTAGAAGATCTAGTATGAATGAATTCAGAATTAAGTTGTGAAATGTGGTCCCATCTTAGGATTTTTTATGCTCACTGACCTGTTTACTAGAGACACACACCGCGTAAATATAATAATAGGAAAGGGTATGGTTAAACATAGCTGGAGCTGCTGCCTGCAATTCCTACATCAATTGGGTAGAAGTTTCTTTTTATTTTACCTCTTCTCCAGGAGGTTAGGCACAGGGTCAGGGGTTGTTTTTTATGAAAGTGTTATTGTGGAACGGACTGGATTCGAACCTGGTACACCGATGTCGTTAGTCCGCGTTGTTAACTACTTAGCCACCGTGCAATCCACTGGGTGGGAGTTAAATAATGGTGTGGATTTCTTCGGTTTGTACGTCTGAAGGCAAATATATTTCATATATGGGGTCATAATAAATGAAGTTACCGTATTAATGTAACTATCAATAGTATGAGAGTAAGACGTGGACCTTTATTCGCGATCTGGTATGTACCGGTGTGAGTGTTAGAAATAACCTTTCACTTTTGCTGTGTAATTAGACCTATAAAATGGGTCTATTATGTAGAGTTCGGAGTTGGTGCTCACTCCTACAAAAACATGGTTGGGAATTAGATGAAAGTGTGATGTTTTTCGAAAACAGATGCTCCGTAGGGCAAATAATCAGGCTGATCTGTGACATTAGAACTCTGGATAAAAGTGTGATTTTTTTCGTAAATTCCTGCTGAGAGATATTGTGTGTCTCAAACGTCAGTTCCAGATATGGTGATTGTGTATAGAAACGGTACCTTATATAAAATTCGTTGGCTGACCACATACGACATATTAAAAGGAGGGGTTTCCGTTTTTTTCCTTATTTCGAAGTAATACGCGTGAGTTAGATTAATTTGCAATCACTTGTATATCGATGTATTAGAAGCATGGGTGTGGGTTGAATGCCTAAAGATCGAATGCAGTTGCTTCGTAGGGCAAATGGTCAGGCTGATCTATGACATAAGGACTTTGGGTGTGTAATATTATGGGATTGGAAAATTTGTCCAATCAAACGGTGGCGAAGGACGCCTCGTAATCGAATAATCACATGAGATGGCTTATAGACCGATATTGATTTTAAGAAGACTTTACTTACAACTAAGAAGAAATGTTATGTGAGACCGATCGGAAGTTCCGGCTGGATAGAAACCTAAGAAGATGGTGTTAGAGATGACCAGCCCAGTTTTGTTTTTAGTTGATATGATCCTGACCTAGCCTTGCAGTTAGGCGTGGAAATCACAGAATTGTTTTTTTATAAAAGAGGAATGTATGTTACATTGTGATGGGCGTAAGTAGCTGAATTGTTACTTCAGCTGGTATGAATTTTGACATGTGTGAACTAGTGTCGATCGAAGTGATACGAAGTTTGGGAAAGTAATCAGTTCTCACAAAATATAACATGAAGAGATGATATGTAAGGTAAAGTTCGAGGCATGAGGTTACATAGCTCGAAGGAGGGTAAAAAACAAAGCGCTATCAGTCGATGTGACGTCACAGATATCAGGTTCACACAGAAACGAAAGTTTGAAAGACAGATCGTGTGGGGTCAAACATTGGTGTTTAACCCTCCCGATCTCCTGCCTCGATACAAACTTTAAATTTTCAATAAACATGACTTGCGTCTCCTCCTCCTTTACGTTTTAAATAACTCTACCAATGTTTGCCCCCACACCTTCCACCGTTATTGTAATGTATCTCACCATCCTGATGAGCCTATAATTTATCTTGTCATAAGCGACTATTCTCGGCGTACATCACACAAGCTCACTCCCCCTCCCTAATGATCTTATAACTACAATTTCCCCACGAATTTCCCCCACACTTTCTACTGTTAACTATATTTCCCACTGCCACAATCTATTGGTAGCTCATAATTTATTATTTTCATAAGCGGCCTTTTAAGATCTGTTC
The DNA here is from genome assembly GCA_963556195.1 of Sepiola atlantica. Classification (NCBI taxonomy): domain Eukaryota; kingdom Metazoa; phylum Mollusca; class Cephalopoda; order Sepiida; family Sepiolidae; genus Sepiola; species Sepiola atlantica. The sequence continues at coordinate 112,198,980 of OY744517.1, read as the reverse complement.
CTCCTACTACCATTGTTTCAAATATTTTGTACTTGTGTGTTATTTTCTTCAGACAGTCATCCTGAGGAAGTCTTGAAATGAAGACGAAACGTTGATGAATTCATAAATTATATTTTTTGGGTTTTCCTTGTTTCATTTTCCATTACGTTGGAACACTATTTCTATTTTTATCGCATATATATATATATATATATATATATATATATATATATGTGTGTGTGTGTGTGTGTGTGTGTGTGTGTGAGTGTGTGTGTGTGTGTTCGCGCTTTTCATGATTTATGAATCAAATGTAGGCTTAAATTCCATTCCAATTATAGATCACCGGATTGTTTATAGGAAAGAAAACAATGGGACTAATGGTCAAGTTTTTTATTACATTTTAATCCAACCACTGAACCCAGATCTTTTTAGACCCAACACAAGAAATATGTAAATTTAAGATTTGTTATATAGTGTAAAAACAACAAAAGCCATAGTAATTATCCGTACCTCGACTACTAATACACTTTGTATAGCACTATGTAGTGTAAACACAATAAAGTATGTTTGATTTTAAGCAAGCATTTATTTAGTTACGAGATATAATTTATAACTATTTGATTCTTAAATTAACGGAAAGCAATATGTAAATAGTAAACCTTCAGAAAAGAACTATTTCAGAAAGCCGATGTAGCAAGTAGATGAAAACATCGGTGATTGGACCAGAGCGGGCACCAGCCAAGCTAAAACAGTCTTCTATGTTCTCGTTACATGCTGTGATGAACATGTTATACTATTAGATGGATAAAAATGCAAAACAAAACAAAAATCAATAAAAGAGAATTTTAGAAACCCGATAGTTCTAGTGTGACAGAGTGACGGGGCCCAGCGGAAAATTGAGAGAGATTTGTACATTAGTATATTTGGGACCCACACAGGGTAAGACGAGGCAAAGAATCAAAGTCTAAAAGATGACACGCACTGATAAAAATATTGTTTTCAATTTTCCGAAATGATGATGTTTCTGTTTCGAACACAACGAGCGATGGCTGCAGGTCAGGAATTAATAACTATTACAAGCTTTCATTGTTCTAAGGTTGACAAATCAGACAGCAGAGTTGAGCTCAATTCGAAAAAAAAAGTTGCATCCGAAGCCAAATACTGAATAAATGACGACAGGACTGGCAGAGAAATGGAAATAGAGGTTGACAGATAAAAAAAAAACGCCTAGGGTCCGTACTCCGATGAGTTTATGTACCAATGAAAATTGCTCCTGGGTAACGTAAGTAGATATTAGCCTGCCAACGCCAATTAACCATGTCAATTAATATACAGCAGGGTAATTCAGAATTTATTCAGTTTTGATAATATAATTCAGTTCTTATTTCACAAGTTAGAGAGAAAACAAGTTTTTGCTTGCCCGAGGGAATTGAATTACCTCACCTGGAGAAGTAAGCGTTATAAAGTGTTAGTATATCTATTAATAATGGAGTTTATGTATCTGTCTGTCTGTCTGAAGCCGAAACTCCATCAGAGTTAGCATGCTTATTTACTAAGTCCGTCAGCTTCCTTATATACTGCTAGAAAAACTACCGGAAACACTATGTGCGTTTCTCAATTTACATAATCAATTGTTTATCAACTTCTAATAAATTACTATTCGCAAATATACATTCATGAGTGTTCTCTTAAGATTTCCATATATATATACGCTATTTTGCACGCTAATAATCTCACTTATAAATTATAATTTAGACAGACAGATACATAAACTCCATTATTAATCGATTTCTTTTATTTACATATATACATACATGTACGTAGTAGGAAACCACTGATTAAACAGCCAGCGTTGGCTGTTTAATCAGTGGTTTCCTCCCTCCCTCCGGTAATTAAATATGTCGATCTGATTAAACAGCTAGCCTTAATACGGCGCGTTAAATAATATGTAAACAACAACGCTGGCATTCACCGTGCTTATTTTTTCATTTTTAAAACCGTTCTAAGTTTGTTTATTTTATTAATCTTATTAGCCATTATGTTTTAAAACACAAATTCACTGAATCAAATTGTTTAATTAAAATAATAATTAATTTAAAAATTACTATTAAAAACACGCGCGCACACACACACACACACATTATAACGAAATTAGTTTTCCACTTTAGGACCCGCGCTAACTTTTACCCCGTCGTTACAGTATTTTATTTTTTAAATTGTTGATTTTAATTTACGCACACTTTCTTTCCGCTTTGAGAAACATAAAATATTACTTATTATATTCTGTGATGGTGGACCTCTTAGAACTGCACAAGACAGTACCTCAGACAGGCGGAAGCAAGACCCGAAGACCAAGACATTACCGGTCTACAGAGTGAGCATCCGTTGGAACAGATACTACACTTTTATCTTAGCCAAAAGGCCGACGGGGATTATACGTAATTAACCAATCATTATCTAATGAAAAGTCGTTTTCGCGTAGATGTTAACATGTTCAAATTGTTACGTGACCCAAAATTACGCGCGTATTAATAAAAATTTGAATCCCTTAAAAAATGAATTCTTAAAAATTTTAATTTTCACTGATCACTTTAATATGGCAATGTTAAAAATAAATTGTCCTTTTTTAAATATGCAATAAAAGAGGATGTCGAAACTGTCTACGTTATAGCATTCAACGTTAGAAAGTGATTTTGAAACTTTTTAGATGAAGATTAATAATTTGGATTATTCGGACTACTATTCTCATCTTGGTTGTTGTATTCACAACGTTTCGACCGATGAAAGATTCGACCGGCTTCGAGTTAAATTTTATGTTTTCAAATTTGAAAAGATTTGTTAGGATCGAGGGTCGTGTTCCCCCGATTATAAACGTGCAAAGTTGGATCAAGCAATGTTGCATGCAAAGACAGAGTAATAATTAACAAACAAAATGAAGTAGTTCAAATAACGTTTATTGAACGTGTGTGTACGTGGAATGGTGATATGTGTGATGTATGCATGTGTGTCGATGGAAAAACAGTTCTTGAAAAGGTATAAGAAGAAATGAATCCGGCGTATGAAAAGTCTTTGAAAGCCGTACACAAAGAAAATGAGTTGAGAACTCTTACCGTTGTTTGACCACGTGTGTTGGTAGTTGTTATGCTGATGCTAGTTGAAAAGAAAAAGAGAAAAGCGTGATGCGAAACGCTAGTGTATTAGCGTCGTTCTACCGAGGCCAATTGACCAGAAGAGAAGAGTGAAATGGAACGCTAGTGTCAGCGTACTCCTGTCGAGGCTGGTGAAGAAGAGAGAGAATTTCCGTTTGCAACGGTTTTTATAGTCAGAAGGGCAGATAACTCTGGTGTCGCTTTACAGTGCCACCTGTCGGTGAAAAAGCGACACCTAATGACAAACCGGTGTAGTTATGTTTTGAAAGAAGGAGGTAACTGCTACAAGGACTCCCCCCCAGATTGAAAAATATTGAAAATATTATTCAATATGTACAGTTGTAGATGAGAAGCATTCTTTGTGGGTATGTCTGTTTTGCTGTTGAAGATTAGAAAAAAAAGTAGTGTGCACGCTACTTATTTCTGTGTTTCCATCTGTATTGAATGATTGATCGCAAGTGTGTCTGCGGAATGAGTGTTTGTAACACATGTGGATCTGCGTGTTGTTTGGGTCTGCATCAAGTTTGAGCGCAAGTGAGTCTGCGGTCGAAAAATGTTGAGTGCAAGCGAATTTGCACTTGTTGGTGGCGTTGTTCATGTTGATTAGTCTGCGTGGTGCGGAGCTGATGAACGAACGTTGAATTGTCAGTGTTTTCCGGGAATATTTGGTGCTTGGGTCTGCGCGGTTGTTGATAAGTGAGCACAAGTGAATCTGTGCGGTATTGATGAGTGAGCACAAGTGAGTCTGTGCAGTTGTTGATGAATGAGCACAAGTGAGTCTGTGCAATTGTTGATGAATGAGCACAAGTGAGTCTGTGCAATTGTTGATGAATGAGCACAAGTGAGTCTGTGCAATTGTTGATGAATGAGCACAAGTGAGTCTGTGCAATTGTTGATGAATAAGCACAAGTGAGTCTGTGCAGTTGTTGAGTTTGTTCATGTTAATTAGTCCGTGTTGGGGAACTGATGAACAAACATCTAGTTGTTGAGATCGGTGGTACACTATGGTCAAAATCAGATGCACAGATGTCTGCAAGTGAGTTAGCAGGTCCAGGTACAAGTGGGTCTGTACTGGTGTTGGTGCGCGTCGTTCGAGTTGATGTGTCCTCCTGTAGATCATCGAACGTCCAGTTGTTGAGTATTTAGTAATACGTGTGCAGTTGTACTCGTTTTGAACTGGTGTGATTTTTTCCCAGTGATGTCAGGGAATGTTTGGTGCTTGATGAATTTCCGGGAAGAGTTGGTTGTTCAAGTTGATGAGTCCTCCTGTTGATCAATGAACGTGCAGTTGTTGAAGAGGGTTGGTAGCCCTTGAAGGGTGATGTTGTTGCTTGCTGAGTCTAACTTTTTACAACCAGTATTAAGTCTTGGGGCTTGGTGATGTTGTTCGTGTTTGGCATCGTGTGTGGTCTGTTTTGTAGTTTTCTTTTCTTTTATATATATATTTCCAGCACGTGGGTAGAAGGGACAAAGAACAAAAAATGGAGCCGTAATTTGGTTCACACACGGATTGCCTTTTTTTGGTTTTCGTTTTAGTTTGTTTGAATGTTGGTTTCCACGTAGAGAAAGAATGGCGGCTTCTCTTTTCTTTGTTGTTGAAAAGAAAGAAAAAAAAATTCGTAATACCTTTTTTTTTTTTAATTTTAATTTCCACGTGGTTAGAGAAAAAGATGGCGGCTTCCTTTTTATGCTTGTTGTTGAAACAGAGAAAATAAGTTCGTATTTTCTTTTTTTGTTGTTTGAATTTTCATTTCCACGTGGTCCGAGAAAAAAATGGCGTTTTTTTTTGTTTTTTTTTATCAACACGTGGTCACGAAAAAGATGGGCAGCGTGAGCGTTTGTTTTCTTTTGTTTTCTTTTTATCTCCACGTGTTCAAAACAAAAAGGCCGTGGCGTCTTGTAAGGTCCTTTTGTTCGTCGAAAAAGAAAAAAAAAGGATTGGCAAAAGTTTGTCTTTTTCTTTGTATATAATTTTCCGACACGTGGGTAGAGAAAGAGAAGAAGAAAAAATGAAATTGTAATTTGTTTTATACTCGGAGAGAGCAGAGAAATGTTTTTGTTTTTCTTTGTTTGGGTATGTATTTCCACGTGGCTAGGAAAAAAATAATGGCGGCTTCTTTTCTTTTGTTTGTTTGTATATTTCTACCACGTGGGTAGAAAAAAAAAGGAAAAAGATGGGTGCGTAATTCGTTTCACCACGAAAGAAAAAACGAGAAATGATATATATTTTTTTTTGTTCTTGTACGAAATTAATTACTCTGCCCCATACAACAAAGCTTGCACGTCGGATCACCAATTGTTAGGATCGAGGGTCGTGTTCCCCCGATTATAAACGTGCAAAGTTGAATCAAGCAATGTTGCATGCAAAGACAGAGTAATAATTAACAAACAAAATGAAGTAGTTCAAATAACGTTTATTGAACGTGTGTGTACGTGGAATGGTGATATGTGTGATGTATGCATGTGTGTCGATGGAAAAACAGTTCTTGAAAAGGTATAAGAAGAAATGAATCCGGCGTAGGAAAAGTCTTTGAAAGCCGTACACAAAGAAAATGAGTTGAGAACTCTTACCGTTGTTTGACCACGTGTGTTGGTAGTTGTTATGCCGATGCTAGTTGAAAAGAAAAAGAGAAAAGCGTGATGCGAAACGCTAGTGTATTAGCGTCGTTCTACCGAGGCCAATTGACCAGAAGAGAAGAGTGAAACGGAACGCTAGTGTCAGCGTACTCCTGTCGAGGCTGGTGAAGAAGAGAGAGAATTTCCGTTTGCAACGGTTTTTATAGTCAGAAGGGCAGATAACTCTGGTGTCGCTTTACAGTGCCACCTGTCGGTGAAAAAAGCGACACCTACCGACAAACCGGTGTAGTTATGTTTTGAAAGGAGGAGGTAACTGCTACAGATTCTAGCGTAACTTTTTATATCGGGTACGAAATTAAAATCTAGTGTTAATGTTTTATTGTGATTATTTCTAGCGAATTAACGTTGATTTTTTTGTTACATTTAGAGCAAAGTAAACAGTCAACGTTATTTCCAGTTTCAAATGTAACACGATAAAATTAAACAGAAAAAAAATTGTATTTGGGGGGGGGGCAATAAAATGAGTATTCGATGTTAATTTTGAATAAAAGATTGAGAGTTTGGGATGTTTTGTAGGGCGAAAGTTGCCATCTTTATAAACAAACGAAACGAAAAAAAAATTGAAATTGACAAAAAGAACGAACTTTAAACTGGCATGTTGATTTGCTAAGGATTTTGATTCTTAGCAAATCTTAATGTAGTAAAAGATTGAAAAGTGTGGATGTTTTGTCGGCCGAAAATTATAGTCGCCATCTTTATAAACAATCTAAACGAAAGTAAATTGAATTAATAAAATATTTATTTTTTTAACGAAGAAATAAGTAAAATAAAGGGCGAAAAATATAGTCGCCATCTTTATAAACAATCGAAACTTCCTACCGTAATTTGCCTTTTCGTTAGGAGTAAAGTGTAGTATTCGTTTTGTGTTTTGATACTACACGCTTCATCTGTTTTGATCTCGGACACGGGCAGCGAACGGACATCCTTTGAGACTGAGGAACGTTACATTCATAGAGGAAAGTGACAAATCATAAATCTTGTTTCAAATAATTTCAAACGCAAATACATAGTTGAAGCACGAAAAATATATTTTACAAAAACTTCTTTTTTTGATCTGCTTACGAAAACAAAAATACTTTTCTGGTTTTAAAAAAACCTTTCTCGTTTGAAAACAAACTGTGACTAAATGTTGTTTTTAATGAATATTTTAAGTCGTATTTTCAGTCATCACACGCGTTCTGATAGTAAATGTACATCTACTTCGCTTAATTCCTATTTCAGTCACGTAGATTAATTCGAGTTAAATATCTTAAACTTATTTTTATTTTTTATTTTATTTTATCCTGTATAGTACAAAAGAGGAAGTTGTAGAAAGTTTGAGCGTACACGTAACAGCCAACGCCGAGATGTTGACATATTACAATGGTCACGTGACCCAAATGTAAGCGTGTGTCAAAAGAAAATTGAATTTGTTGAAAAGTGAAAACACAATAATTAAAATTTTCAGTGAGTGCTTTAATTTAAAATTGCAATATAAAAAAATAAATTCTCATTAACCGTAAAACAAACAACGGCGATGGTCTTCTCCCGGCGTGCCAATCACAATCACGTCATTTCCTGTTTAATTACTCGACATTTTACATTACTTGACATTCCAGGTATGGTTTAAAAACAGGCTTGTTTCTGAATAAATTGTATGTAATTAATTTTATCAATAATTTTTATTAATATTACTTTGGAGAAAAATATTGTAAATACATACGTAAATTTGACCATAGCAGTTATAAGGGTATATTCGTAAATATGAATTTATTAGAAGTTTAAAACAAATGAATTATGTAAATTGCAAAACACGCTTGTTGTTTGAGCGAGTGTTTGTAGCATTCGAATCGCGGATGCTTCCTTGGTCTTTTGGCTAAGATCAAAGTGTAGTATCTGTTCCCCATAGACTGGTATTGTCTTGCCCTTCGGGGCTTGATTTACGCCGGTCTATGGGATTGTCCTGTGCAGTTCTAGGAGGTCCACCCTCCCAGGCTTCGCCTCCCCTCTTTGGGGAGGAGTAAGTTTATTGCTTACTGTCTGAGGCGCCCCTACCGGGGAATGCCGACGGGGCTGCCCAGGCAATTTTTAAATGGCCAGAGTGCTCACCTCTCGAGCGCTGGCTTTTAACCCCACTTTCTCGACCCAATCTGTGGTCACATCTTACTTGTGGGAGTAAGATAAAACTGGCCTTGTGCCTAACTCCTGGGGAGGAGTAAATACCTTTTGTATACTTTATTTATATGTTATTTAATCTAAAATTAATTAATAATAGTTTCCCAGTGTAATTCTTAGGTTTACAAAGATTCTCGCTCACTTGAAAATTAAGTAAATAGGATTTACCCGCGCCCCCTCCCCTCTTACGTTTACAAAAATCCTCGAAGTGGGGCAGACAGAGAAGGTGCTCACTATATTAAAAGTGGATATATAAATCATTTAAAGATGATGTAATATCAATGGTAAAATTATTTGCTAACTATATTAAATTACTTGTTTGACTATTATCAGACGATATAGTGGAAATATCTATATGATTTATCAAAACGCGAAAATATGTGGTTATCAGAATTTTATATAGACGAGCTGAAAGTTCCACACGGTGTAAAATAATGAACATAAATACGAATTTACCAATAGCTTAATCTAAGTCTTAACCTAACAATATGGCTTTGATCCCGAAGTATTTACTTTTGAGACATGTCTTTAATCATACCAACTCATTTGAACATGTTGTGTCTGAATTGTTCTTCTTGAACAGCATTGGCGATACAATCAGAAAATGCTTACCAGTACACACTGTTAAATCAACAAGCCTATTCACTCTTCAACATTACATTGTCTACTTTATCTTTTAAGTAAAACCAATCAAATTAACTGAGCAATTCAAATCAGTTTATAAAGTAATGTTGAGAGGTTAGTATTTGTTGGGTAAGCTAATACCGTTTTATCAATAGTCCAATAACTTATTAAATGAATCCGTAAATGTATAATAACCTGTGCGATGAACAATGATTCATACAATACAAAATAGGCACCGAACAGAAGTTGTTTACACATCTGCATCTGATAATGTCACATTAGTAACGCTTTAAAGAAGAGCAAACCAATTACCATTTTAATTATCTTGTAAAGCGGACTCACTCTGATAAACAATGACGCCTATTGTTTTAGTGGAATACAAACCCATCTGACCGTCGCACGAAAATCAAGTCTCCTCGCGTCACATGTTAAACTACCAGAATAATTTGATCTGAAAGAAATTAGGTTGTTTGATTTTCATTGACTAATCTAAAAAGTTGGTTTTCCTTTCATTTTTTGTTAAATTCTTTTGTCACAATTTCCTTACACAGTTAATGTTATCGCTGTAATTACTGGTAAAAAGAACAATCACTTTATCCCTGACAAAATGTGGTGCGAATAGATACGCTTCAGATCTTTTCATTTGCTTGAAGACTAATTGTTCTCTCATACTTTCTACTCAGCAACTAAAGATGTTGATCTTGTGGTCACGTTTTATTATTGCTTGAATGCATAATTCAATCGTATATGCGTTTTAAAATGATAATCGGGTCCATTACAACTCATACATTTGTTTGTAATAGCTAGTGACGCATTTGCTCACATATTATATGATATTATATTATAAAGTTGCTGTTCAGAAGCCGGCAACATAGATCTGTCAATAATGTAAAAGATATGGCTGATTTTTACAAAACATGTATAGAGGTAACATGGTTTAAACACTCTTAAACATGTGTTATTTTCTCTTTTAAAACGTGATTACCCAATTTTATAAAATGTCTACAATCATTTTCTATTTCATAATAAAAATAGATTGGATTAAAGTTTTGAATAAGAAAAAGTAAAATTATCTTTCATTATCTATGTTGAATAAGACATCTCAAATCTTTAATTAGACACGTTCAAAATGTGTTACGACCATGAACATCTTTTATTAGACATGTTCCGAAATGTGTTAAGACCTTGAACATCTTTTATAAGACATGTTAGACAATGTGTTAAGATTTTGAGAATTTTTCACTAGACATGTTCTAAAATATGTTACGGTTGTGAACCGTAATCATTAAAATGTTCAAAAATGTGTTAAGACTAGGAAAATCATACATTAGACATGTATTTAAAATGTGTAGAGACCTTGAATATCTTTAATTAGACATGTTCAAATATGTGTTAAAACCTTAAGGATAGTTCATTAGACATGTTCCAAAATAGTGTAGGACTCTAAAAATCTTTTATAAGTAATGTTCCACAATGTGTTAAGACCATGAACATCGTTTATTCGACAGGTTTCAAAGTGTGTTAAGACATTGAACATCTTTTAGATGACATGTTTTAAATGGTGTAATATTTTTTAATTCTTTCATTAGACATGTTCCAAAATGTGTTATGCCCTTGAACATCGTTCCTTAGACATGTTCAAGAATGTTTTAAGACTTTGAAAATATTTCATTAGACATGTTCTGGAATATGTTAAGACTTTGAACACCTTTTATTAGACATTTTCTTTAAATGTTTAAAGACCTTAAACATCTTTGATTAGACACATTCCACGATGAGTTTAGACATTGAACATCTTTCATTCAGCATGTACCAAAATTTTTAAAGACCTTGAATCTATTTCATTAAAATTGTTCCAAACTATGTAAAGACCGTAGAAATCCTTCATTAGACATTTAGATCGTAGAAATCATTCATCAAAATGTTCTAAGATATGTTAAGACCGTGCAGATATTTCATTAGACATGTTCACAAAATGTGTTAAGAATGTGAACATCTTTCTTTACACATGTTCCAAAATGTGTTACGATTTTGAAAGTCTTTCATTAGACATGTTCTAAGATATGTTAAGAGCTTAAACATCATTCATTATACATGTTCTAAAACGAGTAAAGCCCTTTGAAATATTCCATTAAAATATTCCAAAACCTTAGAGATGATCGAAAATGTGTAAAGACCTTGAAAATCCTCGATAGACATGTTTTAAAATCTGTTAAGACCTTTGAATATTTCACTAAACATGTTTATAAATGTGTCAAAACTTTAAAAATCTTTCGTTAAATATGTTTCAAAATGTGTTAAGACCATGAATATATTTCATAAAAAAATGTTCCAAAATGTGCTAAAACCTTTAACATAATTTATTCGACATGTTCCAAAATGTGTTCAACCTTTGAATATCTTTAATTATACAGTTTTTTAAATGTGTTTAGTCGGTAAATATTTCATCAGCCATGTTCCGAAATAGGTTAAGACCTTGAACATATTTCATTAAACAGGTTCTAAAATGTGTAAAGACTATGAGTGTGTTTCATGTAACATGCTCCATCAAAATGTGTTCAGACATTAACAACTTTGATTGGAGATATTCCAAAATGTGTTAA
>OY744517.1:112100334-112182834 GCA_963556195.1 Sepiola atlantica | reverse complement strand
TAATATCATGTTACTTAACTATTATTTCTCTACATTCCGTAATCATTAATCGATCTAGCGATAGTCTGACACCTAGTTAATGCTAAACTTCTTTCTGATCATCAATACAGATTTAGACCAGCACGATCTACTGCAGATATCCTAACGGTCATTTTTGAACGCATATATCATACATTGGGTAAGACAGGTGAAGCTAGGGTGGTAGCGCTTGATATTTCCAAGGCCTTTGGCAAGGTCTGGCATGAATGGCTTCTCCTAAAACTGTACTCATATGATATTACTGGACAAATATTTAATATATTTAAATCCTTCCTAACAAAACGAAAGATCCAAGTTGTCCTCGATGGCCGTTAATCTAAGCAACATGACATAAATGCTGGTGTACCCCAGGGATCCATCATTGAACCTCTACTGTTCCTAATTTTCATAAATTACCTCCCTGATGTCATTGAGACTGAGATAGGAATATTTGCTGATGACACTACACTCTACTCTCGTCATGTAGGCAAACCCGACGCGCACATATATGAGGCAATGGCTGAATTCTTAGAACATGACCTCCAGTCTGTAGTGGATTGGAGTCAAAAATGGATGGTAACTTTTAATGCCGCAAGGACAAAGCTACTTTCCTTCTATAACTACAAGAAACCTCTTCAACCACCGATTGTCATGACAAATAACACTCTACCTGAGAGTTCATCATTAAAATCCCTCGGCCTACCTTTCACAGATAACATGAATTGGAACAAATACATTGAAGACATTGCCAGGGCTGCTGCTAAAGAGGTGGGATCCCTCTATTGTGCTAGTAAACTTCTCACACCTGACATTATTCTATATCCCTACAAAGCCACCATCCGCCCATGCATAGAGTATTGTTGCCACATCTGAACTGGGGCATCATCCACTAATAATCCCTCTTAGACAAGCTCCAAAAAAGAGTCGCCAACTTAATAGGTCTTTCGCTATCCACCAAGCCCCACCCCTGTCCCATCGCCGCAATGTTGTTTCCTTGAGCCTGTTTTACAAGTACTTTAATGTATTGTGCTCTGATGAACTTGCCGCTCTGATGCCCCCACGACGTAAATTTACTAGACCAACCCGACAATCTGCCAAATCGCATCTATTCACTGTGGAGGTCTCTAGATGCCGAACACTTTTTACTCCAAAAGCTTCTTTCGTCGTGCTGCTTGACTTTGGAACTCCCTTCCTGCTCCCTGTTTTCTTAATTTAGGTTGAACCCCCCCCCCCCCCAAAAAAAAAAAAATTTCACCCTTTTTCTTAGTAGCCCCTTACGTCTACAGTGGCGGCCTGCCTTGTTTGTGGTGAACTATGTTAAAAAAATACCTGAACCAACTTCTACTAAGGGAAGAGTTTCTAGGAATTATCAAATGCATATACGGTATGTAGCTGCGTGTGTATCACGGTCAGGTGAGATGACATAAAACGTCAAGTATTCCCTTATGGTCACACATCTTGTTGTGAACAGGCTTGATGTCGCTTTAATTCGGTGATCTAACGAGACCGATCCGTCAACTGCTATTTATATTTACAGTGAGATTTCTCCTGCACCTATCACGGCAATAGCTTTCTGACCAAAAGCTATATATACCATTCGCATTCGGCAGAGATTTAGGCCAATTATTGATACGTGTTTTATGAAACTATGAAATTATTTTCATTTAAATTCATAGAGGTTTATCCTTGGACCTGCTCGATACATTTATAAATGGGCATACGTACGAACGAAGGGTTTTAAGGAGTTTTCACTCTCCTACTCAGATCATCTACCCCTGTTACTCATGTAGCCCGATAAAACTGTTTTTTTTCTATCACCGTTATTATTATTTCATATTTCAATACTTCTAAATTTTGAAACCAAACAAGGGGAAATCCCGCTATCTTTTCTTAGACGCATTTTTATTAGATAATCCAAATAATTTATTGGATTGACAACATTGTTCGCTTGAATTTTAAAAAATGTAAAAGCACATTAACTTCATGAGTTTATCGTTACCGATACACTGTTCCTATTTAATAGGGCATGTTGTTTAGGTGACAATAACAACTATTAATACAATAACATGTCCGAAACGTACATTCGTTTTCCATTGCAACCCAGAAGATAAATTATTAAAATGGATTAAAACCGTATTATATGTATGACCAGCCTAACAATCTGATTATAAAATCAAAGTTATTTCGAATGGCGGTAAAAACGGGGCTTGTCAAAGAATGGCAGTGACTGATTTGATCTGTTTTTAAAATACATGTTTTGTTGTTGATGTTGTTCTTAGTATATGCAAGATATTTAACATTATTAGACCATTTCATGCCGATACTGTACATGTGTTTTGTATACGATTGATTTGTAAATTAATTTGAATTTGAACCGAATTTCGTTCATACTAGGTCTTTCCAAATTATAATGACTGAACGTTGCCTAACCGCTGTGATCTTCTGGGAAACAGTGTGTCAACGTGATTACAGTCACATTCATCAATATTGTAGGTGTTTGATCGTCTATATGACTACCAAACGTATGCACTCATTAGTAATAGTAAGTCTAAATAATAAAAAATCATATAGAACTAAACACTCAAACGGCGTATTATTTTCATAACATTTCTTCTGATGCTGTGTAGAATACAGCCGTCATATCGATTGAAATACTCATTATTTCAAAACTAATTACATATGTCAGCTTTCTATAGTATCAGATGTGATTGATAGGATATGAATATCTTATTAAAATTAGATAAGTGAAAACGCATTTTCCAATATAATAGCGAAATGTGCAAATACACTGCACTTTTATTTATTTTGTTTTAATTCTTAATTTTTGTCGTATAAAGTGGTTTTCATAAAATATTAAACGTCTACTCTAATCCGATTTTAAGTGAAACGTATCCCTGCTCTCCTCGACTTGTAGCCAGATTAATTGGACCCGATCTTTTGTAAATATTTTCGCATCGGGAGGACTTCAGGGTCAGGTTGGTCTCTTTTAAAGCTCAAACCAGTGTTAGCTTAAGTCATTAATAGTCTACTCTTTTCCGTGTAAAGTTTTGTTTTCCTTACGGGTAAGGGTCTTTTCTTTTTTAGTCTGTAATCAGTGATAAATATATATCGAGAGTAGCTGACGAAAAAAATGTTGCTCACTTATCAGAACGGAGAAAGTCGTCTATGGTTAAAACTGTTAAGTTTGTTAGCAGCAAATAACAAATGAAAAATGTAAGAATTTCAATGAGGCTTAACACATCTTTCACATAAAGTTTCTATTTTTAACTTCATTCAGCGAATTAGATAGATGTATCATTGTGCTGGTGCTAATGTGCTAGTGTGCTGTACAGAAGATGCCAATAGGCATGCCGCTTATGTCGGTGCTTACAAGTGGTGTTCAATTTCTCTACTGCAAATTATCAATCTCTCAGATCTTTCCTTGGCCATTCTGACTGACAAGAAAGGTGAACGGTGACTTTATTTCATATTCTGAATAAAACATTTCCTTTTGTTTTCCAGTTTAATAATCATAATTCCTTTATATCTCTACATTTCTGAAGGCGATCTACACACACTACCACATCTGTTATACGAGATATAGGCCAAAGAATTGAATTTCAAGCCAGCGAGACAAAACATTATATTTATAATCCTTTTCCATAAACAAGTATGAACTTAGACTTTAGAATTGACGCATTAAAATAACGTATTTGATATTTTTTTTATGGTTTCACTCAACTTTCCAAAGATTTTCTTGGAAATTACAAAAAATACATTTTCTCTTTACAAGTCAGTGCTTGTTACATGAAATACAAAAAAGATTTTTGTTTTTCTTTTCAATATGACGTAAATTACCTTTCTTAAACTTCTTCATAATGTTACCTTAAACTTAAATCTGGAATGGAATTGAGTATATATCTGTATCTCCCCCTCCCTCTCTCTCTCTATCTTACTCTCTCTCTTTCTCTCTCTCCCTCTCTCTCTCTCTCTCTCTATATATATATATATATATATATATATATATATATATATCGATAGATGCAAGTTTCAGATGTTTTTAATAATCCGTGAAACTGTAAAGCTGCGGTAAAGTATGAAGGTAAATCCATCGTTTTGTCATCTATAATATACAAGCAGGACTACCCGATATTTCCCGCTGCGATAAAAAGCAAAGTAGTAGAAATTACATAGTGTCTCTAACATCTATATATAAATCTATCAATCGTTCTTCTTCTCTCTAGCCGTCTCTGTCTCTCATCCACATTATTTCCGTCCCTTCCCCAACCCATCCTTCCCCTTTTCGTATCTGATGACTCTCTTGTTTAATGTGTTAAAAACAAATAATAATGTTATGCATTTCACCGGAGTAATCTGTTGTAAATGTAATAGTGTAATCTTGTATTTATTGCGTTGGGACATACAAAATAGAAGTTAAATAGCAGGTGTAACATTTTTATGTTAAAACTTCTCTCTCTTTCTCTCTCTTATCGTGAAACCTTCGTCTATTGCTTTTCTCTCTCTCTCTCTCTCTCTCTCTCTCTCTCTCTCTCTCTCTCTCTCTCTCTCATTCTCTCTCTCTCTATCTCTTTCTAGCCGTCACTTTATATTTCTCCCTTTCTGTAATATTAGTAAGACAGCCTTAACAGAACTGCCAAAAGTACCGTTAAAATAAAAGTATAAAGAAAATTAATGTTGATAATGATTATTGATCTCGCACAATGCCAAGTCGAACAAATAGTCCCGGTCTATACCTAATTTGTTGCCCCCTCCCCCCCCCCCCATTTCACAAAAATATGAAGATAAATGATGTGCATGAAGACAAGTCCGTATCAGTTACCAAAAGTAATACTGTCATTTTATCATTTTTATCCCGGACAACACCAAGTAGACCAAAAGGCTAGACTGCACAATACCCCGAAAAGCGTTTACCATAGGGAGCTTAAACTACAGAAGCCCCCGAAAAGAATAAAAAGTTAACGGCCGCGCCTCTGTTGTACAAAAGAATCGAAAGTTTTAGAGACGCGCCACTGTTAAACAAAAGAATCATAAGTTTACAGACGCGCCTCTGTTGTATAATATATTCTAAATTTTAGAGACGCGTTTTTGTTGTACAACAGAATCAACAGTTTAGAGACGCGCCTCTGTTGTACAAAATAATAAAATATGTAGAGATGCGCCTCTGTTGAACAAGAGCATATATAATTTACAAACGCGAATTTGTTGTACAGACAAATCATAGTTTAGTAACGCGCCGCTTTTGTACAAAAGATTAAAAGTTTAGAATCACGCATCTGTTGTACTAAAGAATTGAAAGTTGAGAGATACGCCTCTGTTGTACAAAACAGTCAGAAGTTTCGAGACGTGCTTCTGTTGTACAAAAAAATAAAAAATTTAGAGACGTGCCTCTGTTGTATATAAGAATCAAAAGTGTATGCACGCGCCTCTGTTGTTACAAAAGAATAAAAAATCTCAGAGACGCGCCTCTGTTGTACGAAAAAAAAGTTAGAGACGCGCCTCTGTTGTATATAAAAATAAAAAGTTTAGAGACGCGCTTCTGTCATACAAAAGAATCAAAAGTTTAGAGATGCGCCTCTGTTGTACAAAAGAATCAGTAATTTACACACGCGCATAAAAAGTTTATAAACGCGCCTTTCCTGTACAAAAGATTAAAATGTACATGACAGCGCCTCTGTTGTAAAAAAGAATAACAAGTTTATAGACACGCTTCTGTTTTACAAATGAATCAAAAGTGTAGATATGCGCCTCTGTTGTACAAAAAGTTTAAAAGTTTACGCCTACGCCTCGTTTGTACACAAGAATCAAACGTATAGAGGCGCGCCTCCGTTGTACAAAAGAATCAAAAGTTTTGAGACCCGTCTTTGTTGTACAAAAGAATCAAAAGTTTTGAGACCCGTCTTTGTTGTACAAAAGAATCAAAAGTTTTGAGACCCGTCTTTGTTGTACAAAAGAATAAAAAGTTTAGAGACGCGTCTTTGTTGTACAAAAGAATGAAAAGTTTAGAGACGCGTCTCTTCTGTACGAAAAGAATCAAACGTTTAGAGACGTGCTTCTGTTACACAAAAGAATGAAAAGTTTAGAGACAGGTCTCTCACGTACAAAAAATCAAAGGTTTTGATGCGCGCCTCTGTTGTACAAAAGGATCAACATATATAAGTCGCGCCTATGTTTTACAAAAGAATCAAAATTTTAGAGACGCGCCTATCCGTTGTACAAAAGAATCAATAGTTTAGAGACACACTTTTGTTGTACAAAATAATCAAAATTTTAGAAACGCGTCTCTGTTGTGCAAAAAAATAAACAGTTTAGAGAACCGCCTCTGTTGTATAAAAGAACTAAAAGTAAAGAAAGGCGCTTCTTTTGTACAAAAAATTTAATTAAAAGACGCGCTTCTGTTGTACCAAAAAAATAAACAGTATATGTACTCGCCTCTGTTGCACAAAAGAATAAATAGTTTAAAGACGTGACTCTGTAGTTTTAAAGAATCAAAAGTTTAGAGATGCGCTTCTGTTGTAAAACAAAATCAGAAGTTTAGAGACGCGTCTCTGTTGTACACAAAAATCAAAAGTGTAGGGACGCGCCTATGTTGACCAAAAGAATGAAATATTTAGAGACGCGCCGCTGTCATATAAAAAAAATCAAAAGGTCAGAGGCGCGCCTCTGTTGTACAAAAAGAATTAAAAGTTTAGAGACGTGCTTCTGTAACACAAAAGAATCAAAAGTTTAGAGACACGCCTCTCACGTACAAAAAAAAATCAAAAGTTTAGAAGCGCGCCTCCGTTGTACAAAATAATTAAAATATTCAAGACGCGCCCACGTTTTACAAAGAAATCAAAAATTTAGAGACGCGCTTCTGTTGTACAAAAGCATCAATAGTTTAGAGACGTATCTTTTTTGTACAAAATAATCAAAATTTTATAGACGTGTCTCTGTTGTACAAAAGAATTTAAAAGTTTATAGACGCGCCTTTGTTGTATAAAAGAACTAAAAGTAAAGAGACGCGCCTCTATTGTACAAAAAGAATCAGAAATTAAAAAACGGGCCTCTGTTGTATAAAATAATGTAACGTTTTTGTACGCACCTCTATTGTACATATCAATAACAAAAGTTTAGAGACGCTCTTCTGCTATACAAAAGAATCAAAAGTTTAGAGATGCACCTCTGTTGTATAAAAGAATCAGTAATTTACAGACGTGCATTTGTTGTACAAAAGAAGAAATAGTTTAGAAACGCGCATCTGTTGTACAAAAGATTAAAATGCACAGAACCACTCCTCGGTTGTACAAAAGAATCAAAAGTTTATAGACGCGCTTCTGTTTTACAAAAGAATCAAAAGTGTAGATATGCACGTCTGTTGTACAAAAAGTTTAAAAGTTTACGTCCACGCCTCGTTTCTACACAAGAACCAAAAGTATAGAGGCGCGCCTCTGTTGTACAAAAAGAATCAAAAGTTTTGAGACGCGCCGCTGTTGTACAAAAAACTCAGAAGTTTAGAGACCCGTCTTTGTTGTATAAAAGAATGAAAATTCTAGAGACGCGTCTCTGTTGTACAAAAAGAATCAAAAGTTTAGAGACGCGCCGTTGTTGTACAAAAGAATGAAAAATTTAGAGACACGCCTCTGTCGTATAAAAGAATCAAAAGTTCAGAGAGGCGCCTCTTCTGTACGAAAAGAATCAAACGTTTAGAGACGTGCTTCTGTTACACAAAAGAATCCAACGTTTAGAGACGTGCTTCTGTTACACAAAAGAATCCAACGTTTAGAGACGTGCTTCTGTTACACAAAAGAATCCAACGTTTAGAGACGTGCTTCTGTTACACAAAAGAATCCAACGTTTAGAGACGTGCTTCTGTTACACAAAAGAATCCAACGTTTAGAGACGTGCTTCTGTTACACAAAAGAATCCAACGTTTAGAGACGTGCTTCTGTTACACAAAAGAATCCAACGTTTAGAGACGTGCTTCTGTTACACAAAAGAATCTAACGATTAGAGACAGGTCACACAAATAAATCAGAAATTCAGAGACTAGCTTCTGTTGTACCGAAGAATCAACATATTAGAGACGTACCTCTGTTTTACAAAAGAATAAAAAGTTTAGAGACACGCCTTTGTTGTACAAAATAATCCAAATTTTACAGACGCGCCTCTGTTGTACAAAAGAAAAAATGTGTAGAGACGCGCCTCTGTAGTACAAAAGAAGCGAAAGTTCAGAGACGCGCCTCTGTAGTACAAAAGAAGCGAAAGTTCAGAGACGCGCTTCTGTTGTACAAAAAAGCAGAAGTACCCTGTATATCAATCGGATTTTGAAGTTTTCCTGTCCTTCTTCTCTCTATATGACGTCATTTCTGGATTAGTTGTAGGAATGATACGGGTATCAACGTAGAGCCTGGGAGAGTGGACATCCTCTTTTATAGAATTCGACTCAGACCAACAGAATAAAGGACGGTTCTTGAATTCCCCCAAGATTTGGGATCTATTAATTTTTAATCACCCCCACCGCAGCCTGCCGCTGATGTTATTTCATGTTGAATTTTACGACATAATATAATTGTTGTTTTTTTTAATTAATACATAATTAAATGTAAATGAAACTGAAAATAGATGAAATAATCGACTCCTAATGAAGTCTGCCCAATAGCCACCCTTGGTGTAGATTTAGAGGTTTGGGAATACTGCCCTTACCATTTTTCGGTAAATTTTACATTAGAATACACTTTTAGATTTTATCTAGATGCTCTAACTTTTTTCTATAGGGCACACACGCACATACATACATACATACATACATACATACATACATACATACATACATACATGCATGCATGCATACATGCATACATACATACATACATACATACATACATACATACATTAAGTGTGATATATATAGACTCGCCAAAATATCCTCGCTACGGTCGTATATTTTAGCTAGGAAGCGGCGTCTCTTCCTGCTGCAACTGAACAGTTCCACAATCAACCGAGCGGGTTCAATGAATCGTGTTAGTTAATTTGAAAGATTTTAACACGTTTAGTGAGTTAGCTCAGTCAGTAACGATTAAGACTTAAGTTCATGGTTTCGATTCCCAGTTTCGGTCTCAAGTTTCACCGTTGTTTATTTATTTATATAAAAAAGATTTCTTCCGGTTAGAAAAATGTTCTGCTGACAGACAGACAGACAGGCAAAGTCACGCTATATTATAGGTTAATAATTTATTTGACTTGTTCATACATTGATTGATTCACTCATTACGGCAACTAATTATTTTAATTTCCAAAACGCTACATTATTTATAACGATCTTACAGTCAATTATTGATTACAAATTGTGTAACATTAATTCATTGGCCCGTCCATAAACCTTGGCTTTTTGGTTAAGATCAGAGTGCAGTGTCTGTTCCAATGGATGCTACACTCTTTAGTCTTGGACTTCGGGCATTGATTCCACCGGTCTGGGGTATTGTCCTATGCAGTTCTAGGAGGTCTACCCTTCCAAGATTTGCCTTTTCACCCTTTGAGAAGGGGTTAGTTTATTACAAATCGCCTGAGGCACTTCAACCGCAGAATGCTGACGGGGCTGCCCAGGCATTCGTTGTAGGCTAAAGCTTTATTTTATTACTTTTCAAAATAGAATTAACGCTGATTTTTTTTACTTTTGGATGTTTTATTAAGTGTAGTATTTTTATGCTATATTGAATCTGTTCTCGGTACTTTTGCAGTTTACGGACCATGCTGAAATAATGTTATTATTTAGAAACCCAGTATAAATAAAAGTGTATGATTTGATTCTTACAAAACAGAATATGCCCTACTTTTGGAAGCCAACCGCTTCAATATACCCACAAAAATTTATAGCAAACATAGAATTGTTATATTGGGTACGAAGTTAAAATCTAGTGTTTTTTGGGGAGGGGGGATTTTTTTTTCTATAGCGAATTATTTGTTAACGTTGATTTTTTTACTTAACGAGTAAAGTAAAAAATTAACGTTAATTCTATTTTTAAAAGTAACGAAATAAAAATAAACCGAAAAAAATAATATTCTATTCGGGGCTGGGTGAAATAAAATGTCAATTTGATGCTTATTTTTAATAATGAAGACGATTCTCTATTTTTAAATAATTGCGATTGATTGGTTCATGTGAGTCACGTGAGACAAATCCTGGCGGCCAGTGGCGTCTAGTAGCGATATGTGGCGGCGACAAAAAGTGCTGCTGCTGCGCACCCATTTTTACTACTAAACATAAGTCCGGGTGGTAAAACGAAAATACATTGTAAAAATGTATGTATTATATTACTAATCTTTCGTGGAAAGAAAAAAAAACAAGATTTATTTTAGAATGCAGATTGGTGGATCAGTTTAGCATTTTGGTTTCTTCGGAAACAAGTCAGTCATTTTAATTATTTTAATAGTTCATAAAATTTGATGAAATACTTTGTGACCCTTCAGAAATCTAAAAGGAATTTGGAAGATTTTAAACTGTCGAAGAGAAATAACTTTAAACTGGCATGAGGGTTTGCTCAGAATTTCTAATAAAGACAAGTATCTTCATTCATAACAAAACAAAATTGGTTGATTTAAATATATTACAAATTCACATTATTTACAAATTAAACATAGTAATGACGTACCAAGTATAGAATATTGCCGACAAAATTCTCGAAGTGGACAAAAAGTACGTCTTTCTACAGAATTTGAACCGAACTAAACTGACTCAGAGTTGAATGTCTATCTGGAGTGCTATATGGTAAGATAAGAATATTAAACTCTCATTTCGAAAAAAATAGGGGCCCATATTGACACAAATGTTTGTGATTTACGGAAATGGTCGAGCTGTCGCTTAACAGTCAATTAGTTTAAAATTAGTCCTGACATTACATAAGACAACTTTTTAATATTTACTCTGACGTAAGGTTAAGAATCGGTTTAATCCAAGGCGGATCGCATTGGTTTAATCGTTTTGATGCTCATTCTGAATAGAGTTAAATGGGAAATTCTCACTCCGTCATACGAACTAACAAGAACCAGAGGTTGGTGGTTCGATCCCAACCGACTACCAGAATTAATTTTTTAAAGTGACCTAAATATACATCGAAGGGGATGGAGACGCCCTGGAAGACAGAGTTAGTACTTACTTTTGTCCCGGGAAACGGGGTGAGGGGACTGGAAGGTGGTTAGAGAGGGCAGGTAAAGGTGAATGGAATGATGAGCAAGCAGGAAGACAGTGGGGCGAGGGAGAGGGAGAGGGTGGGCACCGGGGGGGGGGAGAGACTTAAAGCTGAGAAACGGGGTGACGGTGGCGACCGGGGAAGAGAGAGCCTAGGGCAACGACGGGTACCACTGCAAGTTATATTATAAATTAACAAACAATATAAAAATAATAAATTCAAACTGTTTGTTAAAAATAGAATTTTTTCTTAACAAAATTGATATATATTTACCGACGTATATTCTAGTTCGGCGTTTCACGTGTACTATGAAACTGAGCATTATAAAAAAAAACATTAAATCCCTTACGTTCGATGTTGTTCAAAATGGCGAGCTAAGGCGAAAATATTTTCCAGATTTTAAAATAAAAATACTCTTGTATCAAACTTTGTAAACACAGATCTTATTTTAAAAATAATTGTAAATGCAAAATATTATCATGTGTTTATATCTCCCTCCCACAGCGGTAAGATGTGACACAAGGTCGGGAAGTTGGATTGAAAACTTAAGGGAACAGCACTCTGTCTTACAAAAATGCCTAGGCAGCCCCGTCGGCATTCCAGAGTAGGGGCGTATCATGCCATTAGCAATAACTAAACCTTTTCTCAAAAGGTGAGAAGACAAAGCCTGAGAGGGTGGACTTCCCGGGACTGCACAGAACAATCCCTAAGTCCGGTGGAATAAGGCCCCAAAGTCAAGACGGCACTAGTCTAAAGAGTGTAGCATCCATCGGAAAAGATACTACACTTTGAAAAGCAAAAATGCTGAGAAAGAAATTCAAAATATTATTGCTATAAAGAAAGTCAACTATAAAAGCAAGTTTGAAGTATCAACGTTGAGCTGACAAAATTTGCCCGACTTAAATAAAAATAGCCTCGTTGCCGATTATTTCGTACCGACTAAACAGGGATATTTTTCTTATTAAGTTTTCTCATATACTTTTAATTAACATTTATTTTTATATCATATTAATTGTTTTAACACCAATCCGTAGTTCAAGTTAAATATTCCAAAACATAAGTTTGAAATAAAAAATGCTGTGCACGTGTGTTTGTTACACCAGAGAGAGAGAGAGAGAAAGAGTTGGGGAGGAAGAGATAGGGAGACAAAAGCCTCGTACCTAATTTTTCACTTAGCAAAAGAAATTAGTACATTAATTGCTAAACCTTATTACAATCTCAGATCCATATCTCAAATGGTAGGAAGGGAGACTGGAGACGTCAATATTCCGGTTTGGAGTCCCAGTCTCGGTGTAAATCTATTTATTGTTTATTTATGTATTATTTAGTGGTTATGATGCGCCTTAATGTATTTCTTAAGTTTACAAAAATTATCTGCCACGGACAGACAGAAATCATGACACCGTTACAGAGAATGTCCTCCTTATATTGTAAGTAGATATATATATATATATATATATATATATATATATATATATATATAATAACTGATATTAAAATGTACTTAAGTTTCACATCATGACCGATCATTAGAAGTCTATCCTAAGAACTTCAATCAATATCTCTCTCTCTCTCTCTCTCTCTCTCTCTCTCTCTCTCTCTCTCAGGACATTTATCAAAGAAACGAAAGAAAAAAGTTTGTTTATTTGTGTTTTTGATGAAAAAAAATGACACAATACTGGTCAACTCTGATGATAGAATTTTATTCCGAAATTAATAAGATTAAAGTAAAAATAAAATAAAAATGTTTAATCTTGCATTGATAAAGCTTTTATTTTCAATTTATAATACTGACCCAGCACTGCTTTAAATGAACGACCCATTTTATTAAACTCTAGCATGCCAATGCTTTCTTCGTTCTACAACCAGAATTTGAATTCATAACCGCCAACGTCATCGGCGTGGATACATCACACTAAGGACATTTATCAAAGAAACAAAAGAAAAAAGTTTATTTATTTTTGTTTTTGTGTTTTTTATGAAAAAAAAATAACACAATACTGGTCAACTCTGATGATGTAATTTTATTCCGAAATTAATAAGATTAAAGCAAAAAAAATGTGTAATCTTGCATTGATAAAGGCTTCTATTTTCAATTTTATATATATATATATATATATATATATATATATATATATATATATATATATATATATAAAGTCTGTCTATCGGCTAAAAATGATGAATTCTTTTCAAATTTGACAATTGAGAAAAATATCATTATCGAAAACGTAAATAGATGTAGATTGTAGCTGTTTTTATAATTGGAATTTTAATGTTTCGATTTGTCCGTTATTCATCAGATAAAAATGTAATTTATATATATATATATATATATATATATTAAAAGAAAAGTCAAGTTTAAAAAATAAAACTGTGCTTATATCACAAAGAGACAAGCCATACCAATTCTTTTATATAAAAAGAAATAATATTTAAAATATCCAGGATACAAGTTAATGGTGCATGTTTTTTTATGAAAATCGCTCCAGACAAAGCATGAAGCCACTTGATGTAAGTAGCTAAAGAGAATACTACTTCAAGGTCAAAACCTAGCAAATGATAAATGTTACGTAGATAGATTTTAACTTCAAAAACAGCAATTCTTCTACCTTTGTCAGAAACATCGCTTATGCACTGTGAGGACTAAAGGACAAAATAAGGGAAGCTAGGGTTACGAGGCTGCCGAAAGTAAACCCAAGGTTCAAGCTCAATTGTTCAGACTCAAAATCAACAGAGCTCATATAGACGATTTCCGGACTTTGCTGTGTTTTTATGTTGGTAATCATTAGGCAATTCTATTAAATATTGCCTTAACGAATTAATAAATATATGTTGCACTGAAGATAGGATGTGCATAATTGTCAACTTCTACACTGCGGTTGAACTGATAATAACTTCATACAACATATACATACAAGAATAAATAGTGTTAGTGTTTATTATCGGAGCATTATTAGAAAATATTAATTATAGCAGTATAAATATCATATATATATATATTCATATATATATAAATATATGTATATATACATATATATATATATATTGATATATATATATAAATATATGTATATGTGTATATATATATATATATATATAAATATATATATATATATATATATAATGTTAGTTTACTGCATATGTGTATTTACCTGTGTAGATATTTGTGTAACCTGTAAAACAATGCATAATTTTAGTATTGGCTGCGATGACGATTCATACGGATTCTTTAGTAATTTCTCGATGGACAGAATTGAGAGAATTTGAAGATAACATCAATAGACAGTTATTCTTTTCATTTCTTCGACTGACAATTTCCTGCTTTTTGTGTTGACATTTCTATGCGACGACAAAAACAAAGAAAATTACACAGGGGTATTTTTGTTTACGCTAATACGACACATAATAGCATAATAAAATGTATGGACATTTTATCATGGTAAACACTTGGAATTTATTCTCGTATATTAACTATAGTCATCACTTAAATTCATTTATTTTGAATTGTTCAATCTATTAAAAACATTCTGAAAGATTTAAGCAAGTTTAATAAAGGAAAAATGCACAACCTACATGGATTTTCTTTTTTCTACTTTCGTGTGATTTATTCTTAAGTGAACCAGAATGTTCTATATTAGTTTGATTGTTTCATTTTTTCCTTCAGCTGCCCTGGATATCGGTCCAGTTTAATAATACAAAAATATTAGCGCCACATAATTTAGTAGAAATATAATATATAGATGGTAATTTAATAGTGTGAACATGGACTATAAAATGTAGATTCGAATAAAGGAAGCTAAGACCGGAGTCTGTTGCAGTAAACGCGTCTGTCAAATGGAAACAAACTAGAGAAAGAATAAAGACAAAAACGGTTGAAAAGTAAGGAATTGGAATTAATATTATAGAATAGTAAAAGCATCCATTTATATGGCATTGGCTCGTGAGGGAAATAGCGAACCTGTGAATTATGGTGAATTTAGATTTCGTTTCAATATTTCAAATGTATTTTACTCTGTTTTATAATATTTCTACCAGTTTTTTAACCAATAACTTTTGTAGTTTAATTAATTTTCTTGATAGATAACAATTTGATAACAATCAGAATCCCGTCTATTTATTATGAGTTTTGGATAAAGAGATTCATGTGTCTATTCCTACGAGTAGCTGAATTTATGGTAATTTGCCATTGTGGCTGGACCAGTAGAATTTGTTGAGTTTCCAGCCAACTACGCTTCTATCCAGATGCATTCTGTAAGTACTACACACCATAGAAATGAGTTGGATATCTTCTCCCAGACTTTTACTCAATTGTTTGTTTCTCAACTCACTTCGTTTAAAAAAAAAACATCCGACAGTTTTACCACTGCAATCTGGCACGACGCCTTTTAATGTTTTAAAAATTCAGCCGAATTTTTATGTTTTATTCTTTCTGATTCATAATGTTGATGAGTCCAATTCGAAAATGTATTTCATATAAAAATAATAGCAATCAGAAAGAATATCTTTCATTTCATGTTGAAATAGATAAAATTGGGATTCTAAATGAATTAAATACATGAAAGATATTGAATATCCCAACTCTATAGTTTGCCAAACAGATATCTAAATTTTTCGTCCGCCCAACACTGTTCTTTTTACTTGATCACTGTTTATAGTTTATGAACCCTTAGTTTAACTGGTGACAAAAAATCAATCTTTAGCAATTATTTCAATCATGTCACGTTAATACAATTTCCGTATGTTTTTTTCCATACCATTTTTAGATTTACAAGAAAGTGTTTATTTTTTACCCAGAAAAGAATGTTTACGGTTTTATTTAAATTCTTTTAAATAATTAATGATTAGCAGTGTTATCAATAATACTAACTATTTGGTGTGGTAATTGATTGGACGCGTTATTTGCTTAGAGTGTTATGTATGTTTGTTTAAATTTAGTGTAAGGAAGGTTTAATAAGGTTTGAAAAAAGGTGAGGGGTGAAAAGTAATAGTTGAGATTTAAACCGGAGAAGGTTTAAAGAGATACAAAAAATAAAATGATAAAAATATATTTCTATATAAATCCCGTGAGCTAATATTGTGTGTATCGTATATTTGACCGTTACTGTTTTAGGTTTAAATGATGCGTCTTCTAAAGGAATTAGGGGGGGGAAAGGTGTAGGGATTATACTTATGAAGAGATAAAAAGGTTAAAAGGGACAACATTAATTAAATTCAAGTTTTCATCCTGGATTAAAGGACTTTAAATCAATCCCAAAGGAATTTAAATAAAGATATCATCCGGGCGTCTAAGGGCAGAACTCTGCAGTTTTTTTTAATGATATATATTCGGAATTTAACATTATTAACTAAGGTATACTGAATGCTTATGGGGGTGGTAAAATTGGTATGCTGATTACAACTGGTTAAGAGATTAGAGTAAGTATTGGGTCGGCAAGATTGGATCTGTTTGCGAGATATGGGAGATTAGCATTATGACCAAGAAATGGTGGGAATTTATGGGAGTAATAATAATGTGAAATGGGGGTGTTACCCTCTTAATGACTGGCGAAATATGTTTGTGAAAAGTTATAATTATTGCTCTTAGAAAAGTAGTGTGGATATAGGTTGATTAAGGTATTAGTTCGTATTTTTTTATTTTATTTATATTTATGAGGGTGATAGTTGGGAAACTTTTCCGGAGTGGAAGTCAGTATATAATGGGGCAATTATGAGGTTATGTATTTGGCAGAGGGGGTGTAGCTAGGCCTTTATATGTTTCGGTAAGTCCAGTTTATGAGTAGTGCTTGTCTCCTGTGGATGCATCCTATAAAGATTCCGTATCGAATATTCAAACAGAGTGTATTTGGGTCAATGATAGTCCTTAATATATTGTATTTTCTAGCGTCACACAGAGGACATCTATTTATGGCTGGAGAGAACGATGTTCTTCTCTTAATTTCTTTCCATTTAATGGTGAAGGATGTCTTTACACCTTTAAGTTGCCATATTCGGGTCGCGAGTGTTGTATTTGCCTTAGTTTTTAACTGAAGGTGTTTCTGTGTGTATAATCTTTGTTTGAAGCTTCCCTGCGTCATCCCAATGTATTTTTCTGCTCTACAGGTGGTCTGGTTTGTGACGGTGGCTTCATATACGAGGGAATCGATTTTGCAATTCCCCTCTAGGGGCAGTTGTTTTTGTCCTGGCATGAGCCGCCTGCGTTTGCAATTGCTTTGGGCTCCGCAGAAAGGATGTTTCTTATGGATGAGGCAGTGGAGTGGCTAACCTTAATAGAATTCCTGTTAAAAACTTTGTGCAGGTTGTGTGCGGGGGGAAGTGTTTGTCGTGTAAGTTGAGGAAAAGGTGGCCTATCTTTGTCTTGGTATTGGTGGAATAGGATGGGGAAAACCAAATCACCGACCACCTATTGCGGCTCCCCCGTGGTTGGTCTCGGGTGGGGGTGTATGAGATCCTTTCTCTGGACCCGCTGTCGCGGAGCGATTTGTTGTAATAGGGTGCAACCTGGTTAAATATATATATATATAATGTTATAAAGAGATATATTTTTTATGAGAAAGGAAGGATGGGAGTAATCCGACGTAATGGGAAGTGAAAAAGGAAAAACCAAGAGATATTTTTTTATATATTCATCAACGTTTCGTTTTTATTGTAAGACTTCCTCAGGGTGATAATTTTAAGAAATATGTCATGCAAGTACATCGAAATATTGGGATTTCGATGTACTTGCATGACATGTTTCTTAAAATTATCATCCTGAGGAAGTCTTACAATAAAGACGAAACGTTGATGAATATATAAAAAATATCTCTTGGTTTTTCCTTTTTCATTCCCCATATTTTTTATGTATCAATTTTTAGTATTTACTTCAACAGTGATCGATACGTAAGTAGAGCTAGGTAGCAAGCTATGACAATATATTTATGGCAATTAAGGTACACAGAGGCTCCCCCGTTTCATCCCCTGGGGAATTTTCAGGTTAAAATGCATTGAGTTAGTTGTGTGTAGTCATAATATCTAAAACCATATATTATGACCACAAAATCACATTTAAAAACAGAGAACGTCGAATTAAAACAGCACTAGCAAACCACTATTGGGAGCTCAAAGAAAATAGACGCTCACCAATAATTGAATGGAAAATATTACGACAGGCTAGTACATGTAGAAATTTAAACGACCCGTATAGATTATTTCTGAATGAAAAATGTGAAATCCTAAACTTTAAAGACCACCAAAATCTATTAAACTGTAGAAGTGAGATAGCAAACAGCTGCCTGCACAGAATTAAATTTACCTTAGGCTAACAATAAATGAATGAATAAATAAACAAACAAATAAGTAAAAAAAAAACTAAACTAAAACCTAACAATTTAAAAACTAAAACCTAAAATAGTAATACAAAGAACCACGTGTTAAAATAAGTTCCTCCATTATATTGACACAACAAATAAACGGGATATAGGCCACTCTATAGAAAACAGAACACTACAACAGGATATAGGAAGTAAAACTAACTGGACCTTTGTTCGTGGGAAGCGCAACGATTGGCTAAAAGAACAACAAAAGAATCTGATTGGTTAACTAGCTAGCCGTGTATATAAAAAGACCCGGCAAAACTAACTCAATGCATTTTAGCCTTAAGATCCCCCGGGGATCAAACGCGGGAGCCTCTGTGTAGCTTAATTGTCATAAATATATTTTCATAGCTTACTATATATATATATATATGTATATATATATATATATCAATTTTAAATTATTTTACCTACGTACGCTAGCGTTTCGAGCTGTTGTTATCATCAGTGCAGAGATGATAATCTCGGACGGTCGCACAGTTCAAACCCCTGCCACAGAATGAACCTGAACTCCGTAAGCAAGCGCCACCGGATA
Organism: Sepiola atlantica; assembly: GCA_963556195.1. Lineage (NCBI taxonomy): Eukaryota > Metazoa > Mollusca > Cephalopoda > Sepiida > Sepiolidae > Sepiola > Sepiola atlantica. The sequence continues at coordinate 112,163,761 of OY744517.1, read as the reverse complement.
TTACCACATTCAAGAAGGGAATTTAAGTTCTATGTATGCAAAGGGCGGCATATTAAGAAAGACTGACTAACGATTCTACGAACGTTGTCAGAATATGCCGTATAGCTACGTGTCACTCTATTTTTAACTTCCCCGAACAGCGCTCAACTTTAATCTTATTAAAGGGGTTTATAACAGTATTAATTTCAAATAAATAATATTAAATTATTTTACCTACATACGCCAGCGTGTCGAGCTTTATACAAACATTGTTAAAATAACAGAATTCGTCTGTTTAATTATACGTTTTTAATTTGTTCAATTTTTGGGTATGGTCTTTTTCGTATTAAAATCAAAACAAATTATCAATGTTCCATAGGTTTCACGAACGTTTTCTATTTTTCGTCGAATCATCCTCAAGCAAAGGAACAAAACAGCTAGAGAAAGAAGCTATTGTTTTTAAAAGACGGCGGAAAAACGCACAGAGAACGTTTTTCGCATTGTTGCAAGAAAGTTGTTAACGATTCAAATTCAGCTCCGCTGAAATGGCATCACAGAATAAAATCGCATTACGTTAAGCATTTTAAAATATTAACAACTGGTTTCACGTGTGATATTATTAATTTTAAGGCGGTGTTGTTTTGTTGTAGATAGCTTCTAGTATTTTTATGTTTTTTTAATTGTTTTCGGAATGTATTATTTTAGTGTTATTAATAAGAATGTGTATTAAATCAGATGACGGGTAGTTATTTACAAGATGCATGGTGAGGCGACGGGCTAGGGTAGTGCTCGTAAAATCAATGTAGCTATTAACTTTGTTATTATTATAGGAGTTACATTCTCCCAAAGGGCATTAAGACTTATATATAACATTGATTCTTTCTAGTGGTTTTGGAGTATGTTTACGTCCACAGGGTTGATATCCAATTAATCCTTACTATGTTTATATAACATTTCTCAATAATTATATCACAGTTTATTAGGTATAACATTTTTTATTCATACAGATATTATTTGATTACACATTTAAAGACATATTTAGGTCAGAGCTATGAAATAGTTAGACCTTTTCTGGCCGAACATATTCCTACGGTTGTTGGCAGTACGATAACAATATATTTTGGAAAACTGTACACGTGATCAACTCATAAAAACTACTTGAACTGCAGAAGATATTCGTTTTCTTTTCATTAGATTTAAAATTCATAATTTTTATTTATTTTTTGATTATTTTCGAGTTTTGAAGGAAACTCGGTTAAGAAATGTCCAAGAATATAATAATACACAACCATACACGCCCACACATACATATATACACACATATATAAAACATATAACCACATATACATATGAGCACATAGATGTCGAATATACTAAATGCAAATATATCACGTTTCTATAAAATACACACGTGAGAGTACTTTAATCAATGGAAGCTAATACCGTACATGCTTGTATTTTGGCTATGAAGAAAGTGTGGTATATGTTCTGCTGCTATACGTAGTCTTATATGTCCTCAGTCAGTAAAGAAGTTCTTCTAGACTGAGACAATTTTAATTTTTGTTCCAATCCAGAGTTCCTCTTTTTTGGAGTAGCTCGGTTTACTCACAGTAAACATACCTTGTGTCTAATTTTTCCTTCGTTGGGAGGAAAGTAAATAGAGAATTACACGCATTCATGTAGAGACATATGCCTATACGTACCCATTCAAACATATATGCATATACCAATATATACACATTATACAAAAGCCTTTGTGTGCGCACATGGAGACAATCGTATGTACATACATCTTTATAGCATTGGACATAGGATATTATATCAACAATGATACAAACATTATTTTTTCGACTGAATAAAACGCGATTTTTTTAGACCTATAAAGTTATGTGTTAGTTATTAAGTGTGGGTACTTAGTTGTGTTTACGATGAATATAGATTTTAAATTTTTTGTTAATAAATTTTCCCCTGTAACTAAATCAAATTATTTCTCACTTCTCATTAAAGCTATTATAACAATTTGCATTTAGAGAAATCATGTTTATATATATTTTTGTATATCACTGTGTGTATATATGTGTATATATGGGTATGCGTCTAGACACAGGTGTATCTGTATGTATATATGTAGAATCGTGAGTTTATATATTTATATATATATATATATATATATATATATATATAAATATATATATATATATATATATAAATATATAAACTCACGATTCTACATATATACATACAGATACACCTGTGTCTAGACGCATACCCATATACACACACACACATATATATATATATAAATTCCCGAAACAGTTTTTCATGGTAAACAACTGATGATCCCTTAAAGGAGTGTTAGAAACTAATATAATAACTGTAAAAAATAAATTGACTTACATGAGTGATTGTCCACTGGAAGACTTGAGACTATAAGTTTTTTTGGTTTTTTTTATAGTTTTAATGGTTGAGAAACTTCCGAGACTATATATATATATATATATATATATATATATATATATATATATATATATATATATATATATATATATATATATATATATATATATATATGTTGTAAATATATACGTATATTAGTTTGTGTGTAGACGGGTTTATATTTATCGGCTTTTTAATCTGTGATATATTTTTTTTTTAATTTAAACATTCATTTTGTGTTTAAATTATTTCTATTTTTGGTGGTGATATATATATATATATATATATATATATATATATATATATATATATATATATATATATATATATATATGCATTTGTGAAGCCCCAAAAGTAACGGAGATATATTATTTTATAAAATGTGTGCATATATTATATTTTATTTACTTTACTGTCAAAGATACAGGGGGGCGTTATTTGCTCGTTTGCGTGTGTTATATATGTGTGTTTAGGGGAACTGGATAAGGCGTGTGGTTGCAGCCATTTTCGTGTTTTACTTCTGTGGTTGTGTGAAGACAAATTGGTGTACGATCGTTGAACTAGTTGCATTTTAAAAAGATAACGTTTCAAATTAGCCTCTTTCTGTAAGTTATCTTTTTCTCTCTCTTTTTTCATCTCAAGCTTCCATTTAATAGTATTACTATTTATACTTATATTTTTTTGTTTTGTTTATAATAGACTATTCCAGCCTTGGGTGTTATTGCTGTAGTAGTTGACACCTTCGTGGTTGCAGCTTTTCTATCTTCTCGCTGTCTTACTCCGTCGAAATAGAAAGAGAGTGGATTAAGAGGGGTTAGAAGGAGTGGCGACCGAGAGAAAGTGAGAGAAAAGCTGAGAGAGGGAGTAGCAGTAATCACCACCTTTATTAAGCAATAGTTAGATTTGTTAACCTTAAGACGATGATCAATTACACATGTGAAGACTATAAAAAAATTGTGAATAAGAATTTCGTCGCATTAATCTCACGGGTATGAATACAGATAATCATCAAAGTATGTTTTAGAATAACATTTGAATAGAGCTATTTTTGTAGGATACTTTTAATGTTGTAATGAAATTAATATTCGGAAGGATAATCACTGACTTTTTTTTGCTTAGTTACGTTGTGCGCGTGTTTGCGGGGAGGTCTTGTTTTTAATTTTAAAAATTACAATAGAATGAAATAACTGAATGATTCAAACGAACTGAAATCATGATGGTAAATTTGATTTTAGAATTACATTAATGTGGTGGAAGGATGCTCACTGCTTGGCTGCGATGTGAGTGGTTGTTTTCAATTTACAATGCAGAAATGAGTCCTGACCGATAGAAAAGGCTGGAAAAACACTTTTTACCCATAATCCATTACAAAAATAACATGCGTAAACAGAACTATATTTAGTACATAAAATTCAGTGGGTCGCATTTTTCACACATAGACCTGAATAACAATGGATCTTATAAATTGATATTTGATTCTTTCTAGCTGATGAAATACGAAATTTATTTTTCTTTTAATATATATATATATATATATATATATATATATATATATATATATATATATATATATATATATATTCTGAAAGATTTCATCGATTATTTACTTTCTCACACAAGATATTTCAGTAATACAAACTGACAGACATTCATCGTTTCATATAAATATAAAATTGTAATTATCTTTTTGTAAATGTTAACATTTAGAGAATTTATACAAATGGAGTTTTTATTTCTATTTTTCATGAACGGATCATTATAATTTTTTTAATATATATTCTCGGCAACCCAGTGAGTATCATGGGCACATTACTCTTTTGTGAACTTTACCATTTAGAAATGTGCGCTTATTCAAACTCGCATCCGTTTTGAAAAAAAATTTAAAATACATTAGATAAAAGATTAATAGAGAAAACAATTGCTCTACATCAATTCTTCAGTTATATTAAGTAATACACTTTTTAAAGAGTCAATGCTATTGCTTGACCGTCAATAATATGTATGTGCGTGGTAAAATCCTAAACTATTGAACTTAGCAATATGTATTATGGATTATGTACTCTAGGCAACAGGCTACCTAACATGGGCACATTATCCAAACAACTATTACATAAAGATGGCATCGAAACCGTACCATACATACCAAAGAAAGAAGAAAACATTAAATTTTAAACTAATACTATTGCTTATATCCGTCATGGGACAGGTATTCAACAGGCCCATACACACACACACACATACAACGAGAAGACATTTTGTAAGACACGTATGTAGTAATGTTCTAATATTGCAATAGTAAGTTCTGTTTCTCCTTATGTGCCATATAGCTTTGTGAGTTATCTGCCGTTGGCGAGGGAGAATTGACAGTTTAGAATCTGTCAATGGCCGTAAAGTTTAGAAAAAAAAAGTGACAGCTTCGACTGGACCCATGTCGCACACATGCGTCTGTTCGATGGGCAAGTTGGGGGCCATTTTAATTGCCTCTGTGCATTTTATGTGCAACTTAATTTTGCTCCCTACATAATGCATTAATTTTAGCCTTTTTCAGTCCATTGCAGTGTTTCTCCACCCTTATTTTTTATCAAAGATGCTTTCAACTCTAACACTAGTTTCCTTTCCTTCGAACGAAGCTAGATAGCTAAGAGAGTGATTCGTATTTGGCCGTTAGTTAAAAACCGACGTAATAGCCGGAGAAGCCACGGTGCATCGGTGTAACTCCACTTTTTAATTGAGTATATGTCTATTTTACCACTGGTGTTAATATCGAATAGTATTTTCACCCCCTTACCTTAAATTGGTTTGAGTGAAATGTTTGTTTAGCTCTACACTTTATCAACCAACCAATCTGCGCTCAATGTAAACTTCCTATCCAAGTCTGGAGCTATATACAGCCTAAACGAAACTTTAATTTTCCTCACTTTGATGCGTAAGTGGGCAATGCTATTCAACGCGATCCTTTGCCCGGATGTTACATTGGAATCCCTCAATTCCTTTTCTTATCGTCTTTACCTCCCCCAAAACTGTTGCTTTTAGAGGTGAGATCTCAGATCAAGTGTCGATCAGTGCCTCTATCGATCTACTTCTAACTCTCATTGTGCGACTAATATCGGAGTCCTAGTTGGGGAGTTTGTTACGCTGAGCTTCTCTACTTTTTGGAGTTTAGTTTCCCGTATGTTATTCTTTCAGTGGGCCTGTTATGAGTACTTCAACAACTTCCCTGACACCCATGTCCTCTGGGATTCACATTTTACCGTTGTCCTACTTTCTGCAAGTACTGACACGGTTTCATATCAGTGTCCCAGGCTTTTGATCAAACCTGTGATATTGAGTGGGTTTAATGGGTACTGTGGTATTTCTTTTCCCCCGAACGAGGACATTTACTTCTTCATCGAGTTACCATGGGAAATTCCATTCCAGCCTATTATGAGTGCGGTCTCTTCGATTTTAACGAAGTGTACCTACAAAATTTACTCTCTACAGCTATTGTCGTTTTGCTACAACTGTACGAAACTTGGCCCTTTTCAAACAATCTCTCGCTATCTGATTCTGTCTTGCAAATTATATTAACCAACAAATTTCGACACGAGTGAAGAAGCAGAGGAAAGTTTTCACCTAAATTTCACTTAGTTTATTACTGCGTCTTCTATTTCCTTCTATTCATGCATCTCGTGATCGTTCCCGTTGATGTGACCGTTATGTGAAATGTTTTCCTGCGTTATTTCTGGATATCTTCCTGAATGGACATCTTACTTGGGTTCAATCCTAGGTTTTACAACACTAAATGTGATACTATCATAGGCCGGGGCGCCCAGTAGGTATTTATGTTACACGATATTGAATATCGTCAGATACCATGAAAATCCAATGTGTTCCGACTAACTCACCATGAAACCGTCCCCCATGGTGTGTTACAGAGTTGTGAAACTTGTGGTTCACAGCATTATCCGAACTAGGGAGTTCACTGGTCACATTTAACATTAATAATTAATTCTCTGCAGATAATTAATTGTATTGACTTCGGAGTGAGAAATTGAATTCTGCAGCTGAAAAGAATTCAATGCTTGACAAAAAATGAATGATACGTCCTCTACCACAGCGACGAGCCACTTTAATGACGTTTTATTTACACGTTGAGAAAATTGAGTTATGTCTCCTCGTCCAAGACTTCTTCCAGTGATCGCTGTCGGACCAAGAGCATGCTACCCTCGTGGATTAAAGGGTTCCGTTCGAAATTCCGTCCAGATTCCCGAGTTTGACAGAAATATTCCCGAGTTCGAAGAGATACACCTGAAGAAGGCCGGAGGTCACAACGGCCGAAACATTATGATTGTAACTCTCAAGATGAAAAATGTAATCCGAATGACTAAAATTATGCAAATTATCAATCCTCGTCTCAAAAAATCAGAAAAGGAGAATTGATTGTTTAAAAAATTAGTAATCCGATTGTTGTCCTTATTTTTTCACTTTCAAAAGAGTAAGCACGCGTACCTTACACAATCGTCTCTGATGTTTTGAGTAAATTTTAGACGATGACATTGTGTATGGAAATTTGAATTAAAATCGATACAGTGTGTCTATGTTTGATCACAAACTAAATATAGTTAAAATATTTGTAAAATTAAAACTGGGCCTAATTTCTGTAATGCAATTTTACACTTGTCTATGAAAATTACGTCATATCAACGTAAATAAGTTTTAAAAGTCAGTTCTCCCGGATGTACTTATGTAGTTCATCACGCATATATATTGTGCTTGGCAATTCAATCAGGTTTAAAATCAATTGTAAAAACATATGTTCAGTTTTCCATGTTTCAAATATATCATGCTAAATGTATTCTATACATACTACAAACTCGTCGTTGCTACTTTTATAAATCATAAAGATAAATAAAGGTTGCATAGATACTTGATCAAAAGATTTATTTCTAGGTAATATACTGATGCAAGACCAGTACAGGACACGCAAGCATATGATAACAGCGGACAGAAAAGTGTTGTGCGAACGCCGAAGTGGTATCTCATAAAAGTACATTTCACACGGAAGTGAGGGTGTATAGAAAGAGAAATATTCTCTCTTCACATCATTAACCGTAGCTAATGCAGTCATGTTGTCAGAAAGTAGGAATTTTATTATTGATTTGAGTTGTTCCGGATTCAGTGAAATAGAGCCTTTACTTACAGTGTGTCCGATCAAATGTATGCTCTTCACGCTGAAAAATCATTTGTCGTAGTTCAACGTGAACTACTGTTTACTAAAAGCTACCATAAATCATTTAAGAGTGTGGTCTTTATTAAGGCTGCGGTGCACACAAGCTAAGCAAGCGAAACTTACTTCCAGCTTGTCGGTAGTTACGATTTTATCTATGATTCGTTAGTGGCTTGCTTTACTATTTCACAAATCAGACGGAATCCATTGTAATTGATATAAGCGACCGTCAGCCTAAAGCCTGTATTCTGATTTATTTGGGGGTTTATTTCATACTTATCAATTTCGTCTATTGTATATACTAAGTCAAGCGTATGTGTCTAATAAAGAAGACTTATCAATGGTCTGGGAGTTATCAAGTATTAATCTCTTCTCGGGGTTCTGCTAATATGTTATTAATACTTCGAATCTCATCGGAAATTCACTAAATTCCAAAATTCCAGTCGTTTTGACGTCTGATAATTTCAGATTATATGTACCGTTTGTCATCGTTGAAGAAGCATATTGAATATAGTTCTTAATATTTGGAGACAGCGGTCTCATTGTTTAATAATAATAATAATTCTACTGAACTATTCTCTTTAATACGAATAATTCTAGTTGGCTTACGAAACAAAATATCAGAGTTTTGTAAGATACTCATAGGTATACTTATGATAAAGTTTCAAATGTTATGAGTTTAGTAACTTGAAAAGGCGCTTAATTGTTCCCTTACGAAAGAAACAAGAATTCTCTTATTTGACAAATACGAGGATACAAGAATTGGTCAATATACTAGATGTCGTACTTGACATTTTCCCGTGACGTATATTTTGTTTTGGGTGATATAATATTCTAAAAGTATTCAGCTACTTATATAAACAAATGTGCTTGACAGAATTGTTTGTTTAGTTTGAACTTGCGGCTTAACCTGGATGAACGTAAACATTTAAAGGAGGATTTCACATAAACTGCGACATTTTTCCGCTCACTCACCACCGGAACACAGACCAAAGTGAATAAACGAGTTCTAGTCGAAGGTGGGCATTTTCCTCTGTAAACAAATCACACGACGTCGGGGCCAAACACATCGATAACACAACGGTGAAACGAAAATAGCAGGGGGGGAGACAAAAGTCATTTTCAGTGATATAAACCTATTAATGCTCTGCTCCATTGGGATTGAAATGACAAAACACTGCTTTAAAAGATCGTATTTTTATGTGCATTTATATGAACACTCTATATATGTATGTATCTTGTTTTGAATAAAAGTTACTATTGAAGTTAATGTGGCATTCGCTAATTGTTTTCATAAGTATTTTAGGTGCTTATATCGAACATGTACCAGTTTCCGGGAACTTCGCGTAGGTAGCGTTCGGGCATGTTACGTAAACACCCGAGAGACGCCGAGGCGAAATTTGACAGACAGTAACTTCGATACGTTGCTGAGTCGTATTTTTTCAGTTTTATTTTCGAGAAAGATAGCCAGTAACGAAAAAACGAACAGTACATAGCAAAATCACTGTAAATAAATATTATTTCAACAAAAAAATGCATTCTTCTTTTTTACTTGCATTTCTTTTTGTATTTAGTCAACTGGTTAAAAAGTAGTTTTTTGTGTGTTTGTAAAAAATAAAAAATATTTTTTGTGTTTTTTTGGGGGGGGCGGGGGGACTTTTTTGACATTGCCTTTTGTAATCAGTCGGGTTAGGGTTAGGGTTAGGGTAAGGGTTAGGGTTAAACAGGAACTCGTCTATCTCTATATGTCTTGGGCCTCTGATCTGACGAGGATTTCATAACAAATGGTCTTCGCAGACCTCCCTCCAAACATTTATCCAATAGGTCTGCGTGTTCGCTAATCCAACGCCGCATTCCTTCCATGTCGTCTTCCAACTGACAGTGTATTGGCTAATCGTCTCGGCTACCGACGTGAAGTTCTCGGAAACTGGTACATATTCGATATCAGTACCGTATTTTAAAATAGTTCATTTTCTGATCGATTAGATAAATAGTGTGATAATAGCTTAACTTATTTTGAGAGGTATTGGTTTATTTAACTGAGTACGGCCGCTTTTGATTCGACAGTCAAATCAACCAAGCAAATATTACGTCGGTGTATTTAAATAATAAGAGTGATGTTTATATTTTGGGAAAAGAAATTCGGAGAGTCTGTGTCCATTACAGGTCTGGCAAGTAGCTTCGCTTGAAAAAATACAATTTCAACTATCGTTATGTTAAAAATAGCGAAACTTTTCCTTTAATTATGCACAACATGTCTCATATCCCCTGGCGCCATTTTTATCTATTTATTTTGGAGCAGAAAGAGAACAGACGATTAGTTACTGATATACAGTTAGACAGATCGATATAATCGAGATTGTGTTATTCGTATGCGTTCAGTGTTCATATGTGTGGCTGTACTAATTCATGCAAAATACAATTCATACAGAAATTTACAAAACCGCCTTGAAAATTGTTAGAAATAACTTTAATTCAGCTATGACTTTTTGTGTTAGTGAGAAAAAACAATTATTTTCGATTGAATTTAAAATTTGATTAAACACTTTTCTTAATATCCAGTTTCGTTCATTGATTTTATCCGAAATATGTTTTTAAAATGGAATTGTTTCCTATAAGTAACCTAAAAAGTTGAGCTAGTTTAACGTATCTTTTTATCCTTCTTCTCAAATTCTGATTGATATTATCACAAAATGGCATGTGTCATCTATATAATACTAAAACTCTATTGTCTTGTATGTTTGCAATCAGCTTTCAGCTTTCCGGTTTTCAACATCCGGTTGCGCATGCGTAAATAGCATCGTCTTCAATCTGTTATTCCAATTCCGTTATTCTCTATTATGATTAACGAACGCATGAAATTTTTCATTCTGGAAATTTTTATATCGCTTTTAATATAAACAATTTCATTTAATTTCATCAAATAATATTTTTGTTTTCTACACGGCTAAAAACATTAAAAAAAACTCCTCCCTTTTAAAAAACAAAAACAAACAAACAAAAAAACAATACTCATTATTAATATCAGCCATACTAGTGGTCGGTGAACGAAACCACCTCCCACTTTCCCTCTCATAGATTTCACCACTCCTACTCCCTCTGTTTTCGTTACGTACGCGAGAAAGCTGAATCGGTAAATGCACACATTTCTATTACATTAAATAGTGTTTCCTTTTGTTGTTTTTTAAACAGCAAATACTTGAATGTTTTACACATATTACATCCAAAAAAAACAATTATAATAAACAGAACGACTCATAGAAATCTACCTATATTCTTTTTTCATTTTAATATACTTTCATAGAAATGCTTCTGTTATGTAAAAAACCCTATTTTCTTTATGCCACAAGTGTCACGCTCATACATGAATTCCATAGCTAATATAACAAACTGACCCAACGGGTCACGGGTGGTCTAGTTTCTTATATAATCAGCATGTAAACAATCGAAATAGTTGGGATCTTAATGTATTCTACTTTTTATAATACAATTAAAAGCTTTAAAAATTCATGCCTATATCGTTATCTGATTTTGTCACAATGACATATTCTCACATGAGCATATTGCAGTTAGAAAAGGAAATACTGTAAACATAATAAATATATTTATATTTAAAGGAGGGAAAACATGTACTTGAAATGATTATGGATTGGATAATGTGGATTTTTTTTTTAAAGTGATAACATCGAATATATTGCTCGTTAATGCGTTACTTATCAATATCAGCTTATTATTCAAGAATCGCTAATTTTAGTTGTGGCTATCGAACATTCTTATGTTGTCCTATCCCATGGAAGGTTTGTGTATCCTCTACTTTCGTAAGAGACGTCGTCAACATAAACTTATAGGACTTATCAATAATGTGATGAAACACAGTATGATAGCAGTTAATCTTGTGAATGAAATGCACGACTGAGTTCTAAATTCTTAGAAGCTTACGAGAAAATGTTCACAAAAAAGCTAGTGAGTGAAACTGCGAAAACAGATACACCAAAGCAATCGGAATGACAACAACAATCCTAAATATGTAAATAATAACAGTAAATAAAAGATTGTAACAAATAATTACTACGAGTAAGACTTTAAAACTAATAATATTATAGAAATTATTATTAGCTGAGGAACATATTCAAATGTCGTGTTGTGAAGATAGTAACAAGGTATTATATACCATTTTCTTACAGGAATTGGATTTTAGACTTAAGTTTTGCTCAATGTAGCTAAGAGACACCTGCATCTATGAGACAATTACATGAAAGAGAGCAAAACATGGCGTGTATTTTTGTTTCTATTTTACATCAGATTGTTCCTACGTCTTACTTTTTCTTTTTTTCTAGTCAGACGTATTTAAAAAATACGTTCCATCTCATCCGTATTATGCGTTTCTTTTTATAGCTTGGTAACATCATCAATAATAATATTATTCGTTTTCCTCTTTTATTTACCCGTGCATCATTATTCCATTTTCAAAGAATTAGCAAAAAACATATTAACATTGCGAACATATATTTGTTTTAAAGTATCTAAAAATGTTCGTATTGTGCATTCTCCATGGTTATTAAAACTATGGAACTTTATAGAGCACTTGCATCGCTATAATGCTAGGAAATAACATATACAAGGTGACCCCCAAAAAACGGGCCCCAACTTTAATTAGGCTCCGTTTCTTGGTGTTTCGTCCGAATGAAATGAATTTTTGGTCATAACTAGTTTATTATATTCACAACATCATATCAAAACACTAGGGTATTTGGCTTATTTTTCTCCGTTCTACAGCATGTGTTCTAGATGGCCTCCATTTAGCTCCGTGCATTTCTTGAGGCGCAGAACGAAGTTGTCCATGACGTTCTTACAGACTGAATTGGGAGTGGCTCTCATCTCCTCCCTGATGGCTTCCTTGAGTTCCGTGATGGTTCTGGGTTTCCCTGCGTACACTCTGTCCTTAAGATAGCCCCAAAGGAAAAAATATGGGGGGTTAGGTCCGGGCTATGGGGTGGCCACTCAAAATTAGTCTTGAGACTGATCACTCGGCTTCCGAAGTTCTCTTTCAGCCAATCTCGGGACAGGTTTGAGGTGTGAGAACTTGATCCATCTTGCTGGAACCAGAACGTGCTCATGAGCGACGGGTAGAGGGCCTGGAGCTCACTCTTGAAAATTTGGAGGACCTCCACATACCGCTCCTTGGTGACTGTCACTGCTGCGCCAGATTCTTCGATGAAGATTGGTTCGATGATGCCTCTGACCGAGATTGAAGCCCACACCGTGCACTTAGGAGAGTGAATGGACTTGGTGGCTACTTCATTGGGTCTGGGGGACCCCCAGAAGACATTTGTCTTTGAGTTCGCCTTTCTGTCAAGATGGAAGTGGGCTTCATCTGAGGTCCAAAGAAGGTTAAGGAAACCTGGTTTCTGCTCGATCTTATCGAGCATCTTGACGTCCATAGCGCTCCTCTGATTCTTTTCTGATACTGTAAGGGTCTACAGCGTCTGTATTCTGTATGGGTAAGCCCTGATATTGTTCACCAGCACTCTCCTGCAAGTCTCACGGGAGATACCGAGGGACTGACTTCGCTTACGCACAGAGCGTTTCGGACTTTCCTGGAGAGACTCTCACACACTTTCGACCAGCTCGGCTGTCCGAATCTTGGGACTTCCCGAGTGGCTTGGACGGTTCTCACTGGCAGCGTTGAGGTTTTCCACGGTCTTATACTTCTCGAAGTGGTCCACCCAGTTAGGAATTCTGCTTTTGGATGGAGCATTTTCACATTCGAACTGATGCATGAAACTGTCCTGGGTTTTTTAAACGAGTCTGTCTTGTAGTAAAATTTAACACAGTGTATTCTTTGCCCCAGCTACCACTGAGGTCTTGGTGTACTCATGGTCGTTGATTCTGCCATATCCTGTAAAATAAGGCCAATCGGTGAATAAATAAAGGAGATATCACAGAAAGTGTACACGGGGCCCGTTTTTTGGGGGGTCACCCTGTATAAATTATAACGGTTTTATTTATTATTCTGTTAGAAAAAAGCAACGTGAAATAATTTTAATGTTACTTCTTGTCGACGTTGAAATACTAAATTCAATTATATCTGTAACGATGTTATCACCTTTTTCCAAGTTTTCTCACACATGTTTCGCCTCATACTGCATACACATAGATAAGTTACTGTTTTATATATATATATATATATATATATATATATATATATATATATATATATGTGTGTGTGTGTGTGTGTGTGTTTAGTATCAATCATACAATAATTAAGCGATTATCATTAATTTAGAAATAAGTATAGTAATGTGGGTTATATTTCGTTTGATTTAAGTGTATGCATAAAATTCAGATATTTTTCATTTGTTTGAAATTTTAACAATAGGTATCAGACATCAATTAATAAATATTCCCCAATTTCAGCTTCTTTGGAGTATTTTAAGGGTTATTTATGAGTCATTTTATGGCTACCACCTCCCATTTGAAAGTCTATTAAATTTAATCCATAATCATTAGACATAGATTGTCTGAATTCCAATTCTTTTTTAAGAAACCTTAGTATTAAGCCATAAATTCTTGGCATTTTCTAGAATAAAAATCATGTGAAAGATTTAGATCAAAATAGGAATAAGTTTCCTAGACATAGTATGTTAATTTTAGTCTATGTAAGGGGATATAAAAGTGGTGCAAAACTGTTCTCTTTGCGGAATTAATTTTATCTGTTCTGGGACGGGTATTATTCTTATATGAAGCAAAAAAATGAATGCAGGATAGAACGAGAGACTACAACATGGATATTTATACAAGCTTTTATTCAATTATTATGCATATATATATATATATATATATATATATGCGTGTGTGTGTTTACATATATATATATATATATATATATATATATATATATATATATATATACATTAAGTGTTTTTATTCATTTCTTCTCGTGGCATCTTACAAATAGCGAGCCATTGTAAATAAATTCTTAATATAAAACACGCAAATATTTTAATCAAGTGCCACATACAAACATATAACGATTGTCACATCTACGTGCTGAGAGAAATGCTCTCTCTCTTGGCCATAGCAAAGAACGATCATAGAAAAGACAGATATTCTCGTCTAAAGCAAAACAAGTGTTTTCAAAATACAAACTACATTTACGAAATTATCCATAAAAACAAGAAACAGCAACAACAGAAGAACGCATATGAATAGTTTATTCACTGGGTTGTTTTTGCGGTTACTGTAGAAAGCAAGTTGGTCAATAATGTGTTTCAAGCGAAGCTTTCCGACCAACAATATATCTCCAAACTGGCAACGCCGGATGAATGCCGCTAGTATGTTAATAAATCATTTACATGTAAATAACTATGATGTTTAAGAAGAAACGTTATGTGCGAATGTAAATCTGTCCGATCCATTGACACAACTACAGATCACTATTAATGTACTATCAAGCTTAGCTTACTTCAATAAATGTCTACAAAACAGTCATATCTTGCAGGATTTTGTAATTATGAAGGCAACATTCTGAAAGAGTTCATTAATATTTTGTATATTGTAAATAAAATAGTGTTATATACCCAGATTGTCAGTAACACCGAAATAAACGCAACTCATCTTTATAAAACTAAGTGTATTTCTTTATTCGTTGTGTTTTGTTTATCACAATAACTAAAGTTATTTCGTATATTTCAAGCGGATACTTTCAGTGTAAGATCGGGTACATTAAATTCGTTCACTCGCGTTTCGCGTTGAATTTCTATCTTCATGTGTTATTTTTATCAACAATACACACCAACGCGTGCTTTTGAACCGGGATATCTGTCGATATTTTGTCTAATTTATTTATATTCCTTAGATTAACCTAGTCGTTCCTCACTTGACTTCCTTTAATGTATCCTGCATTCGCACCACCCATATTTTTTACATATCATTTTCATTATGTTACACTACAGTTGTTTAACTCATTTATTTTTCTTCATTTGCGTTGCTTTTTTAGCAATAATTAAACAAATAACTTGTTAATTTGAATTATTATATTTATAACTTGAACGTCTCTCTAGCTATATAATACAGTTGTATTTCCAGTATGTTCACATATCTATATACTCTTTCGACGATTTTTGATTTTAACTCCACATAACCATTTATATTCTGAAAGTACACTACAAAAGATTATTGGATAAGTATGCATCATTTTTATCAGATTATGGACAATAACATCGCGAGGTCTTCATTCCAAACAGACAGCTTTATTTTATGCATAACGCAAAACTAGACATAGATCCTCTGAACCATATATATATATATATATATATATATATATATATATATATATATATATATATATATATATATATATATACTGTAATTACATTGTATTTGATCATTATCGTTCACACGTGATATCTATTAACGGGAAATACAACTTTTTACTGTATTTATGATTTGAAAATTTAAGAAATTAAAACATGATAATACAAATGTTAATAAGGGATGCAGGGCTTAGATCAGAACTGCACAATGGTCTTCATGGATTCCCAGGAAACGGAAGCCCTTAAGTTGGATTAAAACAACGTCAGCATGTTAGCATTTATATATATATATATATATATATATATATATATATATATATATATATATATAAATATATTCCATGAAAAATGCCAGTATACTGAAATCATATGCCCTTAATAGGGTTAAGATGAAAATCCATATACACTAAATGTAAAAAAACAAGGAAATTCACAAATTGTTACACTTTTATTGCCATATCAACCAAACCATTTCATTATCATATCACTGCAGTATAAATCTATGCTTGAGTGGATGAAGTGTGTGAGGTGCGCTGAAGAATAATTCCTACCAGTAAAATACATAGCCCTGTTGTGCTCGCATACCCTTAATGACAATAAAAGTGGAAATATTTGGGAATTTCCTTGCTTTTGTACATTTAGTGTATATGAATTTTCATCTTAACCCTATTAAGGGCATATGATTTCAGTATACTGGCATTTATCATGGAATGTCACTACTTATGTAAAGGCTATGCCTCAATACAATGCCTTCTCATAACTGATATAGTTGGTAGTTTGACTAATCAAGGTATATGGTAAACTGAAATTAAAATGCCATCAACTAGACACTAGAACCTCTATCTTTGCCAAACATCAGCTGAATCCATCAAATGGTCGATAAGATATAGAATAAAGTGTATGAATACTGGTCATTTTTAAGGTTTTTTTTTTAATTTTCTGAAAAATTAAGGTATATGGTAAACCGAAATTAAAATGCCATCAACTAGACCCTAGAACCTCTATCTCTGCTAAAAATCAGCTGAATCTATCAAATAGTTGATGAGATATTGGGTGGCACATACGTACGTACGTACACACAGATAACATGATTTCATGATTGAACTTTCTGGATCTATGGGTTGCCTTGACTAATGATGCTGAAATTCTACACACTTATAGAATCTATCAAATAAAAATGTTGTGCAAAGTTTTAACTAATTTGGTTCATTGGTTTTTGAGTTATGATTGATAAAAGAAATGAAATGTCCAGCATAGGCCATTCATGTATTCTATTAAGGGACAGAGCGCCCTCGCCCGCCCTTGAGATATATATATATATATATATATATATATATATATATATATATATATATATATATATATATATATATATATATATATTAGAACCTCGGAACACGAGTCACTTTTACTAAAACCAGAGCGGCCTAACTGATGAGGTAAATTCAAAACGCTATGCGACAAGAAGAGAAATAATAATAGATCGTATTATTCCAATTCAGGCGGATGACAGAGTCGGCCGTCTCAACAGTGTTCAACAAATCACGTACACAGAAACGTGCATTTACCTTATAAATATATATATATATATATTTATATATGTATCCTAAAATGTCTCTATATATAATATATAATAAAAGTGTTATTACTACAAAAACATGTGTGTCTGTCGTCTGTTTTTTTTTTACTGGTGTGTATACACTAAATAAAAGTCCGAGTGGATTAAGACGCTTACCTGTAGGACCGTACTGATTTTTGTTTTATGACCACGCTTGATGATTAAATTAAAGTCATAACTGAGAGTCTTTGCAACAATGGGCATCCATTAGACAATGTTCAATCTACCATAAAAATAACATTTCTAATTTCTATAAAAGTAAACCAGCTACTGTTGACAGATGCCCCATTTACGTTTGACTGCCTTCGCTAGGTAATATTAGTGATACATTCGCCAAACAAATCTCTTTGTCTGTATAACAATGTACTCTTGCTTCAAATGCAAGATGTATTTTTACACAAGGACAATCTTGACGTCTATTCGAAGAGATGTTCTACTCCCCCATCACAATAATTCTATTATTTATTTTTTAAAATGTACTTACAGTTTGCCCTATGACGAAGATCGTCGCAGGTTTTAATCCCTGGGGTCTCGGTTTCGAATCTCGCCTTTTTTCAGTCATAGTAATGTGCTATAAGACAACGAAACATGTTTCTGTGGATAATAATATATATATATATATATATATATATATATATATATATATATATATATATATATATGAATTACTTATTAGGAATCTATGCATTACATATTTCAAAAACGTGCAATGGTTTTATTGACATGGGTAGACCTTTACTGTTTAGAAAAGGCCTTACAACCCATTTCAAGTCTTCGGCAACTGAAAAAATGAAGACAGTTAGAAAAATTGAATCCGACGATCACCGTTTTCGTCGTCCGGTGAATTCGCTAAAGTGTCCCTTTTGGGCAAAAGTTCTGAGTTATATTTAGGGTGATAGCGTATACATCAAGCCACCCCATATTACAACAAAGCTTTCGTGAAAGCGGTTATAGAGAAACCATCACATACACCCCTACCCCAACCAACTAGACAATACAGACACAATACGAAGAGAAACATTATTTGGTTCCCCCTCCTCTATTCTTTCAGCGTTAAATATAGCATAAGTAAACAATTTCTCCAATTAATATATAAGCACTTTCTACCATCTAATAAGCTTCACAAACTCTTCAATATAAATACAGTCGAAACAAGTTACTGTTGCTACCCTCCGTAAGATCCCTACAAGCCTCAAAACCAACAACTCCAATCAATTCCTAAAACCCACTGCTCATTCAATAGAGGTAGAGGTTTGCTTCCGATGAGGAGATTGCACAAAGTGTACGAAGCCAAAGTAATATTCGGTGTAAACTTCAAGAAAAAAGAAATTTACGTTAGAATGACTCAAGAAATTTTCAAACAGGTCTTCCGCCTGAATTAACACTTTCAAATGTCCAGGGGAAAGTGGCATCATATCCCTTGCAACCACAATATGGAAACTCAAAGACTCCACCCTATGAAATGAAATTGAAGATCATCAATGAAAAAAATGATAGCCTTACCTCCAGAAATTGTTCACTATGCACCACAGAGAAGTCAGGATCCTACAGGCGATTAATAACCATTACATAAACCATGTGGTCATCAAAACTGAGGCCTAACAATTATTCCCCTCCAGAATAAAATGTCTACTAGCCAAATAGACTAATCACGAAAACACATAACTCACTTTAACCGTATTTATGTTTAAAACACTTCATCAGATTAAAAATACAAGACCTTTTTATCCACTCCAGAATCTTTCTAATTATACTTCTCCTATACAAAAATTAAATTATTTCATGAAATAACAACCTCCTACCTTCCCCAGATACATTATACATATCACCTCAACACCTTCCCTACCAATCTAAATATGACCTATATTCACACACCTATAATCCCCACTAACCAAAACTAAACTTATATGTACCTGATCACATTCTAATGTGTTTAGGTCTATAAATATATTAAAAGATATTACTAATTAAATACTGAATAATATATTTATCGAATACCCTAACACAAAATAATATATATATATATACATTTATATATATATATATATTACCAAGATTTAAAGCTAACCTATACACATAGGCCCTATGATAGACTCATAAACGGCATTGAGTAAAAGTTAACAAAATTAATTTAAATACAATGACCCCACATGATCTCATACCAGCACCACTACAGATATAATTGAGATAGCAAACCTATAATGCTTAATCCGCTTTATTTAATACCCCTTGAGCCAGCATTTTCACTGATAAGTATAAGCCCACCCTCTATTAGACACCAAGCCCTTCCTTACCAAATAAACTTTAATATAATAAACAACTTTATACTAAAGCATAAGCATTATCCCAAACATAAAAATATAAATATAACACATACATCCTTTAATAACAGTAATACACCTCCACTTTGTATATAAATAACAGTCGCTCACACCAGAATGTATTTCATCGCATAGATTACACTACACACCAGCATCCCTAAATAAGAATGCACCATCGAAATCAGCAATTAGTTTTTGTTTAAATAATACAAAGTTACAATTAAGGCCTATACATCAATATAGACATGCCTCGTAAACTTGGTACATGTCTCAAAAGGACACTTGAGAGAATTCATCGGACGAGGAAAGCGGTGATCGTGGGATTGCATTTTTCAAACTTTCTTCATTTCGTCGCCGAAAATTTTAAATAGGCTGTAAGGGTCTTTTCTAGACATTAAAGGTCTACACGTGTCAATAAAGCAATGGTATTTCTCTGAAATATGTAATGTATAGTTTTTAAATAAATAATTTGTATTTTACTTTTGGCATTCTTTCGACTGGGCACTTTTAGAATTCTTTTCAACATACCCCAACGAACTATATATGTATAATAGTTTGTGTAAACCCGAACTATTAAATTGTATAACAAAACAAAATGCAACCTTCTTACTTTTATGCCTCTCTCTCCCGTCGGTGTGTTTATATTTTTACTATATATGTTGTACTATCTTAACGTAACTGGCATTTTATTTTATATCATAGACGGGCACCGCCGAGTAGTCGACTCTACAATAAAAGCAATCAAGCAGAATATATTCAGAATATATTAAGATGTTCTTTTTGGAAAGCTGGGCGTGGAGGATTTAAAATGAAAGTATTTCTAAACAATTTATTTTTAAAGTGATATTCATATTTAATTTAATCAATGCAAATGATGGACTAACATGATATTACGAGCGACAACGAAGTTACGTTTTTATGAATTTAACATAAGTTTAATGTTTGTTTCCTAAACACATTTTCAATTCCACATGACTCTTATCAGTTTTTCATAAATCGTTGTCTGTCTCGTTTAACATGCATGCTCATAACACATTATTCTAAATACTAGCTGAAGAAACCTAGTACAACAAACAACCTTTGTATATTTATTTATTAAAGTTACCGCTTCAGTAAATCAAGAGTTTACCACTTTTAGAATGTTAATAGAAGTCCTACCCGGTATATTCATTCATGTTCTTACCCCTGAGACCCATATTACAACGTTAATATTTATGTCATTCCTATAATGAACGAAAAGATGTTACATATTCCAAAAATATGAATCGGTTGTTGACGAATAGGTATTATGATTTCAAAATAACATTTATTAATGTTGCATAGCCGTCCCGGAATGGGCCGTGGCAGTTTTCGCTTTGTGTACCCGTCCCAGAATGAGCCGTTGCAGTTATCGCTTAAACAACTGGTCATTTTTAACACCAAACATGTATATGTTGCATACCTTTTAATTTCTTGCGCCTTCTCTCTTTCCTCGTCGCGTGGAGGGGGGGTCGTCTCGATGTCGTCTAGTTTCTCGTATCTTTTCTTCTTCCTCGCGTGGAGAGGTGTGTCTTGATGTCGTCTGCTGTGTCTGCAACAAAAACCTTCATACCACTTTTTCATTTTTAAAACAATCTTTTAAACTTTTGATTCTTTTATTTCAGGCGTCAGTTATCGTCGCCGCTAGAGATGCTTCACTAACGTCGAGGGAGAGACTAAATTACTGCTTTATCGTAGTTACTTCCTAAATTAAGTCCTTTACCATTCGAGGAGGGAGGAAGAAGAAATCTCATGCTTTTATTCTCTTAGGGTATTTAATTCAAATTTTTCATTTCGGACTACATAGAGAAACACGAACGTTCGGCTTGCTTCCAAACCCCAGACTGGTAAAACTCTGCTTCCCACACAAAAGCCCGTGACGTCACAGAACCCCCGTGCGTAGGTACATTCGTCACAACTTGACTCCCGGGAACTCCCGACCTAAAAGGTCTCATCAAAATGGTGGCCTGTCAACGTCCGTGAGTCTTGACTGTGAGAACCAGTCTATTTTGCACTCGACTGTACGGGTCCACCCGCACTAAATCGCGCAAGCCAAACCAAACAATTTCCCACAGATACGTCCACTTCAAGATGCGTCCGGCCCAACAGGGCTATTATCCAACATGAACATTCAAACGATGCTTAACATTAATAAGTTTTATCCCAGAGTTTTTTTCTTTGATATTACATTTTATTAAACGGGTGGAAGATAAATAGATGAAAAAAGTAAATTGATATCTATGTTTAACAGAATTAGGAGTGTTTTAGCAAAATAAACAGAATAAAAAATACAAACACTGTGCTGTAATGATAGAACTTATCCCCCCCCCCCATCACTCACTCCCTCTTTCTCTATCTCTCTCTCTCTATATCTCTCTTCGATAATAATGGAAGTGCGCTACAACAGTAAGGGAGAGCGATAACAAATTTAAATTTACAATTTTTAAAAACAAAAATGTAAATGAGGCTGAACCCCACTCGACCCCCCCCCCCAGAAAACAAGACGTAAAGTCTATAAACATTACAAAACATACACAGCCCCCTAAACCCTTATCCTCAACCCTATCTTCATCTGAGGAAAATATCCTTCCTCTTTTCAACACATCCTTAGCCTGTCCTCGTTCTTAGTCCTGCGACAATGGGACTAAAAAAAGAGTCAGATAAGGAGATAAAATATAAGCCATCACCTCTCCTCCTCCCATAAGACAAGAAAAACAAGGAGACTTCCTTTCTTACCTTAAGGTCACATCTGTGAGGCCGACTCTTTGCATAAGTTAGCAGATTTAACCGGAAGACAAAAGAAACAATTGAAACATCGGCATTTTTACTCATGCCCGGGTAAAGGGTGTTAGCAACTCAAAGAACTTAAGAAACGCTTCCATGATGACTACTTTCGTTCGTCAACATATGAGGATCTCGTATAAGGTTCTCTGGAGAATGCTAGTAGCCGCCAGGGTGGGGGGGCAATCTCGGACTTAAAACCTTTAGAGGAGGAGCAGCATCTCTCTTTGAGACAGTTGATGTGGAAGTGTGAGGGGAAGGTCCTATTTTATGTACATTCCTCCCTTTATAGAGCACTAAAATTAACCTTTCCTCTTGACGTCGGAGGTATGGTACGATACGAGTAGTTTACGCCTGAATTACTGAGTGGAAATCTCGGACAGACCTTCGGCATCCTCACTCTTGAGAACTTCATTCTTGTGTGTGACGCTGACTAGATGCAGTTATTATGGCATGGTACGTGGCAAGTAAGAACGTGAAGACCATAAGATCCCGAAGTTGACCTACTCGCGTGCTAGCTGAGGGATATTGTGGCACTTAAAGTAGATGTTGCTGCGATACAGAAGACCTACTTTGGTTCGTATATGGATTGTAATATACTGACAGATGACTGATTTTGTCTCAGCATATAACAATATCTAAAGTCGAGGTGTGTGTCTCTTCGCTAGTGACAGTGAGCGTTGTTCATACAGATGCGTAGGGCGGTTAATCGTGGTCGATGTTGCCGTTTATAACAATAAGTTTATTGATCGTTGCGGTCTATACGTCAAACATCGCTGGTGAGAGAGTTTTTTATCGGCAGTTGGAGGTGTTTCTCACTAGTCCGTGAGGATAGTTTTAATGGCGGATAGGAATGCTATACTTGACCTCAGAATAGACAGGGTCGGGGAGAGCAACGGTCGGATAGGCGCGAAAGCAGTTTGTCTGACCCGATGGCTTCATGTTATCTCGTCAATAGATTACGTCTGGATAATCCAGGGAAGGAGACGTGAACGTGGTCTAGTAATGTCCCTTTCCTTCAAGTACTTACTTAGTTCCTCCCTCTAGATAAAGCTCGGGCGGAAAAGAAGTTATAAGATAAGCTGACCCGGGCGGTTGCTGGGGGAATCCCTCGCTGCAGAACTAGTTAAGGTGGTCTCAATCGCTTAACTAGCGAATAGTATGAAGGTCAAGTAGTCATTTAGGCCAAAGAAAGTCTCGAACGCTTCGCGCTGTTGAGCATAAGGCTGCTTTGCGTCATGGCTCAGATGGCTATATTCGGAAAGTCGAACACCTTAAAAGGCATACCATTTTGTCGTCCCGTGTGATTTGAGCGGGTTCAAAGGGCATTTGAAGGAAATCATAACAAGCTATCTCAGACTCTGGAACGATGAGTTTGACAGCTATTTGGCCGACTCGCCGCGCCTAAAGGCAGCCAGAGCGCCTAGCAAAGTCACAGAGTGCGAGATCATTGATATGTTGACGCAGGTCAGTTGTAAGAAGTCTCCAGAAATTCATGTTTTTTCCGAGTAGTTGTACTTGAAGCTGTTGTCCATGTTTGTTCTTTTTCTGAAGGATGTGTTCAACCATTGGTTTAATCAAAGAACCATCCCTGATCAGGTAATCAAGAGAGTGATAATATTGCTGAAGAAAAATAACCGGCATGACGGTGAGGATCTAGATGATTATAGGTCCATAACTTTGCTAAACACAGAGTTTAAGATTTTTGCAAGAATTCTTGCGAAACATTTGTGGGTTATTGTTGGCGATTTTGTAGAGTCAGGGCAAAATTAGTCTATGTAGAGGAGATCAATTCAAAACAATTTGCATCTGATTCACACGATCATAGAGGAAATGGTAGACGACACTGAAGCCGCGCTGATCAATCTAGATCAGTACAAAACTTTTCGTAGAGTCGACAATCGTTTACTGGGATCTGTTTTGTAGGCCACAGGTTTTAATCCGGATTTCCACAAATGGGTCTCCATTCTGTAGTGTGTGCCGACAGTAGCGGTGCAAGTAAATGGTAGGCTTTCGAAATCTTTCGTGGTTAATTGGTCGGTACGTCAGGGTTGCTTGCTGTCGCCCCTGCTTTATTTCCTGGCGTTGGAGCGTTTTATTCGCAAATTAATGGGCGGGCGGCGAGGCCAGTTATGCGGGGAATTGCTCTTCATGGTGTAGCACTAGCCCAGGTTTCCGTGTCCGCCTATAATATAACCGTTTTTCGTGTCAAACATTATTGGCATTGCAAAAGTGATTAAGTATGAAAAAGTCACAGAGACCGTGATCGACTGTAACAAGTCTAATGGGTGCTTGGAGCGGCAAAGCCTCGTTTCCGAGTAACTTCAGCTGGTCAGATGGCCCGATTCGAATTATTGGCGTTTTGTTAAGGCCAAGCTTCTATCTAAACAAAAATTAGTCGGGAGTTAAAATTCAAATCATCTCCTAGGACTTGGATTTGAAGCAGACTTTTCTTTAGGGGTTGGAGGCTAAGGCGTATGATACTTATGTATTTCCTTTACCGACTGATTGTACTACCCCTGCTCACGGACCAATGATTTTTTTACGCGCTTGCTTTTCTCGCTTCTTTAAATAAGAGGAAAGTCTCTACTCAACGTCCGAGTGAAGGAGGTTAGGAAAATGCTGGATCTACGAAGTCAACGTTCCGAAGGTTGACTTTTCTGAGTCGCACTTTGATAGAATGTGCGCCCTTGCGCTTCAGAGATCCTTTTCAAACCTCGGTCCAATGTCGTCTGATACCGATGTGAGATACGCAGCTCTTCACCGAATGCCGATCTGCGGTTTAGACGTAACCGGAGACTATTGACAGACAATCTAAACATACAGTAAAAGACACACATGAACAAATAAATTGACAGACAACCTAAACATACAGTAAAAGACACACATGGACAAATAAATTGACAGACAATCTAAGCATACAGTAAAATACAAACATGTAAAAATAAATTGACAGACAATCTAACAATACAGTAAAAAACACATGAACAAATAAACTGACAGACAATCTAAACGTAAAGTGAAATAAAAACATGAACAAATAAATTAACAGATAATTTAAACATACAGTACAAGAGAAGCTGTCAAACAAACAGAAAACAAAGACAGTAACAGCAAGCTAACTTTCTACTTATACGAAGTTTACATACTACTCCTATAGAAAATAATAACATATCTTTCCCACTCTTTTTGTGTATCATATGTGGTACCTGATACATCAGTAAAGTAATTCCTAATTCGGATCTACAATGGTATATTTATATTTACTGAAGTATTGATTCTTATAATATTTGCAGGCTGGAGGGAGCTTGTTATATTAAAACTGAGTTAATTTTTCAGTTAATAATTAAATACTAGAGTAGTAAAAATTAAGAAAATCAGAAATTAAAAACTGTATTTAATCATATTATTTATATTATAATCATGATTTATCATGATAATTATCATTATCAGTATCATCACCATTATCATCATGATCGACAGCATCATTTAGAGGCTCAAAGATTAGAATTATAAAATATCTAGTATTAAAACCATGTAGAATGTTTGATGCAATATCTTATTATAATTCTACAATAAACATTGGATTAGTTTGCTTGAGTTGAATTAAACATAAATCTATATTTATTTTATGGCATGAAAAGCGTAACGCAAAAAATAAAATGTTGCATTACTTTAGCGGTACCAAAAGTGATTTAAGAAAAATACTTAATTTTTAAACCTTACTTAAAATGTATTTTCTACAGAAACTGTGACAACTTTTTAAAAAGTATGTTTTCTCGTTTTAGAATGTAAAAGTACATATGTGATTATCATGTGTCAACTCGCAACTAGCACTCTGTGTGTGTACACAAAACTTAATGCAAATACGTGTATAAATCCATGCATAAACACAAACAGGACCACGTTCACATACCTGGATTATATGAAACTGTGCGGCAAACGACTTTCACCCACTGTTTATATATACCATTCAAATGCGTATTGAAATTATAGAAAAAATAGCCTACCAGTATTTAACACTAGCAACCTCACATGTGTTCTAAACATTTCCGAGTGTCTATATTGTTTTATGTTTGCAGTTAATGGAATGTTTCGCTCTCTTAATTAATAATATCGCTAAATCTATTTTTCTTTTTATTCAAACATAGGTGTGTTAAGAGATTTACATTTACTTTTATTATTGTTTTTCAATTTAGCTATATGTTAATTCTGACTCAAGTAAGGTCCAGAAATATTTTAATCTTCTTTCTCTTCTTCCTTCTCCTCTTCTTCTTCTTCTTTGACGACAGTTTCCCACTTTTTTATCCAGTCTTTTGCATTTGTGTTGTACTCTTCAATGTTTTTCAAGCTGTACCAGTTGGGCGGTAGGGAACATACAAGGCAGTGTTGCATCGTATGGTGGCCCTTTCCACATTCACGGATGGTTAAGTCAGTTTTGTAGCCCCATCTACTTATAGCAACTTTTGATCGCCCCATTCCCGTTTTCAGGCTGTTTAGTGCTTTCCACTGGAGTAAGGGTGCCTCTGAACCGGGAGGGTGTTCCTCAGAATATCTTAATAATAATGTGTTGTTTTCGTATCTTTCGTTATTAAAAAAGGACTCATCAGAGTACATGTTTATTTAATTGTATACATGTATAAATTAAGTGCGTATGTAATTCTATATAAAGAGGCCAGCCAAAATGCATCCACAAAATTAGTCATTCAAAATTAGTTATTGCTGTACAAAGAACATGAATAGTATAATCAATGCACATAACCATAAAATATTAAATAAATAATTGTAATTGCCAAATAAAAAGTAAATGCCTACTAGATGGTAATTGTAAAGTGAAGTACGTGGTAAACCACGCACTTCACTTAATAATTATTTTTCCGGAGGAAAATACCATGGATAAGAAAATGTACATTGGTATATCTGCAGGGGACTGGAAACAGCGATGTTATAACCATACGTATACTTTTGTGAACCCTGAACTTATGAATATAACGGAGTTGGCTAAACAGTGGTGGTCACTGAAGATTGAAAATCTCACACCGGTGGTCTCTTGGTCGATTTTATGTGATTCTAGTACCCCTAAAGGATTTAGACAGAGATGTAATTTGTGTTTAGAAAAAATACGGATTCTTAGATACGATCACAGCAATCTTTTAAATAGAAGAGATGAAGTGGTGGCAAAATGCGAACATAAATTTAAATTTACAGTAATCCTGAATTGTGAATCTACCAAAATGTTGGTCAGTTTGTATGTATCTCAGGTTGGAATTAATTTATTTTTTATTTTTTATCTTTATTAATATTTGTTTTGTTTTAGATTAGAATGGGTATTCTTAATTATTTTGGAATTACAATACCATTTCTATTTCTTTCTATATATTTTTATATTTTAATTTTATTTTAATTTTATTTTATTTTATTATTATTTTTATTTTATTTTATTTATTACTTAGTATATATTATATATTTTATTAATATATTTTTTTTTTGTTTTTGTTATTGGAAATTTTATGATTTCCGACTTCGACTATCTCTACCTATCTGACTTTCCCTTGTTCTATCTTATATTAGTTTGATCTCACTTTATCTTATTCTATCTTATATTACTTTTAATTTGAATATATGAGCACATCGTTTAAACATCATAGATTATCATTATTACTAGTATCATTATTATTACCTATTATTTTTTGTTATAAAGTACTATTTAATATTATATATCATTAGTAGTATCATTATTAGCAATATCATTAATATTGCGATTACTATTATTATTATTATTATTATATGAATATTATCATTGCTATTATTATGATATTCTTGATTATTTTATGTTTAGTTTCATCACTATTGCCATTGTTATTACTATTAATGATATTATAATAATTATTATTTAAATTATTAATATTAGATGTATTATTATTGTTATTAGTCTGATTATCATTATTAGTATTCTTATTGGTATTATCGTTTTTATTATTACTATTTTATTATATGTTTTTGACATCAATATTTTTCATCGTCTAAATTCTTCATTAAATTAAACAAAGTTGGCTCGAACTGATATAAATATATTAATCTATCAGTTAGGTCTGTTTTCCTTTTCTTTTTCTTTTCTAAGCTTCCGTATACGTAACGCGATGTTTCTTCTTTCTTTTCCTCTTCTGTCAGATTGTTTTTTTTGTGTGTGTGTTTTACTTTCATTTCTATTTTGGCTGTCCGGTGTCGCGACTGGAAAGTGGGCGGTGGGGTTTGATTTCGTGTCAATACACGCATAACATGCGTGGGTCGGACGGCTTCATAGACGCATCGTAATATTTTTATTTTTAGTCTGTTCCAGCTGTGGATGCATATTGGCTGACTTCTGTATATTTTTATACTCGCCTTCTTTTTTGATGATTTTAACTTAAGTGTGTTGCTTGCCCTCTTTTTTTATCACCCTCTCTTTGCATATGATATTTCTTTTGGGGGGCTGGTGAATATTTCTTCTGTCATTTCAAATATGTAACTGCCTAGCTAGCATTCTGAGGAGATTGGGAAGTCGAAATAAATTATAAATGCTGACAGTTACAATGTGTTTGTGAATTTTGTCTTTCTATATTCTATTCTTGCTCTGTTTTTTACATTGATCTCTCTTGGATTTCTCACCAAAATTATTCACTTTAACACTTATATATATATATATATATATATATATATATATATATATATATATATATATATATATATATATATTTGCACCGAGTTTCTGTGCACAAATCTATGGAATTATAAGATATATATATTTTAGTACTTTTTAATACTTCTATGCAAATATTACAGTGTTCGCTACACATAATAAAATTAGTCCTCTCCTACTGTTTTGAAGACTTACGTGTACGTGGATTTTGTTGGCAAATTTTATGTGAACGATACAGTACAAAGTTGAATGTGTTATATATATATATATATATATATATATATATATATATGAGGTATGCAAGTTTGAAGGAAAAAATTCTCAGAGTTTTTAATTAACGGGTCATGAGTCTAATGTTTACTTAATACAATAAGATAGTAACATATTGGAGTATGTTATATCATTGGTTTCGTTTCTTAGCACTAATAAATCACATAGGAACTTGGTTAATGAAACGTAGTTATTCACTATATAAACATATATTACAATATTTACTATGAGAAATAACTGTTTCCTCTATTTAATAGAGAATATAGTTATTTAGTGTTAGCGTGAATATAACACGAAAACATAAATCCTATAATCTATATGACTGCCAGGCGAGCTCAGTAGACTAAAGTAAAAGTACATCACTGCTGATCACAGTTGCAAGTAATCTGATGATAGGGTAAACACTGGTCACGTCTAGTAATATGGAAGAGCTATGATACAATGAAACTGATGTCTATGAATTACTATATATATAAAAATTATGTTTCGAGACTTGAAATAAACATATATATATATATATATATAAGTATAGAATATACTCATGGCAAGTAAGCTATACGGATAGGTTTGTGTTTCTTTTTCGAGAAAAATCAAGTTGATTCACAATCTACGAAAGTTTTCATAGTTTTATTAAGACGTACCCACTTGAACTTCAACCACTCAAAATCTTGATTTTCTAACCGTTACCGAGATTATCATTTTCCCTCGACTAATGAATGTTCATCTTTTTGTTCGAAAGAGATTTTGGCGCGCTTCATTACCAAGTAGATCAAACGAAACATAGGTGTACCTTGCAATGACCCCCGAAGTGTTCAGTTTCTACTGCAGTCTCATTCTTTCTGTTCAACTATCGCCGTTCTTTTCTTAGTATATGAGATGTTAGATTTATATTATTAGTTGTATAGTTGTGTTCGATTTGTTAATTTTAATTATCGATTCCTTATTTCTATTCACCTCAAAATAAACTTCATTCGTTTTCTGCACTTCTTGATCATTTTTCTTCTATGATTTTGTAATTTTTTCATCTTTAAACTTTTAACTTTCTCATTTGTTCTCGAACATAGATAACGCGGATCATGTTAAAATCAACATGTATTGGGCAATCTTAAGAGTGTCAATTGAACTACCGGAGACCATCTCCTTTCTTTCAGTTTCTATTCATCGTTCGATGTTCCACGCTTCTGTTTTTTTATTCAATGTGTTTTTATTTAAACGGACTCTTTTCTGGTGTTAACACTTGATTTCTATGTTAGTGTTATCGTGCCTTACTTATAACGAACTTTGGACTCTTCCATTCACCATAAATACTGGGAGTACCTGCTCTTCAGTGTTGAATTAACCCCACGGGACCTGGGCCATTTTAGTGGCCTTTTATCTGTCGGGCTGAAATATTGGTCATGGGTAGTCCTATGATGTCCACCCTCTCAAGCGTTGCTTCGCCTCTTTGGGTAGTGTAAGTTTATTGCTTACTGCCTGATGCACCCTGACCGGGGAATGCCGACGGGGCTGCCATGGAAATTTTTTAGATGCCAGAGTGCTCTTTTTTATGGGGCGCTAGCTTGAATCTCCCCACCTTCCGGCCTTGTGCAACATATTTCTGTGGTGGTAAGGAATTAACTACCTGAATCAACCCTAGTCTATACTGGCAGTCAAGACTGACGTACAGCCACTCTTGTTTCTCTGTGTATTATATTTCCTTCAATATACTTGTTTCCTCTAAACCCCGAGTTCGTGTTTTCATTCCGGTTCCTCTACAGGGCCACAGCAACTGGCGACGTGAGATTTCGAACTGACACCACCACAACGACTGACGACGTTGTTACAGTAAGGGATTCTTGAGAGCCTTAAAATAGACATCACAACTTGCGACAAAGTATATTGAAGAGAATATTATGAAAGGACAAACGTGGATAAATCAACGGCGAATTCTACCAGATAATGTCCTAGTTCGAAAAAATGACTTTACTAGTTGAAAAGAAAAAACACGTAACAAGCTAACTTATTTTGCTCTCATTGAAAAAAGGTCAGTGATTTTGTATTGCAATTCCGACACTGTTGTTAATTTTTAATAAAAAGGGAGTACATGATTTTTTAATTATCTTTCCATTTTTTAATTTACTTTCCATAAAAGAAAAGTCTTAGTGCTGAAAGAAAAAAATTAAAACCGTAGTTGTATTCTTTTCCTGTTGAAAAGCGTACTAAAAAAGAAAAAAGAAAAGTGATTTTTTAGCCGATGAAAAAAAGGTTCTATTCTCTTTCATACAACAAGATTACGTTTAGCAAACGTAATATAGAAAAATAAATTATAAAAGCCGTATTCGATGAAGACACATTGTAAACATTGAAGATTTGAAATCCACTGTGACAGAACTGGTAAATTTCAAATGCTACAAAAACGAAGAGCTGAAGAAAGATTTTGAAAGCTGCTACTAGAACAATAAAGAAGCCGACGAGAGGCTACACAAAACAGAAGAAAGATTTCTGGAACAAAGGAAAGAAGCCGACGAAAAAGCTAGGAAAGCAACATCAAGAACTACTAAAGCAAAAAATGAAGCCAACGAAAAACTTCTAAAACCAAAAAGTGAAACCGACGGAAATATTGAAGTATTGTTGCAAACAATATTGGTTATGGGTCAAAGTAACGAAAACGATAATAGTTTCATGCAGAACGTCGTTTGGAGTGCAATAGACAATTTCACTTATTCTTCAAACAAGTATAAATGAGGATCTATACCAAATAGATTGTGAAAATTGGACAGACTCTAAAATGTTTCGCATAATGTTCCGAAAATTCGGCACCACCGAAGATACTAAGTTCGTGAATTTCATTTTGTCCCGGAAAACAAGCGATTTGACTTTTGCTGATGTTGTTAATCTTTTAACTGACTAATTTAGCCCCAATACTTCTTTATTTCACACACTCTGGAAGTGTTTGAAGCTTGTCAAAAAATAAAACTAGGATTATTCAAAGTTCGCATCAATCGTCAATGAAGATTGTGATGATTACAAATTAGCCGAACTTAATGCTGATAATTTTCAATGCTTACTTATCATACAAGGATTGATAACAGGAAAAGACGCTGAGATAAGACGGAGGGTTCTAAATGAATTAGAAAGTGAACCGAATATACCACTACAGAAATTAGCTGAAGACTGCTGC
Source organism: Sepiola atlantica (assembly GCA_963556195.1). Taxonomy (NCBI): domain Eukaryota; kingdom Metazoa; phylum Mollusca; class Cephalopoda; order Sepiida; family Sepiolidae; genus Sepiola; species Sepiola atlantica. The sequence continues at coordinate 112,130,978 of OY744517.1, read as the reverse complement.
CAGACATTCATTAGTGTTAAACAAGATTCGAAGGACATTGAAGAGTCGGGCATTTCACACATTAGAAATGTACGTCAAAAATCAAAATTCAACTTTTCCTTAAAAACGATTCCAAACAAAAATAGGTTTTCACGCCGCTACATAAACAAGCCCGCCCTAGAAAAACAGGATAAATTACCACCGAGCCCCTGTTCTCGCTGTGGAAGGCTTCATTGTGTAACAGATTGGCCATATCGTTTTAAAATCTGTTTAACTAGTAAAAAAAGTCGGGCACAAGAACTACGAAAGAAGTAAAAATGTTCATACTTAAAAGCACCATTAATTTGTTTGGCGTAGACTTGATGCAGCGGTTCAATATCTGACGGCTACTTACTATAATTTTAAGCCAGAAAAAAACGGATGACCGAATTAGAAAAGCCAAAGCAGAAATTTGTTCCAACCATTAAAAATTGTATAAAAAACGCAAAATACATCGTCGACAGAAATAAAAGCATATAAGGAAACAGAATCCACGCTGCAAATAGCTAATACTAAACTGAAAGAGGTTTAGGAGAGTGAATTCATGGTTCCAGAGCTGCAATCGCTAAAGTTTCAACTCATAGTGGTTTTAAATGAGTGAAAGACTATGAAAGATTAAGTGACTTAGATTGAAGTTTAATGTCTAAGCAAAGAAGACATGTATTTTAAAATGTAAAGGTGTGCTTCAAAGTCGGAAGTCTACAATTAAATAACTTGAGAATAAACTCGGACTATATGGATTACTTTTGAAGATTTGAGTATTTCCACATTTTATTGCAACATTATTTGTAGTGAGGTTGTTTTCCCTAATTAGAATGCGTTTAGCCAACAAAAGAGTTTTTTCTATATATATAATTTTCAAAGTTATATTTAACAGTAATACATACATGACTGCTATTTTCCCTCTGATTTAAAAAATCTCTTTGAAAATCTATGGGTTACGGTCATGAGATTATTCCTTGTTTTTAACTTTTGATGAATTAATAAGATTTTTAATTTTTCGCACTAGTATTATCATCATTATTTTCTTGATTCATTTGTGTATATTGAGCTTTCTATTATCACGATAGATTATTATTTAAAGATACAATATTTATCTTTAACTTTTCATTAAATTTTGATTTTTTATATATATATATATATATATATATATATATATATATATATGTATGTATATATAGTCTAAAGAAGATTTGAGAAATTTATAAACGAAGACAAAAATGCAATTTAAATTCCTAGAGATACGAAGTAATTGTAACATATCGTAGATTAGGACCTGAATAAGCCGACTAACCTCTAGAAGATTCAGAAACACAAAAGGGATTCAACTATATAACAGTGAAACATAAACAATGGACCTTAACCAAAATTGTGAAATCGAAAATAGGTATCACCAGCTGTTTTCTATGTAACTGTTTCGAAGATTAAAAAACAGAACAGCTATTAAATTTATAGCTCTCTAGATTTACTGATCAAATTTCCACTTCCAATAACAAAATCTAGACACAATTCAGTTATTATTTCTTTATTATATATATATTATATATATATATATATATATATATATATATAAGTAAATAAATATATAATAATAACTATAATAATGCTATTAAGATATTACCCGTAAGAAGTATTCTGTAATATGGTAGCTAATATATAAAAGTATATAGGAATAAAGATGCATGAAAATAAATCTATACAAAAATAAGAAAGGCCTAAGTACCTTTGGTACCAGATAGGCAGACAGATAAGAGGACGAAAACCTAGCTAAACACATCTATAAACCCAATATATAAATGAATAGATGCGTAAGTTTGTTCCATCTATTCTAACTATTTACGTCGAACCCGATAATGCTTATTTACCGTATATATAGCAATTTTGAGACTTCCTCAAACATATCTCGATATTCCTCATTTGCATATGTATTTTTAAGTTTCTAATAAACAAATATTCTGTAATATATATTTTTAATTTTATTGACACATTTTCATCTATCAATGCAATCGTTTTGTCGATAGTACATTATTATAATTATTAATCAAATTAATTAAAGCAATTAAAAAATGCATAGCGTTTTAAAAACATTTGTTTACATTTTGTTTCCAATAGAGATCATTTCCATAAAATCTTCCGACATTATTAAAACGTCAAATATCACTGATATAAGAACAGATACTACATGTTGATCGTAGAAAATAGACGAACGAACCATAAAAAATGTATTTGTGACAAGGAATTTTTAAATGAACGAAAAAAAAAATCGATTTAATCGGAAAATCTTTTAATGTGGGTTGGTATTTGTTGTGAAGTTGTCCAACAGTAAATAATAAATAAAGGAAGTCAAGTCGAGGGTTGGTTTAACAAGTGTATTAACAAAATAGAAAGTGACTAGCACTTGGCTAGACAGTTACAAGACTGTGCTTTGTCTTCTCTGTGTCTCTGGTGACTCGCACTATTTATAGTGACAACCGGTGTAGTTTCTCCTGTGTAAGAACGGCCGGTGTAACAGTATGGTAGTATCGGTTCTATTATCATTAGACTGTCTCCCAATGAATTATCTCCTCCGTTTATAAGGGTGTGTAGAGGAAACCATATCAGGTATTACACTTCTTTTATTGCGGGTTAGGGTTAGGGTTAGGGTTCGTGTAGTATCGGTTATGTTGTCGGAGGACTGTCCTCCCATGACTTACTACGACGATTTTCTTTAGAAAAAGAGGGCAATGTTTATTCGTCATGATACCGTCTTCTCGGTCAGTGGATCAGTGTAGTGTATGTTCGTTCACCATAATTCCATCCTCTCAGGCTAGCAAGAACATATTTTCATTTACGAGATAAAAGAACAAATAGTAAGAGATCAACATATTTTTCTGAAAAATTATTTATATACATATTTTATATATAAATATACATAATCTGAAATAAAAACGACTTTTACTTAAAATACAAACCAATAAATTGAATTTTCTATTAACATTTTAAGTTTTTTTATATAAAGTGTTTTTCACTTCTTAATAAAGCCTGTTATGAACATGTTTCGCCTCCCCACTAATAAATGCATAAACAAATAAACAGAAAACCCATACTGGCCTTTCTTGATTATTCTATTTATGTCCAATTTACTTGACTGAAATATGAAAAGAAGTTTTCTTTTTTGATTATTCTATCAACATTTTATTTGGGGTCAATTCCTATTTCAATCACGTAAATTATTCAGAGTTAATAGGTTCAGCATTACTCATAAACAACTTATATTTTTTGTACTGAAACAATATATATATATATATATATATATATATATATATATATATATATTACATAAGAATCTTTGTTAAAACGATTTAAAATGTTTATACATAAATTTACATGTAGCTTTTTATTTACGGTCTAACGGCCGATTGTCGAAATGGCCAAATGTCAACCACGGTGTGACGCACTTGCCTATCTGTGGAAAGTAAAGAAATATGATACTACAAAATTGTCTTCATGTGGATAACTACACACACACATTATATATATATATATATATATATATATATATATATGCATAAGAAATAGTGTTTTTGTTTTTAAATGCATTGCTTATATAGGAAATTTTAATTATAAAATATAATAAACTGCTATAAAGTTGTACAATGCGATTTTTTATTAATGTTCTTTTCAATTTTATTTTCGATGATTTACTTCTTCATCAGAATTGTAAATGAAGATTCAGTAAAATACCGAACGAATTAAAAACACAAAAAATGATTTAAAAATTATGATTAAAAATGGTATTTTACTGTACCTTATTTGCAATTCTCATGAAGAATTATATCTTCGGAAATGCAAATGAAAATATTAAACAGCCTTTTCTTTGAAAGATCTTTGCTAACAAACATAATTTTGTCGTTTCTGTTGTTTTTTTAACCAATCTAATGCCACTGTATGGTGATTTGTTTAAAGATTCTAACGCAGATGTGTTAACCCGTCGTATATGTCTGTTAACAGTTGAGTTTATGTCTCAAAATGAAATAAGAAAAATTATTTCGTAAGTACATTCACGTAAAAAGGCAATTAAAATACATTAGAAGGGAGTCGGATTGTAAAACCTGTTTAAAAGAATATCAAAACGTAAACAAATCAAACATACAATAAGTTTTATATGAAAATATACTTTTCTTGTTGGTTTATTTTAACAAATCAGAGAACACTTTTGTAGTTTAAAAAACAGATGATAACTGATAACTTTTCCACTCATCAATTTATTTTTATAATGTATAGTCTTATTTTAAAGTGAACATGTAAATCAGTTAATAATAAACCCATTCAGTAAATGAGACTTTCATTTTTCATATGGTTATTTAATAGGCAATATACGTTGCACGATAATTAAAACTTCTGTATACTCCTGCCCTAATTGAACCTTGTATTTGAATTTCATAATGTTTTATACATTTTAAGTTATAAGAAAATGGAGTACTCTTTAACCCATAAATTAGCGAGAGAGATGATTCATTTTTCGAAAATAGAAATAAGACCTTGTAAAATATTTAAAGAAATAAAAATTAAACATATTTTATTTTCCTTTTTTAATCCATCTTTTCTATCATTTAACTATTATTTTTCTTCTATATTTACGACATTTATTTATTTCCGTTTTTGTTATTTCGATGCTGCTCTTATTACTACTACTTTACTCTTTATTTTTATCTTTGTTACGTCATTTATTTATTCACTTTTTTATCTCACCCTCATTCTTTTATACGACTGCTAATATTACATCTTCTATTCACTTCTGTCTACCAGCACCCTTCACATTTCCTGCCACCACTTTCCCTTTTATTCGCTCTCGAACCATCTAAAATATTCAATGTGCAACCAAGCAACAAACCGAAGTAGTAATATTCTAAAATAATTTAGCATAATTTATTCTGTTATTATTTGATATTGGTTTTAAAATATTTTTTAAGTTTAAGCCCAGGTTACACTCTAGCTAATATTATTTTATAGTATAAGGAGCCACACAGTACAAAATAGAAAGATAGATCGTCTTATATGATCAATAAGTTACGTAGATTAAGGCCAATCAAAATTATTATATCTATTTTTAGTTAGTAAGTTATGACCGCCATTCAACAGATCAGCAAATTATATGAAGAGTAAAATTTAATTTAAGCAAAATCATATCTTCCTTCACATCAAATCAGCTCAAAGGCTGAGATCCTATATGTAATAAACACACATATATAAACCTTTTTCAATATATATATATATATATATATATATATATATATATATATATAAATATTATATATTAAAAATTACATATACATACACACACATATATATATATATATATATATATATATATATATATACACCATACTACGTACAGTTATATGTTGTTTCATAATATATATTTTTCTAATAGTATGGATTAAGGCGAAATTCATCATTTCAAACATTATTAGCATTTAATTAAAAACTTAAATATACGAGATAGGTAAAAAAGACTCTACATATATAATTAACTTTCATATTCTAAAATAACTATCATATTTTTAAGGTGTGTATTGTCTAATATAGTATAAGCGAAATTGCAAACGAAGATATATGGCTCGTTATAATAAATTCATCTAGACGATTTCCTATGCATACAATTCTACAAAATTTCGACTTTTTTGTTACATAGGTTACAAAGAAGTTTAATTATGGATAATAATGTTTCCACGCCAAAACCTATCTAAAAGTTTATAATGTTTTACTATTAATCATTTAATGTTAAATTGAATATTTACATTTTTAAGCTTTTACAACAAAAAAGTAAAATGCGAAAGATCCAGATTATTAAATGTACGTATACGTTTCACAATTATATGCTATATAAAACCTGCCGTTACTCCCAGGTATGTTATTTTTATACTAGTTTAGTTTATATCGCAAGGTGAGCTTGAACAATGAACCTGCTAAAATTGGCTTGTGACGACATCCATCTCTTTTGGCGATTAGGGTGTAGACACACACACACATTCTATATCTGTTTCGAAGAATAGGAAATGGGATGTAACGCTCAGACGAGCCGGTTCTAATTTTGAAATGCTGAAACATTTTGAGACATCAAAGAAAAGAATTGCGATGCAAAAATGTATGGTTTTGCTTTCTATCGGGTCTAAAAGTTTTAGTTGTTAAGCTTTTTTTAAATGGATTAAAATGTTGAATAAATACAGATAGAACCTTAAGAATCGCGCAACAAGACATGCATAACCATTTAATTTATATGTATATATAGAATTTAGATTTATATTATTTGTATAGTTTATAATTCACAAACTCTACACTGCTGTTTTCATAAATATGCATGAGCTAACATATTTATAATTTTCAACTATATTATTAGAGTATAAAACATACGTATTATCAATTTTCTGCCGTAGATCTTTACTTTTTGGTTTTATAATACCGCGTAAGTAGATTAGTTTTACTGTTTCGTGGCTTCCTGTTACAAAGAACCAAAATCATGTACTTGTCATATACGAGCATGAAAAACATTATTCCTAAAAGTACAGGGCAAGTTATTACATTTCGATAAAGTTAAGAAATAAGAAACGTCCACTTAAAATACTGCGGCAAAGAATAAAATAATACATGCGTAAAATATTAAAATGTTATAAACTAAAATATTATAAAATATGATAAAATATTATGAAGTAAAAATTGAATTTTGTTTCATTATAACTTACAAATAACATTATACTTACTTAGAATAAACTTGGCTGATCTGTTACGTCGAATACAGAAGTTACTAATTACCCAAACTGACAAAAATGTGGAAAAGATTGGCATAATAAATTTTGATATAAAAACTGTAAAACCTAATATATTAGGAGAAATGTCTAATTAGCTGATGATTAATTAATTGCACTTTACTGTAATAACACATGTAACATTTCTTAAGATATGCATACCTTAGAATATTCAAAATTAAAATGTTAAATATATTATATTAAATAACGATAAAGTAGAATTATACCTCACATAGTAATCAAATTCATAAAAAAATGTAGTCATTGTTTTTAATGATGTTCTATGATTTACTATTAGAATATAGATTTAGATAATAATTATTCATTATATTAATACATTTATTTATTTGCAATATTAATTAATAATAATTTGTTTGCTTTATAGTGTGTATACTTTTATATTGTATACATATATTTTTTTAAATTCCCAATCTTATTATATGTTGAAATATCTTAAGTAAAGAATTTCTTATTTTTTACTTTAGTAAAAGTAATAACTTTTCTCATACATTTATAAGTATATTAACCTCTCTTGTACTTTTTCCGATTTTTAATCTTCAGAATATTATTAAAAGGGGCAATAGACACAGATTCGTTTCGAAATACGCTTAAAAGGTCAAATACCGCCGAATGACAATAAGTTATGAAGAAATCAATTTGAGAAACGTAAAGTCACCATACCTTGTTAACTTAAACATTGATTATATATATATATATATATATATATATATATATATATATATATATATATATTACTTCACTCTAAGTTCTCATAAATCAAGGGGCCCCTTCCTGGGCTAACACTTGATCTTTATACGAGATACACATATTCGAATATTCCATTAAATTCCTTTTTACCTGTAAAACGTGTTGTTAGTAAATAAGTTAAGAACATTCATTTTCCTCTCTCAAATTGACCAGTTAACTATGTTATTGTATATCTTTCTTGTGGTCTTACCGGATTCTAGGACAAGAATTAATCAAGTCTGGTGGAGTATCCAGCTAAGTGTTGTTACTTCAGGTAACATCACTAGGAAAAGGTGTATAGCCATACCGAAAAGATCTTATTTGTGATGCGGATACTATGTTATTTTGAATATTTTGTCAAAGGGAAGTAAAGGGAAGCATCCTTATGTCAGGTTGTCCTGACAAACCCTTGTACAGAGAGACCCTAGACACTTGAGGGTGGTGTCTAGTAGGTAATTCAAACTCCCCTATATATATATATATATATATATATATATATATATATATATATATGGGTGTGTGTCTATAAAGAATATTTTAAGCATAATCCTTATAATATCTGAAATGTTACCAATTGTAAGCTCAATGAAGCTGTGTTTAAAGATTCAGAGCCACATATATACACTATTTGTACATTTCACTGACCATAAGACATCAATCCAAAACCATAATTTACCATAGTTCTTACAATCTCTTTATTTCCGTATTTCGATGAAAAATAATCTTTTCATTCTGACAGGTTCTTTCTTGTGACCGATTGTCTTTAAAATTCCCTCCATGCTCACTGTTTCTCCGACTGAAGCAACATAAAAATTAAATGTAATGTGAACAAATATCTTGCTACCCAACTACGCACTTAGGATGCCCTCTTTAAATCTAGCCCTAATCACACTAGCTCAATATGCTTTGTTTACAAAAGTACAAAAATAAAAACTAAGGTATTGACTCACATAAGTTGTGTTATATTAAGAGACCAATTTCAACAGTCAAGCCTTACAGACAGGTTAATATTTTCAGAAATATATTTTGTTTGAGATGATAAACGTACATAAGCATTTCTATGTGAAAGAGTCACTTGAAATTAATTAATGTGCAAGAATATAGCAAAATGATTACAGGTTACCAATATTTAATTAAATTTCTATTTAAGCTAAAATTTCAATATTCAATGCAAATACGCCATTCCAACCCCTTTCTTCATACTTAAACGTAAATATAAATGATATATGCTCATTTTTAGATGACAAAATATCAATGTGAGTCTAAGCAAACTATTGTTGACTGTGTTTGGAAATTTCAGATACAGTGTAATGCTAAACTCGTTCATTTCAGCTACTAGCATAATAATAGCAGTGTCGATACACTTTGTCCAGAGACGAAATACTTTATAAATGGTTTAGTAAAAATAATGTAAAGTAATAAAAATGTTGCTTCATAAGAATAAAAAAACGTATACTTTTTGTACAAACTTTATTTTGACTCAGTTTTTATGAGGATGGTAATGTATGAAATGTTTCATTCGTGGTGAGTTCAAGCCCCGTTTCTTTGATGAACAGCTTCGGGTCGATAAACTGAAATGCAAAAGAAGAAATTATAAATCTTAGATCAAATCTTTATGTTTGAATCTTTTAATCAATGAAATCAAATTGTTAAACGAAAATACATTTCCTTTATAAAAAATATTTAATGCATAGATTTTAGAAATTCTATCCCTTTACAAAACGAAAATTCAGAAAATTTTGTTTAGACCAGATAATCCACCAAAACCTTCAGATATGCCGTTCATGTTTCCTGTATTTAAATGTACATTCTCGTTTCTTAAGTATTTAAATCTGATGAAGTAATAATTTGGACTAGTAATAAGACGATTCTAATATCTTTCCTGATTCCGATACATTTACCGATTTAGCTCTAAATTCCCGATTCCGATACAATTACTGATTCCAGTTTTATTTTAATTTTTAAATATTTAATTACAAATGTGTTGCTTTTTAAATTTTTAAATTACTGTACCTCCTGTAATGTCCGCATAAATTTTTGCAAGCGTAAAAAATAGACTTAGATGGGAAATGTATATTAAACGAATAGATCTTTCTAAATATTTTCTTTGTGATTGATTGAAAATTGTCAGACAACTAAAGATTTATTTCTATTAAAACAGCCGATTTACATTAGTTCGTCGTTAGTTGACAACATTCTATTAAAAATTTTAATAAACAATTGAAAATAGTTGATGATTGGTATGCAAAATAAGAAGATATTGTAGGAACATAATAGTTAACAAAGTCACCTCCTCAGGATGAGCATAAATTTCTAAATGATAATGTTACTATTTAGAAAACTATTTAGAAAACAATTATTAACATAAAGAGGGCGGGGAAGGGGATTTGTTAACAATTCTGTGTGTTCCTTCTATCAAAGAACGTTTATACTTATACTTTTATCCTAATTATAAAGATTTGGTAAGATATTGCTACTGTCAGTATAGCAGATATGTAGTAGATTGATTTCTTTTACTATAAAAGAAAAATATGATACAGATAATAATAGTAATACTACTAATAGTTATAAGATCAAATTTTTAGATTAAAAACGCCATATACCCGCCCCCGTGAATCATATTCTACTGTTTATATATGATTACGTGTGAACACCTAGAAAAACCTGGCGTAACGTAAAATAAGGTCCTATTTCATAAAAAAACATTAATTGACAATTTTGAGTGGGGATCAGTTTCGTATATGAATTTAACGTAAAATGATCATTGTTTCCGGAGCATTCTTACTTTTTAGGGAGGTTCACTAATTCTTTTACCACTAACCCTAAGTCCGACTAGCAAGGTAATAAAACCATGCGTAATTGCTTAACCATTTTAACCACTTCCCCCAATAGATCAACGCACATAATTTATCTCCAAGAAAAAAATAAACGTTTTGCCTAAACTGCTCTAAAACGCTAGAATGTCTCCGAAAAGGGACCTCATTTTACGTGAAATTCATGTGTGAAACTGATCCCCCACTTTAAATTCTTAATTAATTGTTGTTGTTTTTTCAGGGTGTTCATAAAAATGTAGAATCTCATTATTTAGAGGGGGTATTTAGCTGTGACATGTGAACCTACGAAAAAATAAATGAATTTTTAAAAACTTTTTAAAAATCGTTTTATAGATATTATCGTTAATTATTTCATACAAAAATGTTTGTATTTAATTTGTAAATGTTTTTCCAATACTTTGTAGATACTGCATTCTCATGAATATATCGGTGCTTGTTTTCTTTTGTTCTTTTCGCCAATTTGCAATTATACCTTTTTTGTTGTGAAAGAAAAGAAAGTGTTATGACGGCTCTGCACCTAATGTTAATTCTCCCAAAAACAAACATTTTAGTCTCTATTTTAGGCGATTACATGTAAACAGCCTGATAAACTCAGTGGTAAAAATAAATGAAGCAACAACGTTTAGTTCCGCATATAAATTTAACGTAATTTTTTTACCCCTTTCAGACTAGACAGCGTTTTAAAGAAATGTAACTAATTTTGTTTGTTTTAAGTTTTGACCATTTTAATTATATTGAAAATACTTTAGTATTAAATGTGTCATTGTTAAAGATCACAAAAACACTACTAACCTTAAGTCCGGATCATAATACGAAAAATAAAGCGATTACATATAGTCTTATGACTTTGCCGGTCGGACTTAGAGTTAGTGGTTAGAAATTAACTAAACTACATCATTAGCTCGGAATTGGAAGATCATTTTACGTTAAATTTATATATTATCATGGATACATAAATTTAACGTAAAATAAGGTCCTATTTCATAGACATTCTAGCGTTTTAGAGTAGTGAAGCCAAATAATTTCTTTGATTCTAGGAGATAAAGTGTGCTTTTGTTCTTAGGGAGGGTGCTAAATTTTTAAAGCGATTACGCATGGTGTTCTTACCTTGCTAGTCGGACTTAGGGTTAGTGGTAAAAAAATTAGTGAACATCCCTAAAAAGTTAGAATGGCTCAGAAATTAACGACAATTTTTACGTTAAATTTATATGTGCAACAAACTTCCCACTCAAAATTCTAACATAATTGTTTTCTTTAGTGCTTCACACATAATCACCTAAAAACGTAGAATCTCATTTTGAGGGGGAATACTTTTACATGTATATATAATTTCGTTTTTAATTTGACAAACTTCTAAATGTTTTCCCTTTATGCATTTAGACAAATACTTTCATGAAATTATTGCGAGATTTTTATTATATATTTTCCATATTATCCTCTTGTGCTATTATTACTGGTGCCGTTTAAATAGCTATTTTAAGGATAGTTTTGCAGTCATACGTTTTCAAATTCTCTATAAATTCAAAGTAGATTTCATTCACTTAAAAGCATTTGGTTTAAAGAATTTCAAACCGAAAAAAATACAATAAAACATTATTTCAGAGGATATATACCCGGTGACCAAACACTGGCCAGGGCGGCGCCAGCAAACTAAAATGAACATGCCCTGAGTGTTTTAATACTCAACTGTGAATTCTCTGAGAGGCATTATGTAGACGTTTAGCAAATAGGTGCGAAAGGAAATCTGAACATTTCCAAAGGTTTGATAAGGGAATATGCGTAAGTGAACTCTATAATATTTACTTTGTTTACCATAATTTAGCAATATTTTTTCTTTAATTAGACTCGGAGAGTCGATGCAAAATCTGGGAATGTGATTCCTAACCAGCCGCCATGCGCCCTTAGTCTTATGTTTTATATAAACAATCTTCTAATAAATAAATACATTGTGAGTGTTTCATTTTTTAATTGTCAAAAAAAAATTAAAACATCGTTTTTGAAATCGGAAACGAAGCTCGTCTTTTGCCGATTTCGATACCCCCCCCCCCAAAAAAAAAGTTCTGATTTTTTCGATTCAACGATTCAGATTAACTGTCCAAACACTAATTTTTACGTCTACTTTTTAATCAATAGAAAACTCGGGATTAATCTGCCATCAGCAACTGTGTGGAGAGTAACATGTCGACAATGACGTAGTAGAGTTAGAGATATTAACGTTGATGAGAACAATAGTGCAATGTAAAACAATATAAACAGAATTATCAGTAGTTTGGACATAATTTCACCACTTACTGTTAGAGACAAGCATTAGTGCATCGTATAGAAAGCAAAATACAAGATATAACTGTTACCTGTTTGTAAAGAAAAGCTAATAAAGCCAAAAGTGAAAATACAAATTAAACGATTAAGTTGGGATAACCTAATAGTTCTTGGTATCTAACTATGCATGATAGCGCTACCCAGTAAATGAGGTAGGTTCTTTTCACATCTAATCTGCTTTGCAAGTGCTTAAATTTGTGTGTCATATCCAAACAATATCAGAGACATACAAACACTCGGAATGAAACGATCTAAGAATGATAAATACAATTATTTTAATTATATTTACTAATTTATTTCTACAGAATTATACTGATAAAATTAAAGTGATATGTATGTCGTTTACACCAGGGTCAAGCGGAATTGTAACTCGTTGTCTGTATCCACTTCTTTCTTCTCTAGTGAATACTTAACAAAATAATATATACTACACTTGAATAAAAAGTATATAAATATATATATATATATATATATATATATATATATATATATATATATATATATATATATATATATATAATTATATATATATAATTATAAGTTATGCGAGAGGAGATCGATATTTCGCCTAAGAGAAATCCAATCTTCATTCGGAGTGAACATATTGCGTGTAATGATATAAGATTCTTATAAATGTATGATGTTCGGTAGAAATTTGACACTTTTTAGAAAAGAAAGAAAAAAGCATCATATATCTTGACCAATAATTGATGTAGTCCTAAAATTCAAAGTGCATATAGTAAAGGATCATTTGCCGAATAGAGCTCACTCAAAAGAACTGCACTGGGTCTTCGCCACGACATCTAGCGGGACGGGACATTTTGGAACGGGACCTTGAGAGTGTCTTTCGTGATAGACCAGTTTGATCATTGTAATCAGCTCGTCTTTGGTGTTACTGGCTGGTGTTACGGTTGGTGTCTTTCCCAACTGAGGCCACACTATAGTCCATGTGGTTGAAATCAGGCGATTTGGGAAGGGGCTAAATATTGGGACTGGTAAAGTCGTTATGTTTTCAGACAGCCACATCCCGATTAACCCGGAATTTTGTTACGCAGCTGAGTCATGCTGCCACATGCATTTTCTTTGCCGAAACCAACCTTCTCCGCGAAGTGCTTAACAACAGTAGACAACAACTTAATATAGACATCTTTATTGAGTCTGAGTTCGTTTTTAAAGTCGTGGGGCGGTATAATGTGACATTCACTGGAAACACCAAAATATCATTATAGTTTATTGGAACTTGGTATTCATGACCTACGTGAATTCGTGTGGACTGTATGGTGGGGAACATTTTGCGTTGAGCGTTGTGTGACTGGGAAGAATCAGATAATTCCTGACTCGACTGGTTATTTGACCTTATTCAGAAGTGTAGGCTTTTAAAAGCTGTTTATGCTGGGGCTGTGGAGTATGGAGATAATCCTTGAGACTCTTTTATCAGTAGCAGATATTCTCGTTCAACGTTTTCTTCACACTCTTTATTCCAACGCCTATCCATCTACAAGACACGCATAACATTCATCGAACTTGGCGCATCTTTTCTTTCTACCTACCGAGGTATTTCTGTAAAAGGATCCTGCAAGCTACTGCCCCACATCTAAGTCGCATTTCTCCAGCTGACATTTCACGGCCTTAATGGCATTCAAGGAGCACTGAGCTACAGCAGAAAATATATTGTAAATGGCTAATTATTTCACTGCGTTCTCTCGGCTTGTCCGACTATAAGAAGCGTTACAAATTCACTCAGACGCCATTGTATGCATATATATATATATGTATGTATGTATGTATGTATGTGTGTGTGTGTGTGCGTGCAACTGTCTTTACTGGTGAGATTTTCTTAACAGTTTAAAATCTTCAATTACTAGTCGTTATTAATAACTCAACATTGATGATATAGTCATAAACACACTACGACTAACCCGGCATGATGATGATTTGATGAAACAAATTGAAAGTACTCATCAGAAAAGAAGTAAAAAAGAAACAAGAAACCGACCGAAATACTAGATAGATTACTCGAATATTGAATAAAACAAAACAGAATGTCAAGCATTAACATTCCATTATATTTAATAAAGTGTGCCTAAGTTCCTGCCCACGTGACCTGTTGAACACTGTTAAGACAACTGACTATATTGTCCGCTTCATGACATAATATTTATTTCTCAGTTTGTTGCATAGCCGTTTAATTGGCCGTTTGGTTGGAGCGGCGGAAAATGAGTCAAATGTGACTCGTGTCCATGGGTTCGGGTAATAATTTAATGTTTAAGATTAAATAATTATTTATAGCCCCTTTCGGATAAACTTTTTAAGAGAAAATAAAATAAGCTGTTTAATCTAAGCTAGAATGCGAAGTCATGTCCACGTTATACGCTGAACACTGTTAAAACAGCTGCCTATTTGTCCGCTTCAATACATAAATAGTATTTATTTCTCGGTTTGTCGCATGGCTGTTTGGTTGGAGTTCCGGAAAATGACACGAGTTCGGGGTTCGGATCGTACAACCGAGGGAACAGTTATCTACCACACTGATGATTCCATTAGGATGAAGCGTACACGTATGTGGATAATAATTTGATGTTTAATATTAAATAATTATGTGTGTGTGTGTGTGTGTGTGTGTGTGTGTGTGTGTGTGTGTGTGTGTGTGTGTGTGATTACACCATTGCTATATAGAAAACTTAACAGAAAGCTAATGCCTGAATAATCTATCGTTTTAAATATACTAAGTTATTCGTTCTATCTCTCTTATAAATTAACCAATCGTTTATCCGTATTTATTTAGATTCTAAATATACGTGTCTTTTTCTGATTGTTTATGTATGATTACCAAGTGCACCGAAAATTTTTGATTTCGAGAGAAAATGCATAAAAACCTGGTCACTGGAACCTAGCGCAATATGTTATATATATATATATATATATATATATATATATATATACACACTTTTTATCATATACTTAGTATATTTAAAACGAGCCATTCTTCGGACATTAGCTTTCTGTACTTACGTAAGTTATTAAGTTTTCTATATAGCAATCACGTAATCAAACACACATATATATATATATATATATATATATATAATTATTTAATATTGAATATCAAATTATTATCCATACACACACGCATATATATATATATATATATATTAATATAAATATATATATATATATACAGGGTGACCCAGAAAAAACGGGCCCCAAATCTAATTAGGCTCCATTTCTTACTTTTTCGTCCGAATGAAATGAATTTTGGGGCATAACTAGTTTATTATATTCACAACATCATATCAAAACACTAGGGTATTTGGCTTTTTTTTCTCCGTTCTACAGCATGTATTCTAGATGGACTCCTTTTAGCTCCGTGCATTTTTTGAGGCGCAGAATGAAGTTGTCCATGACGTTCTTACAGACTGAATTGGGAATGGCTCTCATCTCCTCCCTGATGGCTTCCTTGAGTTCCGTGATGGTTCTGTGTTTCCTTGCGTACATTCTGTCCTTAAGATAGCCCCCAAAGGAAATAATCTGGGGGGGAGCTTAGGTCCGGGCTATGGGGTGGCCACTCAAAATTAGTCTTGAGACTGATCACTCGGCTTCTGAAGTTCTCTTTCAGCCAATCTCGGGACAGGTTTGAGGTGTGACAACTTGCTCTGTCTTGCTGGAACCAGAACGTGCTCATGAGCGACAAGTAGAGAGTCTGGAACTCACTCTTGAAGGTTTTGTGGACCTCCACATACCGCTCCTTGGTGACTGTCACTGCTGCGCCAGATTCTTCGATGAAGATTGGTTCGATAATGCCTCTGACCGAGATTGCAGCCCACACCGTGCAATTAGGAGAGTGCAGGGGCTTGGCGGCTACTTCATTGGGTCTGGAGGACCCCCAGAAGACATTTGTCTTGGAGTTCGCCTTGCCGTCAAGATGGAAGTGGGCTTCATCTGAGGTCCAAAGGAGGTTAAGGAAACCTGGTGTCTCCTCGATCTTATCGAGCATCTTGACTGCCATAGCGCTCCTCTGCTTCTTGTCTGAGGCTGTAAGGGTCTGCAGCCTCTGTATTCTGTATAGGTAAGCCCTGATATTGTTCACCAGCACTCTCCTGCAAGTTTCACGGGAGATATCGAGGAACTGACTTTGCTTACGCACAGAGCGTTTCGGACTCTCCTGGAGAGACTCTCCTGGAGAGACTCTCTCACACTTTCGACCAGCTCGGCTGTCCGCTTCTTGGGACGTGCCGAGTAGCTTAGACGGTTCTCACTGGAAGCGTTGAAGTTCTCCACGGTCCCATACTTCTCGAAGTGGTCTACCCAGTTCTGAATTCTGATTTTGGGTGGGCCGTTTCACATCCGAACTGATGCATGAAACTGGCCTGGGTTTTCTTAAACGAGCCTGTCTTGTAGTAAAATTTAACAGTGTATTCTTTGTCCCAGCTCCCACTGAGGTCTTGGTGTACTCACGGTCGTTGATTCTGCCATGTCCTGTAAAATAAGGGCAATCGGTGAATAAATAAAGGAGATATCACATAAAGTGTACACGGGACCCGTTTTTTTTTAGTCACCCTGTATATATATATATATATATATATATACTGCTTATTACATACTTAGTATATTTAGGAGGGTCTATTCTTCGAACATTACCTTCGTGTTCTTGTCTAAGCTTATCCTATATGACAAACCTGCAATTACGTATATTTAATTGATCAATCATGTGTCAATAATAAAGACAATTATAATATCAAGACGAAGACAAAATTTACGAAGAATAAACTTACCTTGTGTATATCTTCATTTAGCTGCCACGAGATATTCAATAATATCCTCCATAAGGAGTGCCAATGTAATTATTCTGGAAGGGATATGGTGCATGATGTGTAAATGTGTTGGTACTAACATGTGGTACGTGAGGTACGACTGGGGCATGATGTGTCACATGGCTGGCGGAAACATGCGGAAAGCCATAGTAAAATGGATATTGGGGAATTCTCTGACTTACTGGACGTACACCATAATTTGGATGAATTCCATATCCGTAGTAACGAGGTCCCCATGGATAACCCCATCCATTATTGAAATTAGGATAAAACCATGGATTATACCAATCTAAAAGTAAAAACGGAAGAATACATTAGTAACTTATTTAACACAACCAAGATAATCACACATTATAAAAGAAACTGTGTAACTAATTGGGCATTGTTGATGCTAATATCAGTAGACCAAATATTTATATATTATAATAATACGATATTATTAAGCTCACATCAAGTGAAAGAACGGTGTTCTGGAAATATGAACTCTTTTTATCTTGTACTCTGACATCCACATTCATAAGATCTCATCAAAACAGTGTGGACTGAATCAGAACTACCGCGATAAAATGTGACACAAGGTCGGAAAAATGGGATTGAAAAGCCAGAGTCCTAGAGAAGAGCACTTTGGCCTACAAAAAATGTCTGTGAAGCCCCGTCGATATTCCCCGGTATGGCGCCTCAAGCGATTGTCAATAAACTAATCCCTTCTCAAAGGGTGAGAAGGCAAAGACTGGGAGGTGTGACCTCCTAGAACTGCACAGGACAATACATCAGACAGGCGGAATCAAGGTCCGACGGCCTGTTGTGGCCCTATTTAAAGGGACCGAAATGAAGACACGAACACGGTATAAAGTAGAAACAAGTGTATTAAGAAAATAGAGTACAGAGGGAAGAAATATGCGCCTGGTAAGTAGAGTTCGATTATCTACTGAATTCCCTGGCGAAAGTTAATTGCCGTTCGATTTTATTGAGCAAAGAGGAAGAGTTCCTGTTGTACACAGGTAAATCACCATAACACCCCCTCCCAAGTATTACCTCCGCAGGATAATTAATAGCGTTTCCTTTTCGGGTATATTACTATCAGATCCGTTAGTCTTTGCTTCCTTTTTGATTGTCTTGGTTCCGGAGCTGCCTGGGGGATCTCAATGTCAAAGGTGTCATATATGGTGTCTATAATCTCTTCTTCCTGGGGAGCGCTATCGGTGTCGTCCGATAGTCGTTTTCTTAATTGATTTAAATGCCTCTTATGAGATCAGATCGTATCTTGCGCGCAAACATTACCTCAGCAGGAGATAATGAAGATGGTGTATTCGTGTTTGGCGTGATCCTGTACACCTGAAGGAACTGTTGTAGGGTTTTTTCTGTAGGAGTGCCTCTAGCTTCTTCAGGGCTCTTTTCAGTGTATCGACAAAACGCTCTGCTTTGCCATTTGATCTCGGAGGGTATGCTGGGGTCGTAATATGTTCTATTTGGAATGTATCACAGAATTCCTTGAATTCGGCAGACGTGAACTGTGTTCCGTTGTCGCTGACTAAACAATCCACCACCCCGAAACGAGCGAACAAATCGTGGAGGAAGTGTATGGTTACTTTCGTAGTTGGACTTTTTCATCGGAACACTTTGGGCCATTTTGTGAAACTATCTACTACAATTAAATAGTTGAAACCGTCTAATGGGCCTGCGAAGTCTATATAGATCCTGGACCATGATCGGTCCGTTTTTGGCAAAGGACTGTATTTGATCGGAGGTGCCTTTGCTGCCAATGTACAGCCTTTGCATGTCTTCACGATTTTCTCGATATCCTGGTCCATGTTAGGCCAGTACACGTAGCTCCTCATCAAGCTCTTCATTCTTGTAGTCATGGGTGGCCAACATGGAAATCCTTCAGAATTCTCCTTTGAAGAGTTTTGGGAATGACGACTCTCTCACTATACAAGAGTACCTCATCGCATAGGGAGAAAATGTCTGAAATTTTTTGGTCCTTTTCAATTAATTTAGTCTTGGTCATCTTAATAAACTCGTCACCGAGGGTTTCCATTTTTTTTCGTGCAGTGACACGGGGAGTTCCCTTACTGTGTTCCGTAATGTCGAGTTAATTTCTCCTTCCGTTCGAAGGGAGGCACTCACAGTGTCTTCAAGGGAGTCACTACGTTTTGGAATGAGTCTTGATAATCCGTCAGCGTGACAGATTTTTTTCGAGGGGAGGTATTCCATCTTAAAATTATAATTTAAAAGAATTGTTCCCCACCTCTGCAGTCTGTTAGCTGTGTGTACGGGCAGACCCTTTTTTTACCCAAAAATTGTGAGTAAAGGTTTATGATCTGTTTGTAAGTTAAAAAAATCTACCATGTATGTAACGGTGGAATTTCGAGACTGCAAATATGATCCCTAAATGCTGCTTTTCTATTTGGGAGTAGTTCTTTTCTGCCGGTAGCAGTGTCCTCGATGCGTGAGCTATTGGTTTGAGAGTGCCGTCTGGTATTTTGTTTAAAATGCATGCCCCGATGCCATATGAGCTTGCGTCGCTAGCGACAATAATCTCTAAGTCTGGATTATAGTGAGTTAGAAAAAGATCGGATGATAGGACCTTTTTCGTTTTCTCAAATGCCTCCTGGCATCAGCTGTCCATTCCCACTCTTTGTATTTTTTCAGAAGTTCGGAGGTTATGCATATTGGGTATGAAAACTTGGTAGTAGTTAGCCATTCCGAGAAAACTTTGTAAAGATGCGACATTTTAAGTCCTGAATTGCAGTAGCCCGTTCTGGGTCTGGTCTTCTGCCATCTTTGTCAATAATGTGGCCCAGATATTTGATTTTCTTCATAAAAAAGTCACATTTGGCTTCCTTGAGTTTGAAACCGTACTCTTGGATTCGCGAGACAACTTTGTGGACGTGTTCCCGGTGTTTTTCTTTGGTCTGACTAGTCATTAGGATGTCGTCTAGGTATGCTATTGCGAATTCCAGTCCGTTTAACATAGTGTCCATCACCTGCTGGAATATGGCTGGTGCGACCTTGACACCGAAAGCGAGTCTCTCGAATGTGTATAACCCGCGATGGGTGTTAATACATAGTAGTTTCGAGCTATCTTCTTCTACAGGAATCTGTAAATACGCGTCACTTAAATCTATTTTGGAGAAAAATCTTCCTCCATTTAATTTAGTAAATTTTTCATCTAGGCACGGGAGAGGTTAATGGTAATCCTTTAATGACGCGTTCAATCCAGTCGAAAAATCGGCGCAGACACGGATCTCTTTAGTTTTCTTTTTAACATAGACAGTCGGAGCAGCCCATTGGCTATATTGAATTTTAGAAAGAATGCCGGTCTTAACTAGTCTGTCTAGTTCTTCATTTATTTTCTCGAGTAAGGCGAAAGGTAAGTTTCTTTTCTTTTTAAAAACAGGTTGGATGTTTTCTTTTAATTCAAATTTTGCCGCCATCTTTTTGCATCGACTCAGACCATTTGAAAAAACTTCTGGGAAGGTTTTTTTTCAAATCTTCTTTTAATTTATCAGCTTCGGTTGTCAAGCTTTCTATTTTTTGGCAAAAAGCGTTAATGGGTGAATTAAAATGACTCATCCACTCTGTCCCAAATAAATTGCAAGTTTTTTTTTAACACGAACATTTTTAATTTTTTGGTTTTCCCGTTAAACTTAACGTTAGTTATAATCCTACCTTCGAATTTTATTTTTCCCCAGTCACCGACCTGGCTATTTTGTTTGATTTTAACATGATCGGTTTACCCAATCTTTTCCATGTCTGCAGGTTGATGATAGTTAAATCAGACCCGGAGTCTAATTGAAACTTTATTCTTTCTTTAAGGATGTGTACTTGAACGTACTTCCTTATGTTTATGCTATCCTGTTCGTCTGATCTTGCGATTTTTATCCGGCTTTTAAATATTTTATTTGCTCTACAATGTGAGCTCTTGTGTCCGATTTTGTTACAAATTAAACAAGTTTTTAACCGGTAGAGGCAATCCATATACCAATGAAGAGCACCACAGCGCGAACAGGGGCTAGGTGGTAATTTGTTTTGTTTTTTTCTTGGAGAAATTTGTTTTTAGTGAAATATGAGAATAGTCACTCTTTTTGGATTAACTTGATTTGAAGGAAAGTTAGGATATGATTTTTGTTGTACCTTTCTTATGTGTGCTATGCCCGATTCTTCTATGTCTTTCGAGTCTTGCTTCACGCTTACAAATCTCTCACAGTCCTCTGCGACTTTTTGTAAGGTCATATTCGGCTCATTTTCTAGCTTATTCAGAACTCTGTATCTTACTTCGGCGTCTTTAGCTGATATCAGTCCTTGCACAAAAATTAAACATTTGAAATCATCCGCGCTTAGTTCGGCAAGCTTGAAATCGTCACAGTGTTTATTCACTATTGATGCGAAAGTCGTGTAATCTTCACAATCTTTTCTTGTTAAATTTATGCACTTCCATCTTTTGTGAAAAAGGGAAATTTTGGGGCTAAACAACTCCGTCAATAACTTAACCACTTCCGAGAAAGGTAAATCGCTGGTCTTACGGGGTAATATATAGTCAACGAACTTTGTATGTTCGATGGTCCCTAATTTACTAAGGAGTAATCGAACGTTTTTAGCGTCCGCCCAATTTTCGCATTTCATGTTGTAAAGATATTCATACCTTCTAAAATATGAAGCGAATGTTCTATCGTTGTCCAGAGAATAAGAAAAACTCAATTGTACTCCAGACAGTATTTTGGGAAAATGCGTATTCGTTGTCGGTATTTTGACCCCTATTCGATATTCTTTGTAGTAATAGTTGTTCAAACTTTTGCTGTTTTTCATCAGTTATTCGTCGTGTTCGGCTTTTTGTTGTTGTTCGTCGGCTTTTTGTTGCTGGATAAGCAGTTTTTTCTTGAAACCTAGCCTCCATTTTAGCCTGTTGTTCGGTTTGAAATTTAACGAGTTCTAACATCATAGTTCTGAATTCTTCCATGTTCACTGTTGTGTCTTTATACAATACAGCTTTTTTTATATTACGCTGCTAACGTAATTAGTTCTTCAACCAGAAAAAAAATAAAAGTCAACCCTTTTTTTTTTTTTTTGCTTGACAAAAATAAGGTTTTTAATTTCGGCGGTAGTATTTTTTTCTTTTTTCTCTTTGGAGAGAAAAAAAAAGTTGTATTATATTCCTTTGTTAAAAATCTTAACTCAGTACCGAAATAAAATAATGATTCACGAGTGTCCTTCTAGAAAAAATAACTTAGTTGATATTTTTTCGTAAGAGACGAAGAACAAAAAATCACGTGAATTTACTTGCATAAAAAATCCGATTTTCGAGATTTCTTTTTCTTTGTCCGCCGGATAACTTGTTTTAAAACTTTAGTAATTGTGTAGCTTTCTCCACCTTCGTTTTTTAATTCCTCGCGCATTTGCCAGTGTTTGTCTAGGCTGGATTTTTTTTCATTCGAAAAAGTTTCGTTTGTTCAAAGATGAGTACGTAGGAAAAATTTGACGTAATTCCAGATTGCCAATTGTTGTCTGGTGGTTAGAAAATGGAGAGAGAGTAGATCTTCGAATCCTTCGTCGCCAAGTTGTTGTGGCCCTGTTTAAAGGGACCGAAATTAAGACACGAACACGGTATAAAGTAGAAACAGGTGTATTAAGAAAAGAGAGTACAGAGGGAAGAAATATGCGCCTGGTAAGTAGAGTCCGGCGAGAGTTAATTGCCGTTGACATTTATTGAGTAAAGAGGAAGAGTTCATATTGTACATAGGTAAGTCATCATAACAAGGCCAAGACGGTATCGGTCTACGGATTTCATTTTGTCAGCCCCCGAACCAGAATTTTATGTTTACGAACTTATATCGTAGATACTACTGGTGTAACGAGAGAAATGAATTTAATAAAGATATCAGTACACATTTCTCATAAGATTACCGACGAAAACAAACGAGACATAATGAAGATAGGAAGGTGAAACGGCCGAAACGCTGTACACCTTTTGTTTTAAATGAAGAAATTACAATAATTGAATTACTTAATTTCAATAAAACATGAATGATTAGAATTTCCTTGTGTATACTATTGCGAATAATATGGTTCTCTCAATTAACATCGGTTAATTATTTGTTACTTTAGTTCAAACAATTATCGGATAAAATTTGCTTTAAATTCCATGCAAAAATTTGCATATTCTAAAGTGTTTATTAGAAATTACGTATTTTAATTGATTCAAGAAATAGGTCAGTCTAATTATTTAGACATCTAATTGATAAGGCTGTGACCATTTACGGGATGGTTATACTAGTTTAATAATAATTATCTTTATTTTTATTTCTATCAAGTGTATACTCCAGGCTAAATAGTATTGTTAATATGTATGAAAATCGGCATTATTTATCCAGCCTTGTTTCCTAAGCACTTTCTTGTTCATATGTATGAAAATAAAAAAATAAATTAGAAACCAATAGTATTAGTCAATTATTTTTAAAAATCTATTTTTTAAATTAAACTTCATGTTCAGTCTGATAATGTTATTATATTGTTTGATATAATAAATATTGAAATAAGTAAATTTTCTCTCTAAAAACACTGCACTTAATATACTTTGTTCGAAAGATAGAATGTGTTTTGAAGGAAATCAAATTCAGTTTCCACGTAAATGATGACAAATAATATCAATATAAACTACATCTAAATGCTAGTTTCGCTTATATAGTAAAACAGATTCGTATAGTGTTTTCTTTTGCACGTGTGTTATTTGATACTTAAATTGTGAGTGTTAACACTATTTGCCATAGCAAATAACACCCTACCTGAGAGTCCAACGTTTAAACTCCTCGGCCTAACATTCACAGGTAACATTCATTGGAACAAATACATAGAATATATTGCCAAGCCTGCAGCAAAGAAAGTGGGCTCCCTCTACCGCGAGAGAAAACTTCTCACACCTGACAGTATCCTATATCTCTACAAAGCCACACTACGCCCACGCATGGAGTATTGTTGTCACATCTGGGATGGTGCACCATCTACTAGTCTCTTCCTTATAGACAAGGTCCAACAAAGAGCTCTTAATAGGTCCGTCACTATCCACCAAGCTCCAGCCCCTGTCCCATCGTCACAATGTTGCATCTTTGTGCTTGTTTTACTAGTACTTTAATAGAATGTGCTCCAATAAACTTGCTGCTCTAGTGTCTCAGCGACGTAAATACACTCGACCGGGTCGGTCGAGTGTATTTACGTCGCTGAGACACTCAGCTAAATTCCATCTATTCACTGTGGAGGTCCCCAGATACCGAGAGCCTTCTACTGCAATAGCTTCTTTCCTCGAGCTACCGGCCTTTGGAACTTACTTCCTGTTCCCTTTTTCCCCGACTATACTCACATTCAGAAATTTAAAACTAATGTGAACAAGCATCTCGCTGCACTGGTCTCAATTGACGATAACCCCTTTAGCTTTCACCATAATTCTCAGTAGCCCTTTTACGTCCTCAGTGGCAACTTGCCGCGTTTTGAAAAAAATAAGTTTAAAAAAATAATAATTTGCTATTATCATCGGTTTGATATCGACGTTTTAAGACAAGTTGAAATTTAAAAGTTGTTTAGTGCCACTCCACAGTACCGATTCATTGTTTACGATTGATTAAATACAAGACGCTATTTGATCTGTGGTGTGCACATTCATAACTTACCCAACAGATTTAGTGTGTAAATATACATCGTATATAAATGTGAACACTAGATTTTACCATAAAAATCCAGTAATTTCGCTCTCATATATCCTGCAATTTCGTAATATTGTAAACATGTTTTCATAATTTTGTAATGCAAAATGTGTTAAGTTAGGTAATTATACACTTTGAATGTTTTAATTTAACACATTGCAACCCGAATGAAAGAATGGCATTATATATCGAAAACACTACAGTGACCATTATCCGACATGTTGAGGTTGATGATTATAATACGACTAGAAGAACGCTTGTGCCAGATAATTCTCCGAACAGAGGAGTTTTGTACCAATGTTATGCCCTCTTACGGTCATTAAAATAAATGAAAATATAAAATGAAAGGTTTGCTTATAGTATGCCCCCTAAAACACTTAAAATATTTCAAAGACACTGACATTTAGGGAATAGTTAATAATTAGTGTCTAAAATTTTACAAAAATCGAATGTATCTGAATATTCACGAATGTTTTTCATCCATTTTACCCCCTTTTCATAAAACTTAATTGAACTAGTAAATTTGCATAAGTCAAAATGGTACAAATTTGTTGACCGGTTTCATTCTGTTGTTGGTAATGTTGCAGGAGGGACCCTGTTAAGGGTGTTCAACACCCTTAAGTGAAGTGGTATTATGGAATCGACTGGATTCGAACTTGACACACACAAGTCGTCAGCCCGCGTCGTTATCCACTTAGCCACCGTCACCTCCCAATTTGACTACATATAGCATATATTAAGACCTAATACGCATAGCAGCTCTGTACCGAAATTCATAATGATCGGTTAATTAGTTTAGGAGCCAATCTCTCAATACAAATATATAAAAATACACATACAAACTTCATCTGAATAGAGATAAGTTTTTAATTACTACTATTACTACGAGAGATAAATATCAGAGTTATTACATTTTATCTTGTTTAGTGTAAACAAAAATTCGAAATTCGCCTTGAGGATTCAAATCTAATTTGTCGTCTGAAACGCATAATTGAAAACTTTAAAAATATAACTTACTTTGATGATTAGAAGGTGTGGACGTTGTGGTTGTTGTTTTTGTCTTGGGACTATCACTGTAGGCGGAAGCGAAAGCTACAAAAGACGAATTGTGAAACCCAGTTTCAAAGAAAGGAAAATAAGCAATAAAAGTTTGGTTCTATATTTGCATCAATTGACAACAAAAAGGAAAACACGCTTTTCACGTGAATTATTCATATAAGAAAAGTTTACCTACCAAATATCAAAAGAAGAAAGATCAACTGTGAAGAGGCCATGGCACCTTCTTGAATAGAGGGAATCTACCGAGAGAGAAAAGTAACATACAACAATTAGAATTTAAGCTGCAAAAATTTATCGATAAAAGCAGGACGAGTTTTGCCGATGTCAGTTCCCGTGTTTAACGTTGGTAACAAATCGATGCATAAATTCATTCGTCGGATTATTTGGATTATTCCGACTATTATTCTCATCTTATTTGGTATTTTCAAAACGTTTCGATCGATGGAACCACGGAACTTCTTCAGACACATGTTTTCGAACTGGGGTCCATACGGCGCAACTGATAAATACATGAAGTGCAATCAGCTCTAATAGACAGTTTTTCTAAAGGTTACAGTGTCAGTCGTCACTGCAGGTAATAATAACAAAAATATTTTGTTTTAATTACTTAACTGGCTGACGGCACGAGAACAATCTACTGTCGAGGATTAAATAAAGGTGTATGTTCGAAATTCGTATAGATTCCCGAGTTTGACATAAAGATTTCCTACTTCAAAAAGCTACACCTGAAAAATGTTGAAGGTTTCATTTGATAACAACATTCAAGATGAGAATAGTAGTCCGATTAATCGAAATAGTAAAAACCACAATCTAAAAAAAAAAAACTCTGTTACAAGAAATCATTAGTTTTACGATTAAAATTTGAAGTGAGAAGAGATCAGTATTTATTATTGTCCACGTCAAATTCGATATTTACATTTCTACTTCGTTTAAGCCGATATGCTCTCCGGTCTTCTTCGTGTGCATTGTTCATATATATTTATCTCGTATTTACATATGATTTTGTTGCTTATATGTGTAGGCGTATGCGTTTATATGTACATAAATCGGTTCGATATTTGTTTATTAATAAAAAGGGGGTTATGGTGGCTAAGTAGCTGTGTAGAACACATCGTCTCGAATCTTTTTCACTTTTTTTTTTGTTTAACTATTTTTGCTAAAGTATGCCGGTTGTTTGCATTTGAATAGAATTTTGAAATTTGAATTTACTTATTACAGTATCACTCGGTTAGTAACTTATTAATTGACGCAATTCTCTTAAGTTAATGTTATCTTACGTTCTTTTATATGCATGTGACAAGCTTCTAAAACTGTCAATCAAACAAAATATTCTAAGAAATTTGAATCACGAAAAGCCGTTCTATTCGACAAATTAAAATGCTTCCAAACTGCTTTCAAATTTTTAAAGGTCACAAGGTAATATATTCTTTCTTTTTTGCAAATTTTCACAAACAATTAAAATGCATACCGGTAGATTACATTTCGTAATACAATGATCTTTTTAAATATGTTTTTAATGTAATTTTATGTTACAATATTGTTGTTTGTGATAAGGAAAAATGAGAGGTCAGTTGGATACTGTGCTATACTATGAGAGGGTGAAAAACGATGGATGGAAAGAACAAAAATTTGATTACTTAACAGCAGCCGCTCACCAAGTATTTGTTGACATTGAACATAAAAGAAACCATTACACAGAAAAATAACAGAATGTTTTATCCGGTGGTCGCCACAAGCCAGACAAGTTTTTGCTGTGATTGTTTCCCAGACATTAGAGCTCAGTCGAACACCTACAACAAAAATAGATATAGGGAAGAGACATACTAGCAACGGGTCTTCTGTGAGAAAAACGCTTTAGGAAAGTGAAGAGATGACCGCCTCTAGATTTTGAAGTCGATTTTGTACTCTGACAATTAAATAGATAGTGCTCTGAGCGGCACCTCTCCAGATCTGGCAGCAATACTCAATCTCTCGACGAATCTGACTCTTATGAAAGGGTAGAAGATTGCATAAGAAGTCAGGTACTTTTGGAAGAAAATAAACTGTTTTCAAGCGCTCTTAGCAACATATTCGATGTAAGTCTTCTTTCTCAAGTCTTGAGTCAGTCAACCCTTGGAGCTAAAGAGGGAAACTTAGTTTCAACTAGTTTCAACTAACGCAAGACGATTGTCTGGGGGTGAAATGAGAGATAACAAGCCACTATTCCCCATTGTACAACCTGCTCCAGTTCAGAAGAGCAAGATTCAATTAGATCTTTATATCAATTGAGACTATTAAATGATAGTAAGATATCATAGAAGATAGAGCAGTAGATATGTACTGTTCAGGATAAATTGTCAGGAAAAGATC
This sequence comes from Sepiola atlantica, assembly GCA_963556195.1. Lineage (NCBI taxonomy): Eukaryota > Metazoa > Mollusca > Cephalopoda > Sepiida > Sepiolidae > Sepiola > Sepiola atlantica. The sequence continues at coordinate 112,102,362 of OY744517.1, read as the reverse complement.
AAAGAGACTTTCAAATGGGATTTCCTCGCTTTTTCCAGGGAGGGCGGATTAAATACTATATTTCTAATCCCCCAAATGTTTAAGAATTTTTTGAGGAAGTTTTAATAATAAAAATAAACTAAACTCTCGTCTCAATCCTCCACAAATTGCAATGTAAGTGTTTTTTTAGATGGAGGGGGCTAAATAACATTTTTAAAAGTTAGACTCAAGATCGGGAAATTAAATAATAGGTTAGATTACTCATTAGAATAAGAATAAATGTAAAATATGATTTTACATCTGAAAACTGAAATTAAACTGGGAGTCACATCTTAGAATAGCATCTGATGTTGCCAACGCACGTTATTAGTGAAGAGATTTTCAAGCATGCTATCAGTAAAGTGTGAGAAATCGCTTCCTCTAATGATATTGCTTCGAGATATCTTAACGGTGTCATTAGGTGCGTGCAGAGGACTTGGAATTTTCTAACAATACTTCTCCGACTCACCCTGTAATATTAGTAATCAAAACAAAATCTGTTCATCAGATTAAATATAAAATTCGATGATGATATTGATGGGAAAGTAGTTTATTTTTTATTTTTCAGAACACAGATTAATATTTGCTAACTTTGACTATTAACTGTTTTAAGTAAATACCTTTTATTAAGAAAGCTATTCCAGTCATATAAATCGTGAGATTCTCGCATATATACACTGCAACAAGCGATAATAGCTTTCTAATAAAAATTTAATTTATTCATCATTCTGTTAATCAATTTTAGCAATTGCTTTACGGAAATTCGAGCACATTATGATAACATTTTTTGAGTAATTTACATATTGTTGTTAATAATTTGTACAGTCATTAACGTGGCCAGAGATAATAGCTTTTTTACTTCTAATCAACAATGGGCGTTTAAAATAACTAACTGAAAGGGAAAAATAAATTATTATAAAGGAAAGGGTAAAGAAAACATCTCTGATGTAATTATTTGAAAAATAAGTCTTCATGTGGATACTGTAAAAAGATTTCAAAAGACCCTTCACCAAGGAAGAAACGATCAGATCTTGGAATATACAAGACTGTCACCAACTAGGATTTGAGAAATACTGGTTGTCGACTCCGTAAAACATCTTAACATTCAAAACAATCAATCTTCACAGTAGCTGAGTGTCCTGACGTACCAATATCAACAAGGAATGCAATTAGTCAAACAATGGCTTTTGTGAAAGTTCCACTTACAAAGCCTCTTCTTACACCAAGATAAAAATTGAGAATGGAATGGGCAAAGAAATATATGAAGATGGATACGAGTAAGGTTTTTTCACTGATGATAACCGGGAAACGTTTGATGAACCTGATGACTAGGCAAAATGATAGGATATTCCGGAGATGTTAGTTACCATCGTTTGAGACAACAACAAAAAGGTGGGAGAGTCATGATATAGGCGGGTATCATTGACGATCGACTTGTTGGCCTATAGGAGTTCTTGAAAGAGTAAAAATTACATTTGCTGCTTATTGCAATCTTTTGAGAGAATGTCTGGTACATTGGCTAGAAAACATAAATCTAGTTCTACTAATGGGCTTTGTTGTTAATGCGTGACAAAGCCCCTTCTCACTCTGCTTATTCAACTTAAGCATTATTAGCATCATTGGGCATTAAAGTTGATGATATGACTTCCATGCTTCCCAGATTTAAACTCAATAGAAAACGCTGTCTATCATCAAACGAGATGTTTATGCCAACAGACCTTATTTTTCGTCTGCAACGGACTTATGGGAAGCCATTAATATTGCAGCAAGAGCAGTGCTGCTAACCACTGTTAAAAAATTTACTGATTCAGTCAATGCCAAAACATTTTGAAGTTATAAAGGTCCATAGTGCTTATGTAGGTAAACACTGTATTTGTTCATTATATGTATTGAACTATATAATATTATATATTTAATTATATAAATTAATTGTTATATATAACCGTCATTAAACTTTATATTTTTATGTATTCCTTATTTTCACTAATAAACGTTTATTTTAGTTGTTTT